>OY979694.1:141495166-142103886 GCA_963855945.1 Thereva nobilitata
ATTATGATTCGGCCAGATTATTCTGTTGAGAGAGTTGAGAGTTTGTCTTATTTTTTTATTTGCTTTTTGTGGGGTATTATTTTGAATTTTGTTTTAGAAATTGAAATAAATTGCAAAGAAAATTTGCGTTGCTTTTTTGTAAAAATGAAATTAATTAAAAAACGTGTGAATATGATTTGCTCGATAATTTCTGGTGGGGCTAAGCCCCACTAGCCCCTAAAGACGAGCCGCCACTGGTCTTTAGTCAGTTTTTGATCAAGTCAGACGAAAATAAATATCCGCTTGAAATAAAAATGATGTTTTTATTTTTTTTTTTTGATTTACAAGAAATATAAAAATATTAGTGGCGCAGTCGGTAGAATTGCCGATAGTGTTTAATAAAAAAATTTTCTCGATATACGGGAAGAAGTAAACACCCTTTTTTTCTTTTTTTTTGTGTAAAAGGTCGGCAAACCTTCAATCGGATTTTCGACTACAAAAATATAAAACGATAAGTCGCACCACGAAAGTGCTCGATCAATTATCTATTATAATTGCTGATGGCTTCCGAAAATTCCTATAAACCTCCAAGTGTTGAAGTATTAAAAGGTGTGCAACAAAACTACAATATGGCATTAACCTCAATTACTGTGAAAGACGTGATCAATGAAGCTAGATCAGTGCCAGCTTTCAAGGGCGATGGAACCTTTGAGTTGTCACACTTTATTCAGAAAGTTGAAAACCACAGATCAAGGCTCATCGTGGGAAACAATCAAACAGCAGCTTATCAAATCATTCGGGGTACATGAGACCTACTTGAAATTAAAGGAGAAAGCAGACTCGATAAGATTTATTAACGTAAGTCAGTATTATGAAGAATTAGCCAAAATTTTAGACAAATTAAATTTAAAATATAGTTTAGATATTGAAAAACCCTTATAGATTTTAAACCTAATAATAACGAACATAGTATACTTGAAAAATTCTTAAGCAAGTTGCCTCGGTCCGATAATATGTAGCTTAGAATGAAACAAGTGAAAAGTTTAGAAGAAGCCTATCACGAATTACAACAAACAGAAGTAGATTCAAGGCAAGATACAAGAATAAAAACCCAAATTCCAAGAAACCGTTTTCCTTACCAACAAAATAATAGAAATCTTCACACTAATTATTCAAACAATAACATCGGAAATATGGATAGAAACCCTAATAATTTCTACAATAACAGACAGTACGACCAATACCGCCCAAGAGACAATTATAATAATAGCAACAGGTTTAGAAATTCCGGTAACTATCATGAAAACAATAACAGTAAGGGGGCGTCCATAAATTACGTGAGGTGTTTCGGGGGGGGGGGTCGAGCCGAATCTCACCAAATCTCACGTGGGGGAGGGGGAGGGTCTCCGCAAATCTCACGTAATTTTTTCCCCCAAGAAACAGTGTAAAATCGCGAGAAAACTGGGTTAAATTAATAGTACATGTAAATTAAGCCGAAAAAAGCGATATAGCGGAAATAATTAGGTACAGGCTGAAAATTGGAGGGGCGCTTCTTTTTATGCTTTTTAATAAGGGGTTATAAAGTCTATTTTCTACCAATTTTCTACTCCGAGAAGCCCACTTTTTAGGGGATTTTAGCCCTCAAAATGGGTATTTTTCGATTTTTCTGTAATTTTTTTGCAATATTTCTTAATATCTTTTTGATTTTTCAATTTTAAGTACAATATCTGTAAATGAGAAAATCTTTAAAATCGTCTTTTCGGACCCGCAATTAGATTTCATTCACGAAAATCTTGGTGCAGTATCAGATGAACATGGTGAAAGGTTTTATCAAAACATATTGCAAATAGAGAAGGAATAATGAATCAAAAGTATACGTGATACTATTACTATATTAATATTTATTGCAAATATTTTAATAAATAATAATTTAATAATATTTATTGGCGAATAATTCAATATAGTATGTATATCTACCGCAGTTCTGCAAGCACACACTTTTCATTTAAAAATCAACTTGTAACTGTAAATTCAATCGCCAATTAGCTCTTTTTCCAATAGAAATTTATCTTTTTACTACTTTTTACTTCATTTCTACCAAAATATTTGCTACGGGCTAAATAAAATCAGCCCCTCACGTATATTAAATCCATAAGTGTAAAAAAAGTATCAAAATGTTCAGCCAATTAGTAGCAAATGCAGGCAAAATTACTTTAGAAATAAACAGATACAATAATAATAAACAGAACTAAAAGAAAGAACCGACAACACTGGCATTCTATGTTCGTGAGTAAACCCAACAGAACAAGCGAGTCCACTAACATGTATTACATGTCAGTGAAGAGAATTCCAATGAATCCTAGGGCTAATCAATTTTAGCCCCACTTGGTAGAACAAATGTTGGTTGAATCAATCGCCTTAGTCAAGAAATTTTGCATACAAAATGGTTCATCTTCGGGGCTGACTCAATGATAGCCCCTGAGGAGAGAATTACATGTAAATGGGTATGGAATTATGATTCGGCCAGATTATTCTGTTGAGAGAGTTGAGAGTTTGTCTTATTTTTTTATTTGCTTTTTGTGGGGTATTATTTTGAATTTTGTTTTAGAAATTGAAATAAATTGCAAAGAAAATTTGCGTTGCTTTTTTGTAAAAATGAAATTAATTAAAAAACGTGTGAATATGATTTGCTCGATAATTTCTGGTGGGGCTAAGCCCCACTAGCCCCTAAAGACGAGCCGCCACTGGTCTTTAGTCAGTTTTTGATCAAGTCAGACGAAAATAAATATCCGCTTGAAATAAAAATGATGTTTTTATTTTTTTTTTTGATTTACAAGAAATATAAAAATATTAGTGGCGCAGTCGGTAGGATTGCCGATAGTGTTTAATAAAAAAATTTTCTCGATATACGGGAAGAAGTAAACACCCTTTTTTTCTTTTTTTTGTGTAAAAGGTCGGCAAACCTTCAATCGGATTTTCGACTACAAAAATATAAAACGATAAGTCGCACCACGAAAGTGCTCGATCAATTATCTATTATAATTGCTGATGGCTTCCGAAAATTCCTATAAACCTCCAAGTGTTGAAGTATTAAAAGGTGTGCAACAAAACTACAATATGGCATTAACCTCAATTACTGTGAAAGACGTGATCAATGAAGCTAGATCAGTGCCAGCTTTCAAGGGCGATGGAACCTTTGAGTTGTCACACTTTATTCAGAAAGTTGAAAACCACAGATCAAGGCTCATCGTGGGAAACAATCAAACAGCAGCTTATCAAATCATTCGGGGTACATGAGACCTACTTGAAATTAAAGGAGAAAGCAGACTCGATAAGATTTATTAACGTAAGTCAGTATTATGAAGAATTAGCCAAAATTTTAGACAAATTAAATTTAAAATATAGTTTAGATATTGAAAAACCCTTATAGATTTTAAACCTAATAATAACGAACATAGTATACTTGAAAAATTCTTAAGCAAGTTGCCTCGGTCCGATAATATGTAGCTTAGAATGAAACAAGTGAAAAGTTTAGAAGAAGCCTATCACGAATTACAACAAACAGAAGTAGATTCAAGGCAAGATACAAGAATAAAAACCCAAATTCCAAGAAACCGTTTTCCTTACCAACAAAATAATAGAAATCTTCACACTAATTATTCAAACAATAACATCGGAAATATGGATAGAAACCCTAATAATTTCTACAATAACAGACAGTACGACCAATACCGCCCAAGAGACAATTATAATAATAGCAACAGGTTTAGAAATTCCGGTAACTATCATGAAAACAATAACAGTAAGGGGGCGTCCATAAATTACGTGAGGTGTTTCGGGGGGGGGGGTCGAGCCGAATCTCACCAAATCTCACGTGGGGGAGGGGGAGGGTCTCCGCAAATCTCACGTAATTTTTTCCCCCAAGAAACAGTGTAAAATCGCGAGAAAACTGGGTTAAATTAATAGTACATGTAAATTAAGCCGAAAAAAGCGATATAGCGGAAATAATTAGGTACAGGCTGAAAATTGGAGGGGCGCTTCTTTTTATGCTTTTTAATAAGGGGTTATAAAGTCTATTTTCTACCAATTTTCTACTCCGAGAAGCCCACTTTTTAGGGGATTTTAGCCCTCAAAATGGGTATTTTTCGAATTTTCTGTAATTTTTTTGCAATATTTCTTAATATCTTTTTGATTTTTCAATTTTAAGTACAATATCTGTAAATGAGAAAATCTTTAAAATCGTCTTTTCGGACCCGCAATTAGATTTCATTCACGAAAATCTTGGTGCAGTATCAGATGAACATGGTGAAAGGTTTTATCAAAACATATTGCAAATAGAGAAGGAATAATGAATCAAAAGTATACGTGATACTATTACTATATTAATATTTATTGCAAATATTTTAATAAATAATAATTTAATAATATTTATTGGCGAATAATTCAATATAGTATGTATATCTACCGCAGTTCTGCAAGCACACACTTTTCATTTAAAAATCAACTTGTAACTGTAAATTCAATCTCCAATTGGCTCTTTTTCCAATAAAAATTTATCTTTTTGCTACTTTTTACTATATTTCTATACAAATATTTGCTACGGGCTAAATAAAATCAGTCCCTCAGGTACTTATATAAACTCCATAAGTGTAAAAAAAAGTATCAAAATGTTCGGCCAATTAGTAGCAAATGCAGGCAAAATTACTTTAGAAATATAATAAACAGAACTAAAAGAACGAACCGACAACACTGGCGTTGTATGTGCGTGAGTAAACCCAACAGAGCAAGAGAATCCACTGACATGTATTACATGTCAGTGAAGCGAATCCCAATGAATCCTAGGGCTAATCAATTTTAGCCCCACTTGGTAGAACAAATGTTGGTTGAATCAATCGCCTTAGTCAAGAAATTTTGCATACAAAATGGTTCATTTTCGGGGCTGACTCAATGATAGCCCCTGAGGAGAGAATTCCATATAAATGGGTATGGAATTATTATGATTCGGCCAGATTATTTTGATAAGAGAATTGAGAGTTTTCTTATTTTTTTATTTGCTCTTTTTTTATACTTTTCCTATGAAGTTCTACTTCCATTTTTTTTGCGGGGTATTATTTTGAAATTTTTTTTTTAGAAATTGTAATAAATTGCAAAGAAAATTTGCGTTGCTTTTTTGTAAAAATGAAATTAATTAAAAAATGTATGAATATGATTTGCTCGATAATTTCTAGTGGGGCTAAGCCTCACCAGCCCCTAAAGACGAGCCGCCACTGATACAGGGTGTATCCGTTAAGTTTACAAAGCGTCCGGCTGTGGATAGGTTTTGGATAGGCGAACAAAAAATCGTATGGGAGGGGGAAATCGTAACGGTTTAGCCGCTAGGACGTTGTGAAGTTTTTTTAGAGTTTTGCATATCACTCTGTATTTTTGTAACCCTATGACCTATTTCCATGATACATGATGATATGATGATACTCTCACCTATCACTCACTCACTGTGAAAGCGAAGGTGAAAAGTATCACTACAAAGCAAAAAGAGCGCCATATCGGACGGGGCCTAGGGCGCAGTCGAACTTAAATCTGCCACTGAGTAAACATAGAAAAATCGTTACCGAAAGCTTAACATTTTTGATGTAAACTGCACTGAATTGTTTCGATGCCCCTCTGTTACCGTTACATAATGTGTGATTTTCACACGTTTAAGATGCAAAACGATAAAAAGTTACAATTTCTTTAGCGTGTAAAAAATATTATACGTTGAACGTGTGTGATTTTTGCCCGGATGTCTTTTTATCCGCATTATTTAAACACGGTTTATTCCTAAAACGCAATATTTTAACACGATTATAGCGGAATTTACACGCTAATGAAGTGTGTAGTGTGTTAAATTCACACGGAAAAAATATTCTGGGGTTTGCAGCGTGGTAGCTGAACAGACAGTAGGAGGAGAAGCAAAAAGAACGAGAAATGATTGGTTTGATGTAGATTGGAGGACAGCTATAGCAGCAGTGGCGGTTCCTCTTTGGAAGCAAAGGAAGCACTGCATTAATTTTAATATATTAAGATTAATCAGAAAAAAAATCTTAATAAATTTCCTCCTCTGGAAACACTAAACAAGCAATGTAGGTACAGATTTTTTGATATAAAATGTACAATTCAACTTTATCATACTACTGTATACAAAGAGTAAAGCCTCGGTCACGATACGAGTGAAGAGCCGAGAAATTAAATTTTTCTGGTGCCACTCTTATCTTGGCCGAGGCTTGACAAAACGTAGGGAAGCTGTAATATCTGCAGCTTCTTTGGCACCGAAAATCAACGTGAAAAGTCCAACACATTCATATAACTCACACTCACGCAAAGGTTTACGTTGATACAGTTCCCTCAGAAGCTGAACTAAACGTAGCTTCTTCGGAGACGAATACTTTGTTTTCTTGGTTTCGTTTTTCCGGAAAAAATCGCTCGATATTCTTTGAGTTTTCACGGCTCTGTCATGCATCTGGGAAATTTATAAGCTCTGTTCGGGTACTTTTCTGGCTAAGAGTTTTCTGGCTCAAAATTACGCCAAGAGTGGGGGAAATTGTATCAAAAATATGAAAAGTAAAAAAACGCTTCTCGGGCGATTTCTGGCCAACAAGAAGTTGAATTCTCGAAGATTTTCAAGAGCAGGTTATTTTTAAATTTGCCTCTGCCATTTTCAATATTAATGTTTTATTTCGAAAATTTACCGTTTCTATTGCACCTTTTAAATACACAACGGAATAATGACAACTGAAAATAGATTCTGACACATCGCTAGTAATCGCCCGAGCTAAAACCTCTGGCACTTTCTGGCTGTAGGAGAAGATCGCCCACGGATCTTCCGAAGCACCTATTTTTATATTTTCGCAAATTGTGCGGAAGCTTAATATTATTTTGCTTCGAAATTTTTTTTATAAAAAAACAGTATTAAAAGCTATAATTTAAGCCCCGAACGGATTTCCTACGAGTCACATAAGCTGAGAAAATGAAGGGCGAAAAATCGCGATTTTTTCGAGATAAAAACGTGTTTTCTCATAAAGTTTCTAACGGATTTGACTTCAACCACTTTCATGTTTTCGTTTTTTTCTCACACTACAACGTCCTATTTTTTGTTTTCCCATTAAAAATTTTTTCCCCTTTTTTTCGATAGCTTCCTACGAGACGATTTTTTCCAAAGTATTTTTTTGGAACGAAGTTCCTTAACGAGACTTACGGGTAGAGTGAATTCATAGAAATCGTTTGTGTGTATGCGTGCGAGAATCGATCGCAGTAGGCAATTTCCCAGTAGACAATTTATGAATTCACAAAATCAAAATGCAGTGTTTCTTTTGCCGTGTTTTTTTAATCTGTTCTATTCTGTTCTGCCCTGGAACATTAAAAAAACGTCAAGGGAAATTTTCATTTTTTTTACATAAATTATGGCTTTGGGCATTTTAATTTCTTCTAATATTGCATAAACGTCGGTCTTATTTAACTCTCCATTAATTTTTCTCGTTTTTCATTCAGTAAACAAAACATTTTACTTTATTTGTTAACTGTCAAGTTAAAAAACGTATGTGAGAAAAGGGCAATTTAAAATTTCCCTTTGTGCTGGATAGTGTTCTTGATAATTATCGGGAACAAGACTTTTGTATGGAAGCTGTTCTGCTGGAACAGATTAAAAAAACACCCCTTTTGTAGAAATTAGGAACCGATAGCTATCCCAGTAGGGAAACGGGAAATAAATTGCATGCAGAATTAATTCTAGAACTGCTTCATATTTCTTTAAGTCTTATTAAAGAAAAAAAATATAGTTTAAGAAAACTAAAAAAATACGCTTTTATTTTAAAATGAACTAAAAAGTAAAAAATAATTTTGCATGTAAAGTTTTTATTGCTCCAGCCAGAATATGGAAACAACCTACCTTTCGAAATGTAAAACAGCGTGGGACTCTTTTCCTATATTCTTATTTTATTAAAACCGGAAATTTTCGATAGCCCCACGCTTTTTTACATTTCGAAAGGTAGGTTGTTTCCATATTCTGCCTGGAGCAATAAAAACTTTACATTCAAAATTATTTTGTACTTTTTAGTTCATTTTAAAATAAAAGCGTATTTTTTTAGTTTTTTTAAACTATATTTTTTATTTTCTCCTTTTTAGTCTATATATGTCTTCCGCCATTTTGTAGTGATCGCCATATTAGATTTAAAATGACGTCACACAGCTTACTGTAACTATACTTGTCATATACTTTCATTTGATACCGATACCGAGGGCCTTGTAAAGAAAAAGGTAAACCGCCATTTTGTGTTGACCTCTATTTTGAATTTGGAATCACGCCACACATTTAATAATATTCTAATTGTCGCACCCTTTCATTTGATACCCATTCCGAGGGTGTTGTAAAGAAAAAAGTAGTCCGCCATTTTGAGTTGGCCGCCATTTTGAATTTGGAATGACGCCACAGAGCTAATAGTATTCTACTTGTCACTTCCTTTCATTTGATACCCATATCGAGTGGGTTGTAAAGAAAAAGCTAGTCCGCCATTTTGTGTTGGCCGCCATTTTGAATTTGGAATGACGCAACAGAGCTAATAGTAATCTACTTGTCAATTCCTTTCATTTGATACCCATATCGAGTGGGTTGTAAAAAAAAGGTAGTCCGCCATTTTGTGTTGGCCGCCATTTTGAATTTTGAGTGACGCCACATAGCTAATTTTATTCTACTTGTCACACCCTTTCATTTGATACCCAGATCGGGGGTCGGGGAGCACAATAGCAAAATTCGGCCGCCATCTTGGAACCGCCATCTTGATTATTTCACAAACTGGTCAGATTGCATTGTCACGCGAACTATACATATGTGCCAAATTTTAAGTTACTTTTAATCCACGAAAAGTGTGTAAATTTAACACACTTAATGCGTGTGTTTAAAACACACCAAATATGTCTTGCTTTCAAGCTTTTGAGTGAAGCTTGTCACCGTAAGCTTACAAAATTGTCACCGTAAGCTTACTATTTTTGATGAAAACTGCAACGACGTGTCTCGATGCCCTTCTGTTACCGACTGACTGTAAAGAGAGGTCGTGAAGCTTGCTGGTCATTGAGTATTTAAATAAAGAGTTACAACTGTCGAACTTTCCTTTAAGTTATCCACTCATGCGTGTTAATTTAGTGAAGTGTGTGAAATGAAAAATAAACGTTACAATTTCTTGAGCGTGTAAAAAATATTATACGCTGGATGTGTGTAATTTTTACACGGATGTCTTTTTATCCGCATTATTTTAACATGGTTTATTCCTAAAGCGCAATATTTTAGCACGATTAGCGGAATTTACACGCTTATGAAGTGTGTAGTGTGGTTAATTAACACGGAAAAATATTCTGGGGTTTGCATTGTGATGTCGGCTTCATCCGATGTTGATTTGATTGCGCTAGGTTGTGTACTTGGTAAAATAAAACCAAATAAAGTGGGTCTACACTACATCCTCTGAATGGGGAGGGAAGAGTTCATGGGGAATATCATCATTAATTCAAAAAATTAAGACACCATAACGGCAGATTCTTAAACTTTCAGTATCCATTTCCAGTCTGATGCTAAGCAGGCAACGGGCAAAAAAAACTAAATTTTCATTCCAGTAAATTCATCAGCTCCGACAGCCGGCACCGACAAGTCTCAACCCGCCGCGACTGTCTTATGGCCCAATTAAAAACATGCGTTAATTTAAATTGCTTATAAGCACGCATCGGCGCTGACTACCGGGAAGTAGGAAACCTCACTGCAAACCCCAGAATATTATTTCCGTGTGAATTTAACACACTACACACTTCATAAGCGTGTAAATTTGGCTAGTCGTGTTAAAATATTGCGTTTTAGGAACAAACCGTGTTAAAATAATGCGGACAAAAAGACATACGTGTAAAAATCACACACGTGCAGCGTATAATATTTTTTACACGCTAAAGAAATTGTAACGTTTTATCGTTTTACCTCTTAAACGTGTGAAAATCACACATTATGTTTCATTTCACACACTTCACTAAATTAACACGCATGAGAGGATAACTTAAATGAAAGTTCTGAGAGTATTCAAATACTCAATGACCAGAGAGTTCCGCGACATCTCTTTACAGTCAGTCGGTAACAGAAGGGCGTCGAGACAAGTCATTGCAGTTTATATCAAAAATTTTAAGCTTACGGTGACGAATTTTCTAGGTTTACTCCTCGCAAAACAAAGCTAAAATAGCTTCACTCAAAAGCTCCAAAGTAATACATATTTGGTGTGTGAAAAACACACGTTTTAAATTTACACGATTTTACACGCCAAATGCGTTTTAAAATCACACACTTGGGCTTGCAGTGCTGATTCCACTGTGTTCTTATTACACTGAAGCCGGCGCCATATATAGTTTCAAAGATTTCAACACTTCTTTGAAGACTTTGCCGATTCGCATGGCAAAGTGCAAATCTTTATTCAAACTTTCAACACGTATTCAAAGTCCCGTGCCACATATAGCAATCAAAAAAGTGTTCAAATCTTTGAAGCTACTTTATCTGCACTGCAAACCCAAGTGTCTGATTTTAAAACGCATTTCGCGTGTAAAATCATGTAGTCACTTTTTAAGCGTTTAAAATGGGTTAATTTTGAATACGCAAAAAGTGTGTAAATTTAACACACTTAATGCATGTGTTTAAAACACACCAAATATGTATTGCTTTGAAGCTTTTGAGTGCAGCTTTTTGAGCGTCTTTTTGCAGAAAACCTAGAAAAATCGATACCGAAGCTTCAAATTTTTGATGTAAACTGCAACGACTTGTCTAGATGCCCTTCTGTTACCGACTGGCTGTAAAGCGAGAAACACAATTGGAGCTTTTCTGCCAGCTTTTCGGCTGGCTTGTAAATAAAATAAAATTTTGCAGACAAAACGCGACGACATTTTCCCCCGTTTAGCGAAGCACAGATAAATAAAAGATAATGACAGCAGCCAGCTGAAAATTTAAAATTTTTTAAAGCTCGAGCTGACCGAAAATCGGCATTTCGGCTGACCGAAAATCTGAAGCTGTTCTTTTAATGAACTGGGTTTTGAGAGCTTTTGAGTTCCCATACAAAATCGAAAACCCAGGTTTTATCTGGGTCTTCTGGTTCTTCGATTTTGTATGGGAACTCAAAAGCTCCTCAAAAGCTCTCAAAACCCAGTTCATTAAAAGAACACGGGATTGTGACCAGGTGCGTGGTTTTCCGTATGCCAAAAGCTCAAGCTGGCAGAAAAGCTCCAATTGTGTTTCTCGCCTAAAGAGAGGTCGTGGAGCTCTCTGGTCATTGAGTATGTATTAAAATAAAGAATTACAACTGTCTAACTTTCCTTTAAGTTAACAGATCATCCTTGTTAATTTAGTGAAGTGTGTGAAATGGCACATAATGTGTGATTTTCACACGTTTAAGATATAAAACGATAAAACGTTACAATTTATTTAGCGTGTAAAAAATATTATACGCTAAACGTGTGTGATTTTTATACGTATGTGTTTATATTCGCATTATTTTAACACGGTTTATTCCTAAAACGCTTTATTTTAACACGATTGGCCGAATTTACAAGCTTATGAAGTGTGCAGTATGTTAAATTCAAACGGAAAAAATACTCTGGGGTTTGCAGTGTGGTCCCGGCTTAAGGAATTACATGCGCAGTTGAAGAAAAAGCGTAAGGAACTTCGTTCCTGACTGGGGTCCCCTAACCGCAGCTGTATTTTTAAAACTAGTACTTTTACCTATATTATCCCTTTGAAAAACCAGCCAGGTTATTTTTTTTCGATCTGAACATTCTCAGCCTGTACTATATAGTTCGCGTGACAATGCAATCTCACTATTTAGTAAAAAAATCAAGATGGCGGTCGAACATTGTAAGTGTGCTCCATGACCCCCGAAATGGGTATCAAATGACAGGGTTTGACAAGTAGAATACAATTAGCTAAGTAGCGTCATTCAAAATTCAAAATGGCGGCCAACACAAATTGGCGGATTACATTTATCTTTACAATCCACTCGGCATGGGTATCGAATGAAAGTGTGTGCCGAGTTTAGTACAGTAAGCTGTGCGACGTCATTTTAAACCATATTTAATCACAATATTGCAACGGTAATCTATCTATATATATAAAAATGAATGCCGTGCGTTAGTCCCGCAAAAACTCGAAAATGGCTCGACCGATTTCAATATTTTATTTTTTGTTTTGTTCGCCTCAATACAGGGGTGGTTTTAGAAAAAAAATCATTTCAAAAAACCAAAGGGAACAGCTGCAAAACCAAAAAAATGGTAATTTTGGGATTTTCCACCTCACATTAGTTTCAATAGCTTCATGGCCTACCTATATATTGTTTGACAGCTGCGTAGATGTGAAATTGTCATTAAATTAAATCGGTAATTTCTCAAAAACCCCAATTTAATGACAATTTCACACTTACGCAGCTGTCAAACAATATATGGGTAGGCCACGAAGCTATTAAAACTAATCTGCAGTGAAAACTCCCAAAATGACCAATTTTTTAGAATTTTCAGTAGTTCCTTTGGGTTTTTCTTATTTTTTTTAAACCACCCCTGTATTGAGGGAGCCATTTTCGAGTTTTTGTGAAACTAACGCACGGCAATTGATTTTTATATAGATAATAGAAAATTACACTTAAACATTATTTTATTAACAACTTAAGGTGCAAGATCATATTCTCCGTCATTCTCATCTGGATTACCTTCAACATTTGTAGTATTTGTGAACATTGGGAAATCTGTAAATTATTAGCATCCATTGTTCTTTATATACTTCCACCGAAAAATGCGTTAAGCTTTTAATTGGTGCGATTAAATAAAGTGTTAATAAGAAAATATATAAATGTCGAGTTTTTGCATTATGCCTCAGATTGCGGTACACCTTGAAAACGGTCAACGTGTACACTGTAAGTCTTTTTTCTAGTAAAATTCTGCTAGACATATTCTAGTGAATTTTTTTACTTGATTCTTAGTGGTTTTATGATTAATACCTTGAAATCTAGTTAGTTACACTAGAAAGTCTAAATATTTTAATTATTGAGAGTTAAATGTACTTTATTTCTAGTGAAATCAAAAAATTATTGAAAATCTAGTTAGTTCTAATAGAATATCTGTTAATTTGACTGATATATTTGTTCATTCAATCATTTCTTTATTCATTAATTTCTTGTTGAATTGTATACAAACTTCGAACAAAAACCGCTTGAAATCTAGTGAAACTTACTAGATTATCGTTGAAGTTTACTAGAAAATCGGGCATTTATAATGTGCTTGCAGTCAGTTTGTATCAGTTTCTTCATTCAGTCCCAAGTGAAGTATTCAATCAGTTTAGTCAGTGGTTTTAGTGGTGCAAATAAAATACATATATATTGTGAGTTGAGTTTTTCAAAGCATATTTAATAAACAGGTTTGAATGTTTGTTATAAATCTAAAATATATTAATGTAACTAAATTTCTAGATAAATGAATTAAAAAATTTAGTACCGAATCAGGAAAATTTCGATTTAATAAAAAAATTAATGGAAGATACTTTTACGAACGGACGTCGAGAAATAATTGAAGGAAAACTCAATTCATCTATAATAGATAAATTTCCACAATTAATTTCCTACAAAGGTGCTATAGTAAGTATTTCTTTTGAAATTATTATATTTCAGCTTAAAACGTATAAAATTATTTTGTTTTAACGCAGATAAACTTAGAGTTTTCTAAATTCGACATAAATCGCAGTAACATTTCGGAATTCTCCTTATATAAAAATAAAATAAAAGCATTATTCTCTTTGGATACCGCTTGCGTGAAAAATGGTAATTTTTTAACATTTTGTAGTTATATTTAATTATATTAGAAATTCAATATACAGATCAGTTGCGACAGATTGTCACCATACTGGATTCACTAACCAGCAGAGGTTTAAAGAGAACATATTTCCAAGTAGCAAAAGACGAAGGCAACTGGAAAAACTTATGCCTCGAAGCACAGCTAAAAGCATTAATTCAATGGATAAACGTAAGTAAATATTATACATCTTAAAATACAATTGCGATATCTAAACTCTATGTTTCAGGTGAACGAAGATATTGAGGAAGCCGTAAGAGGAAAAAGTGAAAAACAACGTTTTATTTTATGTAAAAGTTACAAAAACATCGACATTGACGATGCGCAGATGTTCATTGTTATAGACAACTATTTCGTCGGGTGTGCGGCTGATATTACCTCGGCGTTTGACCTTTTATTCAAAGTACATTATGTATTTAATTTAAAAATCTCACAAAGTTTTACAAGTTTTTCGACTGTTATATTTAGAAAATAAAAAATGTTAAGCAACTCGGCTTAGTATTAAATTTTCGGAAAAAACTTTCACTCTAAAGTGCAATTGGTGCTATATTTACTTTTCTTTGTATATTAGAAAGCATAACAACCTTTTTCGAGATAATAAAAGAATCTTTTAAAAATAAATATTGTCTATGAAATTCTATTTCATGGGAGGTTAGGAAGGCGACATTACGTAATTAGATTGAAATTCAAAAAAGTACGAACCAAAATTTCATTAGAAAGTAATGAAATTGCAGGGAATTTTGCATGAGATTCAATAAAAATTGTAATGAAATTTCATATAATTATACTAGAATACCAGTGGAACAAACTGAAGTGACTATATACGAAAAATGGTATATCATTAGAAAAATACGGAAATTCATTTAAAGTAACTAGGATTAAAGTGAAAAGGTTTTCTAGAATATTAGACAAACTTTACAGTGATTTCAATTAATACAACTAGATATATAGGGAATATATGAACTTACAATCTATTGATTTTATTTTCACTAGAATCATAACTAGAAATTCTAGGAGTTCCGATCTAGTTGTATTTTGCTAGAATCTAGTTGAAAAAAACTTACAGTGTATATTTCACTGAAGAAAATGCTCTCCAACGAGCTTTAAAGCCACCAAAAACTACACTTTACTGAATTTTTCACACTGTGCCAAAAACCTGATACTTTCGGACAATTCGCAACAACATTGTTATATACCGACGTCCCTCGCTATTATACATGGAACAAATCAGGTAAAAAATGGAAGCCACGTAGACAAGGCGAACCACATCCAACTATAGCACGCGTATTGAAAGCAAAGACCGTTGGGGCGACTTTACACAGTACATCCAAAACAACGTGAATGTTTCTTTTTGCGTTTGGTGTTGCTGAACAGGGCCGGATTAAAGCATAGGCAACATAGGCGCTCGCCTAGGGGCCTGCACCACAAAGGGGCCAGCACCACACACAAAAATATTTTATGCAGTCCACCACATAAGGCACCGACTTTTCGCGCAAGCGGAGGCGGAGGCACATAGATTATGTTTCTATTGAAAATTATCATAGAAATTGTTACTTCCAAATATACTACTCGTGATGAAGGAATACCAGTGTAGACCTAGATTATGTTGTAGAACTGGTTCGGTAACAGTTGAAAGAATCCCAGGGTAGATATCTGGTAAACATGACTCTACCCTACTTTCTTGTCCTTTCTAATCTCTCTCCTAAAAACCCGGTTCTGCTACTGCTGAACACCTAAGCTTTGTCAAAAAGTACCGAAGAGGGCAAATTTTAAAACCAAACTTGCTAATAACCTCAAAAGGAAAGGCCGTAGCATAAAAATTGTCCAGACATTATTGATAGGAAATTGTCCAAGCTTTCCAATTTTGCAAAAAAAATATTAGTTAACTAGGAGGAGATAAAAAAAATATAGTTTAAAAAACTAAAAAATACGATTTTATTTTAAAATGAAATAAAAAGTAGAAAATAATTTTGAATGTAAAGTTTTTATTGCTTCAGCCAGTATATGGAAACAACCTACCTTTCGAAATGTAAAAAAGCGTGGAGCTCGCTTTACCTATGTTTTTATTTTAGTAACACTGGAAGTTGTAGCTATAGCGCCCCCCCCCCCCCACATATACTGGCTGAAGCAATAAAAACTTTACATTCAAAATTATTTTTTACTTTTTATTTCATTTTAAAATCAACTCGTATTTTTTAGTTTTTTAAAATATATTTTTTATTTTCTATATTTAGTCTATTATATCGATACCCTCATTCTAACACCACGTATGAACATTTTTAGCGAATTTTTTTTGTGAAATATTTTTATGTATTTTACAATTCTCTACACACCAGTTGCAAAACCATGAAATAAAAAGTCACAACAAAACAAAATTCTATGGTCCTACTATAAAATATAATAACGGTAAGTACTGCAGACGAAATAAAAAGTTCTAAGCCACAAATATAAATTATTAGAAGTTTTTTGTCCGCGCTGTAAAATTTCATTAAAGTTAGTTAGCAGGTTTACACTCTAAGCGGACGATATTTAGTTTAATTTTACAGAATTTTGATTTGCGTCGTTGAATTTTGGACGTTGATGACTCATTCCGGTGGAAGTTGATAGGGTAGAACCTTGGCTTTTATAGTTTTAGATAGGTGGGAATATGCTGCGTACACTGATACCTTATTCATGAAAATATGTAATAGGGTTACAAAAATACAGGGTGATATGTAAAACCCTGTATACAGTTTCCTTTCCGTTTTCGTACGAGTTTAAGTAGAGTGCTTATCCAATCGAATATCTTTGCAAAACTCGTGTACTCCATTTCCAGAGTACTATAACATAAAGATAGTTTGCCCTGGTAGCAGAATTCTTGAATTGTCAATCATATTTTCGTAATCTTGACCAACGGCCAAGCAAAAATTAATAGGTTCAGAATTTCAGATCATCATTTTCATTTCACCTTGTTTCATTTCTTGTGCTTTACTTTCGTGGCAGAAAAGCAACGGGCTTAGTTAGCAGAAATGTTTCATGCCACAGAGTGCTCTTGAAATATCCCTAGCTTGTTTATATGATCAGAATTATCTCGGCCAACGGGAAATTGGCAGGAGTTAATAAAAATGCAGCCAAACTTAACAAAACCTGCTCGGCCGAAGGGGAATCGCTCCAATTGTCCAAACCCTGGCAATGTCCAGGTACAGGTGTCCGAACTTCCTGTAGATGACGTCTTCCTCCAGGTCTATACCACAGTTCTTTGTATTACGCAAGTCCAATGTCTTACTACTGGAGAAGGTCCTATCGAATGTTTTGAAATTGAATTTGAAACTATTAAAATAATGTTCTCTTTCTACTGTCAAGGTTAATTTTTTTTCGGAAGGGGGCCCGCACCACAGGTTCCGCCTAGGGGCCTCCAGATCTTTAATCCGGCTCTGTTGCTGAATGTTCCAGGACCAACGTCTTTCGAATTTTTACCAACAGTCAATGGTCAAATATTCAATACATTTCAAGATGCATGTCGCGAGTTGCAATTGCTGGAAGACGACAATGATTGGGATCTGACACTTACTGATGCAGCATCCCATGTAGGGTTTAACAATTGGCCCAGTAATGGACCAGTACTGGGTGCCAGTTAGCCAGTACTGGCGCAGTAACACCACCTATGACTGGCCCATTACAGCAAAACTGCTGGATGATAACCTCGGCCCAACACTGGTCACTTGTAATGGCTCACGATACTGGGCCAGCAAAGACCGCCAAGAAAAATATTGTTTTTTGAAATTAATAATTGGTTGATACGTAAAATTATACAAATATTTTATATGAAATTGCATAATATATTGTAATAATAGTTAAACACAGTAAGAAATATCCATAATCAAATATTTTATATAAAAAGGTAAAATAGAATATTTACTCTCTAAACTTGAATAAGTGAAAATTCACTAATTCTCAGTGCCAAGTTTACCACTTGAGGGGAAATTCATTGAAATTTGATGTAATGTAAGGAAGTATACTATAGTGTGACGTTTTAACGTTGCTTACGGCCTCCCCCACGATCAGGTGCCAATATCAGGTATCAATATGTTCGGCTTCGAAAACTTAGCAAGAAAATATACTATTTTATTTTAGTATATGATATAGTTTAGTTAGACCCCCCCCCCTCTTGAAGAGTAGAAGAAATACGCATTAACTATAGACTCAATCAATATTTTAAAATATATGACATTAACGGTTGCCAGCGTTGCTGGCCCAGTGTCGTGAGCCATTACAAGTGGCCAGTATTGGGCCGAAGTTATCATCCAGCAGTTTTGCTGTAATCGCCCAGTCATGGGTGGTGTTATTGCGCCATTACTGGCCAACCGGCACCCAGTACTGGTCCATTACTGAGCCAATTGTTAAACCCTACATGGGAAATACGCATTAACTGTAGACTCAATCAATATTTTAAAATAGATGACTTTAACGGTTGCCAGGGTTGTACCAAGCGTGGCCCAATAAAATATACCGAGTCTTGGCCGACCGATGACAACCATACTTTGGCCAATCATTGGCTCCGTTGTGAGATCTGGCAAAACCTACATGGGATGAGAGGATAACTTGAAGGAAAGTGATGCCAGTATTTAAATACTCAATGACCAGAGAGCTTTCACAACCTCTCTTTACAGTCGGTAACAGAAGGGCATCGAGACAAGTCGTTGCAGTTTACATCAAGAATTTTAAGCTTACGGTGACGATGTTTCTAAGTTTACTCCCCGCAAAACGAAGCTAAAAAAGCTTCATTCAAAAGCTTCCATGCAATACATATTTGGTGTGTTTTAAGCACATCATTTATAGTTTTGTTGGGTCCACCTTGTTTCTTTACTGTAAACTCAAGTGTTTAGTTACTAAACACTTAAAGCGTTTAAATCGTTGTAGACGAAATTTAAACACTTAGCGGCGTTTAATGAGTAAACATTTAAGTGTTTAATTAGTAAACGTTTGTAACGTGTTTTTGGTTATAAATAATACAATACAACACATTATGTTGATAGAACTATTAATCAATATTATATTAAAACATAATACTATCATTGCAAAAAGTGAAAAAAAAAGCAAAAAAAACAAAAAAATCCAATCCAAGTGCCGTTTTTACATGCGCTCCCCCGACTAAGTACAAACCACTTCCAATATTGCTTGACTTCCGTGATAGAACGAGATGCGCTTTACTGAATATGCTAAGTGGGACCCTTGGCGGGAGTTAGCATACCCATGCAGGGTTTAACTATTGGCCCAGTAATGGACCAGTACTGGATGCCAGTTAGCCAGAACTGGCGCAATAACACCACCCATGACTGGCCCATTACAGCAAAACTGCTGGATGATAACCTCGGCCCAATACTGGTCACTTGTAATGGCTCACGATACTGGGGCAGACAAATTTTGTTTTTTTTAAATTGTACCGGCTCCATGGACCTCCTTGCTAGTGACAGCAAGGCTACTACCATCCTGCTTGGGTAGACATAAAAATTTCGAAGACATACATCCTTCCTAGTTTCCTAAATAATCCTAGGGGATGCTAAGCCGGTCACACGGTTCACGCTAGCTCGCCGGGAGGGGTCGTGGGGTGTGTGACCGGATCGACACCTATTGGGTTCACCACTTACCTGATTATCTGTGCGGAAGTTCTTCACGTCATCATCGTTCCCCGGTACATCCCAGCAGAATCCATGACTAGTACCACCGAATCGTGGGACCCATCTCTACGTGGAAGGATCAACGAAAGACCCTAGAGACACAAAAACTCCCTCCCCAACCATCCTAGAAACTCAAAGGAAAACTCTAGCAACGCATATTAAGTACTGACGCACACAGTGTATTTAATTATTAACATATATATATATTATTCAAACGACAACAATCCCAACAGGGTACAATTAATGTAATGCCGTAGCAACGCAACAATGAACAACAAGGATTTACTAGATGAGACAGTGTATGTTGGTGTAGGGGGGGTTACCCACTGGACGCCGCAATAATTAGAAGGGAAGGAATACGTCGCCTTGGCCAAGTCGAAACTGTAATACCCCTTCGCCGATTACTTACGTATCAAAAAGTCAACAAGCAAATATGCCTAGTTATCGGTATAATCACACCCGAATAACTTTTTTTTTTTTTTTTTTTATGTGGAAGACTAGAGCTCAGGGAGAGCCCTTTGTACTGTCGACAATCTATTTTTTCTTCGTATAGAGTGCAATGTCAAACAGCAAGCCCTAGTCGATAGATAGTGAAGGGGAAGAGAGAAGTAGGAAGGAACTGCCACAACCACCTAACCCCAACCATTTCTATCGCGACTCTGGCATCGGGGCAATGAGAAACAACTCGCTGGAGTGTTATGCCTCCTGAAACGAGTTGAATCCCATCAACCAACCGATGACATGCGCTTGGTGGAGCGGGGAAATGCTAGCGGAAGGCTATGACAGCTATGACAGGGGGAATGAGGAATGTAAGGAGGGAAGAAGAAAGAAGGTGGGAAAGGCGAAGGACCGTGGGGCTCTGCCGGGATTCGAACCGGGGACCTCTTGGATAGTAGCCAGGCGCCTTACTCCCTAGACTACCGAGGCCCCCTAATAACTGCAAAAAAAAGAAATACGTCAACTGGGTGTTCGCACCCCAACAGAGTGGACAATGTAATATATTTTAACTGTAAAATTGTGAGAGTACGGTTGGTTGGTAATAAGCTAGATGATAAGGTGTACCTATATTTAGTGATAATAAATTCAATTTGTAAATATATTTCATATACTCAATATGGACATCTGGTAAAATTGTGTAAATTAATCAAACGTGTAAATATATTTGTTAATTAATATGTACAAAAGTTTAAATAATTTTAAGCTAATTAATATATTAAAAATTGTTAATATATTGAATATAGTTGGTAGCTGATCAAGCGACGCAGAGAAAAAACCTCCAACTAAGCCTTCCCAGTCTCAAAAAAATAGTTCTTGTACTTCCAGGTCTGGACTCGCCGAAATAAATTGGGTTTGGTGAATCACCTTTGTGATAACCCAAAACAAAATCTCCTAAAGATTTGGATAATGTCAACTTTCCACTGACGCGGTTATCTTCTACTCAGCTGCCCTTCGTTTATTCTGCCGTCACATATATGACTTCCAGTCGGATATACATATAATTTGCTCCGTCCAATAAATACAATAATAATCCGCACCAAAGCTACGCGTGTCTCACCCGCTCGTCACCAGAAATGTTCGAATGGTTACCAAAGAGCGCAAGACACACACTAGCGATATACTAGAGAAACGCACTCACAGATAATTACCTCTAGATAGTAGAAGATCGAAAATCGTCCTTCAGACTTGAACCAAAACAGGGTCACGTGTTTTCTTCCCGCTTGAAACGTGTTATTTTCTTGTGCTGGTTCTCCTACTGATCACAATTCTTCGTCCCGTAGGATATTTCCGGGTGCAGTAATTCGTGTACCACCATAGAATACTATTTAGCTAACCATAAGCAAACAAACAAAACAGAGAGTCGTCATACACGGGTGCTTCCTTTACTTCCAACACCAGCACTTGGTGTAAGTTCACAAGAACCAATTGAATCTAGGCCCAGATCAGTCAAACCTCCTTCGAAATATGTCCCTTACAATTCACGGCAAATATCTTGTTTTTTTTCTTTTCTTCCGGATTTTTCTATTCCTTCACCTAGTCACCAAAAAGGCCCAAGATGCAGATGCAATTCTTTTAGGTCCAGTGTTAAAATGTTCCGGGCTAGCTTGGAATATTAATCAGAAGTCGAAGTTAGCATTACAAAAAAACTCGATTCAAAATCCAAAACTCTCGACTACTTTCGGTTTCGATTCCCTTCCTCCATAAAACGTAAATTCCGCCTCTCGACCGTTCTAGGCCGACTTCTCAAGCTCACTCCCCAAAAAAATCTATTTTTTCCTATTCCAAAGAAAATTTTGTTTCTTCTCGCCCACTGTATTCGAAAATTTGGAATTAAAATTTTCGTTAAGTGGCTTGATTAATCGTTCAGGCAATTTCCGCGAGATGGGGGAATAATTCACAAGGAGAATTTTTTCTGTAATAACCGACCGTTACAAAATTAATAATTAGTTGATACGTAAAAAAATAACTATGCAAATATTTTATATGAAATTGCATAATATATTGTAATAATAGTTAAACACAGTAAGAAATATCCATAATCAAATATTTTATATAAAAAGGTAAAATAGAATATTATATATAGGTACTCTCTAAACTTGAATAAGTGAAAATTCACTAATACCTGTGACACACTATACTTTCATTATGATGGTAACTTTCATTATCATGCTCAAGGAAATGATGGGATGACACATTACACTTTACTTTCATTTGCATCTGGCATATCAAGTGAGGATATAAACCTGCGTGTTTTTTGCTTTAATTTTAAGCTGTTTTAATTTGGAATATTTAAAAAAATATTTTTTAAAGTAGTAAAGTAAATATCCTTGCAAATTGTTGCTTAACTAACGTGAAATCAAATTATTTTATTTTAAAATGTAGTTTCTAATTTTCCAACAGATGTCACTTAACCGAAATTACAGTCCAAATGAAAGTAAAATACTTTCATTTTGAACTTTCATTATCGTGGGTTTTTGCCACGATAATGAAGGTTACTTTCATTATGATGGTATATGTGTCACAGGTATAATTCTCAGTGCCAAGTTTACCATTTGAGGGGAAATTCATTGATTTTTGATGTAATGTAAGGAAGTACATATACTATAGTGCAACGTTTTAACGTTGATTACGGCCTCCCCACGATCAGGCAGGCCCGCCACATCACCTTGCGGGGCCCGGGGCTAAAACATGTTTTGGGGCCCTTTAAGGATTTTGAAATTCCTAAAAATCTTTGACTAAAAAAAAGTGTGGTAACGTAAGTTCATTCAGGGGATTAAATATATGTAGATACCGAACGGTCGGTTCTTTATTCGCGGATGAACATAGCGTACATAGTGCAACGTAGAATGGAACAGTTCTTATGTAAACAGGCCCTTGTGCTTAGCACTGGGGCTCAGTAATCATCTTTCAATCAATCCAGAAGCTATACCAGAGGGAAAAATTCGAAGCACTACTAAGGGAAGCGAATTGGAAGCGCTGGTTATATGCTCCAATTGATCCTTTAAGGAATTGTATGGAACGAAGAAAACGGCAAACATAGACCGGTTCTCAATCCATGCGGTGGTCAAGCAGAATATTGAACGCGGTTGGTACTTAGTGGGGGACAGCTTGGTGAAACCACTGTCGACACTCGCGTTCGGAAGGACGAAAAGGCAATTGCACAAGGTGAACTTTTCGACATTGCAGTTGTTTCTCATATCCACTAAAACATAAATTGGAGGGTTAGAAAGTTTTTTATACTTTTGTGACTGCTTCTACAAAAAGCAGCAGTAAAAGAAGTACTCCCCACTGCGATCATGCAATGATAAAAAGATATAGAACTGGGATAGGAAGGGGAACGCCGAAGCTTTTTAAGGACCGTTCTAGCTCCATTTCCCGCTGGGTAAGTTTTCTCTTTTTCCTTAATACTCAATTCGAGCTTATACTACTTCAATGGTAGTAAAGAGACTACTTAAGGGCAAGCTAAATCTCCCAATCTAATCTTTGTTAAAGGTCTTTAATCTGTTTTTCCTCAATTACGGGGTTTCTTCTTCTTTAACGGCTCTACAACCGGGACCCGGTCATTGCCTCTCGCAACTGTTCTCTCCACCGGTCCCGATTCTGAGCCGATGTCATCCAGTTTGGCATCCCTAAGCTCTGAGCGTCCTGGTCTACGCCATCCTTCCAGCGAAGATTGGGTCTCCCTCGTTGTCGCACCCCATAGGTCTTACCGCAGAGAACTTTCCGAGCAGGCTCATCTTCACTCATACGAGCTAGATGTCCTGCGCACCGGAGTCTACCGAGCTTAATTTTCTTCACAACATCTATGTCGCGATAGCGCTCGTAGATCTCGTCATTGTAGAGTCTCCGGAATCGTCCTTCCTCACATATGGGGCCAACAATCCTCCGAAGTATTTTCCTCTCGAATACCACCAAGAGGTTAGAGTGATTTTTGCTAAGCACCCACGTTTCGGATGCATATGTGAGGACCGGCAAGACCATCGTCTTATATAGTAAAAGTTTAGACGTTATGGTTAGATGCTTGGATTTGAAGAGCCTTGACAGACTATAGTAGGCTTTGTTGGCTTTTAGCAGTCGTGCGCGTATTTCAGGTTCCATGCTATTGTCGGCTGCTACTGATTTTACCACATCAAACTCGTGTTCCTCTACCTTGATTGTGGGACCAATTATGGGTTTGCTTATGTCTTTTATTGTGATACCTTTGGTTGATTGGTTTTGCAACTGGTGAACGCGGTTTCAGTAAATTAAAAATGATATAAAATTATCTGAAATCATGTATCGGTCAGTCACGTTTAAATCATTGCATGATATTATTAATAGAATGAGAGCTGGCAAAAAATATAGATTATGACGTTGTCATCGACGACTGCGGAAATTAAAGCAAGAAAAATAGTGTTTACTATTTAAGTATGATGTGTAGAAGAATCCATATCCATTTCCATTTTAAAGTGTTGCATGCTTGGGTTTCAGGCTCTAGATCAGTACTTGCTTGACAATTTGAACGCAGGAATATGGCGGTCTTGACTTTTTGGGTTTCAAGACGGTTTCGGGGCCCCTAGGGGATTAGTACGCAGGGATATGGGGTTTTCACTTTTTGGGTTTCAATCTATTCTCGGGGCCCCCTCTGGCCTGGGGCCCGGGGCAATTTATCCCAGTTGCCCACCTATGTGGCGGGCCTGCGATCAGGTGCCATTATTATAATGTTGAACATATGTTCGGCTTCGAAAACTTAGCAAGAAAATATACTATTTTATTTCAATATATGATATAGTTTAGTTAGACCCCCCACTCTTGAAGAGTAGGAGAAATACGCATTAACTGTAGACTCAATCAATATTTTAAAATATATGACATTAACGGTTGCCAGCGTTGCTGGCCCAGTGTCGTGAGCAATTACAAGTGGCCACTTGTAAGGAAAAAAGCCTTTATTAAAAATTAAAACGAATTTTAAGCCGCTATCAGTGCTGACGGCGTTGAGTTGACAAAAATGTAATCAGTTGGTATCAGACATCGAGATCGAATGGAATAAAAGTGATAACTTCCAACCAGCTCGGGTGTTTTATTGTTCGTCCGTTTCCTTTTGTTTTATTTTGCCTATTTAAATCTTACAGTAATTTTCAGAAGTGGGATAAGTAACCGAGTGATATGTAGAAATTAAATTAAAAAATAACTTGAAAATCGTAGTGATTATAAGCAATCTAATAATTTGAATATGTTAAATTAATTTTAACGTGCTTTCCGTAAATTGTGTTAAAATTAGGCTTATTTTGCAAAAAATAATTAATTTCATCACGTGCATACGGGCATCGTGGAAAATCGTAGTGATTATAAGTAATCAAAAATTTTAATCTGGAATAAAATAATTTTAGCGTGTTTTCCGCAAATTGTGTTAAAATTTAGGCTGATCTTGAAAAAATAATTATTGTTTCAATTGTCTAAGACAAAAGCGAAATTCCATCACGTGCATACGGGCATCGTGGGAAATCGTGGTGATTATAAGTAATCCAGTTATTATAAAGCGTTTATTCTCGACAAATAAAATAAATTTAACGTGTTTTTTATATATTTTATTTGAAAGTTTATTGAAAAGTGTCGCACGAGGTCGAGATACATGGAGCCACACGTGGTCCAATTTTTAGAAAAGGCTACAGTGCCTCAGTTGAAGGAAAAACTGGAGCAATTAGGTGAAGATTCTACGGGATTAAAAGCAGCTTTAAAAATGCGTTTAACACAGACAATTGGTAAATTGACGGCGGCTGAAAAGGAAAATTATTTCCCTCTAAATATAACATCACATATGGATGGTAATAATTACGATCAGAGTTACCATGAAGGAACATCCGGCGAAGAATTATCAGGTGTCCACATTGTTGCTGAAGAGGAATTGGATGCAGAATTGGAATCCTTAAGACGAGTTCTTAAGAAACAGCAGGACATAGCGGCCCTGAAAAGACAGCTAGCAGAGTTAACTGGACAAGATAACGGAGGTAACAAAGTATTTTTTAATTTTAAAGACGTGGAAGATTCATTTACAACAGTTTAATGGTGACGATAATCTTTCCGTCGAAAAATGGTTATCTTCGTATGAAGAATCTGCAGAAATATTTGAATGGGATTCAAAGACCAAATTAATTTACGCGAAGCGGCTCATGTGCGGTACAGCAAAACTGTTTTTGAGGTCAGTTACACCAAAATCTTGGTCAGAACTGAAAGAAAAACTGTTAGGAGAATTTTCTAAAAAAGTAACAAATGCTGACGTGCATAACCAATTAAGAAGCCGAAAAATGAAAAAATGATGAATCCTATCAAACTTATTTATTGTCCATGAAGGAAATAGCGCTTTTAGGACAAATTGACGAAGCCGATCTCATCCAATACGTGATTAACGGTATTACAGATTCACATATTAATAAAGTTATTTTATACAATGCTAACACGTTAGTTGAATTGAAAAATGCCCTAAGAAAATTTGAAAGACTTAAATTTAATCAGCCAGTCGCGGTGTCACATGCAGTTGAAAATTATCGCTCCAAAGACTCAAACAATATGTATCAAAGGAAATTCAAGTGCTTTAATTGTAACGAAAGTGGACATCTCAGTAACAAATGTCCAAAGCCGATACGAGGAAAAGGAACGTGTTTTCGTTGCGGGAAATTTGGACATTCCATCAAAAATTGTCCGTGTGCCGCTCAAATTTTGACCATCGAGGATTCCACTAACGAGCGAGAAAATGGTATAAATTCTTTTAATAAAAATAACTTTGAGTTTCAGATGAACTTCAGATTTAATACCTGCCTCATCACATTGCTAACCCTGTTGGACACTGGAAGCCCTATTAGTTTTGTACAGCAGTGTTATGTCCCATCGAATTTGGTTGGAATAAATGTTAACGAATTGGAAAGCTACGTGGGAATCAACAGAGGTAAATTAAGTATTGTAGGCATGACTTTTTGCAAAGTTCAATTTAATGGTATGTTTATTAATTTAAAATTATATGTTGTTAAAGATTTTAGTATGAAGTATTCTATAGTTTTAGGTCGGGACTTTCTAAATAAAGCAGGAATACATTTTAATGTTACTGAGACATGCAACAGCGATCCTTGCAACAACGGTTCATCTACCAACGATTTAAATAAGAAGGAAGTAAATTTTAAAAATGAAATTTTTAGTATCAACGTCAGCGATGATAAGGTCGGTCAAAATTTAAATATTAGTAATAAAATAAGTTATAAATATCAAAAAGAAGTAGAAGATATTATACTAGGAAATCAAAGCAGTAAATGCATTATTAGATCAGAAAAGGAAGCTTTCAAAATGACAATTAGTTTAAATAAACATGCACCCTTTTATTGTACACCGCGTCGTTTGTCGTATGATGAAAAAGGTAAATTGCAAACTGTTATAAATGATCTCGTAAATAGAAAAATTATAAGGGAAAGTAGTTCACCCTATGCAAGTCCTATAGTTCTAGTAAAGAAAAAGAACGGTGAAACTAGGATGTGTGTTGATTTTAGGGAGCTAAATAAACACACTATAAAAGATAATTACCCGTTACCCTTAATAGAAGATTTATTAGATCGGCTACGTGGAAAACGTTATTTTACAATTTTTGATCTCAAAAACGGCTTTCACCACGTCAAAATGTCGGAAGAGTCAATTAAATACACGTCCTTCGTTACACCTTTGGGACAGTTTGAATATTTACGTATGCCTTTTGGGCTGAAAAACGCCCCATCAGTTTTTCAAAGATACATAAATCAAATATTCAAGCCTCTGTTAGCTTCAGACAAGCTTTTTTCATATATGGATGATCTCCTTATTGCTACCTCTTCAATTACCGAACATCTTCAAATCCTAAAGCAAATTATTGATTTGGTGAACATGCATTCTTTAGAATTGAGATACGACAAATGTAAGTTCCTCTATGAAGAAATTGTTTATTTAGGGTATGTTGTTAGCGAAAAGGGTATAAGGCCGAATCCTGAAAACTTACAGGCAATTAAAAACTATCCATGGCCCAGGAATATAAGAGACGTGCAAAGTTTTCTCGGATTATGCTCTTATTTTCGCAAATTTATTAAAAATTTTGCCATTATTGCAAAACCACTGTATGACCTGACGAGGAAAGATGTATGCTTTCAATTCGGATCAAAAGAATTGGAAGCTTTTGAGGTCTTAAAATCTGAACTTCTACAAACACCCCTTCTATCAATCTATAATCCACATAGTGAAACAGAATTGCACTGCGATGCGAGTAGTACTGGTTTTGGAGCCATTTTATTGCAGCGTCAAAGTGACAACAAACTCCACCCTGTATTTTATTTTTCAAAAAGGACGACTGACTTGGAGTCCAGATATCATAGCTATGAGCTAGAAACTCTTGCTATAATATATGCACTTAGGCGGTTCAGAATTTACCTATCTGGTATTGAATTTAAAATTGTCACTGATTGTCAAGCTTTGACCTTAACTCTCGAGAAAAAGATGTTGAACCCTCGAATATCTAGATGGGCCTTAGAGCTCCAGGACTACAAGTACAAAATTGAACATCGACAATCTAATAGAATGCAGCATGTGGATGCCCTAAGTAGATGCGCTGAAATTTTGGTGGTGGAAGAAGGAACGTTTGAGTGTGCATTAGCCGCAGCTCAATATAGGGACGGTGATATTAAAAAGTTAGCAAGCGAGCTTGAACATACGGGAAATAAAATGTTTACGTTAGTTGACGGCTTGGTCTACAGAAAGTCAAATTCGGATGTAAGATTCTATGTACCTAAACATATGGAGAACCAAGTAATTTGTACACACCACGAAGCTCTTTGTCACTTAGGACCTGAAAAGTGCTACGAATATCTTAAAAGACATTATTGGTTCCCTAATATGAAAGACAAAATTAAAGACTATTCGAAAAAATATATACTATTGGTTGTAGATGGATTCACCAAATTTGTCAAATTGTATGCGGTCAACTCGACTCAGACTCGAGAAGTTATTTCTTGCTTGAATTCATACTTTTCCTCGTATAGTAGACCGAGTAAAATTATATCCGATCGTGGTTCTTGTTTTACCTCAGAAGAATTTGCTAAATTTTTAAAACAAAATAATGTAATACATATAAAGGTAGCTACTGGGTCACCGCAGTCGAATGGACAAGTTGAGCGTTTCAACAGAATCATAACGCCAATGTTAGCTAAAGAAACGAAAAGTGACACAACTGGAAATTGGTACGAATGCTTACCAAAAGTGGAGTTTGCACTTAATAACACCATCTGCAAAAGTATAAAAACGACTCCCAGTATGTTGCTTTATGGAATTAATCAAAAGGGCGAAGTATGTGACCAAATCATGGAGTATTTAGACGAAAAGAAAAATATTGACGCTCCTGATTTGTTAAGTATGAGGGCAAAAGCTACAGCAAGTCAAGAATATAATAGAGATTATTACGATAAACGTCACAAACCACCTCTTGTGTACAAAGTAAATGATTTAGTAATGATTAAAAATGTTGTTACGACGGCGGGTGTAAATAAAAAGCTGCTTCCTAAATATCGTGGACCTTATAAAATCGTTGAAGTTCTAGGAAATGATAGGTACAAAATAGCTGACGTTGATAACATCCAAATCAGTAGACTGCCTTATCATGGCGTCTGTTCTGTTGCAAATATGAAACCATACGTTAGTGATGATCGTTGATGAATGATCTCAGATTTATAAATGACAGTAAAATATAGCTATATTGTTTAAAATGATATGATATTAATAATTTAATTACAGTCTTAAATAAGAATTTTGAAATTTATATTGTTTTCGGTTTTATATGATAAAGTTTTATTTGCGTATGTCTAAATCGATTAAAAACCTTATTGATAAAGTTAGCAC
This sequence comes from Thereva nobilitata, assembly GCA_963855945.1. Classification (NCBI taxonomy): domain Eukaryota; kingdom Metazoa; phylum Arthropoda; class Insecta; order Diptera; family Therevidae; genus Thereva; species Thereva nobilitata. Next base: position 141,525,058 of record OY979694.1, read on the forward strand.
TAATGTAAATGTCGATATCATTATTACATATTCATTTCTTGTGGTTTATATAAATTTTTTAGAGTTTTGCGTTAAGAACGTTTTCGAAATATTATTAAAGGTTAAGTAGGGCTATCCTGGTATCAATATTTGTGTGAAAATACTTCTTGTGATTTATATAAATTTTAGATTTTTGCGTTAAAAACGCTTTCGAAACATTGTTAAATTTTAAATAGGTCTATCCTGGTAAGACTATTATTATTGTCAATGATAATATATTAGAAAGTTTTGTGTATAAGCTCGATGCACTGATATCCGTGGGATAATCGGGACGATTATGGTCAGAATGGCCGCTTGTAAGGAAAAAAGCCTTTATTAAAAATTAAAACGAATTTTAAGCCGTTATCAGTGCTGACGGCGTTGAGTTGACAAAAATGTAATCAGTTGGTATCAGACATCGAGATCGAATGGAATAAAAGTGATAACTTTCAACCAGCTCGGGTGTTTTATTGTTCGTCCGTTTCCTTTTGTTTTATTTTGCCTATTTAAATCTTACACACTATTGGGCCGAAGTTATCATCGAGCAGTTTTGCTGTAATCGGCCAGTCATGGGTGGTGTTATTGCGCCATTACTGGCTGACCGGCACCCAGTACTGGTCCATTACTGTGCCAATTGTTAAACCCTACATGGGAAATACGCATTAACTGTAGACTCAATCAATATTTTAAAATAGATGACTTTAACGGTTGCCAGGGTTGTACCAAGCGTGGCCCAATAAAATATACCGAGTCTTGGCCGACCGATGACAACCATTCTTTGGCCAATCATTGGCTCCGTTGTGAGATCTGGCAAACCCTACATGGGTAATTGCCTGAAGTATGGGTCGCTCATATTTTTTCTCGTCTTATCACTGCAAACCTCAGCTTTTGAAAGTGTTTTATTTCAAAACGCTTAAAACGTTTTATTTTGACGTCACCCATTTGATTAACATTGTAGACATTTTTTAAGTGTTTTAAAAGTGTTGACAATGTAAATCAAATGGGTGACGTCAAAATAAAACATTTTAAGCGTTTTGAAATAAAACACTTCTAAAACCTCAGACTTGCAGTGATACTGATAATTTTAAATTCGTAATATTTAAGCAGCTTTATGGTTTTATTTTCATATTAACAAAATTCCTGTCAACAAATTCGTAAAAATTTCAGGATAAACTAAGTTAAATAAATGAAAACAACAAATGAAGTAAGAAAAGGCCAAAAATGAAGAATAGGTATATTCTAAAATAATTTTGGATGTAATTTTGGTTACTTTTTTTACTTCTGTTTATTAGTCAAATAACAACAATTGCATTCTTAGTATTATCATAGATAAATAAAAGGAAAGATATTCCATTTCATACAAGAAAAGTGTGCACGTTCCTGTTGAGAGAGCTTTCCTATTTCCTCCATTTAAGCTTCCTCCAAGCGAAAGCTGCCCCCGCTAAATCTTTATTTTCGGTGGCACTGTCAAGATATTTGAGTAAATGTAATCTGAAGAGAGTAAATGGAAAGGAAAGCATTAGCTATGCATGGGAGCATGGTTCTTGTAGAGCTATTCGCGTTTGCGCTTCTTTTTTTTACAGGTTTTCTCATTTATGAAATATCGGCATGTAGGAATGTGTATATTGTATTCTAGGTAAATTTTATTAAAGGGATTTGTTGGTGGGAATAAATGTAAATCAGAAGGAAGCTATTAAATGTATTGTTTGATTTTTTGTTTAATTGACAAAAATCAATTAAATATTTTTAGAAGTGTGAAGATTTTGTTTTTTCAGGTCTGACTTCGGTTTCTACTACTTTGCAAAAGTTAGTAAAACCGTGAGTTTTGTGCGAATTTTGGTTTTGTTTTGATTGATAACAATGATGTGTTTATTTTGCTTATTTGCGAAAGTTTTATTTTGATCAAAGATTCACAAGCAAATTATAATTTCAAGATGTCAAATATCATATCATGAACAAATTTAAAAATATGAAAAGTGGAAGTTATTTCTTTAAGGGCATTTGTGGCCATTCTCACTTAATAGTGCAGCCAATACAAGAATTCTATCTTAGGCACTAGGAAAAAAATCCAAATAACTTGAATTTTTCTTATCTTTATTATGATGTTCTACTGACATCCTGGAAAGTATCCTAGCTTCAGCGGTCACGTTTTCTTTTATTGGGGTAAATTTTAACTTGACGCATTTAATATCGACAACCATTTTATTCGTAAAACGTGCGGGAAAGTTTCGGGGTCTCTCTAATACTTGTATTTTGTTGAAAATAAATACTCCTTTCCACACAACCGCAGGGGTAGAGTATTAAGCGCGTTTTTTTAAAGTGGTTTCCCCAGTAAGCCCAATCCACAAAAAAATTTTCGGCGTTACATCCCTTACAGGCATTTATTTAGTCTTCGTTGAGTAAATACGACAAAAAATTGTATTTTTTAAAAGCAATTCTCCAATTTGCTATTCACGCTTCTACTCCTAAGAATTTGAGGTAACAATTTTCCCTTTTAGAATTGTATAATTTTTTGCTTGGAATAGTTTTTAAATGAGCTGTTATCTTTAAATTGAAAAGAATGCCACAAACAAAACATTCGACTCGATTATATTGCTAACTTCGTGATTCTCATTAGTGACATCACCAATCGTCCGATCCTCTACAGTAAAAATACAATGATCGTAATTATTATTTATGGTTTTGCCATCACTAAATGAGTCAATAGCTATAAATTGCTGACTATCTTCGTCACAATTCTTCCAAGGGGAAGATATAGACAAAATTTTGTCCGATATAATTTTGCAAGTGATACTATAGAAGTTATATAAATATGGCTTGTTACTGAAGCCCCCTCTTGATCGTACTAAGGAAAGTAGGTTGGGTCTTGGTTAAATTTCGATGTCAGAACGAAATGTTTATTGGGAAACTCGTTTAATATTTCATAGGTTAAAAGAATAATGGATTTTAGAGTCAAAATCAATCCCACAATCTTAAATGTTTTGTTTTTGTTCTCAAATGAAATTGATTGGATGTAATGTAGCATTTTAGAAAGATATTTCCTTGGAGTATTTGTTTGAGTTAATCCACACTTGTGACAATTCCTACTAAAATGTTCTTTACTATTGAGACAATAGAACAATTTATTGAGAACGTAAGTAGAAAGTGTAGCTGATGAAACATTAGGGCTAAGCAAATTTAATTCCAAAGCAGTTTTAAGGGCAGCACAAACTGTGTTACTTAAAACTTGAAGAGCATAACAAACCTTATTGTTTCCCAAGTATTTGGCCATACATGTTTTGAAGTTAACTTCGGCACCATTTTAGTTCTTTAACACAGTTCCAACTTATTGCTCCATCTTCACAGTGAATATCTTTTACTAATAAAGTATTGATTTGAACAAATGCGGAAAAAATGCAAAAAAATTTCGATTATTATAATAAAAAAAGGGTCGTTTTCCGTTACTCCGAGAGAACTAATTCAACTACGATTGTTAGAAGCCTGATCTGAGGTTATATTTCGGATGCTCAAGTTCACAACAGTAGTCGAAATTTAACTTCACTTTTTCGACTAATACTGGTTTATCGGTGGCAAAAAACTAATAATAAGTTTCCAATTAGAAAATAAACCTTGGACCATAAAAACCGAAACATCCCAATAAGAAATTTCGGTAGATTGCCAGCCGTTGCAAACGGCCCAGCGCTGGCCCAGCGTAAAAACTCAACGGCTGAATATTTAACCTGGGCCAGTGCACAAATTTCGAAAGTACCAGAGCTGAACCTGCGCTTGTAACAAAGCGTGTTAGAGTGCTCATTGCCAACGCAGGGCCAGGGCACAGCCAACGCTCACTAACAGTTGAACTTTAAAAATGACAATTAAAAAAAATGTGGTAAATTAAAAACTAATTGCTCCTTTAATCCCTCATGGGACATAGGGCGAAAACAGTTGCCCTCCAGCGGACTCTGTTTTGCGCGACAGCTCTCAGCTCTGACCAGGATCTCCCGGTTGTTGCGGCCTCTGCTAATAGGGTTCTCCTCCACGTTATTCTAGGTCTTCCGACTCGACGGGTTCCTTGCGGATTCCAGTCGAGGGCCTGTTTGGCTAGGTTCTCGTTTTCGCGTCGCAAGGTGTGGCCAATCCAATTCCATTTCCTTCGCCTGATTTGGTCGTCTATCCTTTCTTGGCCGGCACGGCGCCATAGTTCTTCATTTGAAATTCTATCTTGCCAGCGGATTTTTAGGATACGACGTAGGCATCTGTTGATGAAAACTTGTAGGCGCCCTGTGATGAATTGGGTGACTTTCCATGTTTCGCAACCGTACAAAAGAACTGCCTTAACGTTGGAGTTGAACAGCCGCAATTTGGTGTTAATTGAGATCTCCGTCGATCTCCATATGTGAAACAGGCATGCATATGCGCTTTTTGCTTTATTTATTCTGGAACTGACGTCTTCTTCTGTACCGCTGTTTTCGGTAATAATACTACCGAGGTAACAGAATTTATCTACCAGTTCCACGTCACGGTTATTTAGCGCTGTTCGTTCAAGGGTGTTTGCATTTATCCGCATTTCTTTGGTTTTAGTCGGATTTAACCTTAAGCCTGCTGAACTACTTTCTGTTGCCAAATTGTTTAACATGTTTCTGAGGTCCTGGTGTCTGTGGGCCAGCAAACAGATATCATCCGCGTAGTCGAGGTCCTTAAGGCGGTCTAACAATCCCCATTGTATGCCACCTGTTCTAATATCTAGAGCGCTGACAAGGATGTCGTTTATTACTATAAGAAATAGTAATGGCGAAAGTAGGCATCCTTGCCGTACTCCTGAGCTCACTTCAAAGCTGTCGGAGAGTTTTCCATTGTGAAGAACTCTGCATTTGGAATTGTTGTATAGAGCTTTTATCAATTCTATAATTTTATTCGGCAGTCCACGTTGCCGAAGAGCTCGCCATATAAAGCTCCTATTAACCGAGTCGAACGCTTTCTCATAGTCTACGAAAGCAAGGTAAAGGGGGGATCGGAATTCAGTAGACTGCTCCACTATGATTCTCAAGGTGTTAATGTGGTCTATGCAGGAGCGGCCTTTTCTGAATCCAGCCTGCTGTCTTCTAAGCGTTCGATCTACTGCCTCTCTTATCCTTGATAGTAATATGTGGGACAAGATTTTGCCCACAGTAGATAATAGACAGATGCCTCTCCAGTTGTCACATATTGTTAGGTCCCCCTTTTTTGGTATTTTGACTATGATACCTTCCGTCCAATCCTCCGGAAAGTTACAGGTGTTCCATGCTATTTCCAGGATTGGCTGTAGCGCATCTGCTATGAGGCTTGAGTCGGCTTTCAACAATTCTGGCGGGATGCCATCTGTTCCAACTGCTTTACCATTGGCCATTGCATGAATTGCGGTTACTATTTCAGTCTTGGATGGGGCACGAGTGGTGATTCTTATTGGCTGTGCATTGTTGCTGTTGTTTTCCTGAGGTTCCTGTGTAAATGAACCATTCAGGGCGGCGAAGAAGTAATCTCTCCATTTTTGGAGTTGCTCCTCGTCGCTGCACAGCAGCCTTCCATCCGCACTCTTTACGGCATGCTTTTTAGTAGAGTGCTTTCCCGAGAGCTGTTTAGTGATTTGGTACAGCACCTTACTGTTGCCTGTGTTTGCCGCGTTTTCCGCTTTCTCTGCGAGCTCATTTATCTGCCGCCTTTTATCACGCCGGACACTTCTCTTTACCTCCCGGTGCAATTGGGAGTATTCCCGTTCAAGTTGTTGTCGTTTTTCCGGGTAGCTTGTAGAGTTCACGTTATTTTTGAGGGCCCTTCTGCGTTCAATTTTTTGCCAGGTTGTGTCCGAGATCCAGCGTTGCTGGTTTCTTTGGACATAACCGATGCTTCTTTCCGCTGCTGTTATTATAGCGCCCTTTGTTGTGCTCCACAGCTCTTCAATATTTGTGTCGTCAGAAACGGTTTGCTGGTTTAAGATTTCTTGCAGTTTGCCAGCAAATTCTCGCTTTTTGGTGCTCTCACGCAGAAGGTCTACGTTAAACCGTCGACGGTTTATGGCATCGCGTTGGACGTTTCTGATTGCAGCGATTTTTAGGCGGATAGTTGCTACTACCAAATGGTGGTTACTATCAATGGTGGTAAATTAAAAAGGTGAATATTATTGTTGTGAAACTTATCTTAAAATTTTTTGATAAGAAATTGATTTTTCCTTACATTAAATAACAAACCACAACACAGAATAAACACTTAATTGTATAATTTGAGCGTGACTAATTAACTGAGGAAGTGGTCGAAAGGAGAAATTAATCGGGCAAGTCTGAAAGGGTAAGCTAAGGAACCAAGATCGATTCCGGAGGGTCACTCCTTACATTTTTTTTCAGATTTTTTTTGTGTGATTTTTATCAGGACCCGGTCGAAACCCAACAGCAACAGACTGAGCTTAAAAAGCGTGAGTTACAGTTAAACGCGTTTATCCGTTTATGCGGCTGAGCTTGGGATCGGCTGCCAGCACTCGCCCAGCGATGGGCTTTGACCTTCGACTGAGCGCTGGGTAGCGTTATCATTTCCAGGTTTGGCCCAGCGGTTGGTTACCGAGCGTCGAACGTCCGTAGCCTGCGCTGGGCCAGATCTGGGCCGTTTGTTAATTTCTCATTGGGATACTTTGCTTGTTCTTTATTTTTAAAATCACCTATATCTACAAAACCAACTATTTCATCTGTTACCTGATCATATGTTAACTCTCTTCTAATATTAATTTCATCGAATAGCGCGCCTCATTTCTTCATTCCAATATGAAACAATCTTCTTAAGGTTTTCTGTAACCATGTTATTAAAACCGAGTTGAATATTTTTAATTAGTTGCCAAAGATGCAGAGGTCAGAGATGGTAAATTTATGTTTAAATTATCTTTAAAATACCTGTAAGTTGTAGGAGATTTGTAATGGAAATTCAAAGCTAACGATCTTTCTTCATTACTCCATCTTTTTTTATTTTTCTTGTGCATCATAGTGCAAAAAGTTTTTAAATTTTTAGTCACATATCGCTGTTTTGCATTGATGTGCACAACTCAAAAAATTTCAATTTTCGTTTTATTGTATAGAATACATACATATATGCATTATCTGTCTACTTTCATCCTGTAAAGTGACGTATTTTTAATTCTGCAAGTTTTTGTCAGAAAGCGCCTTGATGTTTGAATGAAATTTTCTGAAATAACGGCACAACTCAAAAAAGGGTAGTGAAATCTAGGGATGACCGCGGTGTAATTTTATCAATTTATCGAAAAGCACCATAATTAATTAATAATTGCATATCATAATAGCTAATAACTCATAATAACTAACTAATAAAAATAAAAAAAGTTTCTATTATTCAGCATTTTTCATCTTATAAAGTCTCTCCTGTAAAATTGCACTTTTATGAGTTATATGGAGCGGAGGCAATTAAAGAAATTAGCGATCTTTTGACTATTCTACTGAGATAGTTATTTCGACATATTCTTCCTTCTAGGTTCACCTTCTTTGTTCTATTTTCTTTGCTGCTGCTCTTCAACTTTTGTATAATTTGTATAAGTAAGTTTTTTATATTTACTTTAAATTTTTATATTCTGAGCGGTGGAAATTTACCGATTTCGCCGATTTTAGACAAAATGAACAGGACAATTCGATTTCGACAGAAAGTTGCTACCTCAAATTCTTAGGAGTAGTAGCGTGAATAGCAAATTGGAGAATTGCTTTTAAAAAATACAATTTTATGTCTCAAAGAAGACTAAATAAATGCCTGTAAGGGATGTAACGCCGAAAATGTTTTTGTGGATTAGGCTTACTGGGGAAAGCTCTTTAAAAAAACGCGCTAAATACTCTACGCCTGCGGTGGTGTGGAAAGGAGTATTTATTTTCAACAAAATACAAGTATTAGAGAGACACCGAAACTTTCCCGCACGTTTTACGAATAAAATGGTTGTCGATATTAATTGCGTCAAGTTAAAATTTACCCCAATAAAAGAAAACGTGACCGCTGAAACTAGGATACTTTCCAGGATGTCAGTAGAACATCATAATAAAGATAAGAAAAATTCAAGTTATTTGGATTTTTTTCCTAGTGCCTAAGATAGAATTCTTGTATTGGCTGCACTATTAAGTGAGAATGGCCACAAATACCCATAAAGCAATAATTTCCACTTTTCATATTTTTAAATTTGTTCATGATATGATATTTTACATCTTGAAATCATAATTTGCTTGTGAATCTTTGATCAAAATAAAACTTTCGCAAATATGCAAAATAAACACATCATTGTTATCAATCAAAACAAAACCAAAATTCGCACAAAACTCACGGTTTTACTAACTTTTGCAAAGTAGTAGAAACCGAAGTCAGACCTGAAAAAACAAAATCTACACACTTCTAAAAATATTTAATTGATTTTTGTCAATTAAACAAAAAATCAAACAATACATTTAATAGCTTCCTTCTGATTTACATTTATTCCCACCAACAAATCCCTTTAATAAAATTTACCTAGAATACAATATACACATTCCTACATGCCGATATTTCATAAATGAGAAAACCTGTAAAAAAAAAGAAGCGCAAACGCGAATAGCTCTACAAGAACCATGCTCCCATGCATAGCTAACGCTTTCCTTCCCATTTACTCTCTTCAGATTAGATTTACTCAAATATCTTGACAGTGCCACAGAAAATAAAGATTTAGCGCGGGCAGCTTTCGTTTGGAGGAAGCTTAAATGGAGGAAATAGGAAAGCTCTCTCAACAGGAACGTGCACACTTTTCTTGTATGAAATGGAATATCTTTCCTTTTATTTGTCTATGGTATTATTAATTGAGTGATTTTTTTGTTTTTTTCAGGAAGCTTAGATGCAAAATGCAATAACTTCCTTTCTTGAAATTCTAGTTCTTTTGTATGATAATAAAAATTACCCGATAATATTAAATGATTTTATTTTTTTTATTTCTGAAAATAGTACCTACCTCTAAAATGGATTACCCAGGATTTCATTATAGACACTTCCCACCCCTAAACACTTTACCGTGTAAAAATAAAACGCTAGAGCGTTTAGTTCCCCATAAGTGTTTTATCATAACTAAGTATTTACCTTCCCAAGTGTTTAAGTTAGAATTTTTTGGTAAACACCTTACGCGTTTAATTTCTGTTAAATGCTTTAGGTGTTTAAGAATCAAACACTTTAGCGTTTAGATTTTGTGCATTTAACGCTTCTTTTGTTTTAAAAGTAAACATTAGAAATAAAACACTAGAGCGTTTTATTTCTAAACACCTGCTAAACAATTTTATTTGCAGTGTTGCAATGCTGCAATCTTTACTTTGTATCTTTCTAGTTCCAAGAGTAGAGATCTTAGAGCTCCTGCTCTATTCATTGTTAGGCTAGTCGGCGAGAAGGAAAAAATGATTAAAAGTGTATTATTGGCCCATAGGCGAGATTATTGTTGGAATCGCTTCGTTTTAGGGTGTAGTTAAACACCCTAAGTTTGCCCACAAATTGGTTGACCGCATAACTTTTTAATTAGGTTATTGTGAATAAAATAGGCACTTTTTTTATATTTCTTTCAATAGCTCCGTTCCTGCTAACTTTTAGTATAACATATGCATTGGGAAAGCTCTTCGTTATGAAATTCTCTAAAAAATAAGCCTTGTTACAGGTCGCTAGGTGCAAGGGTGATCTTGCAAATGGCTTCCAAAGTTTTCAAAACACGTTATTTTCACTATTTGTTTACAGGAAAACAACTGCACATAGAAGGATGAAAATTCGTAAAGACGGTGTTTATGTGGTCCCGGAAATGAACAAAAAATTTCAACAAGATCGGTTCATCACTGTTTGAGTAATTAACGATATAGTTTGTTTTTTTACCTTAATTAACAATGCTGCCATTTTGTGTAGGATCAGTTTATAATTGGGAAACTCATTTAGAAAACTTAAGAAACAATTGAAAATGAAATCCCGTTGGAATTTTTGAAAAATCGCAATTTTGATCGATTTTATGAGGTTTTTTAGGCCTTATACCTACCTTTTTATACGCGACATAAATAAACATATATGTATGTTGTTATATTTTTATTTTAGAGAATACGCCCTTGCATATCTAAAAAGCTGCAACTTTTTTATAAATTTTAAGAACAAAAGTTTGTACTAGCACGCGCAGGAACCAAGTTAATTTTTTTCCAACAAATTCGTGAGGGCTTATTATACGTCGTACAGGGATCAAATATATGGAGGTTGAACTTTACTACTAGTACTTTCAAATTCTTTTTATTTTTCTGTTGAGCTTTCACAAAATCGTCAGAAGCATCCTCACCGCAAAACAGGCATTTGTTTTCAAAAAAATCTAATAATTTCGATGATCTTCTCGTTGAAGAAGTGGTGGGTTTTCCTTTTTGTGATGTAGCTATTTGGATGTTACGTTGTATATTATAATGCTTTGCACATGAAGAATGGGTAACAATGGACGAATGTTTTTTCAAAATGAGATGTTTCTTGTCTTTTCTGGCTTTACTTGATGCAATACAATTTGCAATACTCTTAGCTTGTAATGTCCTTACTTCTTCGTTTCCAAATTCATTTTTACATAAAATGCATTTAATGCTCCATTCATCTGCTTCTTTCACTTCCATTGCTGAAAGGTATGAATATTTTTCAATGTAGAATAGCAATTAGAGTAACAAAATTACATTAAAAATTTAAAATTTGTACCTCTATATATTTGATCCCTGTATGACTTATAATAAGCCCTCACGAAATTTTTTAAAAAAATTAACTTGGCTCCTGTGAATGCTAGGATTAACTTTTTTTTAAATTTGCAATAAAAAAATAGATATAATTCTCTAAAGTAAAAATATAACAACATATATGTTTATTTATGTCGCGTATAAAAAGGTATGTGCCTAAAAAACCTCATAAAATCGATCAAAATTGCGATTTTTCAAAAATTCCAACGGAATTTCATTTTCAATTGTTTCTTAAGTTTTCTAAATGAGTTTCCCAATTATAAACTGATCCTACACAAAATGGCAGCATTGTTAATTAAGGTAAAAAAACAAACTATATCGTTAATTACTCAAACAGTGATGAACCGATCTTGTTGAAATTTTTTGTTCATTTCCGGGACCACATAAACACCGTCTTTACGAATTTTCATCCTTCTATGTGCAGTTGTTTTCCTGTAAACAAATAGTGAAAATAACGTGTTTTGAAAACTTTGGAAGCCATTTGCAAGATCACCCTTGCACCTAGCGACCTGTAACAAGGCTTATTTTTTAGAGAATTTCATAACGAAGAGCTTTCCCAATGCATATGTTATACTAAAAGTTAGCAGGAACGGAGCTATTGAAAGAAATATAAAAAAAAGTGCCTATTTTAATCACAATAACCTAATTAGAAAGTTATGCGGTCAACCAATTTGTGGGCAAACTTAGGGTGTTTAACTACACCCTAAAACGAAGCGATTCCAACAATAATCTCTCCTATGGGCCAAAATTGCAATGAAAATGCCTCACCGACTAGCCTATGTCCTTACATCGCATGTACCAAATCAAAGTTCATATTTCGTCGTTTGAGTCTTAGTCGATCAATCCGGTTTGAGGCCTTCTCAAGGATTCGTATAACAGTGGATTTTTCCGGGACCAGGTTGTTAGCCTGGCGCGCAACCAGTAAGTTCAGTTTCACGCGCCGAACACTTGCGTTCGTCCTTTCACCTCTGCTACAATTAAATTGCATTGCCCGGGGTTACGGCTTGGACGTGCTAAATCGGACTAGGCTAGCAGAGTTGTGGTGGTAAGCTCAGTAGACGTTACTCAATTTTTGCAACCCCAGAGCCCTGGAAGCTCCGGGATCCTGACATCAGCATTCCTACTACTGATTAATTATGTTAATTTTAAATGACTAGTTTCAAACACTGATAGGTATTTGATTGTGAGAATCAATTTTAGAATTAACTTAAGTCACGAATTTTGAAAAATATGGAAGTATAAATAAGTATCAAAATTTGGAGATAATTATGCCAAAATTTGGAATTCATTCGATTCTTTGAGTTTTGGTCTTCAACAGATTTGGATTCGCCTATATACATTATGTATGTGCATTGTATATGTACCATGTACCTACCTATGCTATGTTACAAATAATTAATTCTGAAAATGGCCCTTTATCCAAACTCATTTACGATTTTTTTTGAAAAGTGTTTTTTTTAAAATGTCAAAAAATTGGAAAAATTTTTTGTTCTAATATTTGATTATGAAGTGCTAGTTTTACATTTTTTTAAAGATGACAATTCCACAATAAAGATATGTTCATTCACTGACAAGAAGCTTTTACAGTTTTTATTTACATTTTACATATCTAAAAAAAATCGTACAAAACAAATCCCAACATTTCGGCAAATAAAAAGCAACTTTCTTTTTATTTATTTTTACCCTGCAAACATTTCGATTCGGAAACAATTCGAGAACGATTTGCCAAAAGCGAAAGCTTGCTTCGATCTCGGACTCGTTAACGACTCGTAAACGAATTCGAAGGCAATAAAAGCGGAGCAAGAGATCGAATCGCTTTCTCTTGCTGATAACGAATCGCATGCTCATATCGATAGCAAATCGCTTCTGCGCCGAAAATCACTCCGCCGAGTAAAACAAGTCAAAAGCTCAAACTTTCCAAACAAATCGTTGAAGAGAAACCAAAGGCTCTCAAAATTTCCTCTCAATAGGACTTCAAATCGGTGAAATGACGTTATGTTGTTAGTGTAATTTGGAGATTTGAAGTCCCATTCAGGGGAAATCGGCTCTCAATATTTTTCTACAGCATGAAGGCTTTGGGAGAAACAAATCAACTACGAAAGCTTTCATTTTGCGTTTTGAATCTTTTTCTCGTACCCTTCGCAAGCATTTTTCGAATCGAGAATGGTCCGAGAAAGCGAGCCTCCGAGAATTTGTTTGCAGGGTATTGTTTTGAATATTCCACCATTTGTGCTTTTCCTCTCTAAGTATTTCAGAATAAAATTTAATAAATTTTGTTTTTAGCTGTTATATTCAAAGTTTAATTTTTAACCTTAAGTCTTAGTTGGTGTATATTGTTCGCAGTGCGTTAAACTTTTTCCATATCCTCTAAAATGGCTCCATATAAGAACAGTGTTTTACGGATAAAAAGTTTTTTAATTTCGATTGTAATTTTGCTAAACTCCAATTGGAAGGAGCACCATGCCTTGCTGAATAAAACACTAATGAATGATTTTGAAAACATTTCCATTGGCTTAGGATCTGTGAAAGAAATTAACCAGTCTGATAACAAGTCGCCAATTGATTCCGTAGGCCAATGAAATAAATTTCGGTTCAGCACCCGCCTCACACATGGGCTGTCCGTAAAATCCATAAAAGGGTGTCGAACCCAAGGTACCCCAGCACTGCCGCCAATAAAAAAATTCAACACAACTGTGCCAAGCTAGAACATTTGCATAAGCTCAAATCCCCAGAACACCCAGTCCTCAGCCGCATTCAGGCTTAATTTCGACTATTCCAGACCCGTAAGTCCCAGTTTCAAGTTCAACTGTTGCCACCCGCCGGCCGTGAAGGGACAGACAAGAAGCGCCAGAGCGAAATTGCCCAAAGCCAAGTGTCAGGTTAAAAACAACCCACTTTAGGACCACGAGTCACTTGCTCATCTATAAAGAGTGGAGGTTTTTATTTGGAGGGAATTCTCTGGACGGAACCAATCCTAGAATTGGTCCCGCAAAATTTTTAGGGAGATTCTCGTGCTTGCCCGCGGTGCAATTAATTTGATCTTCCTAAAGCGGCTGCCTGTCGCTTGCCCTTTTCTTCAGAGGAGGCCTTCAACTTTCCACTCAGAAAACAGGCGTGTCTGAAATGTGGAAGCTTCTTGAAATTCAGGCAACTGACGTCATCACACTGTAAGAATTCTTTTGGGAACATAAAAATTTTAAATGAAAATGTTTTTTAAGTAAATTTAGTTGAGAAAAATTGTTTTCATAAATAATTAAAAAGACGCAAAATTTGCAATTATTTAAAAAAAAGTTAAAATCTGAAAAAAATTTAATGCTATGCAAAATATTAGATTGTTTTTTAAATCATTTTTGTTTAACTAATGAGTATGCAATAATTTGTGTTACACAAGAATTTGTTGAGCAATATACAGGGTGTTTCAGACTAAGATGCTAATCCGTTAAGGCGTGATGCTTGGATATATTTGGAGACAAAAATTATTCTGGAGAGGGGGCCTATCGATATTATCCACTAATAGCCTTATGACACTGGCTTTTTCGTAGGCTGAAAATGCTGCCTTGGCTAGGCTGAAACCTGAAAGAAAAAATTCAAAGGAGATTTTCCCATATGTAAGAGTGAGAGGAGAATACTCAAACTTCTCTTGGCTGGATTTTAAGTGTTATAAAAAGTCTAGAAAACTGTTATAAAAAGCATAGGAGAAGAATGAGATTCATGTTCTTTTTTCTATGCTTTTTATAACAGTTTGCTGCATCTCTCGACTTTTTATAACAGTGAGTGAATAACAACAAATTGAAGTGATTATAAATATAATTTAAGTGATTAGAAGTGGAAATAAATATAATTGAAGTGAAAATAGATATATTTGAAGTGAAGGGGTAAATGTTTAGAATTGGGGTTCCGGAGTAAAATCGCTCCAAAAAAAATTTTTGAGGTGTTTACGGTGATTTTTGAATGTCCCAATAGTAATTTCAAGGCGGGGAAGACACATTTTTCTTATTACAACGTGAGGGGGTTGCATATTGGGGGATTCCTTCTGTATCCACTCACAACTATCTGTTATAATAATCAGACAATCGTTCTTACTCTCACATGCTATCTCTGTCACACAGTATAACAGATTTCGTCATTTTCAGCCTAGCCAAGGCAGCATTTTCAGCCTACGAAAAAGCCAGTGTCATAAGGCTATAAGATACAGGGCGTTTACGAAAAGACGTTTGGCAAAGTTTTCAATTTACTTAAATTTTAATAACTCCTATATCGATTAACGTAGAGCAACAAAGTTAGGCTTGTTTTTTAGGTAGTTGTGTATACTTTTATTTGGTGTAACGAACAGAAATTTTGAGTGACTCCATTTAGAAGATATGTCAGTTTAAAATCAATATTTTGCATCTGAACCTCACAAAATTCTTCTGTTTCAGAATTTTTCTCAAAAAAAGCAGTATTAACCATATTTTTTTCCTTGCATTTCTGATGCACTAAACTATTTGCTAAAATAGTTACATACAGGTCTAGGTCGTATACTTTGCCAGGTAGTGAGTTTTAGCGGGAAGAGGTAAAAAATAAAACAACCATAAAAACGGTCATTTTGTGTAAACAACCACTCTAATTACTTAATTCCAGGTAAATTTCAGTATTCTTCTCTGATATTTAATTTTTAAATTCCCAAAACTATCAAAGGTATCTGGATTTAGGTAATTATTTTTTATTATTGTCTCTTCAAGTGTGCTCAGAGCATGCTTTGCATACCGAAGTACGTCCGACGAAGCAGCATGTGTGATCTCATTGATATTCTTGAATTGGAGGGCAAGAGGTTGTATGACCTGGATAATGCACAATAGGAGTTCAAGGAAGTGCGACGGACTTTGGCTCGCAGCTAGTCCATCGCAACACCCATGTAGGGATTAACAATTGGCCCAGTAATGGACCAGTACTGGGTGCCAGTTATCCAGTAATGGCGCAATAACACCACCCATGACTGGCCCATTACAGCAAAACTGCTGGATGATAACTTCGGCCCAATACTGGCTACTTGTAATGGCTCACGAAATTGGCCAGCAAAGACCACCAAGAATAAAAAAGTTTAGTTTTTTGAAATTAATAATTAGTTGATACGGTAAATGAGGGAAATTCATTGATTTTTGATGTAATGTAAGGAAGTATACTATAGTGCAACGTTTTAACGTTGCTTACGGCCTCCCCACGATCAGGTGGCAGTATCAGGTATCAATATGTTCGGGTTCGAAAAGTTAGCAAGACAATACACTATTTTATTTTAATATATGATATAGTTTAGTTAGACCCCCCCAACTCTTGAAGAGTAGACTCAATCCATATTTTAAAATATATGACATTAACGGTTGCCAGCGTTACTGGCCCACTATCGTGAGCCATTACAAGTGGCCAGTATTGGGCCGAAGTTATCATCCAGCAGTTTTACTGTAATAGGCCAGTCATGGCTGGTGTTATTGCGCCATTAGTGGGTAACTGGCACCCAGTACTGGTCCATTACTGGGCCAATTGTTAAACCCTACATGGGAAATACGCATTTACTGTAGACTCAATTAATATTTTAAAATATATGACATTAACGGTTGCCAGCGTTGTACCAAGCGTGGCCCAATAAAAATTACCGAGTCTTGGCCGACCCATGACAACCATACTTTGGCCAATCATTGGCTCCGTTGTGAGATCTGGCAAAACCTACATGGGATACGGCGGAATTAAAGTAGATATACTCGATAAAACCCGCAATCCAAAGGTGTACAGCTTGAATTTACTACCAACGATAGACTCCGGATACCAGGCGACCTCCAGTTTAACTTAGCCTTCCCAACGATGGAGTAGTTTTTAGACATGCATATTAGGGTGGGTCATATAGCGAACCTACTCCACTGTTAGCAATTTGCCTTATTTAAGCAGAATTGGTCTGGTAGTTGATTGTACCTGTCGGTCCTGTGCGATTGGGAGCCTACAGCAAGGAGGAGATTGAGCCTCCTACATCGAGGCTTACCTATTTTCTGGAATATGAATCCTAAATCTACATCAAAAGCCTTACCCTCGAAGGTTTTTAATGACGGAGCTGGGGTAATAGACCAAATAGGTCGCAGTGCCGGCAAAACGCCCCTCAAAGAAAGAAGAAAAACATATAGGATACAATCATTAACTCTAGAAATAGTTGCTGAATTATTAAGTCCTCTTTAGACCAGGGACCGCGCGAGTTACGTTTTTTGGTTATTATCTTGGGATAAAAACAAATTAAAAAACGATCTTTACTCAAAAATTGGACTCTTCGGAGTATACTTCTTTATTCAACGAATTGAATCTTAAAACTAACTTTTTGATAATTATAGTTTTTACTTCTAACATTGATTTTTGCTTACGAGTTGGTTCTCACAAACTCGTTGAGATTCTAATTTTCTCAGTGAAGTGAAGCTTCACATTTTGTTTGGGAATTTAGTTTTATAAAATCATTTTTGGGTGACTGGTAACATGATCTCGATAGACGACGTTTGCCGCAGATTTTTAGGTTGTTAAATTATAATTTTTCATTAAATCTTGCCAACTAGACTTTTTATTTTCATGACAAGTCACTTTGTCTTTACAGATCTCTGTAACCATCACCTGGAAATTCTACACTTGATACTCGCGCGAGGTGTGAATAATCCCGGTGATGAGAAGGCAGACACATTTTGAATCTCGTTTAATTTGGCTCCAAACCTATTAAGGTAAGTTTTAGTCACCGCGTATGTCATCATGAACCTACTGATGGTGTTGTATACCCAATTCACCGTTTTTGGCCGTAGACCCCAAGTGGATCCACAGGCTCTGGGGCAGAGATATCGGGGCGTCCAGCTCATTATATTTGCTGCTATCAACGCATTTTGGCATCTAATTCCACCCCCAACCGCAAGGAGCAGTTCTGTCAATGCCAATAGCGTTTGTTTCCTGGTAATGGTTACCATGATGGCGACGTCGACCACGAAACTTGTTGGGAGAAAATGGTTGAACCCATCGGGTACCTCAGGAGGTTCATCTTGAACAAGACACCACAGGAACGAAGATATAATTACTCCCTGTGGGGATTGTCTTACTATAGTGCACTCCAGAGATTCCTCAAAACTAATGACCACTAATTTGCAAGTTCTCAACATAGAGTTGACTGAGTAACAAACGTGTTTCCTAAACTTTATTTTTGAAATACTTACTATAAAGTCAGAACGCATTGTCGAAAACTCTCGATATCGATTGCAGTAGATAAGTAACAGCTTTTTTCTTTGCACAAAGTAGGTGTATTAGCTGTTGAATAAAAGTCGCGCTTTCTTAACCATAAAAGGTTATATCCGGTAACAGCATAAAGCTGGCAAGGTTTTTATCAGTGTTTATATGGAAGAACCGTTAGTTCCCTTCATAAATTGAAGACATCGTGCCTTTAATTTCAAAATGGAGTTTTCTTATTTCGCAGCATCATCAAGCAGCAATAGACATAGTATCCGTGTGAACGGGTCATATTACTATCCCTAGTGTTGTTAAGGCTTAATAATAGTGTTAAGTTGACCCATTTATTAAGGAAAACTGAGTTAAGAGCCGCGCGTAAACGGACTTATGATGCTACAGTATACCTACATACATGTCAGCTGGCATAATACAAGGTGCACAATTTCCCTAAGATGATCTATAAGTAATAATACGTCCTGTACATCCAGCATATTGTTAAATTTAATTAAACTTCAACTTTACAAATGCTTTGCAAAAAACGCACTTCTATTTTGACAGTTGAAGAACTGACATCTGGTGGAAAAATTCTTTCTAACGCGCGTAAACGCTCCTAAAACTGCTACTGATATGTCACGAACCTAAATATTTGCGCGTAAACGCTTTTAAAACTCCTTCTGATATCGATGTTAAGGGCTTAAATATCTTCGCGTAAACATGTTCATAATCGCCTCCGTAAGGAAGTCTGAAGATTGTTAGTTGTTGTCATATTTGGCTACGCCTCACTATTTCCCAGATATTAATCGAAACACAAAAAACAGGGACTTTTCATTGGGGGTCATCTATAAAATACGTGAGGCGTTTTTGGCGATTTTTCGACTCCCCCTCCACCCTTGGTGAGATATCGTGAGATTTGGCTCGAACCCCTCCCCCCCTCAATCTCACGTGAGATTTTTCAAATTTTAAAAAATTTCTGGTATTTACACTGCAAATACGTTAATCTGTGCTTGATTGCGTTGGATTTATTTAAAAAAACATAATTTGTGTGGAAGAACAGTACCACAAAATCATCCCAGCACCAACTCGGCATGCACCCAATATAAACAACAATACCTGTGGATTACTATTTAGCAGGTGATTCTGCCGATCTTTTGGAAATCAACCTCTTGATGCCTTAAGGTCGGGGTACACGCAACGATCTGCTTATGCCAATTGGCTTGCGCAAGTCAATTTGCACAAGTGAATCGTTGCCTGAAACCCAAATTTTTGGCTAGCGCAAGCCAAAAAGTTGGCCATGTGCAAAATATGTGTTCTTAGAAAATCGGCTTAAGGTTGATGTTTTGGCATGAGCGTTTAAACGATGTTCAAGCCTCAGCTACAACCCTCAGCATGCCCTTGGGTGAATGGTGACGTTCGACCACCTGCTCTTCCGACCTTATAATCAATATAATATAATAATCGTGTCAAATTAGCAAAAGGATACCAACTGTTTTTAAGTAAAACCAAATGGCCTAATATTTTTGGGAAAGTGTTATATGGTGTGAGGGTATGCAAATGTTGTTATCCATTATTTATTTAACAACTGGCTAATGTTAATGAGCAAATAATGTACCATTAATTACCAAATTAAAAATCTCGGAAAATATCTAACAATATCTAATAGAACCACAAATTCATTTTCACTCAGTTTATTTGCACCAATTGACTTGCGCCAGTCATTTTGCACAAGCAGATCGTTGCGTGTAACCCGACCTTTACAGGGATAAAGGTTTCTTAACAAGGGAACAGAAAAATTTCAATTCTAGTTTGAGCTCAACTCGTGTATTTGTAGAGCAAGCATATGGAATTTAAAAAAAATAGAATTTTACATTATATTGACATACGATGGTTGACTTTGGAATATAATTATGGCATGCATAGTCATTCACAATATTATTGTAAAGATGGAGATATACAAAATTCGGAGCATTCTTCTATACATGGCACTTTAGGGTAAAAACGTGTGACTGAATGACCAGGCCTTAGAAAGGCGGAGTCTGAAGTCATAGCCAGCTTCTCAAATTGGCGTTTGAGCCGCCTGTACACCAGGATATAGATTCAAGAAGTGCGGATCTGTTAGACTTCCATTCTTCACAGCTCTCGATATTCATAACAAAAGGTTTTCAAAATCTATCTTGGCCTCTAGTATATCAGATCAGATGGTTGTCGATTCAAAATTCGAATCCTGTAAGATGCTTAGATGACTAATTATGTCGCCTGGTGTAAATGTCTGCTTTTTGGATAGTGACAATGCACCGCAGATAGCATGTGTTCTGATCTTACTGATGTAAAAAGAGCCGTTTCCTAATATAATTTCTATGATTGCAGTAGGATTAGGTACATTATGCACTTGAGATACTTAGGAGGGCATTAGGTTCGAGGTGTTTCAATTAGGCTTCCGGGCCTTTTTGTTTTGTTCCAGCTTAGGCCAGCACATTAGTTCAGCGTAGAGTCTTAATCTGTCTAAAAATTGTGGTATAAATCAATGCATACGTTACATTCCCAGTTTCTCCCAGGCCATTGTATAAAATGATAAGAGTTTTTCAACACGTCATACACTCTTCATTCCCATATATTTAAAATATTTACATTAATTTTTTTGGATGTTCCAGTTGGATGGTATTTGAAACAGTGAACAAATATAGTGTAAACGGCAGTGGCTAAATTTTTACAGCCTATTGCTATTGAGTCGAAATATAGAAATAGTATCAGGTATACATTTTATGTAATGGATTCATTATTCCTTCTCTATGTGCAATATGTATTGATAAAACCTTTCACCATGGTCATCTCATACTCCACCAAGATTTTCGTGAATGATATCTATGTGCGGATCCAAAAGACGATTTTAAAGATTTTCTCATTTACAGATATTGTATTTATAATTGAAGAAAACAAAGATATTAAGAAATATTGCAAAAAAAATTGCAGAAAAATCTAGAATACCCATTTTGAGCGCTAAAGCCCTTTAAAAGTGGGCTTCCGCTGTAAAAAAAGGGGTAGACGTCATAACCTCTTATTAAGAACCCTAAAAAGAAGCTCTCTGCCAACTTTTAGCCTGTACCTAATTGTTTCCGCTATGTCGCTTTTTTCAGCTTAATTTGCCTGTACTATTAATTTAAACCAGTTTTCTCACAATTTTACACTGTTTTTTGCGGAAAAAAAGTTACGTGATATTTGCCGAGGCCCCCTCCCTCCCCCACGTGGGGTTTGGCTCGGCCCCCTCCCCCTAAACGCGCACGTAATTTATAGATGACCCCTTGCTTGTAAAAAACCAAAAAAAAACATCTCAATCGCAATCAGAGAAACATGAGAACATTGCGGTTCAATTATTCTGATTAAAGGCCCAATTATAATGAACGGATTTGAGCGCAACAAAGCGGATTGAACTGTCAAATCGGTTTTCACAGCATACATTTTAGACCTAACCGATTATAATGAACGCATTCAAGCGGATTCGGTCGGATTTGAGCGCATTCGTTTTTAAAAGATTAGAAATTGCCGCATTGAACTGTCAAAAATTTGATAAACATAACCTTAAAAGTATAAGTGCAAACATTTTTACCAGCGAAAAACTGATTAACGAAGTTAAAACTTTTGAAATTATTTATAATAAAGCCAAAAGTGACTATAAAAACAACGAAATGAATATCGAAATTAAAAATGAAAAAAAATTAGTAATTTTTGCACTGTTGTTTACAATAAACTTTGACGTTTTAATCCGAGCAGATGCGTTATTATAACCAGTCGATTTCCTATCCGATCTAATGCGTTTTTTTGACATCCCAATCCGCTCAAATCCGTTCATTATAGAGGCGAATTGAAACAATAGTGAATTATTGCTTAGATTACAGCAGATTTATTAAAAGGGGCAAATATATGGACAAATTTGGTTTTGCACCTTGAGACAAAATGCATAGATTCAATTAATATGTTTGAGAATACTACCATTATTTTTTTTAAATTTTCCGTCGCAACAATATTTCAAATTTTTTAAAAGATATTTGAGAATCTATTTTGACTGCGGAATTGACAGTGTACTCACTCGCGTTCATCGAACTTTATTTATGAAATGCCACAAACTATACACACTTAAAGGCACAATATTTCCATGAATCTGATACCTGTATTTCCCCTACACTTGGTAAAAGTGTATTGATTGATCAACACAACTTCCTCCTAGAGAGGGGTACATTGCCAGCATATTCAATAGCAAAGCTTGCCTCTTATTACCGCGCCAGGCAGCCGTTTGCGACCAGCAAGACCCTTTATAACTTGAAATTTCGATTTAACGTCGCATGCTATCTCTGTCGGCCCCGCAGAATGGATATTTCGAACGAAAAAGGGAAGACCGTTCGGTTCGACCAGCCTCAAAGCCTGTGCCCGAATACATGCACGGCTCAGCCATCTGCGGAGCCATGTGTGCAATTAATACTGAAACAAATTCTCAGGGAGTTGCAGGGGTGAGACAAAGTCGCGCGTCCCCTTTTAGGAACGTGAAGCCAGTTTCGAGTGAAGTATTTTAAGCATTTTCCGTCCGCATTAGCCAGAAAGAAACAGACGAATATCGCGGTCTCGGTCTGTCGAGAGGCAGTAAGCCATCAAACTACTGCAAATTATTAAAATTGCTGAGTCGCATACATACGTATTGGACCTGCCCAGGCTTCGTGTTGTTTTCGAGGGAATATAATTACGCGGCGTTGACTTTGAGATAATTGGGAAAACTGAGCAAAAATCTAAATAAATTTCCAAAATATCTGTCAAAAATTGATATCGGGTTAATATCTTGATTAGTTTTCTTAAGTGCCTAGTGCTAGTATAAGGATTTATCGATTTTTTGCCTTTCTTTTTTACATTTCGTGAAGAGACCTCCATACATACATTGTTAATGAGTGCCAAGGCGAGCTAAAATCCCTGAAAAAGGTGTTATTTTCTAGAGAATTATGGTGAAAAAACTCGGTATTAATTTAGTGAAAACCATTTACGTGGACTCCGATTGCATAAAATAATAATTTAAATTTATGCTGCGAGCGGACTGTAGATAAGACAAAAGAATCATATATTCCATTGTCACTGTGTGCGAACAGAAAAGTATGGTAGCAATCCAAATGCGTGGAACTAAAAAGTGGCAGTAAATATAGTTCAGGTGAGTTGAGTGCTTTTATTATTATTATTGAAAAGATAAAAGTGATATTCTAAAATGGAGCTCCTTAAATAGGCCGGGAATAGTTTGATTAGCATCGAATTAATATAAATACAAGGCCACGCTCTCTAGTGGGTGTACCATTTCTATACCATTATGGGCGGGGGCTTAAGAGTGTATTGGTACTTTTCACTCCACCAAACTCCGACCCGAAAGACTCAAACGCTGCCTCTAGCAACTCGGGGGTATTAATTTTGGGGCTTCCAAAACGCGAATTCATCTCCAAGCAAGGCACGGGTTTATTTATTTTGAACATTCTTCGTTGAGCATTGTTAACTATTTTTAATTTCCTTTTATTTTTTTAATCTTCAATTAACGTGCACATCGTTTTAGAATTAAAAGTTATGCAAATATATATACTGTTGTGGCTTAATTTGAGGTGTAAAAGTGTTTCCAACTAAAAAAAAAATGTTTGTAATCAAATTGATTAAATCGAAAAAGAAAAAAGAATTACCTACTTCAGTTAGAGGGAATTTCACACGCACACATTGGCCGCTTACTTTTTTCAGTGTAAAAACACAAACCTATACGTTCCTGATGAAATAAACAACCGTGGGCTCACAAAAGCGAGGGAAACCAAAGAGGTCGACTACAGTAATGGCCAAAATAAAAGACAACTAGGCACCACACAATTTGTTGTTATTATTTTACCACTAATAAGAAAAGAAAAATTAAACATAAATAAAAATATCGCGACCTTATTATTTTTAATAAAAGAAAGTGTTTTATTCCAAAATATGCAAAGGTATGTATATACACCAAAGAAATGTATGGTTTTCGAATGGGCTTATAAACGTATTGAGACGTAGCATTGATAATTTAAATTTTAATTGGAAATAATTTAAGATTAGTGCCAAAATGCCAAATTATTGAATGAGTGATGTAAAAAAATGTGGTTTATTTGATATTCAAAGTTTTTATATTTTTCATGGGGAACACGATTCTAATCCGGAATTATATCGTGGTTTTGAGATAATGGATAATTTTTAGAAAAATAAATTTAAATTTTTCCTTTGGTGCACTGATTCAAAAATTTTTTCGATTATCTCTCTATGTATAATATTTAAAAATCAAAACAGCAGGTTGGGTCTATTCTATTTGCTTCTGTAGAGAGGAACAATTAATTAAAAATATATTATTCAGGAAATTGCATATGTATTTATTTTTCTGGAACTTTGACTATTTCAAAACGTTTACTACATAGCTTCAATAAATGCGGGATCCCACACCATTTTTGCGCGATCAGAAATGCGGGATTAGGCATGCGCGATCCGCGGGATTTGAGCAGTAGAATGACCTGTTAAAAGAACCGTGACCTAGAGAAATACTAACAATTTATTTGCGCGAATCTGAACGCGATCAATTTCAAGTTACCCTACGATTACGACAGGGTATTCTGCACGTGCATATTAGCGTACGGGGATTATCTTGGCGGCTAATTGTATTGTATGTCAAACAAACTACTGAGTCAGTTAAACAAAGTATTCAGGCCAATTCTGAACTACGCTGGAATTGATAAGGGTAGAATTTTCTTACATCGGCATCGATAGCATAAACTCTGCTGGGGCCGTATTTGGTTTCTCGAGTTGATATCGATTTCCGTTTTCCTGTATAATTCTAGGAATATTTTTTGCTATTCACGGATAGCAAATATACCAATTTAAAATTTTTACAGAATTTTACAGAATGCATTCATATTGATTCAATATATGGTACTTTATTTAATTTTTTACTTTTCACTCACAGCTTTGTTCAATTTTGGAATTTCGGAACTTCAGAGGTTGGAAATCGGCGGATAAACTTATTACCAGGAGCGCGTTCAAAAACCTTACTATGGTAAACCACGAGGTAAGCTGTGGTTATGCTGCATCACTTCACTTAACCACGAAAGTTTAAGTTTAACCATTGAGGTTTTTGAACGCACCGTGTTTAACTATGAGTTAAAGAAAATGAAATTTTTTTTCCATAAAATAGTCGACGCTATTTGCTTCAATTATTTCATATGTGTCCATTAAGTATTTATTTGCATTAATCTAACAAATTCCCCTTTTATTTGTTCATGTGTTGACCATTAAAACAAATGTCAGATAGTTTTTTTTATTATTTTTCTTAACTATCGCTAACCATGCTCCCGAGCAGGGTTAAAATTTAACTACACCATGGTTAACCACGGAGTTTTTCAATGACAAAAGTTTACCATAGTTTACCATTGATAACCATTAGGGAGGCTCAAAAAATCAATTATTTTTTTTTACAAGTGACACGGAAAAATGAGTTGCTGGACACCTTACAAAAATTGTCATTCAACATGAGCTCTTAATTTTAATAGGAAGATCCTCCGCATCGCAGTTTTTTATTTTTTTCTCAGTCCAATAGAAAATATTCATACCTCATCATTAATTCATTGTACAGAAAAATGTTTGACAAAAATGAACTTTGTCTTAAAATAATCAAAATTAAATCTTCAATATCTTCCAAATGGTGAGGTTTACAGAAAAAATATAAGATATCTTTTTTGTAGAGCATTAACTTTCCTACAAAATTTTTCTGTACAATCAATTAATGATGAGGTATGATTTTTTTTCTATTGGACTGAAAAAAAAATAAAAAACTGCAATGCGGAGGATCTTCCTATTATAAAATTAAGAGCTCATGTTGAGTGACAATTTTTGTAAGGTCTCCAGCAACCCATTTTTCCGTGTCACTTGTAAAAAAAAATAATTGATTTTTTTGACCCACCCTATTAACCATAGTACGGTTTTTGAACGCGCTCCAGGTCGAACTGGTATTAACTTTATCCAAGCCCAAACTTCGGGGTCGGTGAATACGAGATATCCAGGATATTTATATGCGTGGATATATTCAGGCCGGTGAATACGGGCCGCCTAAAAGGCTGAATTTAGACATACAAAAAAACTTTAATAATTTCTCTTTCAATTAACTAAAAGTATTTGCTAAACTTGGAGTAATATCACACAATTTGCACTTATCTGTTGATTCGGCCGTAATGCCAAAAAAACTTATAGAAAATCGACAAGCTTTTTTTTTGAGGAAACAAATACGGCCCCTTTAACGGAGAAATATTTCGAAATTACAATTTATGCTACTATATGTAAGAAAGTTCCAGCGGAATTAATTCCAGCATAGTTCAGAATTGGCCTGATACTTTGTTTGACTGACTCAGTAGTTTGTTTAACATACAATACACTCTTATTTCATATAATACTTCAAAAATTCATGAACATAACTACTTAGAACAAAATCTATGATTTTTTTTGCAGTCCCGCAAATCCCGCGGATCCGCGGGATTGATGACTTCGATCCCGCGGGCTTTCGGGATTGAGATTTTCATGCGGGATTGGATTCCCTACTTACCACATTGTAATATTTGATAATTTTGTATTAAAATATTAAAGATGGACTAGAAGCCTGACCAAATCCTGCGACGTGGGGCGCGACGCTAGATTCGAACTTTAATTTTAATTGCTTTGAGCAAGATTTCGATGAAATATCCTTTACCACTCTAGCCAGTCCTATAAAAAGAAAATGTTTAAGTAACAGTTTCGGTGAACGGATCGATTCGATGCTAAAGCTGGTGATATATACAAGCGTACATGCATTGCAATCAGCAGCTCCATGATATGCGGAGATTTTCCACTGACACATAATTGCATGGTTGCGATCCGTCCCGGCTTTCACAGAGAGCCAAGGTCTTCTCAACTACAGGCCTTGCGTAAAATCTTCGAACTAACACAACTAAGCGCAAACTTAGTCTGAATTTTTGTTGAGCAAGGTAGGCAAGTGATGGGATTTTTTGACATTATGAATGGAATTATTTCCATGACAACAATTTTTTTCAGTATTTTTGTTTTTAGATAAATAAATTATACTGAAATTCTTTATAAAATGTTCAGAAATCAAATAATTTGTTAAATAATAATTTAGAAAGACATAATAAATATGCAAATTCATTATAAAACATGTACATAAATGCATTTTAAAATTTTAGTACGGAAGTGTTTTGTTATGAATAGTGTAATATTGAATTAACTAACTTTTGAGATCACAAGAAAAGGATTCATATACCCTGGTTACATGACGCTCGAAATTGATTTGAAACATATTTGAAATATATTTCGATCTTATGTAAACACAGATCGATTTGAAATAGGATCCGATACAAAAAATTTCCTCGATCGAATTGAAATTGAATCAAGAATGTGCATGTAAACACAAATTGAAATTAGATCGAATTTAATTTTGACGTTTTTAGGTTACAGGGTTTTTTTTTGTTTGGAAAAGTATTTTGTGTTGTGAAAAGTGCTTTTAATCATGACTAAACGAAATTTATGGACATATGAAGAAACAACATGCTTGCTTCTATTAACATCGAAAATCTCTGGGGCTTCCTCTTAGGAATGTTTTGTATGGCAATAGTAAGCATGGCTTCCATGATTTTAAAAAGTTTTAAGCTAATTATTTCCAACTTTTTGGATAAATTAAAATAAATTGGATAGTCTCTTTCTTCTTATTTTCATATGCTGATTATGTATTTTCAAAATTAACATTAAATTATTGAAATAAGCAGAAAAAGCTTGCAAAATTAAATAATTTTCTTCACTGTATTCCATTATTCCAACTTGGCATTTGAAGTCTGTCAGTTTCAATCCTATTTGGATTTAATTTCAAATCAGTAACTCAATCGAGAAGAACCGAAAACACAGATCGTATTTCAAACCACTTTCAAGTCGAACTTTTGATCGCCTGATGTAACCACGATAATAGATGCTTTTGCAAAGAATCTAAAACAACTTTTCTTAGTGTCACCTTTGAAAAGAGAAAAGATATTAGGAATTGATCCTAAATTTTCAAATGGTGTAAACTTGTACTCATATTTGAAACCACAGAAGTTATAGATACCGGTGTTATCTATCCTCAAACTAATTTATCCGGAACGTAAAATTCTATTCAGTTTTCACGAGCGCCAGTTTTCAGCCAGTAGCCGCTTATTGCGTTTCCAGCTCCTACGGCGAGGACGAGGGGTTGGATTTTAGGAGCCACATTATTGTTACCATTTCTTTAACTCACTAGAATTTAACAAATGCTTCAAATAAGTGAAATACTAGCAATAAAATTTAACAAAATAAATATTTTTCAAATAAATCAAAATCAAAGACTATTTATAAAATTGGTAAAACTAGAACTACTTAGGGTATATAAAAAAAGCTTGTTAGTTTCACTTACGTACTTCCACATTTAAATAAATTATTCACGATGAAATTAATTATACATTTTTATAAAATTCAAAATTTTGTATATGGAAACCGACGAAACTCCATTTTAATCAATTTAGCGCCTTCACCATAACCTCAAAATTTTTGATTATATTCTGTAAAAAATAATTCTGACTTATGGTAAAGACGTTTTACCGTAAACGCACAATTTAACCCCTTTAACTAACCACTTCCCTATTTAATTTTAAAATAAGAATATTTTTATTATAAATAAACAAAAAATATAAAAACCGTTTTTACTAAACTGAACAAATATTTCAAATTTTCACATAAGAAATGGTATTTCGGTAGCACTTTCACTATATAACTTTATTATAATACCTAACCACTATTTGTCTTGATAATTTCACTTTTATTTTACTTTATTAATTGCAAAATATCGATGTATTTACTTTCCGACACATAAAAACCGCCCCGATTCGCGCACTTTTCATATAAATCTGAC
The DNA here is from genome assembly GCA_963855945.1 of Thereva nobilitata. Lineage (NCBI taxonomy): Eukaryota > Metazoa > Arthropoda > Insecta > Diptera > Therevidae > Thereva > Thereva nobilitata. Next base: position 141,554,008 of record OY979694.1, read on the forward strand.
AGTTCTTCAGCAAACTTTTAGACTACGTCACACATATGCAAAAATTTACAGCACGGCCTGTAGTTGAGAGGGTCCTCTGCAAACAATTTCTCGGAGGCTCGCTTTCTTGGACCATTCTCGATTCGAAAAATCCTTGCGAAGGGTACGGGAAAAAGATTCAAAACGCAAAATGAAAGCTTTCGTAGTTGATTTGTTTCTCCCAAAGCCTTCATGCTGTAGAAAAATATTGAGAGCCGGTTTCCCCTGAATGGGACTTCAAATCTCCAAATTACACTAACAACATAGCGTCATTTCACCGATTTGAAGTCCTATTGAGAGGAAATTTTGAGAGCCTTTGGTTTCTCTTCAACGATTTGTTCGGAAACTTTGAGCTTTTGACATGTTTTGCTCGGCGGAATGATTTTCGGCGCAGAAGCGATTTGCTATCGATACGAGCATGCGATTCGTTATCAGCACGAGAAAGCGATTCGATCTCTTGTTCCGCTATTATTGCCTTCGAATTCGTTTACGAGTCGTTAACGAGTCCGAGATCGAAGCAAGCTTTCGCTTTTGGCAAATCGTTCTCGAATCGTTTCCGAATCGAAATGTTTGCAGGGTCTTGAGAGAGCCCAAAAATCTAAGTAACGAGTCGCATGTGTTTGTTGTGTATGCTTGTGTGTTCTATGTCGAATGCGGCATTAGTGTTGAGCCGGACTTACACGAGGCAGTACATTTGTCCCTTACACTATGTAAATTGTACTGAGGCCTCTGTTTTTTTAATGTCCCGTTTCAAAAATAATGTCCTACTGGTATATGAGCGTGTATCGAGATAAATGAAGCGAGGTGTGATTGTAGATTACTTAGTGGAAAGACATTTCTTCCTTCTTTTGCGGCAGTAAAATATCCAATTTAAACTGCGGCGAGGTGAGATTGTAAACTCGAACTGGAGAGACATTTCTCACTTCTTTTGCGGCAGTAAAATATCCACTTTAAACTGCGCCGTGGTGAGATTGTAAATATACGAATTGGATGGAGGGGCGTTTCTTACATTTTTCGAGGGAGTGAGGTTTTGTCCTAAAGAGACAATTCTTACATTTTTCGAGGGAGTGAGGTTTTGTCCGGAAGAGTCATTTCTTATGCCGGATCCACACGTTTGCCAAGGCTTAGAAAGCGTTCGCAAATTCAAACGTGTGGAAAAAGCGTTTGGCTTGGCTTGTGTAAGCTTGGCGACGCTTGTGGCCGATCCGGTCGAGTTAGGATACTCGGCAAACCAAAGCAAACATTTTCAATTTGCGAACACTTACAAAGGAAGTTTGCGGCAAGCGTTTGTGATGCGTCCACATGTTTGTTTTAAGCAAGCGTTTTCAATTTGCAAACGCTTGCCAAGCCTTGATAAACGTGTGGATCCGGCATTACATTTTTCGACGGAGTGAGGTTTTGTCCTGAAGAGACAATTCTTACATTTTTCGAGGGAGCGAGGTTTTGTCCTGAAGAGATAATTCTTACAGTTTTTGAGGAAGTGAAATTTTGTGCTGGAGAGACATTTCTTACTTCTTTTGCGGTAGCAGAATTTCCAACTTGAAATTAGGCGAGGTGGGATTGCAAAATATAAATATATGGCCACGGACAACTAATTAGAAACAGTTTCATAAAAATTGCATTTATACAGTTTTTATGCAGGAATCAAATAAAAAAAATCCCACCACCTCCTCTTAATTTTTTTTATATATATATAATGATTGAAGGAAATCAATAACAATATCATAATGAATTCCTAACAGGATTGCTACATAAAAAATAAAAAATGTATAAATGCAATTTTTATGAAACTGTTTCTAATTAGTTGTCCGTGGCTGTACATTGTGGAGGCATAGATTTCTTACTTTCTCTAAGGCAGTTTAATGAATATTAGAATTAAACTTGTAAAAATGCACTTCATTGGTATTTATTTTCTTTCTTTTTTTAATCTGCTTGTTTTTGTCATTTTGGCATTATAATAGCACCTCGCCTCATTTGAAGTATGACATTGTACTGGCTCAAAAGAAGAAAGAGGCACCTCTTACAAACTCATTTTATAATCGTGGCGTACCCAACACTATGTGGCAATGCAGAAAAATTTGAAAGTAGCCCGACATTTGCGTGGCATGCGGAACATTCACGGAATATTTCGTCAGGTCGCATTTGAATACACGCACTTCTATATTATCTGTCGACGAATGCAACGCATGTACGCTTGGATATGTCACCAGCTTAAACGGGCACTAATTTTAAGTGGTCTCTGGACGGCACTATAGCAAAAGGATGTTCGCGAGAAGTCATGTTTCCGCTCCTGAGTAGTTATAGATGTATTTCTAGTTCAGGATAACGCAGTCAATGTTGTATGTACTTGATTTGGCATTAGCTGGTGTGCTAGGACTTGGTTTCAATCCCGCCAAAACAAAAATTTAAAATACGGTGCGCAGATCTCTGGGCGGTTTCATTTATTACTTCAACAGGGTGTACCAATGTGAAAATTATTGAATAAATCTGTCTTTGAAAGTTTTTATTTTGGTGTATCAAGTTATAAATCTGATGGTAATGAACTTATTTCGAGTAGAAATCAGTGCAGCGTTACAATTGTGTAATTCTAGTGATAGCCAGACAATGTAAACAATAAATGTGTCATCCAAAATTTGACGGCTAATTCTTTAAGAAATAGTTGGGTTGTGGGTTTGACCCCTTCGGTCCACACGACCAACTTCCCAGTATGATTAACGTAGACGGAATAAACTAACTTCTAAGAAAACAGTAATACTTTTAGCACTAGTAGGAAATTGACTATTAGAGTCGAAACCAAATCAGTTGAGGTTTTCTTCGCGCATGTGGGGAAATTTAAATTACACACAAATAAACATTGCTCACACCGGGATAAGACATACGCTTATGCATTTTCACACATTACCTTCGAAATCTGTTGTTATTCTCACTCCGCGTGGAAAATGCGACTTTTGAGAAACCACATCTTTTTGGTTCGGACTCGAGCAGAACTGGTGCCAAAGTAGTCCTGAGAGAAGCTATTTCAAATATCTATAATAGTGGTAAATCCATAAACAAAAATCACATACGTACAAACAAACAAAAAAACCGCTTGACCGAATGTTATGAAAATCTTTTCAGATCATATTTCCGTTACGCTTCGAGCGACACCTCCACGAAGTCGATATCTTTTTTGGTTCTATCGATAGCGTGCAGAAAAAACATACACAAACACTTCTTAAATGTCTGCTTAAAATGCTATTGGGGCCTTGAAAAATGAAAATATGTTGAAAATTGCGATTCGATTTTCGGACCGATTACAATAACTTCCCTATAACTGGTAAGTTAATAAACCATTTCTAAAGGTGCGTTTAAACTATACTAGTTTTTTGTTAGTTATTGCACTGGCTATTGCCAGTGATGCAGTTAGTGCAATGTAAACATCATATCAGTGCACTGGTTGAGGCACTGGCAAAGCCCTGCCATAAACACTGACACGATATTTCTCGTGCAGACTAAACACGCAAAAACGTGCACTGACGTCTTTCTCGTGAGCATTGGCAACTTTACATACTTGTTAGTAAAGTTGTACGATTTTTTTTATTCAGAATCGTGGACGGAAAACGGTTTTAAATTGGAAAACTATTAAAAAAAGCGAAGTTCTAGAGCCACAGGCGGTTTTTGAACAAAACAAGAGATTTAAATTTTAATATTTTTGTTCGAGAAGTTCTCAATAAATGGCAAAATATAAGATCACAAAACGCCTTCTTTTTAGTTTCTATTCTTCTTCATCGTGAAATAACAATACAACAATAATTGCTGCAGCAATATTTACTTCTTCTGTCTGCAGCAATATATAAATTTTCCGATTTTTTGGGCTTCTAATTTTTTAGTTATTTTGACAATTTTTGTAATCTTTAAATTGCTCTAGTTCGAAAACAATTTCACATAGAAACCTAAAAGTTGCACCAATTTGTTCTGCTTTAATACTGCTTTAATTTGATATATACAACATAGTCATAGGAATAAAACTTTTTCCCGTATTTTCAAAAAAAAATTTTTGAAAAAAAACAAAAACAGATTTTTTTATTGTTTAGAAAAAAATATATTGGGTGATTGTCACGAAATGGTAGTTTTTCGAATGTATTGAGGAATGGATAAAAAACTATTTAAAGAGCAATGTTTCTCAGGTTTTAAATATTATTCAAGCATCTATATAATATATAAGGTTACCACAATCTACACCGGGAGTCGCCAGTAATATGTTTATTTGAACATTTTATACATTTCAGTGCATGTAAATTGAATGATAGCTGTTACGGAGGCGACATTGGATAGAAAAACAGATTTCTTAGTCCACCATTAGAAGTAAACATTTTTTCCGAAAATTTGCTCACTACTCAAAAGCGAAGAAACTCAGTGAATGAAGTCCGAGAAGGATTCAATTGGATTTCTTAACAAACGCACGCGTTATGGAGTCGACTTTTTTTGGTTGTTTCGGTATTTTTTCCGAGTGTTGATGTTTATTGAATACAATGATCGCTGCTCGCACCTTCGACCGACAAACACTGTGATTCTATAACATATGAATTTTCATTTCCATTATGTGGCGCCCCCTTCACAATTAATATCTGTTTTCTAAACTCCAGATTTGAAAATTCTATAATAATTATTAAAAAACAGCGGACAAAATGTCACCCAGGAACTTTCAACCTGGCGCACTTAGGAGGGAACTCAAAATTGCTATGATCGTGCTATGTGGTGAATGACCTCTGGAACAATTTGACATACCCCGCGAGCACCAATGGCGTGATATGTTTCCGTCTTGACAGGTCCGTGACGTCCGTTTTTCACGAGTATCTATGTAAGAGGGAAATTCAGGATGAGGGAATTGTATGATTATTATCTATATAAAAGTGATAAGGCCCGAAATTGGGATCATATTGAAATAAAATATGTTGTACATTGTGATTTTTCTGCAATTCCACACGAAATATCATTTCCAGTGAACTGGATTCCCAATGTAAACACCATCAATTTTTATTACCAGTGCTCTGGAAAAAAAGTATCAGTGAAGCACTGGCAATCCTTCTGGCAGAGAAATATTTGCCAGTATTCTTTGCTAATGTAAACAGTGTGCCAGTGCACTGGCTGCGACTGCCAGCGAAAACTCGTATAGTTTAAACGCACCTTAAGCATATCAACTTCACTTGGGACATATTTCTGCAAATTTTTTTACAAACGCATTTTGGGTGAAAATACTAGGCCCAAGAATTATCCCAGTTTATGTTCCCGTACTTTCTCCTGCTCAAAAGAGGGATAATTTGTACTTCTCCGCGTAGAGGATAGTGCCCGAGGAAAAAAACAGGGAAACATGTTAACAACTGTAGTAACTAGAAACTAATACCGCCATGTTTCCATTTGCAGTAAAATATCGAGATTGAATTTCTTTTAGTACTTATAATTTGTTTGTTAGAATATAAAAGTTTGTTCCTACCTTTAAGCGCAATTAGCAATGCCGATGAGTTTCTGCAATTTTCTACTATTCTGTAAGCTGTGTCATTTTAATCAAGTCAAAAATGTCGACAAATTCAATCACAAAACACTAAATTTTAAGAATAGCATTATTAACCAGAACCTCCCATTTATTCTTAATAAGAACGTCAATCTAGAAGATGCGTTTTCGAAAATGAAGAAGCAAGGCGGATGCTACACGACTCAACATGTTGATGCAACACACTGTGAGTTTGTTGAGCGCAGCTGACACACGTGTCTTCCCGTTGCACTCAACACTTTGTGTAAAACAATGCGATTTTTTATGGGCTGGTAATCTACATACATAATTTAAATATTTTTTTCTGTTGACGTTTAAAATATAAACTTCACAGTCACACACACATAAACATATTCCATTCAATCGACTTAAAAATAGAAGTTGATTTTATTTTCGCTCAATCACCCAAAGTTCGCCCTGATCCCTCCCTCGGCCTTCTAACTGCCAAGTGACAGTTCGAATTGATTGATTCATTGACTTGTGTATCATGGGCCTTAGATAAAAAAAAATTGAGAATGACACTTAGAAAACTTACCAATATAGTTATCATGTCTTGGAAAGCTGCACGCATATAAAGAAATCAAAATTGAAATGGAGGTGATTCAATTAGTCAATATATTGAACTTCTAAAAAACAAAAACCAATTTTTCATTGGCGAAGGCTTCGCGGATCGAAGTTTACAAATACTAAAGATAGAATATATGATCGTCACTTCAACATATTCCCAAGAGAGGACATCCACAAAAACACATGGCAATCACCCAGCTAGTGTTGAGCCGGACTTACAAGAGGCAGTACATTTGTCTCTTACATGATGTAAATTGTACTGAGGCCTCAGTTTTTTTAAATGTCCCGGTTCAAAAATAATGTCCTACTGGTATATGAGCGTGTATCAAGATAAATGAAGCGAGGTGTGATTGTAAATTACTTAATGGAAAGACATTTCTTCCTTCTTTTGCCACAGTAAAATTTCCAATGTGAATTGCGGCGAGGTGAGACTGTAAACATGAACTGGAGAGACATTTCTCACTTCTTTTGCCACAGTAAAATTTCCAATGTAAATTGCGTCGAGGTGAGATTGTAAACACGAACTGGAGAGACATTTCTCACTTCTTTTGCGGCAGTAAAATATCCACTTTAAGCTGAGCCGTGGTGAGATTGTAAATACGAATTGGATGGAGAGACATTTCTTACATTTTTCGAGGGAGTGAGGTTTTGTCCTAAAGAGACAATTCTTACATTTTTCGAGGGAGTGAGGTTTTGTCATGAAGAGACAATTCTTACATTTTTCGAGGGAGTGAGGTTTTGTCATGAAGAGACATTTCTTACATTTTTCGAGGGAGTGAGGTTTTGTCCTGAAGAGATAATTCTTACATTTTTTGAGGGAGTGAAATTTTGTGCTGGAGAGATATTTCTTACTTTTTTTGCAGTAGCAGAATTTCCAACTTGAAATTGGGCGAGGTGGGATTGCAAAATATAAATATATGGCCACGGACAACTAATTAGAAACAGTTTCATAAAAATTGCATTTATACAGTTTTTATGTTGGAATCAAATTACAGAATTCCCACCACCTCCTCTTAATTTTTTTTAAATATATAATGATTGAAGGAAATCAATAGCAATATCATAATGAATTCCTAACAGGATTGCTACATAAAAAATAAAAAATGTATAAATGCAATTTTTATGAAACTGTTTCTAATTAAGGCAGTTTAATGAATATTAGAATTAAGCTTGTAAAAATGCACTTCATTGGTATTTATTTTCTTTCTTTTTTTTAATCTGCTTGTTTTTCTCATTTTGGCATTACAATAGAACCTCGCCTCATTTGAAGTATGACATTGTACTGGCTCAAAAGAAAAAAGAGGCACCTCTTACAAACTCATTTTATAATCGTGTCCTACCCAACACTACACCCAGCGAAAAAATACTGTATTCAAACAGACCATTTGTACTCACTCATAGGCAAAAGGGCAGCTTCCAGTATCCTCCAATAAGATCCTGTAGAGGTGCGAATTGTGAAACGGACCACTTCCTAACAGCTAGGTTCAGATGTCGACTGTCCACTCAAGTAAAACAAAACAAAAAAACATGAGTGTGCGTAGGACCACACGTTGGAAGTGAAAACTTCTATGCCCGTCCAGTCGATATTTCCAATGTTTATGAATATTCCATTTAAGTTTAAGTTATTGTTGTGATACTACAATAAAATATGAAATTGTATATCTATATCTATGTATATCTATATCCCAGTAGGGAAAGCAAGCAATTACCCCATCGATTCCGAAACTAGTTCTAAGAAGTAGCAACTAGCTCTCGTTCAGATTACAGCAAGTGGAGATAAGGCATTACATTTGCATGGCGATGTCATAGGCGGTAACCAATCGCCTCCATTCTGCATTACATAGAACTAGTACATTCATTGGTTACAAGTAATGCAGGATGAATTAAATTGCATGTTAAGTCTCTTTCGTATTTTTAAGAGATGTGCCGCTTCGGCTGCGATTGCATTACACTTTGCATTACTTTGGCATCAATGTAATCAGACAAAGAACTACTTCATTAGAATTGGAAAATTTTACAATTGTAATCTTATTTACTGTATTGTCAATGGATTACAGAACCGATTCTGCCGGTAATGGGTTCCAAATTTCCTACTGGGATATAGTACATAATACATAGTGCATAGTACATAATATGTACATAATATCTCAGTAGGGAAAGCAAGTAATTACCGATCAATTCGGAAAGTAGTTCTAAGGAGTAGCAACTAGCTCTCGTTCAGATTGCAGCAAGTGGAGATAAGGCATTACATTTGCACGGGCGATGTCATACGCGGTAACCAATCGCCTCCATTCTGCATAGAACTCTCAAACTGCGTTACATAGAACGCTCAAATCATTATTCCTTGCATTACTTTTATGTGGAAGTAATGCAGCAAGGAAGTACTTTTCAAGAATAAAACGCCCTTATTTTCTGTAATGAGATATAAAGAAATATGAAGCAGTTTTAAAATTAATCCTGCATGTAATTTATTGCCATTTTCCCTACTGATATAATATAACTTACTACCTCAGATAAGTAAAATGCACTGATAAAAAAATGGTCTTGATTCCAGCAATTCGATAGTCTTCGTTTCGTTGGCTTGAGTAGAAAAATTTTTCAGTCTTCACATGAGAAGGCTGTCTCAGGGAAAGACACTGGAAATTCTTGAGCCAAGCAATCGTATTTCTTCGCTTAATACTTATATTTTTCGACCAAGATATTTCTTTCTCGTAATAAGATTGTTTAATCTTTTACTCAAGCAACTAAATTTTTAATTCATCGAACTTTTTTCGGTTACCGGACTTTCAAGTTCTAAAAATGTATCACAACCATTAAGACCGATTTCAGAACTTGAATTTTTTTAAATTATAAAATCATCTGTTTCGTATTTTTTTTTTTTACTTCAAGTCAACTTTTGTCTTCATCCAAGACAATAAAACCAAGACTAGGAGTATTGCTTATCGCAAGACAATTTTGTTTTCGTTATATCCAAAACATGAGTTGCTTAGTTCAAGAAAAAGTGCTTTAACCCAGTAGGGAAAGCAAGTAATTACCCAATCGATTCCGAAAGTAGTTCTAAGGAGTAGCAACTAGTTCTCGTTCAGATTACAGCAAGTGGACATAAGGCATTACATTTACATGGCGATGTCATAGGCGGTGACCAATCACCTCCGTTCTGCATTACATAGAACTGGTACATTCATTGGTTACATGTAATGCAGGATGAATTAAATTGCATGTTAAGTCTCTTTCGTATTTTGAAGAGATGTGCCGCATCAGCTGCGATTGCATTACACTTTGCATTACTTTGGCATCAATGTAATCAGACAAAAAACTACTTCATTAGAATTGGAAAATTTTACAATTGTAATCTTATTTACTGTATTGTCAATGGATTACAGAACCGATTCTGTTGGTAATGTGTTCCAAATTTCCTAGTGGGAAGCCAAGAAATTTTTTTTATAAGTGTACAGATGCCCAGTCGAATAGGTGAAACGTGGTTCCATGTTGCCGAAAGCGATAAATCCAAGCAAAATGTTTAAATTTGTATCCATGTAGCTGGATAGCAACTTTTGGTCGAACTCCAGCCACAGACAGAACGTGACCTTCTACGCTGTGCGAAGCAAAATGAAATGAATGTTGACGTCTGCATTGCAACATTGAAACGCATACTCTAACACTCCCCGTAGCTATTGCTTCCCACACCGTAGCCTCTTACGCTGCTGGCTGTTGTTGGTCCTCGATCAAAAGTTGCCACGTTCTAGCCAGCTACATTTACGACACATGGAGCTCCAATAATTCTTAGGTTAGGTTAGGTTGAAATGGCTGCTCCCCCACTAGGGAGCTCACTTAGGCACACCATTGGCCCCATTGTGATGCCATTCTAGTGTTGGGACAAAATTTAGGCCATTTCAAGCCATTTGGAGCTTTTAATAAAGCGACAGAGGTCAAAAACACCAGTGTTTTGCAGCTCACTCAATCCATCAAGGAAAGGTGAGCCAAGGAAGGCCCCTCTTTTCCTCGCGAGGGCCGGGCATGTACAGAGAAGATGGGAGACAGTTTCTTCCTCATCCTCATTGCCACAACTTCTGCATAAGTCGTTGTGGGGAAGTCCCAATCTTTCGGCGTGTGGGCCAAAGGGACAGTGACCTGTCAGCACCTTCACTACATAGCTTATCTCTTTTTTGTTCAACTGAACTAGAGATTTTGAACGCTTTGCGTCCAAGGTCGGCCATATTGTGTGGAGAGTGCGGCACACTGTTGCTGTGGTCCATCTCAGCCCGGCTCGAGCTAAGCTGATTTTTCCCACAGCCAGTTTATAGGTGGCTAAGGGCATTCCCATCTGGGTTAAGTGGGGTGTCCTTTCCACTTCGGTTCCCTGTCTAGCAAGCTCATCTGCCCTGCAGTTTCCCCTAATCCCTCTGTGTCCAGGAACCCAACACAGAGTTATATAAAACTGACTGGCAGTCTCACACAGAGACCTGCGGCAGTTCAGAACAGTCGTGGATGTTGTGACGACAGAATTAAGAGCCTTGAGGGCCGCCTGGCTATCCGATAGAATACATATATTCTTATGAGATATATTATTTATCTTCAGCCATTCGAGAGCCTCCCAGATAGCAGTGACTTCCGCCTGGAAGACACTGCAATGATCGGGTAAGCGAAGAGAGGTATCTATATTTAATGCCTCAGAAAAGATACCACAACCTACGTTGTTCCCAATTTTTGAGCCATCTGTATAGATACATAATGACCCAGTCGGGATAACACCATCTGTCCAGTCATCTCTGGCCGGAATGATGGTATTGAAACCTTTCTCCAAGGTCCACGTAGGTGTAGTATAATCTAGGTTGTCCGCAGCGGTAACGAACTTCCTAAGGATGGATGAGTGACCATATAAGTATGGAGTCCATCCAAGAGAAGCCTTTGTCCTGGCAGCCGTCCAGGCTGCCATTTTCTCGGCATATATGTCCAAGGGGATAAGATGCAATAAGACATCCAGCGCAGCTGTTGGGGTGCTTCTCATTGCACCACTAATACACAGCTCGGCTGTTCTTTGGACTCTTTCTAGTATCTTCCGATACGTAACTTTCTGTAATGCAGTCCACCATACCGATATGCCATGCATAAGTATAGGTCTGATTACGGCTGTATACAACCAGTGGACGATACGGGGCTTAAGGCCCCAATTAACTCCGATCGTTCTTTGGCATAAGAAGAGAGCTGTTTTGGCCTTATTGGCTCTCTGAAAGATTCGGTCTCCACGTTAGTTTTCTATCCAGTATGATAGCCAGAATTTTCGAATCCTCCTTAAGTTGCAATATTTCATTGCAAAGTCTTAGAGAAGGAAAATCAGGAAGTCTATGCTTTCTTGTGAAGAGCACTACTTCAGTCTTAGCTGGGTTAACGCCTAGACCCTTTGTAGTAGCCCATTGAACAAGAGTGTCCAATGCTCGTTGCATTATATCTCTTATTGTTGAGATGTACTTGCCAGTCACCACCAGCACAATATCATCAGCATAGGCCACAGTAGTGCAGCCAGACTCCCTTAGGGTTATCAGAACTTCATTGACTGTTATATTCCAAAGGAGCGGCGATAGGACTCCACCCTGCGGTGTGCCTCTTCCAACCAGTCTGACTTCTTCCGAGAGCCCCAGACTAGACTTTATAACCCTGCACTTCAGCAGCTGATCAATAAAGGACCTGGAGCACCCGTCGATACCCAGACGCTGGAGTGCCGCCGTAACCGCAGAAGATTCAACATTGTTGAAAGCACCTTCAATATCTAGGAAAGCAGCCAAAGTGAACTCCTTGAATTCAAGGGATTTTTCAATGACCGCTACCAGGGAATGGAGAGCAGTGTCTACCGATTTACCTTTCGTGTAGGCATGCTGCGAGGGAGAAAGCAGTTCTCTATCAATGCTTTGCTTAATATGAATCTCCACAAGTCTTTCGAGGATCTTGAGGAGAAAGGATGTGAGACATATAGGTCTCAAGTTCTTTGGATTGTGGTAGGAGATTTTATCCGCCTTCGGAATGAAAGCTACCTTCGCTACCCTCCAGGATGTTGGAATGTAGCTTAGGCGAAGGGAACTCCTGTAGATGGTTGCAAGCCAGCTCAGAATTAGGTCACTGACTTTCTGAATTTCAATAGGATAAATTCCGTCCGGTCCAGGTGTTTTATAAGGCTTAAAACCTTCTATGGCCCATAGGAGTAAATCCCTGTTTATCAGTCTGTCAATAGTACCTAAATTATATTCACTAATTGGGCTCCCAAAACCTGATTCTGCGGATACCGCGAGAGATGTCGAGCCCGGAAAGTGGGTATCGAGCAGAAGTTTCAATGACTCCTGACTACTTGTAGTCCATGTACCATCCGCTTGTTGCAGCAGTTCTTGGCACATCGGGCTTTTGGAGAGAATCTTTCTAAGTCTTGCAGTGTCCGAAAAACCTTCTATTGTCTCACAAAAGGTCTTCCAGGATTCCCTCTTTGACTTACGCAGTTCGTACTTGAACTCCCTAAGACATCTTTTATAGTTGTCCCAGTCTGAGTCCAAGTTAGACCGTTTGGCTTTGTTGAAGGCCTTTCTACTTTCAGACCTTAGTTTGAGAAGCTTACTGTTCCACCAAGGAGGTTTGGTTTTACCCCTATATTTCTTAATGGGACAGGCTGCTTCCAATGCATTATTTAAGAGGTTGCTGAGATTCTCCACCTGATCTTCGAGATCTTCAGCGTTCCAGAGATGGGTGGGAACATCCTCGGGAAGTGATCTTTCCACCACTTGTCTAGGCCCAATTTGTGCTTCGGACATTCCTGTAACCAGGGGCCTTCTTCACAGTTGAGCACGTATTGACATTAAAAAGAATGACTCTGTGGTCAGAAAAGGAGTGTTCACTGGATATTATCCAGTTTTCTACACAATTGAGCAGGTCTGAGGAAACAAGAGTAATGTCCAAGACTTCTTGTCTTACTCTTGTGACGAACGTAGGTTCATTTCCCCTGTTACACAGCAAGAGATTATGTTGGAGTAAAAGGTCAAAAAGCAACTCACCTCTTACATTTGTATCTGAGCTGCCCCAAATGGAGTTGTGAGCATTTGCATCACATCCAATAATGAGGCTGGCTCCGAGTTTAGCCGCTTCCTTTGCCGCATCAAAGAGACTGGAGCTGTCTATATTTCCCTCATATGGTAGGTAGGCAGATCCAATCCACATAGCCTTGCCGCCCTTTCTGCTGTCCAAGCAAGCCACCACCGTGTCAGCATTACTAAATTTAGACAACATAAAAGCATCAAGGTCATTATTAACAATTAAATAGGTTCTAGGCTTACCTTCCCCATTTCTGGGATATAGCAACCTGTATTTCGGAGTCCTGATTCCGCATACAAGGCCCCGGACAATCCAAGGCTCCAATAATTCTTGGTTACACAGAATTTAGCTGGCTAGAGGAGAGAAAAGGTGACAGCAAAAAGTGTCCAGAAACGAGTGCGCAACAAAAGTGCGCGTGACGCGAGTTTTTAGTTTTTCCCCCGTTTTTCCGACGTTGATCGTCTCCAAAAATAGATTGTATTGGAGAGATATCAGGCAAACCCACTGCCATATAGAAATGCACGGTATACAGAAACAAGGTAATGTAAAAGACTGAATATCGTTTTAGTGCGACGTCACTCAGGGACCTCTTCCCATATAAAATCGAAATTGTTGTTGTTTTTCTGCATTAGGTCACTGGGTGACGTCACATTTTTCTACGATATGCGAAGCTGTCAGTCTCTTTTACATTACCTTCTGTAGAAATGGACTGCTGATTGACATTTCTCAATGGCACCATTTTTTCCAGAAGTAGAAAACCTTTTTTATGGAAACAAAACATTTTTCTTCGAATTTAGGAGAAAATGATAAGATGTCTGTTATAATTCACAGAAATAGATTTCCATCATTATTTTTTATTTAGTAGCAGTTCTTCATTACGTGTTGTAAAACCGGATTTTTAGGCGAAAGGAGCAAAGCGGAGCAAAGGGAAGTGTTGTAACATTTTCTAGGGAGTAAGGCGCCTGGCTACTATCCCAGAGGTCCCGGGTTCGATTCCCGGCAGAGCCCCACGGTCCTTCGCCTTTCCCACCTTCCCTCCTGTCATAGCCTTCCGCTAGCACTGCCCCGCTCCACCAAGTGCATGTCATCGGTTGGTTGATGGGATTCAACTTGTTTCAGAAGGCATAAAGGCAGAAACAGATTACACTTAACAACGCGGCAAATTGGGCGGCACGGCGGCAGTGCTGCGGTGTGACCCAGATTGCACTTGGAAGCGGCATTATATTTGACACTTCGGTTAATACGGTATCAATATATGGAGCAACTTTTAATACTATATAGTTAATTTAATAATAAAATAGTGAACAAAAATTGTTATGTTATGTTATGTTATCATACTGACAGCTCAATCAAAATAAACATATTTCTTTGGTACCCCTGATTTTAAAGTTAAATTTTTTGGTTGGAAGCACTGAAGTGCTGTGCCGCACTCAATTCGTGTTGTACAATGCAAATCAGCGTTGGCTAAATTTTGCCGCGCTGTTGCGCCGCGTTGTTAAATATAATCTGTTTCTGCCTTAACACTCCAGCGAGTTGTTTCTCATTGCCCCGATGCCAGAGTCGCGTTAGAAATGGTTGGGGTTAGGTGGTTGTGGCAGTTCCTTCCTAGTTCTCTCTTCTCCTTCACTATCTATCGACTAGAGCTTGCTGTTCGACATTGCACTCTATACGAAGAAAATAGATTTTCGACAGTACAAAGGGCTTTCCCTGACCTCTAGTCTTCCACATAAAAAAAAATAGAGAGAGACCGACGCTTCGAAAGGAGTTCACGAGTAGCAAGATACTGAAAAACGAGAAGAAGAGCAAAAAGCATTTGTAAGAAGAAGAAAATATAATTCAGAGGAAAACCTGGCACAAAACAAAACACGGAAGCACACAAAGAAGTAAGATTCTTTAAAAGGGCTTCAAACCATCCTCCGATATAAGGAAAGATAGGGAATTTTGATTAAGAAATGAAAGAAAAGCTCGAAAACAATGTTATTCGACCAAAGTGCTGCAAGATAAAACTTCTCACTATTTAGAGCTAAATAAAAACATCAGAAGAGAATTCTACTATGGTCTCTAGTAACCAAAAATTTTAAAAGACCAATTACGCATATAATGTACCTCCTATCAATGGCTGCGTTTATGCCCGGTCCACTTTAGACTAACTAACTTAGCACTGCAAATCTGGTTGTCGTATTCACCGGGACGTGAAATTACCATGTAATTCGTTCAAAAACAATTGAGCCGTTTTCTTTTAAAGTGGTGTAAGTCCATTTTTGACAAAAAGTTAGTTAATGATAACATTCAATGATATCTGAAACAGTTCCCATACAAATCCTTCAAAATTTTCATCATTTTGTCAATATAAATTTAGCTAGTTAATGAAATTACAAATATAATTACTTTGAAAGTGATGGTGTAAGTCCCCTTTCCGCAAAGACATAAATTTCTGGACGTTCTTAACTTTTAAAATATGCCGATTTTGGAACTATCGAGACGTCCATAAGAAAAAAAAATTACTGTTTATTCCTACATATTATTATACAATCACACAAAAATGCCGAAAACGTAAAAAGTTTATTTTACATGAAATTACTGCAACTACTAGAAATTGCAGTTCCAAAAAAACGAAAAAAATAGTTATGATGAAGAGGTAACTTGGCTGAAGATATGTTGGATAAGGCTTTTAAACAACAAACCATAAACTTAAATTTTTGGAAAAAATGCAAAATAAACTAGTGATGAAACGATTATCACTTAGCGATTACGATAACGATTACGATTATCAGCGACAATAATCGACGATTACGATTACGATTATCACAAAATGTGTATTCAAGTTGTAAAAATCAAGATGTTACAAATTTTACTATTAAAAATTTAAATATTGCAAATTTTTATTCAGAAAACACAATATTTCTAAGTTTCTGCAGACATTCTGTTTGTTTTGTCGGTCTGAATCAAGCCGGCAGTAGAAAACAACCTCTCCGATGCGACGAAGGTTTTAAACACAAATATTTTTTTGCGGTTTCTAATAAAACAGGGTATTGCGTGGCCGTTTTCCAAAACTGAAAAATGTCGGCATCTTGCAGTAGATTGGGTGATTTGACATAAGAATCTACTTCTTCTATTACTGGATTTCCTGTAAAAAAAAGGATAAATAGTGGGCATTGTCTTTGAAATTTTAAAAAACCAAGAAATATGAAAAGAAATTTTCCGATTAGAGCTGAAAGAAGCTCCTCTGGATGAGCTCATCATCATCATCATCATCAATTATCTCCTTGCAGATATTCCAGATTCCTGTTTTGCTGGTGGAGGGCTAAGCAACAAAAGTTTCACTGTTCAAGTTTGCATTTTCACTCCCACTATAGTTTATAAGGCCCTTTTATGAAGGTTGTTAAAGAGAATTTACATTTATGTGAAAATATTTTTGGCAGATAATCGACAAAATAATCGCAATGACAATCGACGATTACGATTAATCGCTAAATATTGATAATCGTCGATTACGATTAATCGTAATCGGGATCGTTTCATCACTAAAATAAACGTAAAAGATGTGTTGGTATATTAGTTAATGCTGAATTAAAATATTATCAATATATTTACTAACCCACAATAATTTACGAGTTAACAGCAACCAAGTGTTTTATGCCGCCGCGCCAGCCGTCATTTTGTAGCTGCGTTGCAAGGCGCGCACTGAGGTGATGAGAAACTGGCGTGGCGGTGGTGTGGCTAATGAAATATTTTAATCACAGGGAATCAAGGGAGGCAGCGCGCATCGAGATGGAGTGGCGGTGGTATGGTATTTTGTAAGTGGACTGGCACCATTTGGTTGCCACTAGTCTCCGACAAGTTTAATTTTGAAGTGGCATGCCATTTCAAGGCCAACTTCGGTTTTTTTGGGGAAAACACGTACGAGGTCGCAATTTTTCTAGTCATTTACAAAATGTGGCCTTGTTCATTCTATAAACAAGTTTGAACTTATTTTCTTCCAGGTGTAAATCACCTTGATAAACATTATAAATGCCGTATTTTGCATTTTTGTGCCACAGTGGATGGACCCAATGCACTTTTTTCTTTACTGTTTTTTTATTGTTAAGGTTAATAATTTGCACACATGCAACAGCATCTTCATGGTCCGACGACCACATTTTGATTGAAAATATCATGTGGTAAATCGATGTCGCGAAGTGATGCCTCCCACTTCGGTGCGCATTAAACCACTTCTATACCATTCCGTCGCCATTCCTCTAGCACAGCTCTTGCAGCTTAATCACCATGCCAAAGCCACTTCACCGCCACCCCACTTCAGTGCGCGCCTTGGCTTAGATTTTAGCTAAGAGAAAAAATAGAGTTACTTTGCCTAAGAGACCTAAACATTTTTTTGATTTTATTCCGTTGTTAACATGACTAGCTCAGCTAAAGTACTTTGGGCATAAACGCGGCCATTGACATGGAGTGGTAGCTGCCATCAGAGATTAACTTCAAGATTTGCTGAACTCTCTTTCAGCTTGATTCAACAGGAATCAATAATTAAATTCAAACATATTATAGGGAGAGGTGGCGAACCTTTTTGAGTATACGTGCCAAACAAAATATAATCCATTTTTATAAAAATGCTGACGTACCAAGCTATTGGTAATATTAAAATATTGAATAACGGTGCGATGGTGCGTTTTGTGAATGAGAGGAGAGATTATCAAGTGAGGTTATGAGGGCGACGGCTTTTTTATTTAAATGCTGCACCAGCAAATTTTCGCGTGCCAACGAACTTTTCATACGTGCTACCTCTGGCACGGGTGCCATAAGTTCGCCACCCCCTATAATATAGGCCAATAAGTTCAAGAACGTTCATGAGAATAAATCGGGGGGAAATCTCATTTCCCATTACCAATTTGAGTATCAACAATCCACGATTTATCATGTTCATCGAATTACTAATATAATTCAACAATAACTACAGAAAAAGATTAATTTTGTTTCCTGAGCAAAATAAGAGTCTTCCGTTGTTAGCCTTAACCAGCCACGCACAATGTCAAAACGTCTTCATGACACCCCTAACAGGCACGGTACGCCTGGGTAAAAAAAACTGGCCCGAATTTTGCATGAAACAGTAAGTAAAAATTCGACTTTTTCAAATGCAGCCCCCTACAGGCACGTACGTACGGAATAGTCCCAACGACACACGGTACGCTCTTACTTTTTAAGACTAAAGAGAGCAAATTTGATGCGATGTGGGTACTTTTATAGATGCTCAGCTCATGCATGCAGTAGGAGCATGTATACCTCTGGCAGTCGCATTTTCAGATTTTCATGCCTGTAGCGGGAGCGTGTATACTAGTGTGGCCGGCGCATTTATTCACTATGCGTGCTAGTCGCGGTGCGTATATGCTTTTCAAGAAATTAACCAACTAAATTTTTTTACTCGGATCAGGCGTTCGATTAAGTCTGCCATGAAAGACTAAATCGCAAGGTCAAATTACTTCTTTCTTTCCAGTGTTCAACAATCCTAGTATCATATAACCTGTAGTATATCAGAATGATACTTTAAGATTCAGAAAGAAGGCGTTTCTTCTGTTTTGAGGGACATATCACATATTAGATGCACGTGTATATTAGTAACATTCTTGTATCTTAAGACCTTTAAAGAAAATTTGTTGCCACGTTGGGGGTGCTACAATCATACCTACTGGGAACAAGAATACTGAAAACAGAAAATCTTCAGCCTACTCGCCAAAGCGCAAAATTGAACTAGGAAGTGTTCTGATCGTTTTGATCGTTTGTTGTGGCTTGCGTAAAATCGTACTCAGTTCTACGCGGGCGTGAGTGGAAATAATTACATAAAATTAGAGTACATCGACCATCAAGTTATTCGTGAAAAGAACCTAGCTAAATATATGTTAACAACTCTAGATGCACATTCAGATTGTTGTAAGATATTTATTCTGCCCTATCTATACATATAACTATCTTATGATCTATCAACCTTCAGGCCATTATGGACGTACCAGCCAAAGCAGCAGAAAACACATACAAAAATTCAAAATTCGTACTTCGTGATTGGTAAAGTTTCTTATTGATTCAGTTGAAATGAAACCCCACATAAAGATCTGGATGTAGCAATTGTCGACAGCATATGGTCAAAGCACCTGAGGCAAACATATGCGAATGCATGACAAAAATATTACAGGTCAGGGCCAAATACACGAGCGCTCCATCCAACCACGCCACGCCAAAACAACAACAATTTGTATGCACTCAAAATTTCGAGTGCATACAAATTGTTGTTGTTTTGGGTTGGCGTGGTCGGATGGAGCACTCGTGTATTCCGCCCTTTAGTAAGATGTATGATCCGAGTCGAGATCAAACGTCATTTTCAAACTTTGGTATACAGCAATGTATTCAAAACTCAAAGTAACAATGTGTAAGGCGCTCTTAACGCTACCAGTAATTGTTGAGGATTACTACGTTATAAATCTACATAAAACAAAGTCGGGTTAGTTACACCATTTATGACTCAAGAACGGGAGGACCGATGTATATGCTTTTTGATTTGTTGGATTTGTCTCCGCCCCGAATAGCAGAATCACTATTACAACATAGGAAAAGTTCACGAAAAAAAAATTATGAAGACAATTCATTTTCTCATACATTTTGTTTCATTATAAATACCTCCACGGCCTGTTATTGGCCTTGGCTTCCTGCAACATCCTTCTCCAGAACTGTCTGTCCCTGGCTTGAAGTCTCCAATATCTTATACCTACGGTTCGTAGATCTTCTTCTACGCTATCTGTATATCTCTTTTTTAGACGTCCCTTGCCTCTTCTCCGCCTGGTCTCTTGTTCATAATAATTTTTGCTATGCTGTCATCACGACAACATGTCCTGCCCATCGAATTCTGTTAATTTTTATAGTTTTTATGATGTTTGGATTCTTATACAACTGATACGGTTCGTGATTGTATCTTCTCCTCCAAACACCATTTTCGTTCACTCCTCCATATATTGTGCGCGGGATTTTTCTTTCAAAGCACCCCAGGAGGGGTTCTTCGTTATTTCTTAATGTCCAGATTTCGGATCCATACAGTGGTATTGGCCTTATAAGGGTTCTGTATAGTTAACTTTAGTCCTTCTTGATATGTTCCTTGTGAAGAAGTGCTTACGAAGCCCAAAGAAGCACCTATTTCCAAGCGCCAATCTCGTTATGACTTCTGCCGTCGTGTCGTTATCTTTTGAGATTAGCGTCCCTAAGTATATAAATTCTTTTACACCTTCGATGTTATATGTATCAATTGTCATATTCTGGGGATCATTCCGTCTTTTAGAGATGCACATATATTTTTCTCTTCATTAATTGCTAGTTCGAATTTCTTTGCTGCTCTTTCTAGCGATATGAAGGCTTCTTTCATTGCTATGCTGGATCTGGCTAGTATTACGATGTCGTCAGCGTATGCCAATAGTTGTACCGACTTGTTGAAGACTGCCCGCGATGTTAATTCCTGCGTCTCTTATCACTTTTTCCATAGCTACGTTAAATAGTAAGCAAGATAGGGCATCTCCCTGTCTTAGTCCTACTGTGGCGTTGAATGGTTCTGACTAGTGATTCTGTTTTCCCGTACTTTTTGCATTTTCGGGATTTGGGAATTCCCGAATATGAAAATAATTCATCGAGAAATTCGAGAATCTCGAAATCCTAAAGAAAGTCGTCTAATTAAAAAATACCTCTTAATAAAAAAAATTTAAAGAGGCAGAAAAACTATGAAAAATGAAAACAGAAAAAATTGGTTTGCTTTATATTATTTAATCTTGAATAATATAGAAAAAAGTATAATGTTTTGTCTTATAATTACTGACTGGTTTTCTTAAAATAGCTTTTTAAAACTCACAAAAACACTCGATTATTTCGAGAGCCCAGGCCCACCAGACCTACGTCATTTTCTTAAAGCTTATATTTCGTATATACAAATACATAGTGTGATACGCAGTTAAGAACGTATGCGCACTCGCTAGCCCGGGAAATGGGCCCTTTTGTAGATATTAGGCCCTAAACGTACAAAAAAGACCTACCAAGCTACATTAAATTCTTACGGCTGCTTTTTATATATTTTGCATAGAATACTATTTGAAACGAATATAAATTACTGCCAGGCACCTCCGGTGGGCTCTAACTTCCGCCAGACACTTTAAAGCTGGAGAAAAAGACAGATTTTAATAATTCGGATATTACACGTTGTATTCTGTTTTCTGTATATTTTCGTGTAGGGACTGTAATGCCTATGCAGTGGTGTACTACAAAGCAATCATTCGCGCGATTTGGTCGCGACTTTACTGATTTTCTCGATAAAAAAAAACAATCATCATCAAAAATTGGTTCACTTAGCGATAAAAGCAATAAAATCGAATCCAAATCGCGTGAACAACCGCAAGTGTGAGAGAGCCCTTATAGTACAGTCAATCTGGCATGAAAACAATAGTTTCATTGAAATTATTGCCCCAAGGCTGAAAGTTGTTTTGTTCGTTGAAAAATGATTGACTAAGCTACCTTTGCGATGGGCATGTACAACTGTTAGCAGTTTTTTGGAAAACTCAAAAAAAGTGAAAAAAATTTTTTGAAATGTGTTTTCCTCGATTTGTATACATTTTACAGGAAAAGTTATTGAACGAAAAAGGATTTTTTTCGCTCGATTCCAACAACATCAACTTTGTGCCAATAAAAAATTGTGTCTGCTTGACAAATCACGGTCGTTAACAATAACATCAATTTATTATCATTATTATTATTAACGGGAATTGGTGCTGTTGCAGAACTGAAGTGCTAATTCATCATTTGTATGCACTTCGTAGCTTCTTTTTTTGGGGTTCTTGCTCTGATTCACTTCTGGCGCTTGTCGACGATTGTCTATCACTGTCGGACGATTGTCTATCACTTCTGATTTGTGTTGAACATGACCTTGATGAATATTGTAATATTTGGGAGGGAAAGTCCAAATCATAATCGTCAAGAAAAGTTTCTTCTTCTACCTCGATAACTCCCACGTTACTGCAATCTTCCCCGCTACAGTTTTTGCAAGCAACTGAGCAAGGGACACTTTTTTTGAGAATTGAGCGCCACCTACTGTGTGCATTTCTTGTTGTACAACATCGGCCCAATGACATAAATTGTAGATCGCGACGTCCTCTACATTTTTTGTTCAATAACTTTTCCTG
This sequence comes from Thereva nobilitata, assembly GCA_963855945.1. Taxonomy (NCBI): domain Eukaryota; kingdom Metazoa; phylum Arthropoda; class Insecta; order Diptera; family Therevidae; genus Thereva; species Thereva nobilitata. The sequence goes on from OY979694.1 coordinate 141,576,388, forward strand.
TAAAATGCATACAAATCGAGGAAAACGCATTTTAAAATTTTTTTTCACTTTTTTTTGAGTTTTCCAAAAAACTGCTAACAATTGCACATGCCCATCGCAAAGGTAGCTTAGTCACATCATTTTTCAACGAACAAAACAACTTTCACCCTTCGGGCAATAATCTCATCAGTATACTGCAGATTGACTGTACTATTAGTATTATGAACGGCGAGTGATGTTGATGGACTAGCCTACGAAGGGCGAAATAAAAATATAACAGATTTATGATTTTTTTTAAATTTCAAATCTCGAGTTTCCTAGATTTTCTTCGGGAAATGGGAATCCCGAAATATTAAGATTCGAAATTCTCGAGAATCGGGAATCCATTTTTCTTTGTAGAGCGGATTCTCGAGCACAATCACTAGTTCTGACAGCTCTCCTTCAATTCGTATTCTGCATATTACCTCTTTCATTGTCATTTTGGTCAAATCTACGAGGTGTTTGGGAAATCTTAAATATTCCATAGCTTTATATAATTCTTCACGTCCTCACTACGCGGACTTAGGCCCGTCCTCACTACGCGGACTTAGAATCCACGCGCTTTTGGTCGTACGGCCAGCCAAAAGCGCGCGTGATCTTTTAATTTTCTGAATCATGAGTGAGAAAAAATCAATTCTCATTTGAAACGGCGTACGCGCTTTTGAAAAGCTCATAGTGTGTGGACGCACAATGTACCTTTTTAAGCACAGCCTTTTGTCCGCGTTGTTTTGCCGCACGACCTTTACCATGGACAAAGTCGTAAAAAAGTCATAAAACTCTATATAAAAAAAAGGCAAAAGCGCGTACGACCAAAGACCGCGTAGTGTGGTCCCACCATTAATGGTGGAGCCACACTACGCGGACTCGGGTCGTACGCGCTTTTGCCTTTTTTTTCATATCGAGTTTTATGACTTTTTTACAACTTTGTCAATGGTAAAGGCCGTGCGGCAAAACAGCGCGGACAAAAGGCTGTGCTTAAAAAGGTACATTGTACTTCCACACAATATGAGCTTTTCAAAAGCGCTTACGGCGTTTCAAATGAGAATTGATTTTTTTCTCCCTCATGATTCACAAAATTAAAGATCACGCGCGCTTTTGTCTGGCCGTACGGCCAAAAGCGGGTGGGATCTAAGTCCGCGTAGTGAGGACGGGCCTTTATAGTGGATTCACACTACACGGACTTTTTTTGCTTTTTTTTCCTTATAGAGTTTTTAATGGCAAAGGCAGTACGGCCAAACTGCGCGGAATATGCCATTCAAAACGTATTGCAGACTATACTTTTTCTACGCCTTAATTAGTTTTTATTAATATTTTGTAAAGAAAAACGTACCTTATGTAAAGCTAATGTCAAAAATATAATGTACAAGGCACAGCAAGATATTTTAACGCTAAATAACATATTAGTAGGGAGTGGTCATTCATAACAATTTTGTAATTTAATAATTTGTTAATAGATGGCCGCCGCAAAATTTATTAAAAAAATGCTATTATTTTTTGCAATTTAATAATTGAATAGTTTATTTAAAGCAAACATTTTCTAGCGGAACATCATTGGCTGTTTATTATTGAAACAATCCTTTTCTTTCTTTAATTAATAAATCTTTTTTTTCTTTAAGTAATAAATCATATTTTTGGATTACAACGAACAGATGTCGCCAATAGTAGTCATTCCATAACAAGTGATGGAATGAATTTTCCACACGGGTGTGGATTGCTGCTAATTCCGTAACTAAAAGTAATATCAGAATGCCTGTATTCTAACAGAGGCTTAGAAAAAATATTTTATACACAATAACATTGTATTGCGAATAGTTTTCTAGCTATAGTGAGTTTTATCGTGAACAGTTAAAAATTTAGTTGCCATTCGGCTTCGGCATAACTCTAATGCAGATGAAAATTGGTGCACAAAATCTCTCTTATGCAAAAAAAAACTATTCAATGTCAAAGGTAAAAAGCAGTTTTTTGCAACTACCTAAACGGTGTCTTAACATGATCTTCCCCCAACATAGTCTGCTGAGATTGATTCTTCTACATAATGCATGTAATGTCTTTTCAGCGCTTGTAGATCTTGTCAATGAAGCGTCGATGGAGTCGTTGTTCCTAACATACGGATCCAATCATTCTACTACAACGAACTTTCTTGCTGATAGTTCGAGTGATTTTTGCTGAGCACCCAACTATCGGACCGATTATGTGAGTAGTGGTAGCAAAAACATCGTTTTCCACAGTAGCATTATGCATTTCATGCCTACGTGCTTGAGCGATTCAGACGGTATGAGAAGTGTTCTTGAAATCCTTATTTGGCTTATTACATCGGTCACGGTCGACCAACAAAATGTGTCAGTGCCACGCTGGCTATGCTATCATAGACCTATCTTCGGACCAAAAAATAACAAAGCTAGCCTTATAGCAAGCCTCTTAAGCTTTCTTTACTAAATACACGTTGGGCTGAATATACATTTCAATGTCGAACCTGAACTTTCAAAAGCGTCGTTTGGTTTCCAATTTCAACATTTCTGGAATTAAGACACCTGATTTGTGTGAGAAAAAATCAGCTTGGAATTGGTCTATGATGTTCTCAGCGTATGGGGTATCCTGGTTTTGTAGAGTATATTATGATACACAGTACCAAATAACTTTATGCCACCATCATTGCCGCACGCTGTGATATCGTATTTTTTATAAAATGCACAGGGTGGTTCTTTTCCACTCTTCTGGCACCGTTTCATGCTTGTCTGCATACTTATTTCAAGAACCACTTGTCTAGTGTAAGCTCTTTATGTTTGAGCAGGTCCGCAATGATGTCGTATGTATCCAATGCCTTATCTTTGCGGTTTATGTCTTTGCTGACTTTTTCCCACACGTATTAAATATTATTGCCTCCAATTCCTTAATTTTTTATTTTTTTTTATGTGGCAGTGCTAAGCTCAGGAATCACCCTTTGTTAGGGATGGTCAATATTCATCGATGTTATCGAAACATCGATGTTGAGCGTGAAAACATCGATATTTTAACATCGATGTTAAGTCTTCTAAACCATCGATCCATCGATGGTGGGAACAAGAACATCGAAAATCGATATTTCCACATTTGTTTGTTGTAAAAATTAAATTGAGCTTATGCAAGCCTTTATTAAAGTGAAAATTTCCAAACGACTTTTAAAACGCTAAAGCTTAGTACGGTGATCAAGCAAAATTTTGCCATCCCTTTAAAATGCATGTAAAAAACCTTGGCAAAATTTTGCCTCAAGCACGGCAAAATTTTGACAGCGCAGCAGTACGCCGTTCGGGCACAAATTTTGCCACAATAAGCATACTTTCAAGATTTTCTAGTAGATGGATTTTCTAATTGTGGAGACTTTTACTTGTCAAATTTTTGCCTCCAGAAATTATCTGGGCATTTTTTGTTGGCAAAAAGTTGGACAGTTGGAAGTCGAATGCAGCAGTTAAAATTTGTTTAAAATGGAAAAGGAATATTTATTTGTTTTATAATGAAAAGACAAATTAGGTAAAGAAAAAACTTTCCACTATTCTCCACCACTCTACACTTGGGCAAAATTTTGCCTGAAAAATGATAAAAATGACAAAATTTTTCCCGATCACCGTACTAGGCTTAACCTATCAATGCACATTTCGAACTTGACGAAGTAGTTCTTAATTTTTATGCCAGATGTCACTAATATATATTTTTGATTCAAGGTTATAAAAGAAAACAAACTTGCTACCGTTCTGTTTATCTGTAGTCTATGGTTAAATACGTTTTTCTTATTCATACTTATCTCGTTTATGACTAGGTCCAACCCAGGTTCAACCCAGTCATATACGGGGGTCGAGTTGAAACTGGGTCCACTCCATAGAGAATTTTAAAAATGTTTGATTTTAGCACCAAAACTTCGATGTTTTCAAACATCGATGTTTTTTTATTGATGTTTATCGGACATCGATGTATGCTTACCGATGTTGACATCGATGTCAATATCGATATTTTTCTAATATCGCCCATTCCTACCCTTTGTACTACCAGTCCCTTATGTCGTTTGTCACGTCATAGTGCAATGTCCAGCTGTAAGCTTAGTACGGGCGGAATTGGTTAAGGGTTTTGGAGTTCGGGGGGTGTTGAAGAAGGTGGCAATGAACCCTGCGTTTGAACTCTTGGATGTTGTAGGAGTTCGGAAATACTTACTACGAAAGATTATTCCACAGTCGAGTTGTTCTATTTAAAAACGAATTGCTATCTTGTTGAATGCGCCAAGTGGAATTCTTTTTGATAGAACTTACGAAAGACCAGAAGTTTTTGCTACCAGAGGTTGCATTAAGGAGTTTACTTCTCAACTTGTTGTCAAATGAAGTTTTGACTTTCCTGATGGCGGCTTTACAGGAATTTCTTAGTTGAGCGATTCACTCGGAAAACTCTTGTACGCTCGGAAGACTATTTTTGTCCATGCAGCACGTGCAAGAATGTGGTGTTATGCATATAATGCCGCCATCGCTTTCTGTTCCGTGTTAATTTATACTTGCTTTTCTTTCTTTACTACCTCTTTCTATTCTTCTTGGTGTGTTTTATTGAACTGTTGTATGGCCGCTCGATACGTAGATTCGTAGCCTTTAGTCGTCAGCTTGCATTCATCAATAAAACAGTCGCTCCAATCTTTACGACTTCTGCTAAAATAGTTAGCTGCCAGTGGGGTCCCCGCCCTTCTTATCCTGTATAAGTGGTAATTTAGGGCGCAGTGTCCGCCAACAAGTGCCCTGACATCGTTTCTATTACGCCCCAACAATTGCTTGACCGCTTAGGAGACGGCACAAGAAGGAACCGCTTAGAGTTGCCCAGTCCAGGCGCAGACCTCCAGCGTTCAGTATGTTTCAACCAAATCCGATCGGCCATGGCTCTTTGCAACAAGCTGATGGGTGCCCCAGTATGCGGCTCTGGACCGATGAATGCCATGTCAGAGCCCTGGGGCTTTATTCTCTATTACAATATTGTTATATTTTTTAGCAAAACTGACGAAATCATATTCTCTATTACAATATTGGCATTAATTTTACATGAAAATGTAGCAATATTATCAAATTTTTACTCGAAAGCTGTTTCGTTTTCGAATCGGGTTTAACAATATTGTAATAGAGAATAGGGCCCCTGTTTAGCCAGGACATCCGCCTTTTCATTGCCTTTGAAGCCCTAGTCACCAGGGACCCAGACATTGATAACTTGATTGAGAATGCCCAGCTCACCAAGAGCACGTTGGCAGTCCCAAACTAATTTAGACTTGGTCCTACGGGACCTTATCAGAAAAGGTAAAGATTCGTTTGTTTTGGTAGGATCTTCTTCAGTTCTCATGAGTGCATGCAAGTATAGCGTATACCTCTGCTTGAAAGACAGTTACTAGCGTGTCTAGGCTTATAGCTTTACTGAATCTGGGGCTTTCACTCCAGATTCCGGTGCCCACATCTGTCTCTGTTTTGGAGCTATCCGTGTACCATACTAAACCAGGCTGCACTTTAGGAAAAGTTCAGGCTAGCCTGTCTTTTATGTGCACAGAAGGTTGCTCAAATTTTGAGTTTTTAAAGGGCATGCAGTCCCGCTTTCGGAATCTCTTCTATAATGTTGATTGTTATAGAATGTCCTCACTCAAGACCAGTGCGCAGGTAGCCATTCTCTTTCAGCCACAACGCCGCGTTTATGGTGGATTTTTCTACCTCCGCATTTCTCTACCTTAGCTGCGGTGGTACCAGATTGAGGAGACTCTCCCGCGCCCGAGTATGCAAAGGCAGGACATTCTATGTATTTTGTTTAAATTAGTTATAAAGCTTTTAAGCGCCGTTCTGTGCCATCAAACTCAAGCCCCGTAAGTTACTATGGCTCTAATGATGGTGGTGTATCTCCAGTACAGGGCTTTCCATGACTTGTAAATCCTAGGTAGATCCACAAGCTCAATATCTACAACACACTTTCTTTTAGATTAACTTTTATATATACATAACTTCCTTTGACTATCTTTTAATTATCATTTTTTTCGTTTTTTATTATCTTTTATCTTTTCTAGGAACCACTTTAAATTATTACGTGTTTCTTAAAATCTGTCAAGACTCGAAAATTTATTATTGTTTCTTTTCTAAAACTTATTTACCCGCGACTGGGTTTTTATCACCAGTCTCCCTATCCTTGATACACGGGCTTCATCGAATAATCATTCTTGTTCATTCGCGGCCCGTGTATCACCTAAAATTAAGCTTGAATGATTATACATACCTTCATTCATCATTCGAAAGAATGAAGTGAAATCTGCTTCATTTTTGAGAAATGAAACTGGAAGTGGGGAAATTTCCATCAACTTTCCATGAAATTTCCATTTGAAAAATATCGAACTGTCAAAAAAAAACTCAAAAAATTGTAAATAGAATTGAATTATTTTTTGTATGCCTTAATTCTTTGTATGCTTTAATTTTTTAGATTTTCTTTTTAATAAAATAATATTTCATAAAAACCGCTTTTGAATCCATTGTGCAAATAATTTTGACATTGAAGTGAATGAAGTGAAAATGAAGTGCCGTGTATCACTTCGAATTCGAATGTTCATTCAAGGTCAATGAAACTGGAAGAATGATCATTGTCGGCCTTTGTAGAAGAGCCCTATATAGCAATAAAAGTATTTAGAGAAAAAACCATAAAAGAAGACGGGGAGTTTCCCATTCGCTCTGGTTGTTTGAAAGCGCAGCTTTTTACTCAAACGACCAGAGGGAATGGAAAGCTCGGTGTCTTCTTTTATGGTTTTACCTCTATACATATCCATACATACACTCAACAAAAACTGATTTACGATTCGATTAATCGAGAATCGATCTTTTAATGCTCGATTTAATGTAGAATCGATTTTAGTGCGTTCGACTCGAATCGATTCGAAGATCGATATTTTTTGAATGAATCGACATGCCTACTCCCCTCCCAGCGTAGCGTTAGCTGAAGTGTACCGAGCGTGTTGCTGCTGCTTCTCCGACTCAGTTACACTCAAAACTAAGTTTTAGTCGGTCAATAGCTATCGATTTGTTTGTGCCGTTTAGCTTGAATGTTTACGAAATCTTTTGATTGTTTGTTCGAATTGGTGGTTCGAAAGGGCGCCGAACACGGTCGGTATGAAAACGTACTCCGCGTTCTCTAAGGCGTTCGGCACGTACACATCTTTCTGTAAGGACTGTCGGGGTTGTGTTGCCGACAGGCCTTTCATGTCTGTAAGAAGCCGAGTTAAAAATTCTTAGTGCTCTATCGTTGGGATAGAAATTGAATTGAATTGGGGATCGTTCATAATAGGCTTAACAAATAAACGAGGAATTGTAAAAAAAAATAAAAGATGCAAACGAAATTTAACATTTACGTTTTACATCAATTTTTTAACAGTTGTCACTTAAAAAAATTGGAGATGTTAATCATAATTACACATGCTGTCTGTCACCTACTTGTGTAATTCTCATTTAGCTAATACTCATTGCTTTGTGTCTTGGGTAAAAACTAATTTCTCAATTATAATATCGTTAAATCCTTCTCAACATTAAGGGGAACCAAAAATGGAGTAAAAGAGGCGGAAGACCATAATTTACCTGAAAACAATAGGGAAAACTTCCTCTGTGTGAATTCTGTTTCGGGCTGCATCATTTTTGTTGCTGGTCGCCCATATTAAACCAATCCAATCTGGGACTTGGACGCTTGTTGTCCAGGGATGAACCCTTAGTGAAATACTTTAAAAAAAATTTTGATTATTTTTTTGTTAAATGCAGGTTATCTGACTATATATCAAATGTTTGTAATTTATTCAAGGTGTAAAAGTCGCACTTTAATTGTGATCTGCCGAAAGCAACTATTTAGGACGTGGCTGCCTTGGAAAGAGCTGCCCAGAACTAAATACATACTACAGGTGCTCTGGCCAGATAGAAAATCTTTAAAGACACCACAAAGCTGGAGACCCAACAAGGAAATGCCACCACGGGTTCAGAAGTCCGTGTGGTTAGTGCCTCGGTTGTGGCTCAATTGCAGGCTCAGGGATTACAGGTGCATTGAAAAAAGATTTTTCTTTAATTCGTTCGCCATTTTCTGTTTCGTTTATTTTATTTTGAATGTATATAATTGCAATGTTTATTTTAATTTTAAAAGTTTGTTTTGAACTATGTCACTAATTTTTATGTTAATTAATTGGCGAAATTATTTTAACAGGGAAGCGAACTCAACGCTGCCATTATGGCAGCATCGCAGCCGCAAAGTAGCAGCAACACTCACATTCAAAATCAGACGAGCAGTCAACCGCAGGTTATTACATTGCAACAATTGCAGAATTTCCTTCCACAGCAAATGGGGACGTTATCAGCTGATGGTACCCAGGTATCAGCTGCAGCAACAAATGCTACGCCGGTCAAAGCATTTGTTGCTAATCCACAAATGCAACAGCAAGTATTAAATTTGCAGAATTTGCAAGGAATACCACATCAATTTATACAGGTAAATTCCTTGCGCTTTATTTTCATTATTATTTATTTTTTTGCTACAGGAAAATTTGTGTAATATGCCGCCCATGCGTTTTTAGGTCTTTAGGTACTTTTTACTACAAGAAAATATCGAAGAAATTTAAATGATCAAATTAACGATTTTCCTTATACAATTTATTTCAAATATCGTTATGGTATTTCTTAAATTGCATCTATGTTCGGGATAAAAATGAAAAATAAAAACTTCAAAACAATTTAAAACTTTATATTAGAAAAAGAGAAACAAACAAAATTAAGATGAAGCATGAAAGATACTCTCTGAATTAAATCATAGAATAGAAAGAACTTAACAATTAAATTTATTGCTGATTTAAGCTTGAACAATCCCAAATGTTGCAAACAAAAATGTTGGCGAATTTGTTTGGATTTATTAATTGCAACAGAGTTGCGAAGCTCGATATTTGGATCGAAAGAATTGGGTGAAATGTAGTATGCAAAAGTGTTGTATAAGACATTTCAAAATTTTAGTAGGTTAGTGAAACATAACATTTCGTCGTTGCAATTAATTTAGTGGGTTAGTGTGGACAAAAGGTTAAAGAGAATTATATCAATAATTCTCAAGTTGGATTAAGTATTTTTATATATAATAGACCAAATCTTTCAGGTATCAATGTTTGTTGCAATTTCATCATCAATAGCTCCACAGCCTGCTATTGGTCTTGGCTTCCTGCAACATCCTCCTCCTGAACTGTCGGTACCTGATTTGAAGTCTCCAATTTCTTATACCTACGCTATCTGTGAATCTTTTTTGAACATCAGGTATCTCTGTGTTCGCCTGGTCTTTTGTTCATAATAATTTTTTTCATTCTGTCTTCGCTGCTGCGTTAAACATGTCCTACCCATCGAATGCTATTAATTTTTATAGTTTTTAAGATGTTTGGATACAACTGATACAGTTCATTATTGTATGTTCTTCTCCGAGATCTCTCCGAGGTTCTCTATAGAAACCGAGATACAAGGAAAACAACGGAAAACCGCTATATTTCCGCCGGCCATGTTTTTTTTGTGATTCCGAAACTGGTTTCTTAAAAAGACCCAAGAAAGCTGTGGACCAATTTTCAGCCATTTCTGAATTTTGTCTCCTTTCGTGCGTTTTTTTTTAATTTCACCGGACTATTTAGAATTTAGAGCTAAATTAAACCTAAATCAAATCACACAAGTTTTCTATTTAGAGTGATGTACTAGATTTATAGAAAAGATAGAACGTTTTCACATCAAAAATGTAAATAAGTATTCATTTCTTCATACTTATTTACAGTATTTGAAATTTATGATCCCCTTTATCTATCATTTGATTTAAACTATTTACATTTAAACTAACTAACTAAATTTACACTATAAACATTTAACTCAAAATAACGTATTTTTCTTTAGAATTTAAACAAACATTTATATTATGTACAATGCACATTATGTATTTTCACTCTCTGAATAATAATTCTAAATACTTATTATTTGTTTCTAATAATTCTAGTATTTTGGTTTTACAATTTTTATTAAATTCACAGAGATGTCCTTATAAATGGGCAGTTCCACAAAAACAGGAATTTTAGTGGGGTCGCCTCGTGGATTCATAATTTTACCAGCTATGTCCTTAAAGTTAAATTCAAATAAAAGTTTACATCGGTTTCTAATTGGGCATTCAAAATCAGTTATTTCAAACAAATACTTATAGCTCAAAATTAGCTCCAAATAGTAAAAAATAGTCAAAATTATCACTTCTCTGTGGGGCGATTATTGCAAAACCCAAAGTTTAAGCCCAAATACTGGCGTTTAACAAGCAGTTTACTTAAGGCCATACATACGTCTAGCAGCGCCAAAAATGCGCTAAAAGAAACATTTTTTTAGTAGGGATAACAATAGAAATTAATAAAAATAAATAGTACACATTGTTCATTGGTATTTAAACTTTATAAAAAAATTATTCCACTTTATTTTTACAAAAATAACTAAGGTAAAAAATTACGTGATCCACAACACTAAGAAAAAAAAGTTGCTCCACGGTCGGCATCATATCTCCAGTAAATATTGATCGATCTGCAAATTTTAAAAAAAATCCTGTAAAATAAAGTTGTAGTTATAGTATGTCGAGCCGAAAAATTTAGCAATTTATGGCAGTTTCAAAAAAACATATGCGTTTTACGTCATAAATTTCACATTTTAATTATTATTATAAAATTTTTAAATCAAAATATCAAAATTCCGGCTCGACATACTATAACTACAACTTTATTTTACAGGATTTTGTTTAAATTTACAGATCGATCAACATTTGAGAATGAGGGAGAATAGTTAGTTATAATACGCGAGAGTGCACATTGCAACGGCAGCTGCCACTTGAACGTTATCCATGTTGCATAGCGTGCAGGGGCCATGCGACTGAGCTCCGCTACAGGCATGAAAAACTAGAGTTCCGCTACAGGCTTGAACATTTATGTATGGCTGCGTTCAAGTTACGCAGCTCACTGAAAAATATTGCATTTATGCGTTCAAAATATGAAAACCGCTGCAAAAATCCTTCAATACTCGGCATTCGAATGCTGATGACAAGCAGCTGCTGCATTCAATTTACAGTCTGCTGCGTAACTTGAACGCAGCTTATAAATGCATCCCTATCTGCATCGACAATTCCAAACGCCACTGGTTTTCGTAATCAGCGACCCAAAAAACATATGCATGTCTTATTCAAAAATAGTTTCTAAAATGACTCCGAAAAAAAAAGGAAGTAAGTGAAGAGGAAAAGAAAATCATAATAAGGCTACATAACCAATGCAAATCTTTGGGAGAAATTGCAAATATTACTGGGAAGCCCAAATCTACAGTGCAGGGTATTGTTGATAGATTTTCTGAAAGAAAAACTCTGAAGAATAAGCGTCGATGTGGCCGTCCCCAAACTTTGAATGATCATGATAAAAGGTTAATCCTTCGAAAAGTTAAGGATAACCCTAAATTAGGTGCGCCAAAAATTGCTGCCGTGATGTCGGAATATGTAGGACTTAATGTATCGGCTAGTACAGTCAGGAATGTGCTACGAACGGCTGGATATCATGGTCGTATAGCTAGGCGAAAATATTTTATTAATGAAGCTAACCGGAAAAAGCGAATGGAATTCGCTAAGAAGTATCAGGATGAGTCCCCCGAATTCTGGAAACGTGTGGTATTTACCGATGAGAGTAAGTACAATTACTACGTATACATGAGGAGTGGAATAGTTCAGTTGAGGTTGAGTTGAATTTTCGACAATCGACAAAAATCACAAATAAAACACAGAGATGCTACTGTCAAATTAATTCAACTACTCAACTACTGAGATCGCGTCTATATGCATAATTTCAACTCAACCCAGGTAGGAGAGCTGAGTCGAGTTCAGTCGACCCTGTCTCAACTCGACTATACGTAGTAAATATATTCAACTCGGATGGAAAATGTATGGTGTGGAGAAAAGCAAATGCAGAGCTAGAAAAAGAGAACTTGTGTCCTACGGTAAAATACGGAGGAGGTTCCGTGTTAGTATGGGGATGTATGAGTGCGTCTGGTGTAGGCAATTTGGTATTTATAGATGGTACGATGGATCATAAGAAATATATTGATATCTTAAAGAACAATTTGGCTTCCAGTGTAGCGAAAATGGGGATTCCAAAAAAATATATCTTTATGCAAGATAATGACCCAAAGCACACAGCTTTGAATTCTCGGCTTTGGCCCTTGCATAACACGCCTCATGTACTGAAAACGCCCCAAAATCCCCGGATATAAATCCAATAGATCATCTGTGGGATGTTCTTAACAAGAAAGTACGGAAAAGGGATATTTCTAATAAGCTAGGTTTAAAGTCGGCATTGCAAGAAGAGTGGAATTTAATATCGTCAGATTTGACTAATCATCTTGTTAACTCCATGCCTAGAAGACTTAAAGCTATTATTAAAGCAAAAGGATATCCTACAAAATATTAGCATAAAGGTAACGATGTGTATAAAAAATATTTGTAATTAATATGGTGCAATTTTCCTAGAAAAACGATAACCGTACGGAGACTTTTTCTTCCGACTCGACGGGATTCTTGCGGATTCCAATCAAGGGCCTGTTTGGCTAGATTCTCGTTTTCGCGTCGCAAGGTGTGGCCAACCCAATTCCATTTTCTTCGCCTGATTTGGTCGTCTATCCTTTCTTGGCTGGCACGGCGCCATAGTTCCTCATTTGTAATTCTATCATGCCAGCGGATTTTTAGGATACGACGTAGGCATCTGTTGATGAAAACTTGTAGGCGCCCTGTAATGAATTGGGCGACTTTCCATGTTTCGCAACCGTACAAAAAAACTGCCTTAACGTTGGAGTTGAACAGCCGCAATTTGGTGTTAATTGAGATCTCTGTTGATCTCCATATGTGAAACAGGCATGCATATGCGCTTCTTGCTTTATTTATTCTGGAACTGACGTCTTCTTCTGTACCGCCGTTTTCGGTAATAATACTACCGAGGTAACAGAATTTATCTACCAGTTCCACGTCACGGTTATTTAGCGCTGTCCGTTCAAGGGTGTTTACATTTATCCGCATTTCTTTTGTTTTAGTCGGATTTAACCTTAAGCCCGCCGAGCTACTTTCTGTTGCCAAATTGTTTACCACGTTTTTGAGGTCTCCTGGTGTCTGTGGGCCAGCAAACAGATATCATCCGCGTAGTCGAGATCCTTAAGGCGGTCTAGCAATCTCCATTGAATGCCACCTGTTCTACTAACTAGAGCGCTGACAAGGATGTCATTTATTACTATAAGAAATAGTAATGGCGAAAGTAGGCATCCTTGTCGTACTCCTGAGCCCACCTCAAAGCTGTCGGATAATTTTCCATTATGGAGAACACTGCATTTGGAATTGTTGTATAGAGTTTTTATCAATTCTATTATTTTGTCCGGCAGTCCACGTTGCCACTATGATTCTCAAGGTGTTAATGTGGTCTATGCAGGAGCGGCCTTTTCTGAATCCAGCCTGCTGTCTTCTAAGCGTTCGATCTACTGCCTCTCTTATCCTAGATAGTAATATATGGGACAAGATTTTTCCTACCGTAGATAATAGACAGATGCCTCTCCAGTTGTCACATATTGTTAGATCCCCCTTTTTGGGTATTTTGACTATGATACCTTCCGTCCAATCCTCCGGAAAGGTACAGGTGTTCCATGCTATTTCCAGGATTGGCTGTAGCGCATCTGCTGTGAGGCTTGAGTCGGCTTTCAACAATTCTGGCGGGATGCCATCTTTTCCAGCTGCTTTACCATTGGCCATTGCATGAATTGCGGTTACTATTTCTGTCTTGGATGGTGCACGAGTGGCGATTCTTATTGGCTGTACATTGTTGTTATTTTCTTCAGGTTCCTGCGAAAAGGAACCATTGAGCGCGGCGAAGAAGTAGTCTCTCCATCTTTGGAGCTGCTCCTCGTCGCTGCACAGCAGCCTTCCATCCGCACTCTTCACGGCATGTTTTTTAGTAGAGTGCTTTCCCGAGAGCTGTTTAGTAATTTGGTACAGCACCTTACTGTTGCCTGCGTTTGCCGCGTTTTCCGCCTTTTCTGCGAGCTCGTTTATCTGCTGCCTTTTATCACGCCGGACACTTCTCTTTACCTCCCGGTGTAATTGGGAGTATTCCCGTTCAAGTTGTTGACGTTTTTCCTGGTCGCTTGTAGAGTTCACGTTATTTTTGAGGGCCCTTCTGCGTTCTATTTTTTCCCAGGTTGTGTCCGAGATCCAGTGTTGCTGGTTTCTTTGGACATAACCGATGCTTGTTTCCGCTGCTGTTGTTATAGCGCCCTTTGTTATGCTCCACAGCTCTTCAATATTTGTGTCGTCAGAAACGGTTTGCTGGTTTAAGATTTGTTGCAGATTTCCAGCAAATTCTCTCCTTTTAGTGTTCTCCCGCAGAAGGTCTACGTTAAACCGTCTACGGTTTACGGCATCTCGTTGGACGTTTCTGATTGCGGCGATTTTTAGGCGGATAGTTGCTACTATCAAATGGTGGTCACTTCGTGTCTGCTCCCCTAAAGTTCCTGACATCCTCCAGAATAGTTCTCCATCTGCGGCTGACGGCCACGTGGTCTATCTGATTTTTCGTTCTACCATCGGGCGATACCCAGGTCTCCTTGTGTATCTTCTTGTGACAAAAGTAAGTTCCGCCTACCATGAGTTGATGGGAACTACAGAAGTCAACGAAAAGCTCACCATTGTTATTGGTAACTTGGCTTAGGCCTTGATTTCCAATTGTGTGTTCAAGGCCGGTGTTGTTGGGGCCGATCTGTGCGTTTAAGCCACCCATCAAAACAATGATGTCTCCCCTTGGAATAGAGCGGAAAACCTCATTCAGTCGCATGTAGAACTCGTCTTTGATGTCATATTCTGCGTCTTCAGTTGGAGCGTAGCATTGGACTATCGTAGTACTTCTTAGTCTGCTACGTAGGCGCACGGTAATAATCCTCTTAGAAACTGGTGACCAGCTAATGAGGCTGGACCTGGCTTCCGTGGTGAGTATTACGCCAACGCCATTCCTACGATTTTCAGTTTCGTTTCTCCCAGAATATAAGAAGGACTCACCGTTTGGCCAGATATGTTCTCCCGCATCGGGCCATCTGGTCTCGCTGAGTCCCATGACCTTGATTTTATAGCGGTTCATCTCGTTGAGGACTTCATCCAGCCGTCCATCAGCAAGCAGCGTTCTCACATTCCATGATCCGATTCGTGTCCTGGTTCGAAAAGCAAAGGTCGTCGTCGTATTGTCCATCCGGTTCCGAGGCAATGTTTGCCGATTCGTAGCAATTATGTGTTTTATGGGAGCGGGTTGCTAACCCTCAGCCCAACCGACTTAGAACTCTGTTTTGTGGCGCAAAGAACTCGCCATTCGACCGTCTCCCGTTAACTCCTTCCGAAGAAGTACCCCAGAGGGCATCACGGGGAGGTGGGATTAGGACTTGCTAACAGAGCTGCTAGGTGTTCGTCTGCAGTGACTCTTCTCGGGTTTTGGCAGAAGTGACAAATCGGGTGCCACCACCTTCCGAGGTCTTTGTTAGCCGTTCGCCCCCCAATAGCGCCCCCTAAATACCTATGTCACGCAAACCACTCCTACAATTCAGAGTTCTTCTACAGGGTTGGGCAAAAATTGATTTTATTTAAAAAAATCAAAAAACATTGATTTTTTCAAAAAAAAATCATAAAAATCATGATTTTTTTTTTATTTTAATTAAAACACTCAATAATGTGCTTTTTTAAGCCATTGAAAATTATTTTGATATTGGTCTAAAAGATATAGAGCAATTCATAGCCTCCTACTCAGAATTCAGAATGCACTTCTTGAAAGAAAATTCCAGTCGTGCGTGAAACCGTGTTAAGTGCGTTTAACCCCTCTGTTGGCCGTTTTGGGGGCAGCGCAACCCCAAAGAGCGCAACCTCGCCATCATGTTCAGCAACCCCGAAAAGGGGGGGTGAGGGACTCTTGTTCCGGCTCAAAATATTTACATGTTCGTCCGACTCACACCCGCTATTATAGAGAAAGTAGGGAAACTAGTTTTTTTGTTCAGACTTGAAACCGAAAATGAAGAGAAATGGGTTTTTTTTCTTTTTTAAGCCCTTTTCTGTTGATAACCATTGCTTTTGTATTCAGGCATTCTGGGTTTTGATTTTTAAGAATTTTATTATGTTTTGTTTTATGTGTCCAATTAAAAAAGAATTGAAAAGCACAGTTTTTAATTTAATCATGATTTTTATTTGAAAAAATCAAGTGATTTAAATCACCTGATAAAAATCAACCCAACCCTGGTCTTCTATCACCATCACGAGAGGCAAAATTTGTTATCAGTATCCGTCAATATCCGAATGATCTCGCTTACGATGTCGTCCATCTTACCAAAATCGCGACTGAAAATGTTCCAAAATTAAATCAAGAACAGAAAGAAGAGTATGACGTAATATTATATAGTGTTACTTCTAATACTGACCAGTTATATATTCTTAATTTACCTGCTGGAACTAGAAAAACAATTTTAATTAATTTGTTACTTGCCAAAATCAGGAGTGAAAGATGTATAGCTATTGCTGCCGCTTCCTCGGGAGTTGCAGCTACTTCAATAGCCGGAGTTTCACACATTCTGAGTGTATTAATTATAACACCTCCAAGCCCAAGCAAAGTGATATTGCGCATTCTTAGAGAAGCGAGTATGAGATGAGGACACTATGGCTCATAGGAAAATTATTGAGGCTCTAAACAGGACGATCCACGATATTAGAGGCTGCAAGCAACTCATGAGAGGACTAACTGTACTATTGTCCGGTGACTTTAGACAGACTGCTGTAATACGAAGAACAAGTGCAGTTGAAGTTAAGGCCTGCCTTAAGTCCTCTTTTTTATGGCCTAATGTAAACGTACTATCTTTGGGAATTAACATGGGTATTCTTCTTCATCATGACTTAAAATCAGAAGAGTTTTCAAAACGGTAGCGTGGATTTCAGAAGTGACTGTTTTTCGTTTTTCTCATGGTTCAGTTTGATGTTCAAGAGTCAGTATATTTGAAATTTTGGCCAGCAATAAAATTAAACAAAGGACGTTGTTTAAATGAACTATTATTTGCTTTTGATTGTTTTTAGTAAGTATTCAATAATTAAGGTGACTGATCCAGTAAATAATTTATTAACCAGTAGATTTTTTTTTAATTCAATTATTTCGTTAGTATTTGAATACAGTATTAGATTTTAAAAAATAAAGCACTCACAAAACCTATCAACCAACTATTATTTCCCAAGTTTCACGGGGACGAAGTCGCGGGTATATATAAGCTATAGCTTATAAACGCATCGGATTTAAGAACCGGGGGTGAACTCCGTTTATAAACATGGTATTTGTGTTCGCGATGCAAACTCCCCTTTAAAATTCCAACGCCGAATTAAAATGCATGGGTTGTTACCCGGGCGAATTGGAGTGTCTTTTGAAAATTAAAGATATGAAGCGCAAACAATTTTTTGTTCAACTTGATGAAGTTTCACTTGTTCATTTCGCATTTAAAAGCAACTCCTTAAGCCTAGTATGGAGTTCGCACGGAATTCCGTTCAGTATTTTTGCTAAATATTTCTACACGGAAAAATTGCGTGTAGACTACCGTGGAGAAAAGCTAGCAGTTAAGAAAAATCGAACAGCTGACTGTTAAAAATCACATATAAAACATATAAACTGACGGCAATAGCTGTTTTTTATTCGTCCTGTCAAAATTACCTAACACACAACACGGAATAATTGTCGAACAATTATTCCGTTCCAACATGAACGGAAAAAAGTCTCCAATTCCTTGCAGCCACCTGTTAGAGAATTGCACAAGCTAAATATTACCAATAGTTTTCCGTTCGAACTGCGTACTCATAAAACAAAAAGGGCACGGAAAAATTTGGTGAACGGAATTCCGTGCATCTTTTTACGTGTATTTTATATGGGGAACGGAATTCCGTTCGAACTCCATACTAGGCTTTAAGAGGAGAATGACTTGAGCGCTTAAGAGGAGAATGACAAGCGTTAAAAAGTAGATCGTCAATCAATTCACATGGTTTCGAAATGGATCAGTAATTCTGCATAAACTGGGTGAAAAGCGGGGATAGAAACGAAGCCTTGATATCCATGTTGTAGAACGGCCCTACGTTTCTATAATAATTTATAAATACAAAATTACAAAAACTTCCGCTACAAAATTATAACATATTTCAGGGAGGACAAATTTTGCAGAATCCGGGAAATGGAATGTTTTCGGTAGTCCAACCGCTACAAACGGTTACTGTTGATGGACAAGAGGCTCTTTTTATACCTAATGTTGGAAACTCACAGTTTGCGGGAGCACAGGTATACAATTTTTAAATTATATTTGTTGACCATAAAATAACAAACGTTTTCATTTAGGCGGTCCAAATAAATGGGCAGCAAGCTTTTCTAACACCAAATGGCCAAATTATTCGTGCACCAACAGCGGCAGCAGGAGTTCTACCTGCTCACTTAATTCAGAATATGGGACAAACAGTTCAGCTACCGAATGGTATGTTTTAAAAGATTTTTGTATTAAATTTAATGTTATTTATGGTTATTTTTATCATATACACTGCTTATGTTTTCATTTATGTGTCCATTATTAACAAATACATGGTAGTATTTGAGCTATTGTTAGCTAAGAAATGCCAATTTTGTATAATATATATTTAATAATAATCAAGAAAAATCTAGTTGGCAATAGTATCAAATCTATGAATTTTCATATCATTTTATCTTTCAACTAACACCATTTGCTTGTTGGCGATACTTTTCTCTTTTTGCATTTTTCACAAGAAGCTGGTGGACAGGCTACAATAACCATACCAGGCACGAATATAACAATTCCAATAGGAAATGCAACAAATATAGCTAATGCAACCACAACAGCTGCAGCGGTTGCAACTAGTCAGAATAATCAAACTGCGCAACATCAGGCACAGCAGCAACAAAATCAACAGGCAACACATAATCAACAAAATCAACAGCAACAAAATCAAGGAAATCAACAACAAAACCAACAGCAATCCAATCAGCAGCAAGCTACTATAACAATTCCTGGAACTAATATTCAAATTCCCACTTCGGTAGCAGCTGCTAATGGGTTGCTGACTGGAGCCTTACAAAACAACGCTAATAATTTCGCGGGATTTAAATTAGAAGGTGGGAATAGATAAAAAATTTCCTTTCGTGTGCATGCTTAACTTTTAGAGCTTCTCACTTGTCCATTAATTAATATGTATATACTCACGTTAATTGTTGTAAAAATATCTATTTAAATTCCTTTATTTCATGCTAACATAAAAATATTAATAATAATTGTATAATTTTAATGTAGGACAAAATATTCAAGTTAGACCGAATGGCACTTTACCTCACGTTGTTCAGTTTCCAATGACGCAAACGGTTCCTGTGCAAGTACCAATTAATGCTGGTAATGGCCAAACTGTGTATCAGACAGTGCATGTCCCATTACAAGCTTTTGCTGCGTCAATGCCAGGATTACTTCAACCGCAAATGCAAATAATACCACAATTTACTCAAGTAAGCACATTGCAGTTTGTCAGTAAATATAATATAATTAACATAAATTAGGTAGCAAATATAATTACACCAACGGGGCAAATTCAACAAGTCCAGTTAGCTCCAATAAATCCAATGGCTCTACACGCAGCTCAAACTGCTGCCGCACCGTCAAACGTAATTTTACAACAAGCGGCGCCAAATCTTACTTCAATGGGCAATCCCTCAGGATCCGGGGCATCAGGTGCTATTGCAACGAGTGTTTCATCATCAAATGTACAGGGTGGAAATGCTCAGGAAAACAACAACCAGAACCAACCGATAACTATAACAAATGCTCAAGGACAACAAATAACTGTGATACCAACTCAAGCATTACAACAATTTCGTCCAGCGAATGCTGCGAACATAATTCAAATGCCGAATATTCCAGGCCTGCAAGCTATACCAGTGCAAAATATTCCAGGATTAGGTAATGTGCAGGTATGCCACTTATATCAATCATAGAAATTAATGAATAAAAAAATTAATCTTTCAAAAAGGTTATACAAGCCAATGGAGTAAACGTGGGTCAAAACATGACGAGTCAATCTAGCACATCAAATGTTTCAGCATCTAATACAACGACTGTACCAGTCACGTCTACTCCAATTACAATAGCACCTAGTATAAAAACAGAACCGCCAGATATAAAATGGATAATGCCGAATACCAGTTCCTCCGGTAGCACAGTAACGTCAGTAGCCTCATCAACTGCGCAACAACAACAAAATAATACGACGCCTCAACCAACAACAGTAGAACCTTCTGGTGCAAGCCCAATACAGATGCCAGCGCAGCAGCAAAACTTTACGCCTGTTACTGAATTTAAAGACTTCAAAAATCAAACATCTGTAAATGTTAACATAAATGTTAATGACGGCATAGATGTTAAGCCTAGACTGAAAAGAGTGGCCTGTACTTGTCCAAACTGCGCTGAGGGAGAGAAGCACTCTGACCGCAAAAAACAGCACATATGTCATATTCCTGGATGCAACAAGGTATATGGCAAAACGTCACACTTGAGAGCCCATTTAAGATGGCATACAGGTTTGATATTTTTTAATTAGATCCCTTCATTCAGAGAATAGTTTGCTCAAAATTTATTAGTTTTGATGCAGTCAGTAGTAGGTTGAGCCAATTATCTTTGCCTTAATTCCTAACGATATATACACATTTAATGTGTATAAAATACATTTCCATGTCTTTTTTATAAACATAAAGTATTACCCTATCAAGTAAATGTGACATATTATTCAAATTGACGACAACTCTTAGATAATATTTTAAAGAAATTTTTCAAAACATCTTTCTTTGGTTTCCCATTTTACTATAAATAAATAACAGAAAGATTTTAATTTTGAACAAAATATTACGTAAGTAATAAGTGTAATGACATGATATGTAACAAAAGTCTCCAAAACAGTTTGTCCCAATAAGTAATAGTTTTATATATATATATATATGTATGTATGTATCATTACATTAATTCACAGTCATTGCCTTCTAATTTAGCCGGCTGCCGTATTGATATAAATTCAAGCGTCATAAATCTACCAACCTCTTTAATTAATATTTCATTTAAAAAATATTAATTGTTCAACTATAATCACCTTGACATTTTCTATGATTTCCCCGCAAAATAGTTGTTTATAATAATAGTTGTTTATGATAGAAGTTGTTTATAATAATTTGTACTATATACTCACGAGCTTACTCCATTGGTTCTTTCATATTGGTTCATACCAGGATTTTCCGGCCTTCCAAAATAGGCTAAATTTGCATTAGAGCCCTTCTACTTACTAAGCCTACTCTACAAACGGTATCTAGTTCTAGGATCAGGCAAGAGGTCTCTTCACCAGTAGTTCCACCCCTCAAGAAATCTTTCCACCGAATTTCAAACCGATCCCATCCAATTTTGTAGCCCAAGGTCCTGGTCTAGGTCCTTGGTATACGACATCCTTCCAGAATAGGTTTGGTCTACCTAGCTGTTCTATCGCAAAAGGAATTACAGTACAGGTTCATTTTCACTTATATCAGCTAAATGTTGTGCCAACCGAAGTAATCAAGCTTGTTTGTTTTTATGGATAGCGCTCTTCTGCTATCGCTTCTAAGCATAGTGAAGAAATCGTTTTCTGTTAGATCACCTAAGGAGCATTCTGTCACAATGATCGACGACTGTATAATCTATGGTGGATTTTTCACCCTTTCTATAACTTTTCCGACTGGAGCTTTGTGTTCGACATTGCACTCTATTATAAAATGAAAGAACCGTCGTCACAACAAAGGGCGTTACCTCTGAGTCTTGCAAGGCTTTTTGCCTAGCATTCAAATAATTACGGTAACTACGGTCTAGACTAGACATTACATTTCTCCTTAAATTTTTTGAAATGTGAGTGCTAGCACGGTATACAGAAACAAGGTAATGTAACAGAGGCTGACAGCTTCGAATTTCGTAGAAATTCCGTGCCGAGTGACGTCAGCACTAATGCAGAAACAACAACACAACTCCGATTTTATATGGGAAAAGCGTGCCAAGTGACGTCAGCACTCAAATGACATTTCTCCATTACATTACCTTGTTTCTGTATACCGTGAGTGCTAGTCCCATGGGACCCCACGGTATACAGAAAGAAGGTAATGTAAAAGAGACTGACAGCTTCGAATATCGTAGAAAAATGTGACGTCACCCAGTGACCTAATGCAGAAAAACAACAACAATTTCGATTTTATATGGGAAAATGTCACTGAGGGACGTCGCACTAAAACGATATTCAGTCTTTTACATTACCTTGTTTCTGTATACCGTGATGGGACTCATTCAACTTTCCTATAAAACTATCTCCTTTCGCAAATTTTCCCTATCTTTTTATCTGCGCAATATGTAAACCATATGATATCCTTTGTTTTGCGATTTTAGTGCTCTCGTTGAACAAACTGTTTTTCCTGGTCGACTTACCCTAAAATAAAAAGCAATAAGGTTTTTTTACCTAAATCAAATTATTTTTGCTTGGTTAGTTTTCACTATAAAAAACTAATAAAATATAAAAATTCGAATTAAGGAAAAGGTGAAGACTCTTAACTTTTTTATAAATTTAATTAGTTTGTAGAATAACTTATTACAAAACTGTAATGAAGGAATTAAGGAAAAAGAAGTATGCACGTGTCAAATAATTTTTCAAACACCAGCAAAAAGCCAATATATGAGATACTTATAATTAGATTTTAACGTAATTACTTTTTAGGTGAACGACCATTCGTCTGCTCTTGGTTATTCTGCGGTAAGCGATTCACAAGGTCTGATGAGTTGCAACGTCACCGAAGAACTCATACCGGAGAAAAACGTTTCGAATGTACCGAATGCAGAAAAAAATTTATGCGCAGCGACCACTTATCCAAACACATCAAAACGCACAACAAACCAAGAAATAATGTAAGTATAAAAGTAGATTATGATAAATTTATTTTTATTTTGCCTTATTATTTTATTTATTTAGTTTGATTCAATGGTTGAGATGAAGGATGATTCTAAATCAAATGCAAGTAAACAACTCTCTTTAGTAAATGACTCCGGCACAATGTCGGCAAGTGGTAATGATTTAGTGACGCTCGTACCAGTAAATAATAATAAGAATGATAATAGTACTATACTGGAGATAGGAGAAATAAAAAAAAGAAATTCAGACGGAACCATTCCAGTTACTACCGGGGCTAGTATGTCAACTACGGGACATATTATATGGGTACCAACATCCGTCCAATCACAACCGCCGCCGCCGCCCTTATACAGCATTAAGCAACTGAATTATGCTCAGGTTTTGTTTCTTATTTCTGTTTTTATTTTTTATTTATTTTTATAATTTTCGCATTACATAAATCGATAGGTTTTTTTTTACTTTCAACGATTTTAATGCAATAAAATTATTGTCTTCAGTTCGTATATCCTCAATTGAGTTAGAACTCTAAAATGACATAATTAAGAATTTAAACACCCTATTTTATAACAAAGAGAACATATTTAGGGTAATTTTGATTTTCTGTCGGTTAATTAGCGAAATAGATTAGAAAAACGGTTAAGATAAAATTAGCTGCGACAACTGCTAAAACAGAACTGCTGAATACTTTTAAAGTTATTTCATAGCCTCGACATTCGGGCACGTAATTACGACGAAAATTCGCCATTTACGAGGAATGCCATTTAGGGGGTGACATACGGTAAAATTCGTCATTATGTTTTCCAGTTGTAATAAGTGGATGTGTAGTGAAGACATTGAAATGAACGCAATTAAAAGAATAGGTAAAAAAACTTTTAAGTTAAATGGTTTTATTTTAAATCATAAGCTGTACCAAAAACTAGAAAATAATTACAACACAAACATGCACCTTCTTGAGATGTCTTGAGATTTTGACATTTGGTAAGAAATCGTGCAATAGTAGCAGTGCTGTCTTCTCATGTCCTATGCCAAGGGGCACTTTATGTCGCTCCGTCAGCGGATTAAGTAATATTCTGGGACTAGACTGGGAACAGACTAAAATAAAAACATGGGGCGCATTTGAAATATTTTTTTTGTGGATTTGGAAACACATTTTTCTAGACAAGTCGTTTGTATTTAACTATACAGTCGTTATACAGGTTTTTAGGCGCCCCACGTTTTAGTTGAAATTTTAGTTAAAAAAAACAAAATTTTGACTTTGAACTAACATATTTTCTAAACGGAGTGACTGAGGTTTATGATATTGATATTGAGAATGCACATTTCTCTAAAAAATGAGCCTAATTACGTTGCTCTACGATAAATAGTTGAGGAGTAATTAAAGTTGAAGTAAATTAAAAAATGGTTCGAACGTCTTTTCTTAAACAAAGTGTGTCTCAGTGGATAGGTTCGATAGCCCCATTCTGTAGAACAATTTTTTTTATCCAAATATACCCAGGAATCGTCCCTTAACGGATTAGCATCTTAGTCGGGAACACTTTGTATACACCCAACACAGTTCCAGAACCAGCTTTTCCCCTAACTAAAATCCCAAAGCGAATTTGGCAACTAGACCACCTTTTGCCTACCACACTAAAACCCCCAAAGGCAAATTTTCCCACAGAACCAACTTTCATCATCATCATCTGCAGCACTTTAGCATATTATTGGCCTTGGCTTCCTCCAGCATTTCTCTCCATGCTGTTCGGTTTTTGGCTAATGCCCTCCAAATACGTAAGCCTAACTTAACTACGTCTTCCTCAACGGAGTCCATGTATCCCTTCTTTGGTCCACCAAGGGTGGCAGCACAAAAGTCGTTTCAACTCATTTGTTACGAGTTTTAAATGGAAAAATTCAATGTAAAACTCGAAACAGATGACTTGGAACGACTTCTGTGCTGCCACCGCTGAATTTTTCTTTCTATCGGGGATTCGATTTATCGCTTTTAAGTGTGTTCCAATGTCGGGTCCCCTGTACAGTTAGTATAATTCATGATTATATCTCCTTCTCCAATAACCGTTTTCACAAACATCGCCAAATATTGTACGCAGCACTTTTCTGTCAAAAGTACCTAGAAGAGTTGCATCAGACATGTTCGAAGTTCTCCAGATCCAAACATCAGAACGGGCTTGATTAGCGTGGTATTTAGTTTACACTTCATTCCTCTAGACAAAATTTGAGAGGTAAGATGTTATCGAAGACTAAAAAAGTTTCTGTTAGCAACGTGTATTCTCCTTCTGATCTCCGTTGTCTGCTGGCAATACTGCAGAACCAACTTTTGCCCTAACTAACCCCCATATGCAAATTGTTTCCTACAGAGTCAGCTTTTGCCCTATCTAAAACTTCAAAGTGGATTTTGCGTACTTCCGCTACTCTGTCAATTCCCCTCAGTTCCTTACATTTTTCGTGACGGTCCCATATCTCTTCATAGGAAGTTACTCTACCGCGCCAAAAAAAGTTTCACTTCAAAAATAATTTCCCATACCTATTCCACCCCTTTTCACCCCCTTTAGGGGTAGGTAGAGCAAAGCTAATAGCGTATAAACACTCTCCATATTATCAAACTCATGTGGTAAATTTTTTGTGGCGATCGGTTGAGCGGTTTCGGAGTCTATAAAACATTCACAGACAGATATCATTCACTTTTATTTATATAGATAGAATCAGGGAATTGAAAACCCTCAATTGATGCATCAACGACCATTGCACCTTCGGCGAGTTACTGTGTGGTGTGCTATTTGGCCCAACGGCATCATAGGGGCGTTCTTCGAGGATGCTAGCGGCAATGCTGTAACAGTTACTGGTGATCGCTACCGTGACCTGTTGAAAAACTTGCTAGTGCCCGAATTGAATCATTTGGGCCTACAGAACATTAGGACGGTGCCTTATCACACACTGTTAGTAGTGCTAAGATGCAAATTGAATACATCGGCCTGGAACATAAAACGCACTCTTACAATGTTTTTATACATGAGGAGTGTAGATTCAAAGTCCGCTATATGCAAAAATCAAAAAATTTGAGCTGGCAATGCCATTTATGTCTTATGGTATTCAGGAAGCCTTTCCATACAAAATACGTCGCAACATCGTTTAAATTTATATAGATTTTTAATGTCAAAAACTAATTGTAATTTCAAAGGGCTCTTTTTAATCTTTTGTTGAGTCTGCAATGTCCATTCTTTTGCATTTTGTCAGTTCGTTTAACATCTGCAGGATGCATTCAAATTCTCCGCCAAATACTGACTATCTTATCTTTCCACTTAAAATGAAAGATGTGAGCAAATAATTCTGATAAAAAAAATGAAAGGACCCCGCACGCATCAGTCGACTCTCGTCCGGAATTTCCTTTTTTTTAGCTTATGAACTAACTGCTTCGAACTGATTCCTGAATACTTTTCATACCGACATAGAAAATTGAAAACAAGACCAAGATGCGTGTTCATCGTTTGAAATATAGATCATTTTACGAAAGATTACGTACAGCAATCGACAATCATTTCAAGATGAGCATGGATTGCCAAAAAAAAAACTTGCCAATCTGCTTATTTCACTAGGCAATTATATTTACACAACTTCACAATTTATGAAGGAACATCACGATCACATCAAACCAAAGACAATGCAATGCTAACCATGTGTATATAGGTTAGAATGTGATTATCCACGTCACGTGCATCTGAGCAACTTGCTTCGGCTTTATATTTTCTCAAAGATTACACAAACATTGAGATTTTTGCTAACGAATGTCCTGAACAAAATAAGAATTCAACGATAATAGGAATGCTTTTAAAGTGGCGCATTCAGATGATCCACATTATATAAAATCGATTGAACTTATATTTCCAATAGCAAGGCATTCGTTCCTTCCTCCAGATCGTGTCTTTTTGGACACATAGAGAAAAGTATTAAGAAAAAACGAATTTTATGTTTTGTTATAATAAGTGTTTTGTTATAATACTAGTTTGCTTTCAAATTCCGATTCTTTTAACAATGGTAGTCTCAAAAGTCGCTATTTTTATTGTTTGGTTGCATAATACTTTCTTTTTAAATTTATAGTTTAAAGGTAAATGAGGTGTTTTAGGAAAAAATTTTTGTGTTTAAAATGCTATAACTATAGGTAATCTAATATAATTGGTCTTTTTTAAAAATCTTCAAAGTGAAAAATATATAAGTTTTTCCTGTTTTACTCAAAACCATTCAACATGCAATTAGAGTACTATGAATCTACACTCCTCACATAAACATTACAATTTGTTATATTGTAGGCATTTAAACTTTAAGAAAACATAATTTGATAATATTGCCTTCTGTATTTTATTTATTTTAAGTCGTAAGGGATGAAACATTTACTAAGGTGTATCTTTGATTTATCTTAAAAAGTACCATTATATCTGGTTGCCTACGTCTTCTATCTGTTTTTCTTTAGTTAAAACAAACATTAAAAATTTTTTGCTATATGTAGCTTTTTAATTAACCCTATTTCATTAAAACTACGCGACAACGTCCCTACCAACCTGCTCTACCACTTCAGTGACTTTCACAACGTTTTGACCAACGTTATGACTAGGGATTCTTTCCGTGACACTAATTTTGGCATTATCTCAATAAAGTGACAATCGGGCTTATCTATTCATTCATGGTGCTTTGAGACTGAATATCTATTGAGTATTTTGTGACATCATCGCCTCTACTCTCACCAGGTTACGAGTTTCATCACTGCTTCCATTCTGTCCATTAACAAGTTCGAATAGTTTTATGGATTTTATTTTATTCCATAATATATTGCTATTTCCCTATAATGCAGTCGTTGCAATTGTTTACAATATAAGTCTGCAGTAACTGTTTCTTAACGAAAGTGAATAACACTATGATTTGACCAAATTTCCAATAAAAGATAAAATTAGTTGAGATTGGATTTAGTGTCGGGTTTGAAAATAACGTGTATTTGGGATGGCTTTCGTTCTTAGAAAAAATTCTTTTATATGACGTGGAAGATTAGAGATCAAACCGGATTGACTATCATTTTTATCTTTTCAAAAAGTTATGTATGAAATGTTTTACAGCAACCTTTAGTCAAAGGAGGTTGAAAGAGAAGACTGAAATATGTAAAACTTTGTCATGCATTTGTCATTAGCGGTCTCCATTAAAAAATAAGATAATAATTGCGTCTTCATTTAAGGCGATCGACTAAGCCCCGGGTATCTCGCTCTCGCTAAAGATTAAAATTCAAATGTCTGAGTGGTATCCGAACGCACGATAAATCTTAGGCTACCGAGACCACATATTCTTCCTGGATCACTAAAAAAATCGGAAGAGTAAAGAGTTGGAAACTGTTCGTCTTGATCGTTGTTGGAGTCACTTCTTCTTCTTCTTAAGTGGCGATACATTTCCTTGTAGGACTCGGGACTCTACGTCTTGCTAGGCCTCTCCAATTTGTTATAAGAAGTTTCCCTATATCTTCTAGCATGGCATCCATCCACCTATTTCTTGGTCGTCCTACTCTTCTTTTTCCTGATGGTCTGCAATTGAAAATCCTGGCTAGCATTCTTTCTTCAGAAGTTAGTACAACGTGTCCGAGCCATCGTAGTCTACTCAATATTATGTATGTAGCTATATTTATTTCGTCATACATTTCTTCAAACTCTTCGTTCTGGTTATCCCTTACAGGACATTCTTCTTAGAAGATGTTGAGATTAATTTCTATTTGTTTGATCCAAGCCTCAGACCCGTAGCATAGGACTAGGCGGATTAATGTTTTATATATTTTGACTGCATTTTAGGACCAGGACAAGTGAGAAATATTGCGTCTATGGATGTCAGCCTTTATCTTTTTCTCTGCAGTAAGCATTGCCCCTCAATAGAAAAAATTGTCTACAATTTCCACATTATGATCGTCAAAATTGACACTTCGCCCTAATCGTTGTTCTCGTTTTGATGCAATCATATACTTTGTTTTCGTGTCATTTACTAGTATAGATTGAACTTTGCTCATTTTTCTACAATTTTGGAAAAAGTTTCCTTTACATCTTGCGCTGTGTGTCCAATTATAACTATCTCTTCTGCGAAGGCTAATATCTAGTGGCTAGTAGTTGTCGGAATCACTATCAAGTTAAATGCATCGTCAACTTCAAAGCCTGTTAAATTGGCCCTAACTACCTGAATCAAATCTCTTGCTGTTGATATTCAATGCATGTGCACCGGCAGCATAGTGTTTCTTATGCACTCAAATATCGGTTGTAATGTTTTTCTTTAAATTTTGACCAGGAATAGACCATTGTTGTCGGCCATTCATATATCTGTTGCTCTGTTACAAATTTAAACTTTGTTAGCTAACCTTAGCGATCACTCAAAGTGATCATCCATATGTATTGCACGATTGACCTTGTTGCAATAAAGATTATTTTTTCCCTAGATTGATCGCATTCATCTTTTTCATCATTGAAATAAGAACCTCGAGTATTTAATTAGGTTCATTTTGCTGAAGCAATTGGCTCAAAATGCGGTCTTGTTGCGGCTTATTATGAGCGAAGAGTTCGTATGGAAACCGTTTAGCCAATTTTTATTCTTTTCTAAGATTTTTTAACAGTCACGGAATGACCACAGTTCTTCAAATTCAAGTACCAAACCGTTGGTACGTATAGATCTAAGAATTTGATGCTTACTAAAAAGCACTCTGGCAGCTTAACAGTCTTCGAAAGGAAAGTTCTTCAGATAATTCTTTGCCCCGTACGTGAGGTAGGACGATTCCGAAAACACTACAATGATGACATCTACGATTACTTTTGCGACATAGATGTCGAAGAGAAATAAATTCGGTAGACTCCAGTAGCTGTGATAGCTCCATCTGGTCGTGTGCCGTATTACATAATAGATACCACACCAAACATTCTGTTTTTATTGCCAGATAGTTCTAATTGTTCAATGTCAATCATAGAGAATGGAGTATTTATGATATTTTATCAATGGTTGATCTTTGATCACTTTCGATCAAAGTAATTAAAATTTCAAAGATCGTTGGTCTTCTAAATATTGGTTGGAGCATCTTGCAAGCTTCTGCCTCTAGAACTTAATCTTCGAAATCACCGTTGACATTCGTTTGCCGTTAAGATACTACCGTAAAATACAATGACTGATTTCGTGGTTTGTTAGTACATAATTGGTCGAAAAAAGCACAATCCAATGGCTAATGTTTGACATATTGGAGCTTATTGGAAAGCACACGTCCTAAAAAATTAAATTAATACTATGGAGCAAAACATAAAAGAGGTCTTGGCACTGAAGAGCCTAATTCAAGTATAAAGGTAATAAATTAACAGAAAAAGTTAAAGGGCACAAAGACTTTTTAATTTTGCATCAACCAAATATTGTAGTCATAAATAACAAATTATGAAAAAAATATTCTCTACCATAAGTGACCGAACTCACCTTCATATAAGATTCCATTATTGGAGAAAGATCACAATCATCATTAATATTAATTATAACTAAACTAAATGATATAACAGCATTTTAACTTTTATTTATTTATTTTGTTTTCAGGAGGCTGCCACGTCAACCCAATCCCATTCCTCCGACAGTAATGATAGTTCAGATGAGAAAATGATGATAACAATTGGAGATCATGATATTGGGGACAATTCTAACTAGCATTCAGAAACCCTGTTCATGGAGCATTTTTCCCCATTTGGCGGAAAGTTCTCTTTTGGGCAGTTCGATATTAAATAAATTTGAGATTTTACTTAAAAGAATATTAAATTAAAATTTTGATTTTACTTTTAAAATATTTTATAAAATATTTGTTAAATTTGTTTTTGATTAAAATTTGTTAAGCATCCCTAGATTTGTTAAGGGGGACTTACAACAAAAAACTGCTTCCTGTGCAGCAACAAAAAGGAGAAGAATTTGAAATTATAACAACCCCTTGCATTTATTTTCAATGTTTTTAATGCTTGCATAGACTTTGTAAAAACAGGGAATGAATTAAATTTTTTAACAAAATATTTATTTGTATTATCGAAATCGTAATTAATTTATGTCTGTTCAAGCATGTTATTGTCATAACCACAAAGCCAAAATCCCCCTTGTAAGATATATTTGCGGTTTTCTGTTATAACACTAGCTTTAAGGTATTTTATTTTATCATTTCATAAATAATGAATTCTATGTATATAAATGTAAAAAATTTAATGAAATTTAAATTATTATTGTTAACTAGTAGATATATCTTTTAAAAATTCTCTATGTAAATAGTTCAAATACTATTAAGGACGAATAAATTGTTTTTTAATTGGGAATTTTGCGTTTTTGTAAAGATTATGCGTAGGATTTTATTTCTAAATTACAGTTAAGAGAGTAAACGAAATGTAGTTAGATAAACCCTTAACGCACCAATAAATAACAAGAAAGAAGTCAAATTTATAATTTTATTTATAAAATAAAGAAAAGTCAATTGAATTTCGTATATTTTGTCGAACCGATTTTACTCGGGCAATAAAGAAGATATTTTAACCCATTTCGTTCCACCGTACTTATTTGCGTACACCACCGAAAATGACCTGACATTGACATCTGCCGAGCGGTAGTCCTACATTGACAAGGTTACGTTTTTAGCACCCCCCAGGCTACTATAGCCGTGTTTAACGAGTTGCTCTAGGTTGAGCTAGGTTGCGATATCTCAGCGAGATGTGTTTCATTGAGGTTTTTCGCTCTATTCCAAGGGGAGACATCATTGTTTTATTGGGTGACTTAAACGCACAGATCGGCCCCAACAACACC
Source organism: Thereva nobilitata (assembly GCA_963855945.1). Lineage (NCBI taxonomy): Eukaryota > Metazoa > Arthropoda > Insecta > Diptera > Therevidae > Thereva > Thereva nobilitata. Next base: position 141,608,281 of record OY979694.1, read on the forward strand.
GGCCTTGAACACACAATTGGAAATCAAGGTCTAAGCCAAGTTACTAATAACAATGGTGAACTTTTGGCTGACTTCTGTAGATCCCACCAACTCATGGTAGGTGGAGCATACTTTTGTTGTAAAAAGATGCGGGTATCGCCCGATGGTAGAGTGAGAAACCAGATAGATCACGTGGCCGTCAGTCGCTGCTAGAGAACTATTTTGGAGGATGTTAGGAGCTTTAAGGGAGCAGACACTGGAAGTGACCACCCTTTGGTAGTTGCAACTGGCCCTTATTATGGTTGTCATTTCACCATAGTTAGAAATGTCACCTTTAAAATCAAATGAGAAAAATCTCACTTACAAACATCAAGTGAAAACAATAATTGTCAATGAGTTTGCCGTTTCTCGATATCAGTGACAACTGTAATTCGCCTTATCTCACTGAAATGTTACTTTTTTAGAGAACCATAATACCATTTTTGACTCACTTCGCCATTTGTCACCATAAGTGACAACCATAATAAGGCTGACTATCCACCTAAAAATCGCAGCAATCAGAAACGACCAATGCGATACCATAAACCGTAGACGGTTAAACGTAGACCTTCTACGTGACAGCATTAAAAGGCGAGAATTTGCTGGGAAAGTACAACAAACTTTAAACCAGTAAAGCGTTTCTGATGAAAATAATATTGAAGAGCTGTGGAGTACAACAAAGGGCCATTGGCGTAACTAGGGGCGGGCGGGGCGGGGTGCAAAAAAACCAACTGAATGCCTGGATGTTCAAAACTCGCCACCCGCTCTATGGAAAACATGATCGGTGATTTAATGAAAAATAATGTATCGAATTGGCAAGAAAAAATGAGTGTGCTTAAAACCACACTTGAGAAGTAAAATTGTTTTGCCCAACAACTGCCGCAATTATTAAAATATGAACCAGGGGAAGGTCTGTCGGATATATGTAGTTCGCTTTCAGAAAAGTCAGGCCAACGACAGATGCAAGATACTTGAAACTGGTCCAAAAATCGCGTAAAAACTTCATCAAGTGAGGTTCCACACATGTCGTGGGGGGCTGTTTAGACGCTTCGCTCCCAGGAACGTTCTTCTTTCCTCACGAACTTTGTGGATGAAGGGAAAAGTGGGGTGGTACCTCTCATCATCCCCTTCATCCACAAAGTTTGCACGCGTAGAATTTTGAAATCACTCAAAATCATGCGGATTTCGCTGAAGTTTCGATCTAGTAAAATTGAATCCTTAGCAGCGGAGATTGTCATGTATGAATTCCGTAAAGTTTTATGCAGCGATACATAAATAACTACCATCAAATTCATTTGTCCATTTTCTGCTATATCTGCCTACAGACATTTAATTGTGATTTATCGTGACTAAGCGATATCGTTTTTGGTATGTCCGTATGAGTTGTTAAAACATTAGCGGAGCCCTCTTCATATTCTTCATTTTTCATCCAAGCCCGAGTTGAAATAATTTAGTTGGTTAATTTTCTTAAAACCATGCGCGCGCCGCACCTAGCGCCCTCAGGGAACAAATACGCATGCTACACGGGTATGCACGGTCCCGCCACAGGCATGCATGCTACCGCCACAGACACGAAAATCTAAAAAACTCGCGTTTCCACCCTTGGAATACCTATCCGAAATTGAGGTGATAATCAATCGAGAAATGTCATGTAAGTGATTCGACTCTCAGAATAAGCCCCGACAATTGCTCTCACTTCATGTTTGTAAGTGAGATTTTTCTTATTTGACTTTAAAGGTGACATTTCTCTCTTTGGTGAAGTGACAACCATAATAAGGGCCAGTATGTACAATAATTTGGTGACCAGTAAGCACGCATCGTGTCGCATCACTGTGCGTGCTTACTGCAGTAACCTCGACACGTGTCGCATACACCTATAAATGCATCCGCATTGGCGTAGACCATTCCAAAGGCGAATGTTGTTTTACCAAGCAAACTAAAAACTAACGACGTCCAATTACCTACGCAATCGAACGAGAGCCCTACTGAGTATGCTATTGGCACCCTTTATGGTGACAAAATTAATTACTCGTTTTCTTCGTCCTGTATAATTTTTTAGGGAGCCAATTTAAAAGAGAGCAAAAAGAAATACAAAAAAAATTTGATTTTGGGGGTTTTAGTTTGTATTATGTATTATTACATATTATTGTATATTAGATATTATATATTATTATGTACATATTATGTATTCTTAGGTATGAATATGTGTTATTTATTATTATGAATTTTATAATATTATATATTATTATGTATTATTATATGTTATAAAAACATGGTCTGTTGTTGAGCTGTTATTTCTAAATCCTGCTCGATAATGTGTACATATGTAGTATGTATGTACTATACACTATGCACTTACTATGTATTATTTACTATGTGCTATAAACTATGCACTTACTATGTACTATGTATTAAATACCATGTACTATGTACTCTGTACTATGCACTATGTACTATGTACTTTTTTTTTATTATGTACTACAGGTATGTACTATTTACTATGCATTATGTACTATACTAAGAAGTATGTACTATCTATTATGTAGTATGTATTTTGTACTATGTACTATGCACTTTGCATTATGTACTATGAACTATGTATTATAAATTCTATACCTATTATGTATTATGTAGTATGTATTGTGAATTGTGTATTGTGTATTTTGTTTTTCTTATTTTATTGCAACATCGAGTAACAATAAAATAAACTTAAATGGAATATTCATAGACAAAATTTATTGACACTTATCCTCGTCTAATATCAAGATTAATTTGAAAATATAGGCTGGCCATAGAAGTTTTCACTTCCAACGTGTGGTCTTATGCACACCAATTTTTTTGGCTGATAAAACCTATTCAACCAAATTTCAAGCAAAGAGCAGAAAAAATTACAAATTTGTTACAATTTTTTTTATTTAAAGTTGATTTTTTATATTGTAGGGGTAGAGTCACTGCAGACGAACACCTAGCAGCTCTGTTAGCAAGTCCTAATCCCACCTCCCCGCGGTGCCCCCCGGGGTACTTCTTCGGAAGGAGCTAACGGGAGACGGTCGAATGGCGAGTTCTCTGCGCCACAAAACAGAGTTTTAAGTCGGTTGGGCTGAGGGTTAGCAACCCGCTCCCATAAAACACACAATTGCTACGAATCGGCAAACATTGCCTCGGAACCGGACGGACAACACGACGACGACCTTTGCTTTTCGAAACAGGACACGAATCGGATCATGGAATGTGAGAACTCTGCTTGCTGATGGACGGCTGGATGAAGTGCTCAACGAGATGAACCGCTATAAAATCAAGGTCATGGGACTCAGCGAGACCAGATGGCCCGATGCGGGGGAACATATCTGCCCAAACGGTGAGTCCTTCTTATATTCTGGGAGAAACGAAACTGAAAATCGTAGGAATGGCGTTGGCGTAATACTCACCAAGGAAGCCAGGTCCAGCCTCATTAGCTGGTCACCAGTTTCTGAGAGGATTATTACCGTGCGCCTACGTACCAGACTAAGAAATACTACGATAGTCCAATGCTACGCTCCAACTGAAGACGCAGACGATGACATCAAAGACGAGTTCTATATGCGACTGAATGAGGTTTTTCGCTCTATTCCAAGGGGAGACATCATTGTTTTGATGGGTGACTTAAATGCACAGATCGGCCCCAACAACACCGGCCTTGAAAACACAATTGGAAATCAAGGCCTAAGCCAAGATACCAATCACAATGGTGAACTTTTCGTTGACTTTTGTAGTTCCCATCAACTCATGGTAGGTGGAACTTACTTCTGTCACAAGAAGATACACAAGGAGACCTGGGTATCGCCCGATGGTAGAACGAGAAACCAGATAGATCACGTGGCCGTCAGTCGCAGATGGCGAACTATTCTGGAGGATGTCAGGAGCTTTAGGGGAGCAGACACTGGAAGTGACCACCATTTGGTAGTAGCAACTATCCGCCTAAAAATCGCTGCAATCAGAAACGTCCAACGCGATGCCATAAACCGTCGACGGTTTAACGTAGACCTTCTGCGTGAGAGCACCAAAAAGCGAGAATTTGCTGGCAAACTGCAAGAAATCTTAAACCAGCAAACCGTTTCTGACGACACAAATATTGAAGAGCTGTGGAGCACAACAAAGGGCGCTATAATAACAGCAGCGGAAACAAGCATAGGTTATGTCCAAAGAAACCAGCAACACTGGATCTCGGACACAACCTGGCAAAAAATTGAACGCAGAAGGGCCCTCAAAAATAACGTGAACTCTACAAGCGACCCGGAAAAACGACAACAACTTGAACGGGAATACTCCCAATTGCACCGGGAGGTAAAGAGAAGTGTCCGGCGTGATAAAAGGCGGCAGATAAATGAGCTCGCAGAGAAAACGGAAAACGCGGCAAACACAGGCAACAGTAAGGTGCTGTACCAAATCACTAAACAGCTCTCGGGAAAGCACTCTACTAAAAAGCATGCCGTAAAGAGTGCGGATGGAAGGCTGCTGTGCAGCGACGAGGAGCAACTCCAAAGATGGAGAGATTACTTCTTCGCCGCCCTGAATGGTTCATTTACACAGGAACCTCAGGAAAACAACAGCAACAATGCACAGCCAATAAGAATCACCACTCGTGCCCCATCCAAGACTGAAATAGTAACCGCAATTCATGCAATGGCCAATGGTAAAGCAGCTGGAAAAGATGGCATCCCGCCAGAATTGTTGAAAGCCGACTCAAGCCTCATAGCAGATGCGCTACAGCCAATCCTGGAAATAGCATGGAACACCTGTACCTTTCCGGAGGATTGGACGGAAGGTATCATAGTCAAAATACCAAAAAAGGGGGATCTAACAATATGTGACAACTGGAGAGGCATCTGTCTATTATCTACTGTGGGCAAAATCTTGTCCCACATATTACTATCAAGGATAAGAGAGGCAGTAGATCGAACGCTTAGAAGACAGCAGGCTGGATTCAGAAAAGGCCGCTCCTGCATAGACCACATTAACACCTTGAGAATCATAGTGGAGCAGTCTACTGAATTCCGATCCCCCCTTTACCTTGCTTTCGTAGACTATGAGAAAGCGTTCGACTCGGTTAATAGGAGCTTTATATGGCGAGCTCTTCGGCAACGTGGACTGCCGAATAAAATAATAGAATTGATAAAAGCTCTATACAACAATTCCAAATGCAGAGTTCTTCACAATGGAAAACTCTCCGACAGCTTTGAAGTGAGCTCAGGAGTACGGCAAGGATGCCTACTTTCGCCATTACTATTTCTTATAGTAATAAACGACATCCTTGTCAGCGCTCTAGATACTAGAACAGGTGGCATACAATGGGGATTGTTAGACCGCCTTAAGGACCTCGACTACGCGGATGATATCTGTTTGCTGGCCCACAGACACCAGGACCTCAGAAACATGTTAAACAATTTGGCAACAGAAAGTAGTTCAGCAGGCTTAAGGTTAAATCCGACTAAAACCAAAGAAATGCGGATAAATGCAAACACCCTTGAACCAACAGCGCTAAATAACCGTGACGTGGAACTGGTAGATAAATTCTGTTACCTCGGTAGTATTATTACCGAAAACGGCGGTACAGAAGAAGACGTCAGTTCCAGAATAAATAAAGCAAGAAGCGCATATGCATGCCTGTTTCACATATGGAGATCGACGGAGATCTCAATTAACACCAAATTGCGGCTGTTCAACTCCAACGTTAAGGCAGTTCTTTTGTACGGTTGCGAAACATGGAAAGTCACCCAATTCATCACAGGGCGCCTACAAGTTTTCATCAACAGATGCCTACGTCGTATCCTAAAAATCCGCTGGCAAGATAGAATTTCAAATGAAGAACTATGGCGCCGTGCCGGCCAAGAAAGGATAGACGACCAAATCAGGCGAAGGAAATGGAATTGGATTGGCCACACCTTGCGACGCGAAAACGAGAATCTAGCCAAACAGGCCCTCGACTGGAATCCGCAAGGAACCCGTCGAGTCGGAAGACCTAGAACAACGTGGAGGAGAACCCTATTAGCAGAGGCCGCAACAACCGGGAGATCCTGGTCAGAGCTGAGAGCTGTCGCGCAAAACAAAGTCCGCTGGAGGGCAACTGTTTCCGCCCTATGTCCCATGAGGGATTAAAGGAGCAATTAGATTAGATAGTTTTTACCCCTTAAGAGTTGAAAATAAATTATTTTTGCCTGACAATATGCATTCAATCGAATTTGAAGTATGAAGCATTGATTATAGAGTAAGTAGATATGGACAAACATTTGTCCAGCTACGATAATAGATGGCGATAGTTGTACGGTTTTAAGTTTTAGGGCTGCGAATTTCTGTTTTACGCCTCTAAAATCAATGGGAATGGGTTTTCAACATTAATTAATTAATATTATTTCCTTATATGTACGTGCATAATAATTATAAAATACAAAATTTTTTCAATTTTGTTAATTTTTAGTAAAACTTGAAATAAGCCGGTTTGCGCCTGAATTTTAAAAATAGTCCAATCAATCTACAAAAATCCATCTAATAATTGCCATCAGGAAACAAAAAATATGGTTATATAGGAAAAAAATTCTAAAAAAGATAGCGTTTTTTGTTTTTGAATTTGGCATGGCGAACCTAACCTAAAAAATTCCGGAAAGTGAAAAAAACGCTTTTTTGGAAATAACAAAAAAACTTGAGCTCGGATCGAAAAAAATCAAATTATAAAGTTGTAGGTATTCAAATTATCTTTCGATTGATATATATAAAGCTATAGGTTAGAACACAAAACTTAGAGATAACTGCAAAAAACTGTTAAAATTCACGCTTTTTTAATTTGCTAATAACTTTTGTTTAACGCAACGCAACTTAGAAATCTGTTATTTAGCAAAAATATTGCTTCTTGCTAGCTGAAAAAACCGTTTTATTTTTGTTGCAAAATATTGAACACTTTCCTTGAAATTTCACTTTTTGTAAAAAAAGGCGTTTTTCTAAAAACGCTCCTCTTGGTCTACGGATTCTTCTAGAGTACCGTTCTAGAGCTTAAAATTTTCTTCAATACTTGTACTATCACGTACAAGTAACAAAAAGTCTATTAAAAGGTTTTCCAGTACTTAAAATGACCCCCAAAAACATATTAATAATGAAAAAACAGACTCAAAAAGTTAGTTTTTACAATCGAACGTCTGTTTTTTCATTATTAATATGTTTTTGGGGGTCATTTTAAGTACTGGAAAACATTTTAATAGACTTTTTGTTACTTGTACGTGATAGTACAAGTATTAAAGAAAATTTTAAGCTCTAGAACGGTACTCTAGAAGAATCGGTAGACCAAGAGGAGCGTTTTTAGAAGAACGCCTTTTTTTTACAAAAAGTGAAATTTTAAGGAAAGTGTTCAATATTTTGCAAAAAAAATAAAACCATTTCTTCAGCTAGCAAGAAGCAATATTTTTGCCAAATAACAGATATCTAGGTTGCGTTAAACAAAAGTTATTAGCAAATTAAAAAAGCGTGAATTTTAACAGTTTTTTGCAGTTATCTCTAAGTTTTGTGTTCTAACCTATAGCTTTATATATATCAATCGAAAGATAATAATTTGAATACCTACAACTTTATAATTTGATTTTATTCGATCCGAGCTCAAGTTTTTTTGTTATTCGCAAAAAAGCGTTTTTTTCACTTTCCGGAATTTTTTAGGTTAGGTTCGCCATGCCAAATTCAAAAACAAAAAACGCTATCTTTTTTAGATTTTTTTCCCTATATAATCATATTTTTTGTTTCCTGTTGGCAATTAACGCTAAATTTACAAGGAGCTATTGTAGATTGATTGGACTAAAAGCATTACAAAGCCCTTCACGCATGTTGGAAGAAAAGCCAGAAGTTTTGTATCTAAAAATAGATTCCTGTGCTCTTATTCCTTTTGTTTTGTTGTTTTGTTGTTGTTGGAAAATACGATTTCTTGGTCGGTGGCTGAAATTTAACAATGAAGAAGATGATGAATGGAGATGCAAATGTAATGGGAAGTTAATCATCGTGTTTTTTTCCATTTTGAGAAAAATGAATTAGGTTTTTTTTAACAAAAATCCAAACTTTTTTTATTGATTTTATTATTGATTATAGAGAAAATTTGAGTGATTAGTTGGGTAAATTTGAATATACTGTCAGAGTCAAAAGTGAGTTTACACCCGAAATTTTTTTCTTTCGCATCGGATTTTCAGGAATCCAATGAACATAGAAAAACAAAACACAGTTCAAATTATTACATATAATAACAAAACATTAACGAAAAAAGAAATTTCAAAAATTTGTGTTAACAACATATGAGCCGTTAAACTATAAAAATAGTGCTATTTTTTGCAATCAAAAGTGAGTTTACAGCTGCAGGCATATGGTCACTAAACTAACAATATTCGTTGTCTAATATTTAGTTTGTGCCCCTTTTGCTTTTATCACTGCATCTAGCCTCCTTGGCATGGATTCGACCAGCTTAGTTGTCGTATCCCCCGTTATTTTTTGCCATTATCCCTTTAAGGCCTTCTTCAAGCCTCCTTTCGATGTTACTGACCGCTGCCGAATTTTCTGGTCCAAATGATCTCACAAATGCTCAATCGGGTTCAGATCTGGTGATTGAGGAGGATGGGGTAACTGCTTTGGAGTTCTGTAGAGAAGCCATTCCCTAACAAAGCGCGATGTGTGCTTGGAATCATTGTCCTGTTGGAATACCCATGCCCTTGGTAGCCAGAGTTTCTCAAGACTAGGTACTAAATTTTGTTGTAATATATCTCGGTAGCCTTCCTTATTCATGGTGCTCTCGATAAACACAAGGTTTCCTACTCCTGAAGCTGCCATGCACCCCCAGACCATGACCGACCCTCCACCATGTTTCACGGTGCTGCAAACATTTTTTCATCAAATACTGATTTTTTTGTACGCCATATTTTTGAGCACTTTTCTTTCCCAAATATTTCAAACTTGCTCTCGTCCGTAAAGAGCACATTTTTCCAAAACGAAACGCCAAAACTTTTATATTTTTTTAGAAAATTGCACACGTTTTTACACGACTGCCCAAAAAAAGGAGTGTAATGTGTTAAGGTTTGTTGTGTGTATGAACGTTGCTTTGTACCACCATAACTTCTAAACGCTTGAACGGATTTAGGTGGCTGGGGTACCGTTAGAATCGTTTAATGAGTCTGAGTAACATAGGCTAGGTTAATTTTTTTTAAAAAAATATGGCGGCCGTCAGACGCAATTTACGTCAAACTCAATTTTTTTTTGTTTTCTGGTTAGGTCAATATTTTCTTATTTTTTGTCAGAAATGTAAGGCTTTTTTTCAAACTTCCCGTGTTTTGAAATTTTTCAATGATTTTTTTCACTTTCCCGATAGGATTTGTGTTCCAGCCATAAATTTAATATGATTTTTCTAGTTTCTAATTCAGTTTCCGTTCTCATTGTCTCAAATACTGTATTTCTTGCCAAAATCAAATCAAAATCAAGTACAAACTACAATCGCTTCAACAAACACTGACTAAATGCAGTGATCAAAGAAAAGTAGCGCAAACAAAATATTAGCATGGGACTACCGTTACTTTCCTGGTAATTTTCTAGCCGCTGTAAACTCACTTTTGACGGCAAAAAACAGGACTATTTTTATAATTTATGACCTCCTTCTGTGTTATTTCAAATTTTTGAAGGATTTTTTCTTGTTAAGTTTAGGTCAATACATGTGCAATAATTTGAGTTATACTTTGGTTTCCTATGTTCATCGAATTCCTGGAAATCCGAGGCGAAAGAAAAAAATTTCGGGTGTAAACTCACTTTTGCCTCTGACAGTATGTATTTGTTGGGTAAATTTGAATATATGTATTTGTTTACAATAAAAAATCAGAATTTTCGTTCAAAACCTTACTTCATATTTCTCAAGAGAAGTCGAATTGAATGAAGGAATAACAGTTCCGATTTTGAAAGTTTTTTTAAATGTTGTATTAAGGGTGATTTTTTACTTTATCGCCTCGTCCTCGGCTCTGGGCGCAGCACCAAAAGGGTCGCGCCCTACTCCGAGAATGAGGTAGAAATTGAGGTGGGGGAGTTTTGGGGGCGCGCAATCCAAAGTCAAAGTCGTTACTAAAATAACTGCTTATTGAACCGCTATTTTAAAAAAAATTACTTGTAGAAAATTGATTTTTGCAAAATTTCAACCTTGAATAACTTTTTAGGGGTGAACGACGGCTAATTCCAAAGGAAATGTGTTCAGGTCAACGCTCTATACAACCCCTCCCCCCCTGCGGGATGGGGTGATAAAGTAAGTAATTACCCAAAATTCTAAGAATTTTGGTATATGTACATATGTAGTACTATATTCCACTCCATTACCCATTCATTCAGTTATGATAGCTTCAATAAAACCACCCACTTGCTTACTTCCGATAGCATCAAATTTTAAAATAATGAAAATAATCCAAGAATTGAAAATAAAAATACTGCCGTGAAATGGCGAGTTCCTCTACACAAGAACTCACTTGTTTTGTGGTGACATAAAGATTGCAAGCAAGTTGGAATTCTTGATGTACAGATTGCAACGAGATCCAAAATCAAAGAAGAAGTTGTAGATGTGGTGTGGACATATTGTGTAGTTATTAGCAATATGAGGGACCGCAAACCCTTGCTTGGGACGACCAGCTTTAAAGAAGGAGCTTGGTGTTACGGAAGTATGTACTAGAAAACGAAAATAAAGATACATAAGCACAGACGAAGACAAATCTAGAATAGAAAACTATAGTATTTATAAATTAACCGATAATTGAAATTTGCATTTCTAGAAATTGCCAGCTATTTTAAAATTTATTTGTAATATTCAATATACATCATACTGGGAAGTTGGCCGACACAACACAAACTTTGTTCGCAAACCTTTTTTCCCATAGAATAATACCCGTGAAACAAAGAAAAGGCGCTCGTAAGCCGGTGGAAACAGTGCGCACAAACATTCCGTCGACATTGTCCACACAGGCATTCGGTCGAACGTTCCATTCAAACTTCAAAGTACGACCGACAAAAGCCTCTTTCATGTGGACCCACCATTAAACAACATAAGTTCTATAATACTTATCTACAATTTCTTCATTCATTTTTAATATTTTTTTGGTTTAAAGGTAAACTTTTTTTTTGAAAAGCTTGCCTTTTTCTTAAAAGTTGTTACTTTGCAAATTACTGAGTTTATTGAGTAGATAGAAAGGCCGGCCCCCTTCATTTTTGTTCCTTTCAGAAACTTGAGAGTAGAGCTATGCGTGCAACGGAAAAGCGGAAAATTGTTGCAGACTCTAATTAGAAGCCTTCTGTAAAACTGTAAAATTAACTTACATCTCAGTTCTAAGGAACTGGTTTGAGAGCTTTATTTCTGGCCGTTCAATGAACGAAGGATTGGATGGCGTCGAGCCCAACCATCATTCCATCTCGGATGGAGTTCCCATTAATGATCTGCTCTCAATCCCCTTCAGTCCACTTGATAGTTTTGCCGACGACAGTACTCTGCGTTTCTTCTACGCCTTCGACAACATAAGACAAGCACTTGCCACACCTTGTCTCCTAGGCCGTGAGCTCATGTCCAACTCTATTAACGGGACATTGAACTCATTCTTGATTGGGGCCTATAGAATTGCGTCGAATTTCAACGCAACCAAAACCAAGTACTGTCTTATCTCTACAAAAACCTGCACCGTCCTTTCCTTTATCTCAGCAGGCAAAAAAAATCTAATGGCTGACTCATCTGTAAACATCTTAGACGAAATTTTATCTTTAGATCTGCGATCGAATAATCACATATTCCAAATCGCCCAACAAGTTTATCAATGCCTGAGATTTCACAAAAGATGCAAGTTCCTCCTTAAAGGAGTATCCACACACATCAGGGACGTGGCCGGGACGTTCGATTTTTCTCCGGCCCAGACACGGACATGTGTGAACGAGTACATATAAAATGTACGCACCAATATTTTTTGAACCCCTGACGGAACACTAATAAGTGTGTATATTCCTTTACTCGTTCACACATGTCCGCGTCCGGGGACGGGCTCGTTCACACATGACAGAACACGGCCCTGTGACGTCCCGGGCACCGCCCTGATATGTGTGGATACTCCTTAAGCCAGCTGCCCTGGCTGCAATCTACAAATCCTACATTCTGCCTCGCCTTGAATATTATTCGTATATTTGAGTGGGCGGGGCGCCCCAAAAACTACTTTGACTTGGCTGGAGAAGGTGCAAAACCGCCCCTCTGCTCCTCCATAGACCACTAAAGACACCGTTGGAATGTAGCAGCTCTCCCTAAATTTTACCGCTATTACCATAGCGACTGCTCCACTGAAATTAAGAAGCTCCTGCCTACACGGCAATTTTTTTCTGACAACACAATACTAGCCAACTCGTCTTACCCCCGCCTCACTATTCATTTCTTTACCCCATTGTCAAATTTCACCCATCGGCCACGAAATCATCATCACAAAAAACGTAGGAATCGATTTTTAGATTCGCAGGCACTAAAATAAAAGCCGCAGCCTCTGATTTTTTTTCCAAATGCGCGAAGGGCTTTTTCATAACAAGGAAAAGTTTATTTCGGAAACTAACCATATAGAGGAGAACAAAACCCTACGATACTAGCGCACGAAGCTCGTGGCGCCGTAGCTGGATGTTATTTTGACTTGCGTTTGTCCATATCTACTTAGTATATAATCAATGTATGAAGGTAGATGCAAAACTATTTTTTACAAATTTTTATATTTTCAGTCGGAGGGGTGGTTTTAACCCTTTAGTATTATCCCTTATCATAAAATTTGGCTTGATTTGGTATAAATCAACCACCTTCGCAAATAAATATTGAAAAAAGTGTAGTTAATAGGATTATTTTTGATTATTATTGTAATTATCGCGAAAACCCCTTAAAAAGGGGTGTTTTTGCATTTTTAAGGGTGACGTCCGCATTTTAGGGCTGCGGGACCATGATTTAGATTTTCGTAATCAGCGACATAGGGCGCGTTTAGGCCGAAGTTAATTTAACTGAACTAGGCAAGTTAACAACGGCATAAACAGCAATTTTTTTAGGGCTGTTAGCTAACTTATTTCTGCTTTTTGGCTTAGCTAAAATTTAGCACAGCCAAAATGAATTGACTTTTGCTGGTAAATTTTTGTTGTAAGCAAATAATTTAGAAATATTTCAATACAGAATGAAGATTTTATTATTATTATTCATTTTTTAGCGTTTTATTATTTGTAAAATGGGAAATGTTATTATTTTTGCTTGTTATTAGCTGTAAAATGAGAACTGTCAAATGGCATGCTAGAAACGGTGCTAAGTTAACAGCATTAATTTAACAGAGTTAAAATAACTCGGGCCTAAACGCGCCCATAGAGGGAACGATTTTCATAATGGTGTTATCTTTTGACAGCACCACCACCCGCCCCGCGTTTTGAATGGACTATGGCAAGGCCCTCGTAAGTACAGGCCTGGAAGCAGCCAGGCCAACTAATACTAACATAGCTGAAAACAGGCCAAAAATATTCTGACACTTGTGGAATTAACATGGCCATAACCTTCTATTCTATAGAAGGTTATGACATGGCCGAAGCCACGGTATACAGAAACAAAGTAATGTAATGGAGAATAATGTCATTTGAGTGCTGACGTCACTTGGCACGCTCTTCCCATATAAAATCGGAGTTGTGTTGTTGTTTCTACATTACTGCTGACGTCACTCGGCACGAAATTTCTACGATATTCGAAGCTGTCAGTCTCTGTTACATTACCTTGTTTCTGTATACCGTGGGCCGAAGCCATACGAAGCAATTTTTTAAGTTTGTTTTCGCACTAAAAAGTGGTAAAATATTGTATATTATCACTTTTTGGTGCACATGGATTATCAGTGATTAGTGCTTTAGTGATTTAATAAAAAAAAATAAAATGAAGTGAGTGGTTAAGTGTATTTTAAGAGTGTTAATTGATTATGTGACCATTTTTGTTTACATTCGCGGTGGTTTTTTCGTGTTAATTTAGGGAAAAAATGTTGAATTTGTGTAGTAATATAATAAAAAGTGCTTTTTAAGTGATAAAAGATTATTATAGAATAGTTATTAAAAACATAAGTGCAGAAAAATGTGAAGGAAAAGTGAAAAAGTTATTGTTATTCATGTTGTGTGGTAGTACTTGCACTTATGTTTTTAATAACTCTTCTATAATAAATTTTAACTACTTTAAATTCACTTTTAATTCCATTACTACACAAATTCAACACTTTTTCCCTAAATTAACACGAAAAAACCACCGCGATTGTAAACAAAAAGGGTCACCTAATCAATTAACACTCTTAAAATACACTTAACCACTAATTTTTTTTTAATTTATGGACTAAGATCATTAAATAACTTATCACTGATAATCCGTGTGCACTAAAAAGTGATAAAATACAATATTTTACCACTTTTTATTCCAAAACCAAAGTTAAAAAATTGCTTCGTACGGCTTCGGCCATGTTAATTCCACACTGTCAGACGATTTTGGCCTCGCACAGACACAACCAAAAAGTCTGCTTCCAGGCCTGTACTTACGAGGGTCTTGACTATGGCCTTCCGCACACTTGTCCATAACATCAAAACAAAAACCGGTTTTATAGGCAAGGAACGCAGGGAAGACAGTTTTTCCTCCATCATTTTCCATCATTTGTTCACCCAAACATTTTCTGGTTTCACCGTCCATTACACCAACACAATCATATTTTCGTTCTGTGACTTCACATTCCAATCGTTACACTACTTCATAGGCATTACAATCGTTACACGAAAATTATGGAGAAAAGTGAGTTCCGAGTGTATTATTGAACCAAGCCCCTCGTAAGTACAGGCCTGGAAGCAGACTTTTTGGTTGTGTCTGTGCGAGGCTAAAATCGTCTGACAGTTGTGGAATTAACATGGCCGAAGCCGTACGAAGCAATTTTTTAACTTTGGTTTTGGAATAAAAAGTGGTAAAATATTGTATTTTATCACTTTTTAGTGCACACGGATTATCAGTGATAAGTTATTTAGTGATCTGAGTCCATAAATTAAAAAAAAATTAGTGATTAAGTGTATTTTAAGAGTGTTAATTGATTAGGTGACCATTTTTGTTTACAATCGCGGTGGTTTTTTCGTGTTAATTTAGGGAAAAAGTGTTGAATTTGTGTAGTAATGGAATTAAAAGTGAATTTAAAGTAGTTAAAAATTATTATAGAAGAGTTATTAAAAACATAAGTGCAGGTACTACCACACAACATGAATAACAATAACTTTTTCACTTTTCCTTCACATTTTTCTGCACTTATGTTTTTAATAACTATTCTATAATAATCTTTAATCACTTAAAAAGCACTTTTTATTATATTACTACACAAATTCAACATTTTTTCCCTAAATTAACACGAAAAAACCACCGCGAATGTAAACAAAAATGGTCACCTAATCAATTAACACTCTTAAAATACACTTAACAACTCACTTCATTTTAATTTTTTTTATTAAATCACTAAAGCACTAATCACTGATAATCCATGTGCATCAAAAAGTGATAATATACAATATTTTACCACTTTTTAGTGCAAAAACAAACTTAAAAAATTGCTTCGTATGGCTTCGGCCATGTTAATTCCACAACTGTCAGAATATTTTTGGCCTGTTTTCAGCTATGTTAGTATTAGTTGGCCTGGATGCTTCCAGGCCTGGACTTACGAGGGTCTTGATTGAACTCATTAAAACCGGTTTGAAATTATGGACAAGTCTGCGAAGGGCCAGTAGTGGAGTAGTGTGGGGTGCAAGCAGAGCGAAGCAGCTTTGCTGAGAACGAAAACATACTTGTGTTAGTGTAATGGACGGTGAAACCAGAAAATGTTTGGGTGAACAAATGATGGAAGAAAAGCTGTCTTCCCTGCGACCCCTTGCCTATAAAACCGGTTTTTGTTTTGATGTTAGGGACAAGTGTGCGGAAGGCCTATAAGCCTATAACGCATAAACGATTCGTCGCGTCGATTTGATGTTAGTTACAAAAATTTATAATTTTAAAATTTCTAATTTCCAGCACATCTCACCAAAGCGGAAGTGGGTGCCAGTTCAAAACAAAAGCACCTCAAAACAAAAACACCTCACAAGTACCCATCCACAAGAAAAATCTGAAATAATTCACCTCTAATGGTGAATTTGTATCAGTATAAAGGCTGGAGTACAATGATTCCGTTCCGTACCGTTTCGTATAAATGTCAAAAGTCGGATTGTTAGAATTTCCATTGGAAGTGTTCGTGAAAACGGAAGGGTGACTACAACTACAATGGACGGTTCGGAACGGTGCGGAATGGAAAAGATGAGCAAATTCCGGGTGCCTTCCATTTAGACACAGAGAGACACAGTGTTACACTGTGTCCGACACAGAAGTGTTCCATCAACGACACAGCTAGGCACAGCCGGGCACAACTAAGACAATGCTACCAACCCTCGCCAATTGAAATGTGATCGTTAATTTATAATTACAACAATATTGTTTCATTTTTAAGATTCCCAGCATTTATAAGATGTCGGGTAATTAATTTAAAGAAATTATCAACATAAAATTTACGATTTGCTTGCCAAACAAAAATAAAAACGAGGAAAGTGCGCCGTGGCGGATTTTTCATGAACTTATGTGTTCCATTTGGCCTTACACAGAACGACACAGAGCGACACGCTGTGTCGGACACAATTGTCTTTCTGTGTCTAAATGGAAGGCACCCTCCATCTTTTTACGAAAAGGTCGGAAGACATAACCTCATTTGGTGTCATTTGGTGGTCGGTAATTTAACACATAAATATGAAAGACGAGAAATTAATTGAATTAGTAAAAACATATCCGGAAATTTTTGATAAAAAAAATTAATTCTATTTGGACGCAACATTTTATTATTTCTGCACTCACTTCATTTAAACTTAATAGTTGTCAAAAACGGAATGAATAAGGCTGTATTGTAGCCAGTTATCCAACTCCACGGAACGGTACACTAACGGCGCGGTTCGGAACGGAATCATTGTACTTCAGCCTAGATAGATCACAGTCTGGGCGACCGGCGACCAAGTATAGATGTTTTCATACGCCGTGACATTTCACGCATGTTGGGGTAAAAAGCTCTTAAAAGTGTTTAAAAGCTGGAGATAATTTTTCTTCCTCTCAAATAAGAAATTAAGCTCCAAAAAAGGAAGCCAAAGGCGCACGCAAAAGAATTGTCAGCAATTCCCATATACTTTCTGACAACTTGTTGCAAATATTACGACGACTCTGTCTTTTTATGAGAGCTTCTGTATATACCACAATGCCTTAAAAAATTTCAACCGAAAAACGAAATTTATATTTTCCTATTTGAATAATTGGTAGAAATTTGAAGATTGAAGATAAATATTACTTAATCGTAAATAAAATAAAAATGCGAAGAAACTATTTTGAACATAATTTATTCAAAAGGAAACACTTTTCTAATTAAAATTGATTTTTTATTTTTCTTATAATTTAGTAAACCATTGTATATTGTAAAAAGTGAGCGGGAATTGACTCCTCCTTCTCCTTATCAAATCACTTGCTGTCATTTAATCAGTCACGACTGCGTACTCGACTTAGGAAGGTATATTTTTCTAGCGGGTTAATAACACTAGTTTACAAAATCAAACTTTTTTTGTTGCATAAAATATTTTAATGTTTTTTTACTAATTTGAGGTCGCTGATTTCGAATCTACACTCAGTTTTATTGTATCAGCTCGAGTTTTATTGGTTTCATTTGGTACAATTTTCACATAAGCTTATGACGAAAAGTACCAAATAAAGCCAACTTTAACATCAAAATTTGCTAATATCTTCAAAAATAAAGGCCGTAACACAAAAATTGTCTGAACATTATTTATAGGAAATTGTCCATGCTTTCCAATTTTGGAAAAAAAAATATTGACTAACCCTGTATTTTTGGGGAAAAAGGTAGTTGAAGTTGATATTTTTGTTAAAAAAAGCAAAATTTCAAAACTTTCATATCTCTGGAAGTTGGTAGGGTAGAACCTTCACTTTCACAGTTTTAGATAGGTGGGAGTATTCTGCGTGCAATGCAGTTTGTAGTTTTTTTAAATAAAATATTTTAGTACGGTGAGAGTATTTTTTCTAAAAAAAACATCCCTCGTTATAATTCATAAACTAAAGCTGATATAAAAAAAAACTGATAATATATTTGAAATCAGCGTCAAGAATTAGCTTAGAATGATGTAAAATATTCCATGCAACAAAAATGCTGTTAACCAGTGTAATTATTTAAAAATTTTACAAATTATGAATGAAAAGCGTCCCTTTTTATATATTTTTTAATTTTCAGGTTTTTGTATTTTAAATATTTGCTACAGAAATAATTTGTAGCAATTTCTATTAAAAATACGCAATTTGGGTTTTTAATACTTTGATACTAGGATTGCTGACGTTTTCCGACAGTCGCATGCGCGCTTCTGCCAGGGGAGGTTGCGTTGCTTGCGGCTGCGGAGAGTTCACAATTTATGAATGAAAATGCTCCTGAATTTAAAAAGAAATTTTTCAGCATTTTTTTTTAATTATTATAAATTTAGGGATGAGAAATATTTCGCATAATTATAATAAAATTATGCTTATTATGATGGATAGATTTACTTGGTTGAGCGTGTATTTAAAAGCTCTACTCAATACATATAAAGATAACTTAACTTTATTCATTCGGCATGCGCGCACCCCTTCCCAAATTATTTTGTTAAGTTTTTTCTGCGTTTGTTGCCTTTTTAAATTAAAAGAGGGGAAATGATAGAACAAAATTTATAAAATTTGGCAACGAGGTGCGCAGAACTGTTCAAATTTTTTGTGTCACGGAGTTTGAAATCATCTATACCAAACATATGCCAGAAAGCAGAAAATGTATGCACGCCAAAGCCTTCTATATTTACTATAGAAGGCTTTGATGCACGCAGTAAGGCCGAATGTATATGAACTATTGCACACACTCGAGTTTCCTCGCCTCTCGTGCCCCGTCCTTCCCATTCTCAAGGGTACCAGAAAAATCTGACGACTTTTCAATGTGTGCGAGCGTGATGCGAACGAAACTAATTCACTGCCACAACCTTCTATATTACAAGCCATGAACAAGGAAAATATTGAGAGCGAATTTCCACTCAATCGGACCACAACTCGGTGAAGTCACGTTATGTTGTTAGTGTAATTTGGAGAATTTGGGAGAATTTGGTGGTCCGATTCTCTCAATTGAGATTCTTGTTCATGGCTTGTAATATAGAAGGTTGTGTCACTGCCATAGAAATTTTTTCGGCCAGACGCGCCTAAAGGGGCCCATACACCGTCGAACAATATGCGCAACGCAGCCAGTTGTGCAAACATTTTCCCCGTGTATGGGGCGGTTTGATGCGTAGCGCAACTGTTTGATTAAAATCAAACGCGTTTGAAAATTTTTGTGCAGCGGCAGCGCTGCGCAAGTTGTTTGCTCGTGTATGGTGGTGTTGGCGCATTAAGTTATTAAAATTTTACAAATTAAGTGAGAAAATGGCAGCGAGGAAAGCGGATGAAGAATTCTGGAGGGAATTTATTGAAATGTATCGTGTACTTCCAGAACAGAACTGAAGTTTGCGCAACTCGTTGCGTAGTGTATGGACAATAACATATTTTTGCGCAAACACGAATTTGCGCAAATTGTTCGACCGTGTATGGGCCCCTTAAAGCTACTTCAAAAATACTATTATGCACATCATTAATAGTCCAGTTAATAGTCCAGTAAAATAGTGTTTTAATCAGGAAAGTTTTGGGTAGTCTTGATTTCTTCGGTTTCTTATGTATTTTGGGGTGCTGAACCCGAATCTGAGGTTTGCTGAAGCGTGACGAAACATTGAGAAAAATGCAAAAATATGAAAAAATTCTAACTTATTTGCGGGTTTTCGCTTATATATCGGAAACTATCAACTTTTCGTCAATACCCGAGTAAAAATAATTATATAGAAAAATATATAATTAATAATTATAAAATTATATAAAATCTTATATAAAATATTTCAACAGTTTTAGACGAATTTATATAATTGTAGAATTATATTTATATAATATAGAATATAATATAGAATTATATATTGTATCATTTACAGTTCAACATAGGATGATATATAACTCTACTTGTTGGGATCCGGCGCGCCTATAGTTTTAGTTCAAAAAGTTTATGTTGTTAAAAAAAATAAAACATCAATATTCTATAAACTTCTTTTTATTAAAATCGAATCAATATACTATCAATACTAGCAAAAGAAAACAATTTAATTAATTAATTAACTTGCGGAGGACCAACGGGTGGGCGCACGGTTTGTAAGTCAAACTGTAAGTGAAGTATAAATTGAATTATTATTATTCGGCCAGGTCGCCGAACATTTCCCGCAATCAGGTAAAAGGTAAAAAGATTTGCACGCGCTGCTGACAAAGCGTCTGGCTTCTTGAATTTATTGTGAAATCTTTAACGGAAATGTGAAAATGTGAGAAAACGGCAACTTGGGGTGATGACATCTGTTTAGGTTGCGCGTGTTACCTTTATGTGGAATTTTATATTATACATATGCGCGTGTTATCTATAACTCCTATGCTGCACCCATAAGCCAATAGTAGTAATCAGGTGATATGAATTTTAATATACAGTAGAAGAGTTTGAAAACGGTAATTTTTTGGTATTTTTGATTCTAAATAACAAAATGTGAAACTATTAGGGATCTGACATTTTGATCGAGACAATAAAAACCATCCATTGACATGGCATTTTTCGAGATATGAATTTTTATACACAGATGAACAGTCTCAATGAACCGCTTATTTTCTGTATTTTTAATAGCTGGGACCCGGTGCGCCTCGCTGCACCCAACGTTTAAACATTTAAAATCAATCCAAACCTTCAAAATTCAACTCTTCTTAACCATTAACGAAAATCCAACTATTCCTATTAACAGTTGGGGACATTAGATTCAAAATGCATTTATGTGAAATATGACCAAAATTACCTATGTATTATGTTAAAAATGCAAATACCAGTCCCCGGCATTCGAAATTCGAGGGCCATTTTCTATAACTTTTTTTAATTTAAATCTAGAAGTCTTCAATAACAAAATTTTTCGAGAACAATAAAACAAAATCGAAAAATGAAACAAATATTTTATAGTTGGAAAAAGCAATGCCAAAAAACCAACTTTTATTTTCTCTTATATTGCGAAATTGTGTTCGTCAAAACATGTGAAATTAATGCAAATATTGAAAATCAAACTATTGGCAATATCTAAGGAAAGAACCAATACTAATTTCTGTAAAATTTGGAGACATTACTATAGATTCATTATGCTTTCATATTAAGTGTGACCAAAATTATCTACAATTACCTACAACGAGAAAAGTGAAAGACTGTCGGCGGCCCGGGCGCGTCTTTCTTCTGTATTTGAATATAAAAATGGCGTCGAATGAATGCTGTAAGAAAAAATGAATATTTTACAACATAAATTTTATTAAGCAGAGACAATGTTTATCTTTTTAATTATTTTTACATCAAAAGTAATGGTCTAATGATGATAAATGTACAAGGATTTTTTTTTCGTTCACCTCTATTAATATATACATATCTTCAATTTTATAAACATCAGTGAGAATTTTACAAATTATAAATTCCGGTCAAATTTTTTATGAGAAAAAAAACAAAAAATTCAAAACTAATGGCTTTCTTAGAAAGCTTAGAGTGTCCTCTTTAAAATTTTATTTTTATTTGTGCGTCCATTTTAGGCAAGGATACTTTAGTTTTTCCCCGAACGCCTCGCTAGAAAATTTGAATTCAGCTTTTTGGCGCGCTTAGATTTTTCGAATTTTCTTCTTATTTTTAATAAATTTTTATAATAATAAAACAATTTTTTTTAAAATAAGTTACAATATAGATTTTAGTAAATTTTATTTTTATTTTTGATATATAAAGCAAAAACCAAATTTTCGAATTTGTTTTCGAAATTGTGAACTTAGCATACACTTTAGAGCAGCAACGATTTTTTTATCGTTTTCTACACCCAAAAAAGTACCTAAGTCCCAATTTTCAGCGAGATCACATTTTGTGCGAGGTCAAAGTCTCTGACAACTGGGCTATATATAAAACTGTATATAAAGTCTACAAAATGGATTTGTGCAATTATATCTGATCATATATAGCGATATAAAATAATATAATGGCTTGCAATAATTTTGATGAAATAAATAATGGCCCTTATTATGGTTGTCACTTCACCATAGTGAGAAATATCACCTTTAAAATGAAATGAGAAAAATCTCACTTACAAACATCAAGTGAGAACAATTGTCACTGAATTTGCCGTTTCTCGATATCAGTGACAACTATAATTCGCCTCATCTCTCTGAAATGTTACTTTTTTAGAGAACCATAATACCATTTTTGACTCACTTCGCTATTTGTCACCATAAGTGACAACCATAATAAGGCTGATTACACAGGCCCACAAAAAAAAAAAAAGTCTTTTAGTATGAACTTGAGGTATGCTACCTTATGTTTTTCGGTGTGCTGAAAACGAATCCGAGGTCAGAATTGGGCCATCACCCTCACATTTTGCCCCACAAGCCCCCCACACCCCCAAAAAGGGCCCAAAATTTGAGCAGCATAAAAATTCAAAATCAGCATGTTATTGCCCGTTTTTGGATGTGCTGAAAACTAATCCGAGGTCAGAATTTGGCCATCACCCTCACATTTTGCCCCACAAGCCCTCTCCCCACCCCGAACTTGACCCGAAAATTCAGGGGCTCAGGAATTCAAACCAGCATGTTGTTCTCCGTCTTTGGGTATATTGGGAACGAATCCGGGACCAGCCGTTCTCCATCACCCCCAGATTTTGGCCCACAAACCCCCTCCCCCACCCCGAACCTTAACAAAATTCGAGAAACATGAAAGTGGGAAACAGCTTGTTACACTCCGTTCTTTGCTGTGCTGTGTATCGTTCTGTAATTTTGATGTAAAAACAAATGACAATTTAAACTTTTTATCAAGAAAACAAAATTCCCCAGACCGCAGCTTACCATGCGCGCTTCTTTTCAGAAACCGCCCTCTGAGAAAAAATCAGTTTTTCCTCGGTTTCTGACCAGGGAGAAAGGTGAATCGCAATCCAACGACTGACTCCAGATTCGTTTCTAGCACAGCAAAGAACGGAGTGTAACAAGCTGTTTCCCACTTTCATGTTTCTCGATTTTGTTAAGGTTCGGGGTGGGGGAGGGGGTTTGTGGGCCAAAATCTGGGGGTGATGGAGAACGGCTGGTCCCGGATTCGTTCCCAATATACCCAAAGACGGAGAACAACATGCTGGTTTGAATTCCTGAGCCCCTGAATTTTCGGGTCAAGTTCGGGGTGGGGAGAGGGCTTGTGGGGCAAAATGTGAGGGTGATGGCCAAATTCTGACCTCGGATTCGTTTTCAGCACATCCAAAAACGGGCAATAACATGCTGATTTTGAATTTTTACGCTGCTCAAATTTTGGTCCATTTTGGGGGTGTGGGGGCTTGTGGGGCAAAATCTGAGGGTGATGGCCAAATTCTGACCTCGGATTCGTTTTCAGCACACCGAAAAACATAAGGTAGCATACCTCAAGTTCATACTAAAAGACTTTTTTTTTTTTGTGGGCCTGTGTTATCAATTGGTAGATGGAGTTTTTCGGAAAAATCACATACTAAAATGCACATTCTCCAGTCGCACTCCCAAAGCTCAATCAAAGGTGATGGGAAAAAAAATATTAGTGTGCGTAGGACCACACGTTGGAAGTGAAAACTTCTATGGCCGGCCAGTCTATATTTCCAAATCAATCTTAATATTACCTATATTTTTATATTTATTATAACTATACTTACATGAGAAAGATTGATGGATACAAACATTTTAACATCAATTTAGGATAACTAATTTAATGCAGTCAAAAGTAGTTACTCACTTCCTATAAATATAATGAACGATGTACATACATTTTTGGTATCCGATGAGTCGCGTGGAAGGCTAAACCAAGCTTCGGAAATGCACGATTAAACTTTATACCCACATACTAATTTTCAAATGTGTGGATTTGTATGGCCATAGTACATAGTGGATAGTACATAGTGCATACATTGTAAATAGTACATAGTACATAGTAAATGGTACATAGTATATAATACATAATGCATTATACATAGTACATAGAACATAGTACATAGTACATAGTACATAGTACACAATACATAGTATATAGTACATAGTAAATAAGCATAATATACAGTACATAGTGCATAGTAAATAGTACATAGCATATAATACATAATGAATTGTACATACTACATAGAACATAGTACGTATTACGTAGTACATAGTACATAGTACATAATACATAGTATATAGTACATAGTAAATAAGCATAATATTCAGTACATAGTACATAGTAAATAGTACAGAGTATATAATACATAATGCATTGTACATAGTACATAGAACATAGTACATAGTACATAGTACATAATACATAGTATATAGTACATAGTAAATAAGCATAATATACAGTACATAGTGCATAGTAAATAGTACATAGTATATAATACATAATGCATTGTACATAGTACATAGTACATAATACATAGTATATAGTACATAGTAAATAGTGCATAATATACAGTACATAGTGCATAGTAAATTGTACATAGTATATAATACATAATGCATTGTACATAGTACATAGGACATAATACATAGTACATAGTACATAATACATAGTATATAGTACATAGTAAATAAGCATAATATACAGTACATAGTGCATAGTAAATAGTACATAGTATATAATACATAATGCATTGTACATAGTACATAGAACATAGTACATAGTACATAATACATAGTATATAGTACACAGTAAATAGTGCATAATATACAGTACATAGTGCATAGTAAATAGTACATAGTATATAATGCATAATGCATTGTACATAGTACATAGGACATAATACATATTATATAGTACATAGTAAATAATGCATAATATACAGTACATAGTGCATAGTAAATAGTACATAGTATATAATACATAATGGATTGTAAATAGTACATAGGACATAATACATAGTACATAGTATATAGTACATAGTAAATAAGCATAATATACAGTACATAGTGCATAGTAAATAGTACATAGTATATAATACATAATGCATTGTACATAGTACATAGTACATAATACATAGTATATAGTACATAGTAAATAGTGCATAATATACAGTACATAGTGCATAGTAAATTGTACATATTATATAATACATAATGCATTGTACATAGTACATAGGACATAATACATAGTACATAGTACATAATACATAGTATATAGTACATAGTAAATAAGCATAATATACAGTATATAGTGCATAGTAAATAGTACATAGTATATAATACATAATGCATTGTACATAGTACATAGAACATAGTACATAATACATAGTATATAGTACACAGTAAATAGTGCATAATATACAGTACATAGTGCATAGTAAATAGTACATAGTATATAATGCATAATGCATTGTACATAGTACATAGGACATAATACATATTATATAGTACATAGTAAATAGTGCATAATATACAGTACATAGTAAATAGTGTGTAGTACATAGTACATAATACATAGTGCATAGTATGTACATAGTACATACTACATAATTCATAATACATAGCACATAGAACATAATAATTAATACATAATAATTAGTACATAGCTCTTAGTACGTAGTACACTACATAGTCCATAATACACAATACTTAATATATAATATTAAATATATAATATTCAATATATAATATTTAATATATAATATTTAATATATAATATTTAATATATAATATATAATTCATACTACATAATTAAAACTAAAACCCCCAAAGGAAACATTTTTCTCTCGTGATGGTACGTGCGCGTGATGGCCCACAAAAAGTGCGCGTGACGCGAGTTTTTAGTTTTTTCCCCAGGCCAAAAAGTGCCCAACGTGCCTATAGAAGTTTTCACTTCAAAAAGTTATTATAGGTATGCTGTCAAAAATATCTCATTATATCTGCTTTAGAGTTTAGCCAGGATCACACTCTTAAAAAGCATATAGAACATTCCATGTCTGAGAAAATCGGCGAAATAAAAGATATAATTGCATATATACAATTCTATACAATTGTTAATGATTTTCCTTATTATATATAAAAATATATATTTCTATATAATTATATCAGGCCAAATTTCATATATATAGTTATATATAATTAATTTATATATAAATATATCCAATTATATATCTTTCTATATAATTATTTTTACTAGGGAACCTTCATTTACTAAATGAAAGGCACAAAATTTCAGTGTTTTATGTGTGGCCTTGGCATTACTACCGAGTTTCTTGAACAGCAAATAAACCGTTTTTATTAGCTCGCTTTCTTGTCTGTCTGTTTGTCCGGTACAAATTTTGCAACATATTTTTTGAATACTTCCGCTAGTCCGATCATGCTAAAATTTGGCACACAGCTTTAGCTCCGATGACAATGCAATATAGTGTACTCAGTATACTGTTAGATCCATGGCGGCCATCTCAAGAGGGCGCATTAAGGTTTCCTTCACAAGCCCCTTGGCATGAGAATCAAATGAAAGGTTATGATAAGTAGAATACAATAAGCAATATAGTATACTAAATATTCCGATAGAAACATGGTGGCCGTCTCAAAAGGGCAGATTACCATTGTCTTCACAACCCCCTCGACATGGGTAATGAAAGGGTGTGATAAGTAGAATACAATAAGCTATGTCGGATTAACATTTTCTTCACAACCCCCTCGACATGGGCATCAAATGAAAGGGTATGATAAGCAGAATACAATAAGCAATATAGTATACTCAAAATACCGTTATGTCCATTGCGGTGGTCTCAAGAGGGCGGATTAACATTTCTTCCGGATAAACCGTTAGATCCATGGCGGCCGTCTCAAGAGGGTATATTACAATTGTCTTCACAAACCCCCTCGACATGGGTATCAAATGAAAGGGTATGATAAGTAGAGTACAATAAGCTATGTCATTAGATCCATGGCGGCCATCTCAAGAGGGCAGATTACCATTGTCTTCACATCCCCCTCGACATAGGTATCAAATGAAAGGGTATGGTAAGTATAATACAATAAGCAATATAGTATACTCAAAATACCGTTACATCCATGTCGGTCGTCTCAAGAGGGCGGTTTAACATTTTCTTCAGAATCCCCTCGACATGGGTATCAAAAGAATGGGTATGATAAGTAGGATACAATTAGCAATAAAGTATACTCAATATACTGTTAGATCCATGGCGGCCGTCTTAAGAGGACGGATTATCATTTTCATCACAACACCCGCGACATGGGTATTAAATGAAAGGGTATGATAAGTAGAATACAATAAGTTATGTGGCGTCATTCTAAATCCAACATGGCTGGCTGGCGCGATTCACTAGTTTCAGGAGGCATAGAACTCCGATGAGGCTGTCTCCTGCTAATGCTGGTGTTTGTTACTCAGCCAGCTGCTTAAAAATATTAACTCATCACCAGGACTTCAGGCGTCGAGCTCACCGCCTCCGCCTCTTGCATCCTCCAGACTACCCTTAATCTATCATATCCTTTTTCTTTCTTCAGATCAAGCTTACTACTAGACATTGCACCATGGCTTGAATGATATGACGGACTAGTGGTACAAAAGGTAACTCCTGAGTTTGGCCACGCCACAGAAAAAAAATATGAGTGTGCTGGAATATGGTGTGGATTTCTATTCAGTAGATTTCGAGATATAAAAATTTTTTCCTGTCAGGCATATATGAAAACGCTCGAAAATTTCCATCGCAGGAAGCTCGGGCGGCAGAAAGTTTTCCCACACCATATTACACTTCTCCTTCGCTGAAAGGTGTTTTTTCTGAAAATCAAGTAAAGTGCCTGATTTCAAACGCGTTTATGAGGTATTAAATCGAACCTCACAAACTTTTCATGAAAATGGGTTGGTGGAGCAACTCTTCGAGAATGAATAATGGTTTTCAAAATAACTGTAGCACCACTGTGAGCCTTGTTCAACCTTTTTTCCTGAAACGACTGTTTTTCCATTTTTGAGATTTACGCGAAAAGTTAAAATTCTTTTTGCATGAAATTTTTATTGTAGGTAGGCACTAACAGAAGCCACAATTTTAGCCTTGAAACAAGGTTCTGCGATAATTATTACAGTCCCTGTAGTTAAATGTCAAAAAATTGCCATATTTCGCGGTTTTTATTTTTTTTTTTGCAAAAACCTGTTGACCGATTTCAATTGTCCAAAACTCATATTTTTCGTCTTTTTAAACGCTATTACGTACTATTTTTTGTTTTCCAAAAACAAAATTTGTTCGCACCTAAAACGTTAAAAACGTGTTTTTGCTACCATTATTAACTTTTTTTCACATGTTCTCCTGGATCGATTTTATCCAAAACACATTCATTGAATTCCTACGATTTTTCTCTTAATTATAGCGCCCAAAAATCGCAGGGTAGATTTATTTCAAATTTTTTTCTATCCCTCCTGGACTAGAAGCAAAGGTTTTATGACAACTGAAATATTTTCGATTAAAACTGGTCTAAAAATCGCGTAAAAACTGCATCAAGTGAGGTTCCATATGTCGTTTACAGACGCTTCACTCCCAGGAACGTTCCTCACGAACTTTGTGGATGAAGGGAGAAGTGCGGTGGTATCCCACTTTCCCTTTCATCCACAAAGTTCGGACGCGAAATAACTATTTTAATCCTCCTTCATTTAAAAAAAATAAATTAAAAGCAATTACGAAAGCTAAATATATTATGATTTATTTCAAGATCGAAGTGGTTTCGTTCACAAGTAAAACTTAACTAACTAAAGCTAGAGAAATAATTTATTATCGAAGGGCCAATTTAATATCAAGGTGCCAAGGTGCTTTGTTTGATGGCTGATGAGAACAATTGGGAGATGTTTCTAGGAATTTTGTCAATGGGAACGGAAATTGGTACATATGTTGCGGTGGGAAGATTTTATTATTGGGTGCAGGTGCAGTATACATTTATTGTCTTAATTTAAGTATATCTGAGGAGTGTAGAATCAAAGTCCGCTATTTGCAAAAATCAAAAAATTTCAGCTGGCAATGCCATTTATTTCATATGGTATTTAGGGAGCCTTTGCATCCAAAATACGTCGCAATATCGTTTAAATTTGTATAGATTTTTAATGTCAAAAACTAAGTGTAGTTTCAAAAGGCTCTTTTTAAACTTTTGTTGAGTCTGCAAAGTCCGCTCTTTTGCATTTTCTCAGTTCACTTAACATCATACATTCAATTTCTCCCACAAATACTGACTATCTTATTTTTTCCCTAAAATGCAAGATGTGAGCAAATAATTCTGATAGAAAAAATATAAGGAACTTCGCACACATCAGCCTACTCTCTCCCGACTCCTTTGTTTTTGCCTTTAGTAAGACATGTTTTGCAAACATTTTTCTCCCCAGTATGCTGGTAGATTTCAACTTTGAACACTTGCATGTGCGCTTTGCCGATCCGCATGGCAAGGTGCAATTCTATGTTCAAACTTTGAACACATATTTAAAGTCTCGTGCCACACATTGCAATCAAACAAGTGTTCAAGTCTTTGAAGCTATATCTGGCCAGGGCCGGCGGTTGGGGTTGTCCGAGTGGGTAGTTGGCTGAAATATGTACCCACCATGTCCACTTAGGAACTGCGTGAGGTCGTAACTTACTTCCCCACGCTTCGTCCCTATATACAGCTCGCAGCTCAAAAAATTTTTACCTACTCGGAATTTTTCGAGTGGGTAGAACTACCTACTGAACCCACATCAACCGCCGGCCCTGTAGCTGGCGGCGGCTCAAGAGAAGGGTACCCAAAATAAGAGTACAATGTAATTAGTGTATACTGAGTAGAGTGAGTTTGTATTTCCCCCACATTTATGAAAATTGTTTGGGGTATGAAAGACGCAAATAGGTTTTTAAGAAGTACGGGTTAAAAGAATACGCAGTTTTAGCGGGCTTTACTTCGTTTAGTTGAACTAAATCTTGCGTGATTGAAGGTAGTTCTTGTGATTTTGCGTTTTGGAAAAGGTCCTTTGCAAATAAAATTACTGATAACTTATAATTTGATAAAAATGCAATTTTTAGATGGAAGGGAAAAGGATAACAGAATGCAGGGAAAGAAAAGGAAGAAAAAAGGTAACAGATAAGTCAAAATGGAGGAGGGAACAAATTAAAATCCTACGGTAAGATTATAAATATATTTATAGTAAAATATATTCTTACAAAATAATTATGACTTTTTAGTTATTCAGCACATCAACCCCCTTCAATGCCGCAATGCTGCCATAATACAAATTCATTTAAGTGTACCAAACTAACAACAAGTGATATTAAGAAATTTTATAACTTTTATACACATAAAACAAAAATTTCGCAAGATGCATTTATCTTAAAATTTACCAAACAGAGTAACCGTGACTATAAAATATTTTGTGCCTAAAGGACAAGAAATGGTTCGTGTTTGTTGCAAAACTTTCCTTGGTATTCTTAACATTAGTAAAGATAGAATACAACTTTTAAGTCGAAAATTTTATAAAACTAGACAAATGCCTACAGAAACCAGAGGGGGTGATAGGAAGTCTAAAATATACGCAAATAAAAGGCAAGCTGTTAAAACATTCATAGAATCTTTACATGCTGTCGAGTCACATTATTCCCGAGGAAAATCTGAAAGATTATATATGGCTAGTGATGTAAATATACACAAACTATGGAAAATATATAACAATAATTGCGAGAATGAGACTCTCAAAGTAAAATATCATTATTTTCGAGAAATTTTTGTTACTGATTATAATATAAGTTTCTGTTCACCTGAAACGGATGCATGTTCAACATGCATTAAATTAAAATTAAACATACAAGCAAATACAGGAACAAAGAAAATTGAAAACATGACCACGATGCGTGTTCATCGATTGAAATATAGATCATTTTACGAAAGATTACGTACAGCAACCGACAATAATTTCAAGATAAGCATGGATTGTCAAAAAAATTTGGCATTGCCTAAACTACCAGACCAATCTGCTTATTTCACTAGGCAATTATATTTATACAACTTTACAATTTGTGAAGGAACATCACGATCACATCAAACCAAAGAGAATGTTTTTATATACACATGGTTAGAATGTGAATATCCACGTGCATCTGAGCAAATTGCGTCGGCTTTATATTTTCATCTTCGTAATGCTAATCTCAAAGATTACATAAACATTGAGATTTTCGCTGACGGATGTCCTGCGCAAAATAAAAACTCAACAATAATTGGAATGCTTTCAAAGTGGCTGCATTCAGATGCTCCACATAATATAAAATCTATTGAAATGATATTTCCAATAGTAGGACATTCGTTCCTTCCTCCAAATCGTATCTTTGGAAACATAGAGAAAAAAATTAAGAAAAAAGAAACAATCATCAGCGCAGAAGAATACCATGAAATATTTAATGAATATGGCACGATTCGAAGATTAGGGGAAGATGTGAAGGTGAACAATTGGAAGGCCATGAACGAAATTATAAAGCCACCAGCACAATGGCACTTTAAATTTTTGATATCTAAAAGAATTAATATCAAAAAATTACCAAAAGGTGACATAATAGTAAAAGGTGAAGTGCCATATAAGTCGGATATGAACGCATATCGATCATTGTTAAGAAGGGGTAAAAAAATGTCTTCATTACAATTAAATGAAATTGAGAAAGGGGTACCACTAAAGGCTGCAAAAATTAATGACCTTAACAAATTGTTAATAAATCATTTTGGAGTTGAATGGAGAAACCAAGAGGAATTAATATTATATAAGAATATTGTGCAAAATGAATTATTTGAAGTTGAAGAAAATTCGTCCGAAGAAATTTGTGTCTTCGAAGAAGATTCAACATTGAAAATATAATGATAATCACGCCATTTTCGTCAAGAAGAGACTGTTTCATTTTTTATTATATTTTTATATTTTGTTATATGTTATTCTGAAAGAATTTTATGTTTTGTTATAATAAATTTTTGTTTTATAAATAAATTGTTTGGTTTCAAAATCCGTTTCTTTTAACAATGGTAGTTTCAAAACTCGTTATTTTTATTGTTTAGTTGCAAAACACTTTCTTTTTAAATTTACAGTTTAAAAAAATATAGGTAAATGACGTGTTTTAGGAAAAATTTTTTGTGATTAAACTGCTATATCTATAGGCAATCGAATATAATTGGTCTTTTTGAAAAATCTTTAAAGTGAAAAAAATTACAAGTTTTTCGTGTTTCACTCAAAACCACTTAACATGCGAATAGCGGGCTTTGATTCTACACTCCTCATCTATTTATCTGCAAACATAACTCCTTCCTCCTTAAGTTGGAGCGATGGCCAAAGGAATTGCAACCTTGGAATTTCTTCGGCAGGAGCGACGACTGCGTTTCCTGGGCTGGGTCCTGGTCGAAGGTTCATATTGTTACGGTGTTTGGTAAGGGGGCATCCATAAATTACCTGAGGTGATTTTGGCGATTTTTCGACCCCCCCTTTCCCCCTTGGTGAGATGTCGTGAGATTTGGATCGACCCCTCCCCCCTCAATCTCACGTGAGATTTTTAAACTTTTAAAAAAATTGTAGGATCTACACTCTTATGCGTATTTTTAGTGTAAATACCTTAATCTGTGCTTGATTGCGTTGGATTTATTTAAAAAAACATAATTTGTGTTGAAGAACAGTACCACAAAATCATAACAGCACCAACTCGGCATGCACCCAATATAAACTACAATACCTGTGGATTACCATTTCGCAGGTGATTCTGCCTATCCTTTGGAAATCAACCTCATGGTGCCTTACAGGGATAATGATTTCTTAACAAGAGAACAGAAAAATTTCAATTCTAGTTTGAGCTCAACTCGTGTATTTGTAAGCATATGGAATATAAAAAAAATTTAGAATTTTACAATATATTGACATACGAAGATTGACTTTGATTCGTTTTTAGAGAGTAACGACTTGACTGTTGGAATTGTAGTGGTAGAGCCATTTATGATTCTGGAGATATACAAACTTCGGAGCATTCTTCTATAGATATCATCGTTGGGTAAAAAACCTGTGACTAAATGACCCGGGGGTTATCCTGGAATGCGATTCGAAAGTCATGAAATTCGGAAAAAGGAAAATGGTATCCTCCACCAATGCGAATTCGAATTAAATTTGTCCGCCTGTTATCGGATTTCAGTCCGTGAGTAAAGCCATTACCGCATGCGCTGCATTTATTTGTTTGTTTTAAAATATTCTAAAAACTCTTTAAATATTCTTGAAACAGTTTATTGTTCGCATCAAAATGTTTGCATCAAAAGTCACAGCCAGCTTCTCAAATTGACGTTTGAGCCGCCTGTACATCAGGATACAGATTCAAGAAGTGCGGATCTGTTAGGCCCTTCTTCCACGAGTCGACTGGCACGCGATTTGAGTATGATACGAGTATCATACGAGTCGCTCGGAAGTTTCCGCCATACATTTTTAGTTAAGTTCGTACACGAGTCGACTCGACACGTTGTCGACGCAACGCGTCGGATACCAGTTGCACGCGACCTGCATGCTAGTCTCACGCGATTTGAGTATCATACTAGTCGAGCTGCTCGTCCGAACTTCCCAAGCAGTTGGGTAAATTCCAAAGACTATGAAATAGTTGTACAATATTTTTCCATTGCGTCAAGTTTGGAATTGTCATATACATATACATTTTTATTGACATTTTATAAAATGAGAAAATTTTTTTATCATCTCTTTCTAGTTCCTTTGCAGCCACAAATCCACGACAATTTAAATTCCTTTTAATACAGGCATGTATCCAAAATTTTCTATTCTTTGACAAAGATAGTAAGAAAATTTCCTTTTCAGAGTCGCAAACGTGTGCTATTTAGGTCGTCTCAGAATCGACGCGTGTACGAGAATTGGTCGCAAACGAGTAGTAGACCAGTTGTTGGTGCATAGTAGAGTCTCGCGTCTGATACGAGTCGACCCGTGGAAGAAGGGCCTTAGACTTCCATTCTTCACAACTCTCGATAATGATAACAAAAGGTTTTCAAAATCTATCTTGGCCTCTAGTCGGTATGTCAGAGCCGATTCAAAATTCGAGTCCTGTAAGATGCTTAGATAACTAATTATGTCGCCTGGTGCAAATATCTGCTTTTTGTAGTGACAATGCACCGCAGATAGCATCTGTTCTGACTGATGTGAAAAGAGCCGATTCTTAATATAATCTCTATGATTGCAGTAGGATTGGGTACATTATGCACTGGAGATACTTAGGAGGGCATTAGGTCCAGGTTTCTCAATTGGGCTTCTAGGTCTTTTTGTTTTGTTTAAGCTTAGACCCCCCCCCCCACTAGTTCATCGTAGGGTCGCAATCTGTCCAAAAATGGTGGTATAAGTCAATGCATACATTACTTTCGCAGTTTTTCCCAGACCATTGTATAAAATGATAAGAATTTTTAAATTATTTTCTTTACTTTTTTTTGGATGTTCCAGTTGGATGGTATTTAAAACAGTGAACAAATACAGTGTAAACGGCAGTGCAAAATTTTTATACCCAATTGCTATTGAGTCGAAATATAGTAATAGTATCACGTATACTTTTTATGTATAATGGATTCATTATTCCTTCTCTATTTGCAATATGTTTTGATAAAACCTTTCACCATGTTCATCTGATACTGCACCAAGATTTTCGTGAATGAAATCGCGGTCCAAAAAGACGATTTTAAAGATTTTCTCATTTACAGATATTGTACTTAAAATTGAAAAAAAAGATATTAAGAAATATTGCAAAAAAATTACAGAAAAATCGAAAAATACCCATTTTGAGGGCTAAACCCCCTAAAAAGTGGGCTTCCGGGGTAGAAAATCAGTAGACTTTATAACCCCTTATTAAGTAAGAAGCCTAAAAAGAAGCTCTCTGCCAATTTTCAGCCTGTACCTAATTATTTCCGCTATATCGCTTTTTTCGGATTAATTTACATGTACTATTAATTTAACCCAGTTTTCTCGCGATTTTACACTGTTTCTTGCGGAAAAAAAATTACGTGATATTTGCGGAGAGCCTCCCCTCCCCCACGTGAGATTTGGTGAGATTCGGCTCGACCCCCTCCCCCCTAAACACCTCACGTAATTAATGGACGCCCCTAAGTAGTCGCTTAGTGATGAATACGCAGAAAATGGTGAAACAGATGAAGATTGCGATGATTGTGCAAATCTGGATGTCCTTCTCTTGGTTTTTGGTTTTTACAGTTTCAGCTAGCTCTTGAATTTTGAAGTGGTAAGTACTGAGTTTAGGAAGCGTTAAGTTGTCAGGAGTATCTGTTAAGTTTGTTTTATTAAAAATTATGGGGTATATGTGGATTTCATCCCAGTAAGTGCGCGGCGCTGAATTCTATAGAGGATTTTGTTTATCTCGACGTTGCATCCTTTGTAACGAATAAGTGCTGTTCCTGACAGGGGCGTTTACAGCCAACTGGCTTAGGGGGGGTAATTTTAAAAAAAAGAAAAAAATTAAATATTTTTTTATTCCATAAATACAAAACGATTGTCTTAAATTATATACAACTAGCTGGAACCCATATAAATCCCACATTTCCGCTTCTCCTTACCATCTCACCAAAAAAACCTTGTTGATCCATTCTGAACCGATTGCTTAGAGAGCTTCAGGATACACTATGTTCAATGATTTTCCATTTGTAGTTAGAATGTCAAGATTTTCCGATTTTACAACTCTTGAACAACCTACATACAGTTAACCGGGAAATGACACTTAGTTGGCAAAATTCGTCCGGTATATTGGTCCGACAATTTTGAATTTATAAGTTTTCATTATAAATTCGTTATTTGCTACCTTAAGAAACCCCAGTCACCGATTTTCATTGGGATCGGAACACAATTTGAAAATTCGTCGGCCATTTTTAATTTATAAGTTTTGACCAAAAATTTGTTATTTGCGACGTTATAAACCCCTAGATATCCACTTTAATTGGAATCGGAACAAATCTAACAAAATTCGTCCGCCATATGAGTACGGCCATTTTGAATTTATAATTTCTGATCATAAATTCATTATTTGTTACCTTAAAAAATTTCAGATACCGATTTTTATTGGAATCGGAACACAATTTGCAAATTCGTCGACCATCTTGATTTTATAATTTTTGACTGCAAATATCTACGTTATTTGCGACCTTAAAACCCTCTAGATACCCACTTTCATTGGAATCGGAATAAAATTGGCAAATTCAACCATATTTCTGCTTCCATTTTGAATTTCGGTCATATACGAGTATACCCCATGTTACTCGCTGATAATAGAGCTTTCTATTGGCGACAGAATTTTTAAAATCGGTTCGGTAGTTTTTGAGTTTATCCGGAACAAACAAACAATCAAATCTTTTCTCTTTATATAATAGTATAGATAGGCAAAGGAAGCAAATGAACCCATATATTTATGTATATTGATTTGATAAAACATATTACATAAATTTTCTTTCCTACTTTTTAGTCTATTATATGTTTTTCGCCATTTTGTGATGGCCGCCATATTAGAATCAAAATGACGTCAGCAAGATTACTGCATTACAATCGTCATACCCTTTCATTTGATACCCATTCTGAGAGGGTTTGTGAGGAAAAAAGTAATCCGCTATTTTGAATTTGGAATGACGCGAAACAACTAATTGTATTCTATCTCTCATGCCCTTCCATTTGATGCCCATGTCGGTGGGTCGGGGAACACAATTGCAAAAATCGGGCACCATTTTGGAACCGCTTCTTGATTTTTTTACAAAATGGTCAGATATTCAAGCAAACACAGACCAAAAATCTTCTGAAAAGATCATTCAAATTTGTGTGCCCTCCCCATCGTCCTCTCTCACCCTCTTCTTCATAAACCACTTTGCAGCCGACTCTTGTCGTGTCGTGTGTACGCTCGTGTGGAATCAGCCAAAGCGTGCCATATTAGCGGGAGTCTCGGGTATCGATCCCTTCCACGACTCTCCAGCAGTTTCGGAAAAATTCACCGTCATATATCGCCGACTAGATTCACCATAACTTATCTTGTTTGTTTGAAATTGTGGTAATTTTTAAGAATAAAAATAAATACGCGAACGAAAATTCTTAGGGGGGGTAATTACCCAATTACCCCCCTCTGAAACCGCCCCTGGTTCCTGAGATTGTTTGGTTGGTGAAGCCACAGGTTGATTTGATTGTGATTCGAGGGACACTTATTAAAAGGATAAGATTTGGTTCTGGTTGAAGAATTTCGCTGATTTCTGATGCAGGTGTGAGTGCACAACTTGCTGGTTTGCTATGGATGATCCTTGCGATGCATTTGGAGTCTTCAGTCGTTTTGCGATTACTTGATTCTTCGCAATAGTAGGTTCTTTCTGTTTGCTGACACTTTTGGTCAAAGTATTGCATATTTTTATTGTTAAGGATTAGGAAAGGTTTTGCTGCGATCTTTTGGAATTTCTGAATAGGTAGGGGTATTAAATGGAATAACCTATACTTTATTCATTGGAAATTATTGGAATGCTGATATTGAATATAATGTTTGTGTTATTGTAATAAGCTTGAAGACCAAGTAGTTCGTATATGTGTTCATTTGAATAAATATTTATAGATTGATTTTGAAAAATGGAATATATTTCATTTAGTTCTGTTCAGGGGCGGCGGAGCGCGTGGGGATGAAAGGAAAAGTACACACGCACTTTCACTTTGGGTGGGGAAATCCACACCCAAAATATCACATGAACACCTAATAACTTAAAAAGTTTGAAGGCCGTATCGGTAGCTGGCGACGAAGGAACACGGTCGAAAGGCCGCATGCAAGCAAGGCTTTTCATACGAAAACTAAATATAAGTATTATATCAGAGCTATTAAGAACTTATAATTGTATAGCCTAAGCTTGTTAAACCCCACCCCCACCCGACCAGTATTTAAAAAAGGGATTGCCTCAGGGTCATACCGAAAGAGGAATTTCCCCTTGAGGGCCCAATGTGGTAAATAAGGGACATGCCGAAAGAGGTCTTGCCACTTAGTTTCCCCATGAACACCATACAAAAAAATCAGCGATACTGAAGTGAGGTACGCCTTATCAGTTTCTCATGAGGCAAACCTCATTACCAATGAAATGGGAATCCCAAAATCTGTCTTACGTATTCGGAGAGCTTATTAAAAAGCTTTAGTTTTTGTTGTTGCTTGCTTCATATTTCAGCGAATTGTGTTTGTGACAGTGAAGGGTGTCATTTAGCATACTGAATAGACTGGTTTCGGTTCAATTACAGAGGTCAAGCAGCATTGAACGCGACCAGTACTCAGTTGGCGGACCGCATTGGTAAAACGACACTCGCGTTTAAAAATATAAACCTTTCGAAACCAGCGCAATTACTACTTACATATCCACGCCGAAATTCTCAAATTTCTCAGACTCTTTTTTCAACTGGGGATCGGCGGGTAGCAATGATTTTTCCTCAAGGGGGCTAAATAGGTGGGCATTCCTTATGACGAGGTGCGAATTAGGCAAGGCGTTAGATGCCCTGCGTGGGCCTTATAATAGGGCAAGCCACACGGGGTCCAAATGAGGAAGTGGGTCTACACCCTCCCCCACTTTCTAGTCGGGCATAACCGCTAACTAAAGAAATTAAAACCATATAACTCAAGAGACCACTGGTAAATAAATTGACCGATTAATATTTTACATTTTAATGGTTATCTGTTCACGTGCTCCCCACCCACAATGATTATGCTCCGCCGCCCTTGGTTCTGTTGGGCTCAAGATCTGTTTAAATATGACGTTAAGCCGGGCTAACATTGTCGCTTCAGCGATGTTAGTTAGATGATTATTTAACAAGTCGATATTATAATTCATTTGGTTAAGATACTGAATGCGTTTAAGAAGGTCATGTTCTGTTCTAATACTGTTTTTTGTTTGATATTGCGAATATTTCAGAAAGTTTTGTATAATTTCTTGTTCTTTATTTATATGATTTGTAATATTTTCAAACCGTTCTACCATTTGGTGATTGATTTGAGTTTGTTGGTTTGCTTGAATTTTTAGATTAGCTTGGTTAGTTGTTATTTCTTCAATTTTTTTATTAATATCTTCAGCGTCATTTGCGTCTAAGTTACCTGTTATAGCTTTAATTACTGAACCTAGTCCATCTATAAGTCCTCTTTTGTTTCTAAATTTTGGTAATAGGGTTTCTACTTTATGGGTTACTTCGGCAAGTTTTAATTTTGTAATTGATAAAGATTCTTTAGCGTCTTTCATATAGTCAAGTCTTCCAAGAGTCTCGTATTTGGTTCAAGTTATGTTCGTAGTTCTCTAGTCTTACGATATGTAATAAGTTATTGTACGTCTGTATTGTTCTCGCTGTTCCTAGTCGTATCGGTAGTAATCCTTGGTTGTTGTTCGGGTCCTGAATTTCCAGGTTCTGTCCGCGCGTTAATGTCAGCCTGAAATTTTCGTTTTCTTTTAATTCTTGCTTTATGGAGTTTCGTTTTTGTGCTAGTTATAATTGTTATTTTATTATCTTTTATCATTTTATGTTTACTAAATCTAGGGGTTAGTTTATTTCTTCTGCATTCCTTGTGATAAATTACCTGGTTTTCTTTTACTTCTACGGGATCTTCTCTATCCTTATTGAGTTTTTCTAGATTCTTATTAACTAGGTTGCCTACTTGATTACTCATTTTAGGGTATAATTCATTTTGCTATTCGTTTAACTTCTTTAAGTATTCATGTTCGTCTCTAACTGTTACGTTATTTTTAATAAATTTATAAGCTTTTCCATAAAATAATTCGTACGGGGTTAGTTTAGTTGTCTAATAAATCGCGTTATTATAAGTTATGATTGTTTCGTTTAAAATGTCATCGTGTTATAAATCTAAGTTTAACTTTTTACGTTTATCCATAATTATTCTGTTTATCTCGGTAAGAGTTGAATGTAGTCTCTCTACTGGGGAATTACTGCTAGTTTGTTGAAATGACGTAAAATGAACTTTTACGTGGTATTGGTTACAAAAATCTTTAAAAATATTACCCGTGAACTCTGATCCTTGATCTGCTATTAACTTACTAGGAATGCCGTGTAGGCTTAAAAAGTGTCTAAGACATTTAATGATATTCAAACTAATTCTTGCAGTTAGAGTATAAGCTGCAGCAAATTTTGAAAACTTATCGATTATAGTTAATATCTGTTTGTTATTTATGCAATATATATATATATGGATAATGTCTAATGGCTGTTGTGGGTTTTCGGGTTTTTCGTACTTTAATTTTGGGGGATTTCGGTCATACTTTAAGGTCTGGCATGTTTTACAATTGAGGAGCTGGGGAACATAAACGGACTTGTCCACGATAACGGGTTTTTTTAAATTTTTTTTGTACTC
The DNA here is from genome assembly GCA_963855945.1 of Thereva nobilitata. NCBI lineage: Eukaryota > Metazoa > Arthropoda > Insecta > Diptera > Therevidae > Thereva > Thereva nobilitata. The sequence goes on from OY979694.1 coordinate 141,648,889, forward strand.
TCTAAGCCCACGTCTATAGACCCCTGAAATATTTCCATCCAAAAGCCTTGCAAACCAACAGAAGAAAATTTTTAAAAATACTGATTTGGTTCATAATTGGACTTGTCCTGTTAAAAAATGAAAAAAAAATTCAAACGAACTTTTTCTCCAATCAAAACCGGACTACAGTCTAAGGCTGGCCGCACACTGGGTGCGTTTTCGTACGAATTTGTCTCGTACGAACACGTACGAATACGTACGAACAATCCCGACACTCCGCCTACTATGCTACCTCGCACACTAGGTGCGAGCAAGTCGTACGTGTACGTACGTGTACGTGCGTATACTTGCATCGTGTACGTGCGTAGAGTGCATCGCATCGGCGCTTTTATTCGTATATGTTTGCCCTCGATACTGCCTAAGCAATTAGGAAACCTCCATTTTGTCCAAAAATCATTAGATATACTGGACATAACTTCGCTTGACGGAAACTTCATATGAACTTTAGAAAGATTTTCCCAGATAACTTTACAAGTATCATGTACAATAACACCAACAGTATTGTCTGAAATCCTAAATGAATATCCAAGTGTTCTGAATGATGATCCATTTGCTAAATACCTGTAATAATAATACCAATCTTTAATTATTTTTCAGTTGATGAGTTACAGAAAAAGTGGAGAGGACTACGCGATACTTTCGGCAAAGAACTAAAAAAAGTCAAAAACAAAAAATCTGGCCAAGCAGCTAATACAGAACCAGACTCCAAATGGTCTTATTTTAAGCTTTTGTTATTCCTTCAAGGAACGATGTCTCGAAGCAAGGCCCTCGTAAGTACAGGCCTGAAAGCAGCCAGGCCAACTAATACTAACATAGCTGAAAACAGGCCAAAAATATTCTGACAGTTGTGGAATTAACATGGCCGAAGCCATACGAAGCAATTTTTTAAGTTTGTTTTTGCACTAAAAAGTGGTAAAATATTGTATATTATCACTTTTTGGTGCACATGGATTGTCAGTGATTAGTGCTTTAATGATTTAATAAAAAAAAATTAAAATGAAGTGAGTGGTTAAGTGTATTTTAAGAGTGTTAATTGATTAGGTGACCATTTTTGTTTACATTCGCGGTGGTTTTTTCGTGTTAATTGAGGGAAAAAATGTTGAATTTGTGTAGTCATATAATAAAAAGTGCTTTTTAAGTGATTAAAGATTATTATAGAATAGTTATTAAAAACATAAGTGCAGAAAAATGTGAAGGAAAAGTGAAAAAGTTATTGTTATTCATGTTCTGTGGTAGTACTTGCACTTATGTTTTTAATAACTCTTCTATAATAATTTTTAACTACTTTAAATTCACTTTTAATTCCATTACTACACAAATTCAACACTTTTTCCCTAAATTAACACGAAAAAACCACCGCGATTGTAAACAAAAATGGTCACCTAGTCAATTAACACTCTTAAAATACACTTAACCACTAATTTTTTTTTAATTTATGGACTCAGATCACTAAATAACTTATCACTGATAATCCGTGTGCACTAAAAAGTGATAAAATACAATATTTTACCACTTTTTATTCCAAAACCAAAGTTAAAAAATTGCTTCGTACGGCTTCGGCCATGTTAATTCCACAACTGTCAGGCCCCAGTAGGAATTCTAGGTAGCAATTACCGATGGAGCACTGATATAAGTAGTCATCTGGTAAGGGGTACTCAAATTTTCTTAGGTGTTAGAAGAGCCCTTATATAACGCATTACAAGAGAAGGCAGATGGTAAGGGGTAATCCAGAATTAGACCCAAAAAAGTTAGAAATTTGCCCGATAACTCAAATACCATTACAAAAATACGAAAACAAATGAGTCATCGGGTAAATTTCTAACTTCGTTGGGTCTAATTCTGGATTACCCCTTACCATCTGCCTTCTCTTGTAATGCGTTAAATAAGGGCTCATCGATGTAGTAAAAAGTAAGGCCTCACCTCCTATGACATCGTGTGTAAAAATAAGCACTTCTGTAAGGGGTATGGTAAGGCCTACCCCTTACTAGTGAGGGCTCATTTCAGTACTTCTGTAAGCTTACAAGTCCTACTGGGCTAGAAGGCGTTTCGCTTTTATACTCTGAAATGATTAGCATTGTACTTTTAAATCGAAGCAGGCCGATTGAATTGTTTTGTTGCAAGTATTTGGCCTAAACGCAGTCATCTCTAAGTTTTTAAGTGTAGCGCACGCATTTATTTAACTTTTACGAGCGACAGGTTAAACATTTTGGTGTTGTGATCGTAAGTACATTAATAGGTATTTATATAATAGTACAGTCCAGAGTCTATCTTTGCCTCACCTCAACTAAAACTTTCCCTAAATCCCGGTCCATGAAAGATAGTTTCCCAGTAGGACTTGTAAGCTTACAGAAGTACTGAAATGAGCCATCACTAGTAAGGGGTAGGCCTTACCATCCCCCTTACAGAAGTACTTATTTTTACACACGATGTCATAGGAGGTAAGGCCTTACTTTTTACTACATCGATGAGCCCTTATATAGCGCATTACAAGAGAAGGCAGATGGTAAGGGGTAATCCAGAATTCGACCCAACGAAGTTAGAAATTACCCGATGACTCATTTGTTTTCGTATTTTTGTAATGGTATTTGAGTCATCGGGCAAATTTCTAACTTTTGTGGGTCTAATTCTGGATTACCCCTTACTTCTCTTGTAATGCGTTATATAAGGGCTCTTCTAACACCTAAGAAAATATGAGTATCCCTTACCAGATGACTGCTTATATCAGTGCTCCATCGGTAAGTGCTACCTAGAATTCCTACTGGGAGATTTAAATTTTGACAGTTATTAATCTTTAAACAGACTTCCCTACAAACTATAAACATTTACCTACGATTAAGTTGAGGCTCGTCCACACGCCACAAGCGTGCTTGCGCCTTCATCATGCTTTTTGATGACCACGGAAATTACGCTTTTAAGATTTTTTATGACTTTTTTATGAAAAATAAATCAACTTTCATATGAAAGACCACATAATCTTTCGAAAAGCATGTGTCGTGTGGACGCATTTCATACTCCACATGTGGTTTTTTAGGACTTGGTTTTGGTTACGTTATTATGCTTGCGCCTGCAAAATTACATAAAATTCATATGGGAAAAAATCGCGCGCGATGGATGCTTGTGTCGTGTGGACGGGCCATTACGCGTTAAAAAATTTCTTTCCTCTTTTCCGGGGGGGGGGGGGTAGTTTTCGACATTGTATATCCCTTCGCAGATAGTAAGATTGCCTATCAAAGACTTCTGTTGTCCGATGTAGGCTAAACCTTCTTTTTGCAATACGGCAATATCAACGTCGTGTAACCCTTCCTTTTTAATTTTGTATTTATATTCTGGTATCTCCAGATTGAAGTTCAACTTCACTACTTTATCTTTAGTAAGTAGTAAATCATCTTCATAGTCGATCTTAAGTTTTAGGGGTTTTAGGATGTTATTTCCAATCAAGCCATCGTATTTATCATGAAAGTCACATATATAGAATTCGACTTTATTTTTGGGATCTCCTAACTCTTCAAATAATAGAATGTTTGCTTTCTCTATTATATTCACTTCACCTTTAAAGATTTTAAGTTTTGTTTGAGTTTGAACAATATATTTGGGATGGCAGAGATCTGGGTTGATAACTGAACGAGTAGCTCCGGAATCGACTATAAATTTTAGGGCCTTATGTTTCCGTTCACTAAGATATGTTGCGACTTCTACGTCTTTGTGCATTGCATTGCAGTTCTTCGATACGCACGTTTTCAAAATCTCGAAATCGGCTCAACTTGTAAGCTTGTCCTTCCGCAAAGAGTTTTGGACCCAGATAAACAACAGCGTAATCAACAGTTGAGCCTTGCATTTTATGTACGGTAGAGGCCCATGATAAAATTAATGGCAGCATTCTTCGTTCCGCTGTTCCATAGCTTTTTTTTGCAGGAAACTGAATCGAAATCGGTTTAACTACTTTGATTCCATTTTAATCGAATCTTATTTTCACGGAAGGTATATCTTCATTATACATTTGTGCTCGTCGAAAATTAGGCCACATTATTTCTTCGATAAATCCAATAGCACCATTAACCAGTCCTTTTGACACGTCGATGTCTGACCGGAGCATAACTTTTGCACCTACAAAAATTTTCAACTCTTTCGGAAGATCACCATTTTTGTTTATATCTATTGGGATAATGGTTTCTAAAACGACATTATCGATGTTCCTTGTTGAATCCATTATTGTAAAAATTTGTGTGTTTTTGTTAGCATAATGTTTCAATACTAAACAGTTTAATGTTTGCGAGTTTTCACAAACCCGCTAGCACGTAAGTCACAATTTTTATTTACAGGCAAAACAAAGAAATATTTTTTCATAAAACATCAATTATAAGTTGCAAGCATTTAGAAAATTTTACTCCTCGCAAGGTGCTTCTTCACAATGTAGCGTTAACAGATGGCGGTGGAAGGGGGGAGCGGTAAATCCATTCAAAAAATATATTACATAGTACCATAACTAATTGTACTCATATGTTAAAGTACAAAATTAATCTGAAAATTCTATTTAATGTAGCATAAGTGGACAGGGGGGTGGGTGGGGTGAATCAACCCAAAAACACCACTACGTTGTATTGTCACCGGAGTTACATATGTGCACCAAGTTTCATAATTTTTGATAAATTAGAAGTACAGAAAATTTGAGTGGCAAGATTTGATGCCAATACTCCCAAACTAAATAAAAGCATTTAATAAGAAAAAAAATTGTTCGTTGGCCTTGCATTTTATTTTCAACTAAAAGGACATTTGGCCGTCTTCGGGATTTAATGATTTAAATAATTTTCATAAAACCGTTGATATGCATGGTCAAAAATCGTCCAAGCATTTAAAATCGGTTTTAGCTCTTTCTAAATTCGTTACAGGCCAAAGGATTGAGGTTGCCTTCCATTTAGACACAGAGGGACACAGTGTCCGACACAGTGTTACACTGTCTCCGACACAGAAGTGTTCCATCAACGACACAGCTAGACACAGCCGGGCACAACTAAGCCAATGCTATTAACCCTCGTCAATTGAAATGTGATCGTTAATTTATAATTACTACAATATTGTTAAATTTTTAAGGTTCCCAGCATTTATAAGATGTCGGGTGATTAATTTAAAGAAATTGTCAACATAAAATTTACGATTCATTTGTCAATCAAAAATAAAAACGAGGAAAATGCGACGTGGCGGATTTTTCATGAACTTATGTGTTCCATTTGGGCTTACACAGAACGACACACAGCGACACGCTGTGTCGGACACAATTGTCTTTCTGTGTCTAAATGGAAGGCACCCTGAAAATCTAGTAGACACTCATTATAAATCCTCAATTATAAGAACAATGAGTTAGTTAAAAAGAACCGAAAAATTATTAATATTAGCTGCGTTCCGTTTCTGCTTTTGAGTGCTCGTGAAAAGGAACGCGAAATTTACGCTTATGAGTAAAACCTAAGCTCAAATTTTTGCTGTTATTATTTGTATACAAAGAAAAGGTTAGAATAATTTACAACATAATTTAAATTAATGCGGTAAATTTATTATGTATTTTTTTATTTATTTTATTAATAAATTTATTATTTTTACTTTTTTTATAGACGTTTTTATAGGAAAAAGGCTCAAAACAATTAAAAGCCTATCTATAGGCTCAAAATAATTCACAATAGACTCAAAAGTTTGACCTTTCCTCTGGCGGATGTTAGTTGCATGACTGCTTGTGTTTTTGCTCATATCTTAGAGCAGGAGTAGCTGCAAGTGCTCACGAGCAAAAATAAGCAGAAAAGGAACGCAGCGATTTATATAGATGTTGCTTGCCGCTTGGCATGTCAGGAGCAAGCTTTTCGCGGACACCACGAGGGTCAAGATTCTATTAATCGGAAAAATTATGTTGAATTAATTTCACTTTTGGCCAAACATAATCCAGAACTTAAAAATCAGCTTTAGTATTTTTTGGATTGCCGGGTTGCCTATAAAAATATGGCCGTAAGTATGTTTAAGCCAGGTGTAAGCTCTGTTAAATATACACGTTCATAACGTATCCTCTTAAGTTATATATCAAATTAAAGCTAATTTTTTTCTTTACACGATAGAATAGGGTTGCCTCTGTCAAAGTGGCCGCAAATAGGGGTTGCCAGCAAGTATTTGGAAATATATTTTATTATTTTTTAATTTATTTTAGGGCTGGAAACCCCTATTTGCGGCCAATTTGACAGAGGTAAACCCTATTCTATCGTGTAAAGAAAAAAATTAGCTTTAATTGGATATATAACTTAAGAGGATACGTTATGAACGTGTATATTTAACAGAGCTTACACCTGGCTTAAACATACTTGCGGCCATATTTTTATAGGCAACCCGGCATAAATACTATTTAAAACTATCAATGAAAATTGCATTTTGAGTAAAAAACAGATGAGTGAAGAAATTTGCAGCCGGATCTTAGGCTATTTATAAAGAAATAAAAAAAATGGTGAACAAGCCCATTGTGCGCAGAAGTCAAAAACGGCTGGGCAACTCTCAAAACTTGCACCGGCGCAGCTTAGAGGGAACATTGCAGACGAAACCACCATGTACTTTGTTTTGCTTTCGTTGATCTGCAGTCCCAGATTTCCTGCCGCCCGCTCAATCTGGGTGAAAGCTTCTTGTACAGCAGCTGTTTTCTTCCAATGATGTCATGTCGTCTGCATAAGCCAGTAATTGGGTGTACTTGTGGAGGATTGTGCCCCTTGATGTCACGCCCGAATCTCGGATCACTTTCTCCAACGCCAGGTTGAAAAGGAGGCAGGCCAGACCGTCCCCTTGTCTGAGTCCATTATAGATGTTGATTGGTCTGCACAGTGTTTCGGATACCTTTACTTGGCTTGTCACATTGGTCATGGTCAACCTACATAATCTTGTCAGCTTGTTCGGTATGCCGTATATATGCACACACCGAGATTTCTTTCTAACCTTAGATACGGCGCATACACAGCCTTAAAGAGAAAAATCATGGCTCCATGGGCGATATAGATAGATGAAGGAGGAGTACAACGCAATGTTATGGTGATAATATGATGTATAATATGTACACTGCATCAGTAATCAGCCCGCAGCGCCGAATTAAAATGTTTAGGAGGCAGGAATACAGGAGAGGCTCAAGGCTTTTTCCCCTCGATTCTTACGAAACATTTTTGTGAATTTACAGTCCGGTCAACAAATGACGAAAAGTTCGTTGTTCAGCAAACTTTTCATCATTCTACGATTTTTGTAAATTTGAAATATTTATTTGCTCATTATTACTGAGTTGAAGAAAAGCTCGCGCCGCATAACTGACCGAAATCGTAACTTCTCGCCAAGCTTCTGGGATCGTTTGAAACAGCTCGAGCTGTAAATATATTTCGAAGAAACAATTACGCCGTTTATGATTAGGTTGAAAAGTTGAGTCGAGGTTGAGTTGAAATTTCGACCACCGTATATGATCCCGAGTTGAGTTCACTTTGGGTTGAAATCGGGTTGAACTGCCATTAAAACATAACCTTTTTTTGTTAATTCTTTTTCTATATTTCTGATTTCCTATACAGTTTTCCATCAAAATGGTGAAGGGAATTTTGTTCCCGCATTATTTCTAACATAGTTTTTGTTTCCTGATGCTCCCAAACATTTCTTTTAGCCATTGTCAAAATTAAATTTCCTCTGTTTTTACATATATAGTTAATATAAAATAATCAACGCGCTACAAAAACACCGAACACAAAACTAAGGCCGAAGGCAAACTTCACGGATGGTAAACAAACAAAACAAATGTCACTTCAACCCAATTTCAACTCAACACGCGTTTATAAGGCGAAATTTCAACTCGACCCAGGTAGGAGAGCTGAGTTGGGTTGAGTGGACCCAGTTTCAACTCGATCAGCGTTTATGACTGGGTTCAACCTGGGTTGAACCTAGGTTGAACCTAGTCATAAACGGGGTAAATTTCTATGATCATTTTTATTTTTAATAGAAAATAATCTATGGACTGCATAAAACATTTTTGGGTATGGTGCGGGCCCCTAGGCCTATGTTGCCTATGCTTAAATCCGCCCCTGTGTAGTACCTGGTTGTTTTTTGCTTTATTTTTTAAAGTAGCAAAGAGAACGTCCTTACAAATTGTTGCTTAACTAACGTCAAATCAAATTATTTCATTTTAAAATGTAGTTTCCAATTTTCCAACAGATGTCACTTAACCGAAATTACAATCCAAATGAAGGTAAAATACATACTTTTATTTTGGACTTTCATTATGACGGGTTTTTGCAATGATAATGATAGTTACCTTCATTATGATGTTGTATGTGTCACAGGTATTTTGACAGGACGAGTGAAAACAGCTCTTTTTTATATGATGGTCTAAGCTTAGGCGTCACGCTTTGTGCTACCAGTTCGTGATGTCGTACATCATGTCGTACCGTCATGGTGCAACGTCTAGTAGTAAGCTTAGCTCGAAGGATAGGGAGAAAGACAGGATACATTAGGCGGAGTCGGGTGGGTGTTGGAGGAGATGGCGGTGAACCTTCCGTTTGAACTTTTGGGTGTTGTATGAGTTCAAGAATGCTGACTGTTGTCGGTTGTTCCACAGTCGAGCTGTTATTGTTATAAACGAATTTCTAAACCGGATTATGGGCGAAGATGAGGGCTGTAAACTGTGAGAGTGAGCCGAGCGGGCAAGTCTTTTATTGTGAGAGAAATGTTGCCGTGGAGGCATGAGGTTACTTATTTCAGTGGAGCAGTCGTTGTGGTAAAAGCGGTTAAATTTTGCAAGAGCTGCTACATTCCTACGGTGGCTTCATGGAGTCAATTGAAGAGCAAGTGGCGCTACCACCAATAAGTTTGAGAGCGCGGTTTTGTACCTCGTCCAGCCAAGCTCAGGTGGTTCTCAGAGCCTGGCCCAGATATATGTACAAGTTGTATTCGAGGCGGGGACGAATTTTATTGCCGTAATTACGTGTTTTTATAGCCTCGGCACATGGCAATCAAAATATGACGAAAATCCGTCATTTATAACGAACACCCGTTAAAATTCGTCATTATATTTTGACAGTTGCGGTTAATATGGAAACAAATAATATTTTTTATTAACTTTCAAGTAAAATTAAAATCAAAATCATTGCAACATTGGAAAAAACGCCTAAAAGCTAGCTTTTTACAATAATATGTCGACCGACAGATGGATATCTTTCGAGTTTTCGTAATCGATTAACCAAAATTTGCCTAATCCGTTTTCCTAATTAATGAGGTTCATATTCGTAATAAATGATGAATTTTAGTCATAAATATGTGCGTGTGTTGAGGCTATTATATGTGATATTTTTTTCAATTAGCTGTTTACTTTTTCTCCACGATATTCTACACGAAATTTTTCCGTGTTGAAAAATACATATGTGGAAAAAATGCTGAACGGAATTCCGTTCGAACTCCATACTAGACTTAAACTGGGAAGTTAAAAAAAACCGATTTTTCGAAATTTTTAATTTTGTTTCTCATTTTTTTTATTAAAAATGTCAAAATAAATTAAAAAATTCGTATTTCGATGGGATGACTTCTACAATCGTTGGGTTTCGCTGTTTTGTTTTCTGTTGCTGCGTGGTTGTTGCATACCATTTTGCAGTAGGGAAGCTTTTCTCTCATCAAAATTTTTCGTTCATCATAATCAGTCGCGTATATTTTCTACCTCTGCTGAAGTTGCGTCCGTCAAACAGTACAGTAACGCTGCCACAGTCGGTAAGCGGTAGTTTTTTTCTACTCTTCCTACTCGAAAACGGAACCATATGAAAAAGATGACTCCGCAATTAATTATATTTTTCTCTATCAAGGTAAGTATGTCTACAGTAGTTAACTTGGCCGTAAACAAAACCGAACGCGCTGATCCCAACACGGTATACAGAAACAAGGTAATGTAATGGAGAAATGTCATTTGAGTGCTGGCGTCACTTGGCACGCTCTTCCCATATAAAATCGGAGTTGTGTTGTTGTTTCTACATTAGTGCTGACGTCACTCGGCACGGAATTTTTACGATATTCGAAGCTGTCAGTCTCTGTTACATTACCTTGTTTCTGTATACCGTGGATCCCAACAGTTGTCTAATGGAATCCAATGGTTTCCGCTTCTTCTTCTGGAGTTGATAAAAGCATCTACTTTTGCCGCCAATGTTTTCCCATTTGTTTATTGAAGTAACCCAGTTACCTTTGAAAGCGACTTACTAACTGTTTTTTTTATTTAGTTTTCACTTTTTGTTGTAGCTTATATTATTGATATTTTTAATTGTTTATTCATAATATACTTTGATAAAACTACTTTTATTCCACAGCTCAATTTTATTTTTTGAACGGATTTTATACAGTCTACTACAGTTTTTTGACAAGACTTCAAATAGTAGTTCAAGAAATGGCACAAAACCATCGATAAGATAAGTGTTCTGTCAGGTATCGCCCAACAAATGATTCCAAAGGGTTCAAATAATTGAAAAATTATACGAGTGGAGCAAAATTTAGAGAAACCAGTAATACAAGTGGACTTACATAAATAGTTGTGAATATAAGACTAAAATTGAACTTGAGCTACTTTGTTTATATACATATGTATGTACAGTGTATTGTATATTCATTAATAAGTTAGCATACACAAATGTGGATATTCGGAGGTTGGTTTTAATTTATGTTAATTTAGCGATTAAAATTGATTAAGATTATTTGGATCCAAATATGAAATATGGTATAAAATATTTTTATATGCAAAGTAGGTCTTTCAAATTAAAATATTTTATAAATATTGTATAACTGCAGTGATTTCTAATGAAACAAGAATACCGGTAAAATTCACGATAAAGCTTTATATTCAGTTGGAATGAAAATGTATTACTGTTTAATTCGATTTTTTTACACTTTTTCAAAAATATAATCCCTCTATATAACTCGTATTCGTTATAATATTTAGTTAGATAGTTCTAACATATCTCCCGAAGCATAAGAAACTGGAATTTCCTGGTCATAAAAGCTGGTAGAGCGTAGGGGATATCTTCCAAATGTTCTCCACAAGCTATTTTCCTTAATATTGTTACACATTTCACGGCTTACTCCATCAATTTTTTTGGTGATCAGTTACGTAGACCTCCCTCGACATAACCTCCAAGGAGACGACAAATACCGTTAAATCATATCAAATCCCCTGGGAAACTTATCTTGAAGAAAGCAGAATGTTAGAGTGTCTGTGTGACATGTGGCGCCATCTTAAATGCTGTTCAGGTGAAGACCGTCCAGTTCACTTCATTAATTATGGTTTGATAACATTAATGGTATGATCCTTCCCTTCTCATTTTTAAAGAAATAAGGTTCCATGACGGTTTCTGACCGTACTAAAAAGTTGTTCAAGATCCATTGGCTTTGTGGGCGGGCACAAGGCTGGAATCACTTAATCCATCCATAAAACGAAATAAGAGATTTGTTGCTCAGTTTTTACTTTTGTTAATCCATATCAATTAATATTATAAAAACTCAACTGGAAACTCCCGTATAACGCGAATTCGTATAACGCGGCGAAAAAATTGGACCTAGTACTCATATAGCGCAATAAACAGTCCCGTATTATAGTACAGTTATTTGGTTCTAAAAAAAGAGGTAACCTGGAAAGTTTTCCGGGAGTTTTGAAAATGGGTAATTTTATAGATTTCGATGTTCTCTTTCCGAATTTCAAATTTGCTGCCTCGTATCTTTTCCGCTCGCGCTGTCATATTGGAAAAATGGCGCCTAAAAGCAGTTTTTTGATACTCATTTCCGACTCATTTTACGATAAAAACATTTATATACAAAATGAAACTAGAGAAAATTGCCTACAATTTATGTAACTTTGACGCGCAGGCGCCGCGAAGGCGCATAGACTATTGTAATGTTTGGGTGTTGTGGACCAAGCTAGTGAACCAGCTTTTGCTTGTGGCGTCTAGTGCCGCCTTATTTAGTGTGTGGAATAAATACAATTGCTTTTAAATAATGCAACATTTATTCATACCAAAATACCTATTCCCGCAGGGCAAGTTATTGCCACTCTTACTCGGACTGAGTTCTGGGAATCAATGATTATTCACAAAATCCTTACAACTATTTATACTACCTAATTCCCCTACTTATGTTACTTAGCTTAATAAATTTACTTTACATAATCTATTCCCCTATGGAATCCACTTGTAATACAGTATTCGTTATTTGTCTATTAGAACTGTCATAATTAACTTGTATTACAGTGTTTTCCATAGTGTGCTCTTATATACACTACACTATGTTTCTATTGAAAATGATCATAGAAATTGTTACTTCCAACTATATATATAAAAATGAATTGCCTCATGTATGACGGAGCATTACTTGAGTACGGCTTGACCGATTTGGCTCATTTTTTTGTTGTGTTCGTTATTGTGAGGACAAGGTTCATATGAAAGAAAATATTTGGAAAATACACGGGAAAGGTCCGAAATTTGGATGGTATTTTTATATGAAAACAATTATTTTTCTATTATGGTCATTGAGTAAAATTTAAGTTGGCGGTGCGAAAAAATATTTCATTTCAATTTTGATGGATAAAATATTTCTCTAGCTTAAAAAAATACGCTTTTATTTTAAAATTAACTAAAAAGAAAAAAATAATTTTGAAACTTTTATATCTCCAGCCAGTATAGGGAACAACCTGCCTTTCGAAATCAGGCAAATGATTAAATTAATGAAGTTATTGGTAAAAATTATAAATATAACTTACTTAAATGTAAAAAAGCGTGGGCCTCTTTACCTACATATACTATTACTTTATTAACACTGGAGCTTTTCGTTAGCGGCCTACGCTTTTTTTACATTTAAGTAAGTTATATTTATAATTTTTACCAATAAATTCATTAATTTAATCATTTGCCTGATTTCGAAAGGCAGGTTGTTCCCTATACTGGCTGGAGAAATAAAAGCTTCAAAATTATTTTTTTCTTTTTAGTTCATTTTAAAATAAAGGCGTATTTTTTAGTTTTTTTAAGCTATATATTTTTATTTTCTACTTTTTAGTCTATCATATATCTTCCGCCATTTTGTTGTGGCCGCCATATTACTTTTGCCGGCCGATAACTTAGCAAACACAGCTCAGTTTAAGACAAGAAAACAATGATAAAGAAGGATGAATAGAAAAATTCAATAAACTCAAAATCATCGAACTTGCACTTAAGCATTTCTGGCTTTTTACTGTAGACATGTTCAATATTTTTCAGCTCATTTTAAAATAAAAGCGTATTGTTTAGTTTTGCTAAACTATACATTTTTAATTTTTTAATTTTTAGCCTTTCGTCTTCTTCCGTTTTGTGGTAGTCGCCATATTAGGTTTAAAATGACGTGACACGGCTTAATGTATTCTACTCGTCATACTCTTTCATTTGATATCCATATCAAGGGTATTGTAAAGAAAAAGGTAGTCCGACATTTTGTGTCGGCCGCCATTTTGAATTTGGAATGACGCCACACAGCTTATACTATTCTACTTGTCATATCCTTTCATTTGATACCCATTTTAAATGTTTTAGAAAGAAATAGTTAATCCGCCATTTTGTGTTGGCCGCCATTTTGAATTTGGAGTTACGCCATAAGGCTAATTGTATTCTACTTGTCATACCCTTTCATTTGATACCCATGTCGGGGGTCGGGGAGCAAAATAGCAAAATTCATCTTGATTATTTCACAAAATGGTCAGATTGCATTGTCACGCGAACTTTTATGTATGGGCAAAATTTAAAGTAGATCGGTTATATGCAAGTGGGTGAAAATCAAGTTGCAAGATTTGTCTACATTCATACATACATACATACAGGTGAAGCTAATATAAAGCGTATAAAAACGGTTATATTTTCAGGTTGATTTTAAAGTTGACTGATACTATGTACTAAGTACTATGCACTATGCACTATGTACGATGTATTATATACTATGTTTGTACTATGTACTAAGTAATATATACTGTGTACTATGTATTATGTACTCTGCACTATGTACTATCTACTATGCACAATGTACCATGTATCATTATATAATAAAAATGAAAAAAAGTTCGTTGGTTAATCCATAACTCACGAATGGCTCAACAGATTTCTTTGATTTTTTTTTATTTTTTGTAGAATAGTCTGTGGAAGGTTTATAGCCAAAAGTCGGTAAAATTAGAAAAGAAAGTTGTTAAATCGCGATAAATGTACATGCACGCACAAAATTGGATGTACGTATGTATGTTCCCTAATACCTCGCAAACCATTCAACCGATCACCACAAATATTTACCCTTATATTATTTACGTTAAGACAGTGGTTTTGGCGTCGCTGCTTACTTTCAAAATTCACTCCTAGGAAGCGCTGTCATAGAGAGCTTTGTTTCGATATTAATATACATACACTAGCAGGACCCAGAACTCGAAATTCGAGTGCCATTTTCTATACCTTTTTTGAATTTAAGCCTGTGCAGTTTCCTGTCTCCAATCACAAGGCCAATTTTAGGAAGTGTGTGAAATAAACCTTGAATTGCCATGTTTTTCACATGGGCAGTTGTACGTGGTGTACTCGAGAGTGGGTAAACCATCGGCGCTATTCGTTTTCTCTCAGAAAGGAAAGACAAAAAATATCGTCCATCACCAAAAATTACATATTTTTGTAAATGCTTGTAATATTCCTTTCCTATGAAAAGTTGTTGAAGAGTTGAATTTTGAATATTTGGATTAATAAAAAATGTTTTAACGTTCGTGGTTTTAAAGAATATTTAGGTAATTTTGGTCACCTACATCATATAAATGTATATTGAATCTAATGTCTCACACTTTTATATGAATAATTTGTTTTTGGTTCTTCTTTATGAAAAGTTGTTGAAGAGTTGCATGTTGCATTTTCAAGAGTTGAGTTAATTTTAAATGTTTATTTTTAACGTTCGTGGTTTTTAAAGAATAAATAGGTAATTTTGGTCATTAAATGTATATATTGAATCTAATGTTTCAAACTTTTATAGGAATAATTGGTTTTTCGTTGGTGGTTGTTTTAACGTTCGTGGTTTTAACAGAATACAGAGTTTAATTTTGAAGATCATATAATTAAACGGTAAGCATTTATTTTGTAGCACCATTTTTCAGAAATTCAACTCTCCAAATGTAATGAAAACTGTTTCACCATGTAGCTCTCAGCTCAAAGAAGTGCAGATGCAGAATCACAATTTTATTTATACACGGCACAATACAACGCTAAAAAATAGAAAATAATTTTACAATTAATTCCCATATGAAACGTATGCCATCTGTTACATTTAATTCCCATATATAACCCCACACTTTTGCATTATGTGACATTAAGAGATAATAAAAGTTGGTTTTTTGGCATTGCGTTTTCCAACTATAAAAAATTGGTTTCATTTTTCAATTTTGTTTTATTGTTCTCGAAAAATTTTTTTATTAAAGGCTTCTAGATTTAAATTCAAAAAAGCTATAGAAAATGGCCCTCGAATTTCGAGTGCTGGGTCCTGCTATTTGCATTACTTTTAAATGTTTTAAAGTTCTTTGTTTTAAAAGAATACACAATTAATTTTGGTCATACTTCAAATAAATGCATTTTGAATCTAATGTCTCCAGCTTTATAGGAATAGTTGGTTTTTCGGTAATGGTTAAGAAGAGTTGAATTTTGAAGGTTTGGATTGACTTTAAATGTATAAACGTTGGGTGCAGCGAGGTGCACCGGGTCCCAGCTATCCAAAATACAGAAAATAAGCGGTTCATGGACACACTTCATCTGTGTATGAAAATTCATATCTCGAAAAATGCCATGTCAATGGATAGTTTTATTGTCTCAATCAAAATGTCAGATAGTTTCACATTTTGTTATTTGGAATCAAAAATACCAAAAAATTGCCTTTTTCAAACTCTCCTACTGTATATTAAAATTCATATCACCTGATTACTACTATTGGCTTATGGGTGCAGCCTAGGCGCACCGGGTCCCAGATAGTTTAAATATAAAGGAATCATAAAATTACTTGTCTTGACTGATGAATCCAGTTAAGTTGAACAAAGATAAGTCCGTTGATATATCCGTTGTATCCAGTTTAATCCGGCTCGAAGGACCAATGTTGGTGTGTGTTCTTTGTTCCTGGAATTTTTTTGGCGCAAGTTAAATCTTCCGCTAATTATGCTCCGTAAATTAGCGCTGGAACTAAATCTTCTGTGCCACTATTTAATTGCGATCACAAATCAAAAGTTGCGGCTTGATGACCCCTCGTTGCACTTTAAAAGAAAAAACGGCGAAAGAAATAAAAAACAAAATAATTAAAAAATTAAAAAACACGACGCCGAATTAAAAAATGAACTAAAAAGTCAAAACCAAGTTTTAAGTACTAATGTAAGACAGAAACAAGGTAGAAGATATTTTATTTATTTTGTTATCACACAACTATCGTATATGTATAATCTGTATTTTTTCAGTCGGGTACAGTTTTAATTGTACTTATTCTCGTAACATTTTGTACCCCGGCTGCAAAAATACAGATTATACATATACGATAGTTGTGTGATACTTAACAAAATAAATAAAATATCTTCTACCTTGTTTCTGTCTTACATTAGTACTTAAAACTTGTTTTTGACTTTTTAGTTCATTTTTTAATTCGGCGTCGTGTTTTTTAATTTTTTAATTATTTTGTTTTTTATTTTATGATATTTTAGTGATTATAACTCGTAAACCAATGTAGTTTTTATTAAGTGATTTTATTTTACTTCTTATTATTATAGCACTTACAACTATTGAGATACAGTTTTAATGCAAAAGTAAAGTTATCGAAGTTTGATTTATTCTATCTAAATTTAGACACGCTGATAGATTAGGCAGAAATCGTCTCAATGAGACCTTTCATTTGATACCCATATTGACCCGATCAGAAGAAGAAAAAAATAAATCGGGTGTGACGTAAATTGGGTCTGACGGCCGCCATACTGTTTTTTTTTAAAAATTAAAGCCTATGTTACTCGGGCTCACTAAACGATTCTAACGGTACTCCAGCGATCTAAATCCGTTCAGGCGTTTAGAAGTTATGGTGGAACAAAGAAACATACCAACATACATACATGAATCCTGAAAACATTACACTCCTTTTTGGGGCAGTCGTGTTACATAGCGTTTGTTTAGGGAATTTTAATTTCGCCTCAATAGCATACTAGGCTTAACTATTAAGTGTTCATTCATGGTGATGGGTTAATAAAAGACGTTTTGAGTAATTTAATTTTATTTAAGCTTAAAATTCGCGATCATTTAACACATATCTAATAAGTGTTATATATATTTGAAATCGTCTCAATTTTACCTTTCGTTTGATATCCATATTGACCCAATCAGAAAAAAAAATTAAATTGGGCGTTATGTAAATTGCGTCTGACGGCCGCCATATTGTTTTTTTAAAAATTAACCTAGCCTATGTTACTCAGACTCATTAAACGATTCTAACGGTACCCCAGTCATCTAAATCCGTTCAGGGGTTTAGAAGTTATGGTGGTAGAAAACAACGTACATACACACAACAAACCTAAACACATTACACTCCTTTTTTTGGGGCAGTCGTGTAAAAAAATGCATAAGATAATTTATTATAATTTCACTATTTATTTCCGTGTGTGCCTGTGTCCAAACTTGAAGTGACTAACATTTTTAATTTTACTTTGTACCGAAGTTCACAACTTTTACACAACGGTATATTGAAAGACAGTTTGCTTCTATTATGTACAATAAGCCATAATAGCATCAAAAAATATTTGTTTTTAAATGAAATTATTTAAGCCACAGTGAGCTACAAAAAAACAATTTTCTTAAAAATAGTGATTTTGAATTGATCATGAGCAGTTAAAATTTATGGAAATAATTGACTGAAACGTAAAAAGTACAGAATATAAAAGATCCTCGTCTGTCTGATTTTTTTATTTGTCCAAAAACAAGCGAAGCCAGTTTCACGTAAGGCAAGTTAGTTTTTTTGTGAACATCTTCAGAAATTTTGCCGGGGATTTTGTTTTTGTATAAATACAGAGGCGGTCGTTGCAAGATCGTTCATTGTTATTAAAGATTTATAATTGTTAGTTGACTCTAAACGCGTATAACATATAACCATAAAATGGGTGATTTGCTTTGCTCAGTGATTTTAGTTGTTGCTTTGACATTCGTTTCTGTTCACTGTAAACGGGAAAATTTTCGTAAGTTGTTAAGATTATTATTTACTTTATGAATTGTAAAAAATGTATCGTTAATCTGTTTTTTATCTGTTTAACTTTGTATGTAAAATTTCTAAGTTAAGGTCAGTGTCAACAATATTTTAATAAATTTCTTTTATGTCTTAAGTAATTATTATCTCAATGTGAATACCATTTATTTAATTTTTATCGTGTTTATTTTTTATTGGTAACTAGGAAAAATATATTGCCCAAATATTAATTGATTGATTTCTTGTTAATTATTTGGAAAAGTTTTCTGCTCGTGAAATGAACGAACGAAATGTGTGAACATTTTTTAGAATACCTTTTTAGGGGTTAAAACGATCATATTCTAAAATTTCAAAATAAATATGTTCGTTATAATAAAAAACATATAAGCGATCAAACTAAAACAATTTTGTTGATTGTACAACAGTGGTAGGTGTTGAACGACCAGTTCAAATTCAAACTACTGCGTTACTATACATTAAGATTCGGAATCACAAAATTCAATATTTTTTTAAAAATGAATGGCTTAACTATGATGCATGATTTTTGGTTTTTAATACTCATGTATTTAATAAAATTATCAACATTCGTAAGCATAACTGATCAATGAATTTTATTTTGTAAGTAGTATAGGTTCAATTGCGAGCTACCTGAAGATTTGGAGGCTCCATCAATTTCTGATGATAATCTTACGGCTGTCACCACCAGCCTTAGTAAAAGTTAGGAGACCAATAACCCGGCTTAAAAACAAGCGCTCCTGTGCAGATGGCATTACCGCGGAACTGGCTAAACATGGAGGGCCTATAGTCTAATAAATAGTTCGAAAAAAGGCCTTCGTAATGCGAAAAATACCGCACGTGATTTTTTTTACCAAATGATTTTATATATTTTTATAAGCTTAAATGGAAAATGGTGTCATCCCCACCCTCTTGCTAAACTTACAGAGAAAGGAAACGCGTTTAATTCTATATCTCAGAAACTATGCATTTTACGAGAAAAATGTATATTACCTTTTTTGTAGATAAATAAGTAATTAAACTTTTTGTTCAGAATTTTTTTTTGTTCAGACGATGGTCTTAACTAGTATCTACTCACTAATGATGAGCAAAAATGGTCTTGGTCTTGCAGTCTTGTCTTCAGCTTGCACATTTAGCAAGACCAAGACTTCCTATGCTCGCAAAATTAACTCCAAGGCTAACTTAAGAAGACCAAGACCAAAACTATATTAGTCTTGTCTTGGTCTTGCGTTTGCTCATCACTAGTATCTAGTATGTACTCACATATGCATCCGAGACGTGGGTGCTTAGCAAAAAGCACTATAATCTCTTCACCGTGTTCGAGAGGGAAATCCTCCGGAGAACTGTTGGCCCTATATGTGAGGAAGGAAGATGCCGGAAAAACCGAGCAATTGGTTCGACAGCAGGCTGACAACATGTTACTATAAAAAAAGTTTATTTGTACCCGAACCTCAACAAGAGCCTCGAAACGGACAGACTCTACGGCACCGAAAGATGGACTTCGTTATTGGATCATGGAACGTCAGCAAGCTACGTACGTTGTAAGTTCTCTTTTAACTACGCTGCAGTGGTACAAAATTGTCATCACAGCATTACAAGAAACTGGATGGAACGGCAGCTACATTACGGATCTGAACACAGTGTCCTCTAGCAGAACCTCGAATAAAGACTTTAGAGTGGCTTTCATCATAGACAAGAAATTTAAATCAGATTTTCTGAATTTTAGGCCGATAAGCAGTAGAATTTGTGTAACTGCGAGTTAAATCCAAATTCCAAAACCTCACGATAATTTACGATCATGCCCAACAGAGGATAAGGCCGAAGAAGATTAGTCAAGTGTCGCCGCTAGCTTCACAGCTTCAAATCAACGAGAATTTATTAATGCCACTATTGAAGTAGAATTAATTAAAGTGAAAAACTTATTGTCAAAGCAATGACGTTGATCAAATTAAAAAATTCAAAAATTCAATTTTCGAAATTTCTTTCATGCCTTCATCTCGAGAATCTCATTCGGATCAAAACCAAAGTCCCCATGGATAGACAGTGCGATGAATGCACTGAGTCTTTCATTGGCCGTTAAGTTTCGTATGTAAGTTTTGAATCTCTTCAGTGTCGAAACTGTTAAAAGATATTTGATTGTTAGAAATCTGCTCGGGTCACAAAAATCCAAAACTTCCAAACCTCGGCATCTTTCAGCAGATTCTGATACTTGATCAATGAAGTATGCAGCGAGATGATATCCAAGTAATCTACTTTTTTAGTTGGGTCAAATCCAGGGAGAAGTATCTGTAAGCTTAAAAGGATATCATTAAGAAATTTTGTTGAAATAATGTTTTGACAAATCGAAGTAGCCTTAAGTATTTTAATTAATTTTACGATTTGACAATAAAGGAATTTTCACTCCACTAAAACATTCATAACAGAAAGGACGTGTTTTTCTTTATATCTCGGATAAACCTTAATAGGTTATGGGCCCAGCATTTTGAAGGTTTAGGAATTAATAAATTAAATAATACTAATTCTTAAACATTGTAGATATTTTATAAGAGAATAAAAAAAAATTTCAAAATGGAGGCCGAGGTATCAAGAATTGACAAATTGCAAAATGCAACGCAATATACGACTTGGCGATTTCAAAGCAAATTGAGTCTAATGGCGTTGGATATTTATGATTTGGTGGATGGAACAATTCCTAAACCAACTGAAAGTGGAGATTTACAGGTAGATTGGGTAAAGAAGGACGCTCGAGCACAAAGGTTAATCGGGACAACAGTATCAGCCTCAGTTATCCCTCATATTGTTAATTGCAACACGGCAAAAGAAATGTGGGATAAATTGAGTGCTGTGTTTGAAAAGAAAAATGAATCCAGCATCTTAATGCTGAATCAACAGTTCTTTTCAATAACAAAAGAGGTAACCGAGGATATGGTAACATTCATCGCAAGAATGGAGGACCTGATATATAGTTTAAGGTCGTTGGGGCAGTTAATTTCTGATGAAATGATAATTGCAAAAATTATCATGGCTCTACCTGAAGAATATAATGCCTTTGCAAGTGCGTGGGAATCTACGAGTAAAGCTGACAGGACGTTAGAAAATTTAAGAGCACGTTTAGTGATGGAAGAAAGTCGTGTGGAAAATAAAAAAGTCGTGTGGAAAAGAATTACCGGAACAAAGCACACGAGAAATCACAAAGAAAACCTCAAAATGACAAGAAAATATATAAATGTTTTTTGTGTCATAAACAGGGACATTTTAAACGGGATTGCCCGCAAATAAATATGAAAATAAATAAACCAGCAGCTTGCAAATCTGATAGGGAAGCTTTTATGTGTTCGGCAAACGGATCAAATGCAGATCATTGGCTGCTGGATACCGGTGCAAGTGACCACATGAGCCACAAGTTAGATTGGTTTCAGGATATTCGTCAGCTAAATCCACCAAAAGAAGTAAAATTAGCAAACGGTGGGATACTAAAGGCACCGTTATGTGGAACAATTAACTTACTTGTTTTTAATGGAAAGAAGTGGAGCGAAAAAGTTCTAACGGATGTCCTATACGTTCCAGACTTGCAGAGAAATTTATTTTCTGGAGCTAAAGCTCTAGATAAAGGTTTTACCCTGGCTTCAGATAAAAGCAAGTGTGAACTAAAGCGAGGCGATGTCGTTGTGGCAGTGGGAGCTCGCGATGGAAATTTATTCAAGATGCAGTTCAAAGTTCAAACAAAGGCAATTGCAGTAAACATGGCAGAAAAGTGCAATACATTGAAAAGTTGGCACGAAAGACTTGGGCACCAAAATTTAAGTCATGTTCGAACCTTTTTAAAGGAATATAATATTGAGTTTGTCGATGAAGACTTCATGTGTGAAGGATGCTTAATGGGGAAACAACACAGAGACCCGTATAAAACCAGCGCAATGAAGACTGATACATGCGGCGAAATAATTCATGCTGATGTTTGCGGTCCAATGCAAGCTGAATCCATTGGTAGAAATAGATATTTTTTACTTATTAAAGATAACTTTTCGCATTTTCGTACTATTTATTTTATAAAAAACAAATCAGAAGTTTTTGAAAAAATAAAAGCATTTATTAATTTTGTTAAAAATCAGCATGGTCACAAGATCAAGATTTTACGAACAGATAATGGTAAGGAGTTCTTAAATGCCAAAATGGAAAAGTTATTGGAGTCACATGGAATCTGTCATCAACGTACTGTGCCATATACTCCAGAACAGAATGGATCAATTGAACGAGAAAACCGTACAGTAGTTGAAGCAGCACGGTCGATGTTATACGCCAAGGGCATAGAACTGAAGTTTTGGGCAGAGGCTGCTAATACCGCAGTTTACATCTTAAACAGAACTGGCACAAGCAGTATATTGAAGAAAACACCATATGAGTTATGGCACAATAAAATTCCGAACATTCATCATCTAAAAGTTTTCGGGACAAAAGTTTTTGTGCATATTCCGAAGCAGAAAAGGCAAAAACTTGATGCAAAAGCAACGAAATGTACTTTTGTGGGGTACGATGAGAATGTTAAAGGCTATCGTGTTTGGGATCCTAAAACAAGAAAAGTTGAGATAGCCAGGGATGTCAAGTTTATAGAAAAAGATTTTTTTGAAGTGCTGGAGACAAATGAGAAAAATAATTCGGATCAAAATAGTACAATTGATATATTTTTCAGAAACCAACAAGAACAAAATCTTACCGAACAAAATCATGGTGAACAACAAATAGATAACGAACAAAATATAAACCACACAGATGAAGAAATCATTAGGGAAAGACCAACAACGTCAGGTTGGTGTACATTAGATAATGAAAATATTTTAGAAAATCGGCTTCGGGATCGAACTAAAATTAGGAAACCAGTTCGTGATTGTGGTGGAGAATGTGATGAGTTCTCGCATCATGGTAGTGAGGTAACTATGGCAGAAGCAATGTTTTCAATAGTTGATGAGCCTTCAACTTTCGAAGAAGCTATTCACTCTACTGACAAAGTTCATTGGAAAAAGGCAATGGATGAAGAATATAAGTCTTTGATTGAAAATAAAACATGGGTACTTACTGAAGTGCCACAAAATCAAAAACTTATTGATAACAAATGGGTCTATAAAGTGAAATACAACATTGATGGTAAAATAGAACGTTACAAAGCGAGACTGGTAGCCAGAGGTTTTACGCAAAAATATGAAGTGGATTACAAGGAAACATTGATATAAATCAAAATGTAAATCATTTTGAAGATTCTGAGTTTAACAAAGTCTATCCTTATAGAGAAGCTGTCGGAAATTTAATGTATTTATGTGTCGGAACAAGGCCTGATATACAATATGCAGTGGGAGTTGTGAGCCGGTATCTTGAATCGCCTACAAATGCCCATGTAAATATGGTGAAGAGAATTTTTAAGTACATAAAAGGAACGATAGAATATGGCGTTTACTATGAACCGCAGGCAACAGGAGGACTAATCGGTTACAGCGACGCTGATTATGCAGGGGATACCAAGACTAGAAAATCAACATCAGGTGTAATATTTTTATTAAATGGTGGACCAGTCAGTTGGGAATCAACCAGGCAACAAGCTGTAGCATTGTCGACAACCGAGTCAGAATATATTGCAGCTACTGTAGCAGTAAAAGAGTTAATTTGGCTAAAGAGATTGATTAACGATCTTATCGATGAAAAGAAACTTCCAGAGCTGTTTTTGGACAACCAGAGCGCAATTCGGCTGATAAAAAATCCGGAATTTCATAAACGAACAAAACATATTGATGTTCGTTATCATTTCATTCGCGAGAAGTATGAGTAGGAATTTTTTAGCTTGAATTATGTATCAACAGATGAACAACTGGGTGACATTCTTACAAAAGCATTAGCAAAAGGACGTTATGAGAAGCTGCGAAATATGATGAAAGTCATAAAACGAAATAATTATTGTAAACATGTATTAGTATAAAATATGTCAAAAAGTGGGAGTGTTGAAATAATGTTTTGACAAATCGAAGTAGCCTTAAGTATTTTAATTAATTTTACGATTTGACAATAAAGGAATTTTCACTCCACTAAAACATTCATAACAGAAAGGACGTGTTTTTCTTTATATCTCGGATAAACCTTAATAAATTTGTCTCACAAAGTCTGAATCCGCGTATCGACCCAAGGAATAAAAAATATAGTTTAAAAAAACTAAAAAATACGCTTTTATTTTAAAATGAACTAAAAAGTAAAAAATAATTTTGAATATAAAGTTTTTATTGCTCCAGCTAGTAATGGAAACAACCTACCTTTCGAAATGTAAAAAAGCGTGGGACTCGTTACCTATAGTCCTATTTTATTAATTAACACCGGAACTTTTAGCTAGCGCCCGGAACTTCGCTATCATTAGTTTATGTGTATCAAGTAATGATCTGACCTTTCATCATTGCCGAAGGGCACAATGGCAATGGTACATCACATTTACGAGATGTATTCCGAAGACTCTCCACAAATCGTTTGGAAACTATTGACAAACAAATGGTAGATTTTATACGTCAGAGAAATGGATTATCGATATACACTCTTAATTGCCAGAGTTTCGAAGGCATTCCCAGGATCTTACTGTTATTGTTAAAAAAAGTCGAATATCGTTATTCTTACTGAGACTTGGATAAATGAAGTCGAGGATATTAGTGTACCTAACTTCAATTTTGTTGTCAAATAAAAACGACCGAACGTTCGAGCAGGATTGGAAATCTATCATAATTAACATGATAAGGTGAACATTATCACCCCAAGCCTCGAGATGATTCAACTGCAAAAGTCAGTGACGACACCTGTTGGTGATTTTGTATTACTGAGTGTAAAACTCTGAATGGGAAAATAATTGTCATTGTAGCTATTTATATATCTGTAAACCAAAAGTTCGACGACATTACATATTTTATACATCGCTCATTACTAGTATATAGTAATGTAGGTTAGGGTGGAACTTAAGTATATGGTAAAAAAAAAACTTTTTTGTTTTGATATCTAATAGTGATATTTTTTTTCCTTTTTGAATGCCTAAACTACCGGTAAAAAAATTTTAAGGTAATTACTTCGTCTTCCGGTTCCTCACGATGATCAAAGTTTTACCAATTTAAACAAAAAGTAATTTGAAGTTAAAAACGCAGCTCCTTACCTCATATCTGCTTAAATTAAGCGTAATATTTGCTTAATTTAAGCAGATATGAGGTAAGAGCTGCGTTTTTTACTACCATCTGTGGTGGCTGTGTGTCGACTTCCACCCTCTTCCCTTTGTTAATTTAGTTATTCAGCCTAGTGTGGCTTATAATCCTTTTTAATTCCAAAATTTGGCATAATATTGCGGGACTTCAACTTTCCCAAGATAAAATCATCTCTAGCTTCTGATCCACCCACGCTTTAAGCGGCTTCCATGACAGTATGACAAGGAAAACATAGAAAATCAGGTATTTCTCCTGTTAGTTCCATTTTTTTTCAATTGTTCGTCAGAAAAGTCTGACAAGACAGGAGGTTCCGTCAGCTTGAAATCATTCCAGTTTATTAAACCGAAATATGTATTCAGAAGCTTCAAAATTGAGAACAGGAACTTCAAAACTTTTCTTAGGTTTAGATCTAGTTGCAATAATCCTTCTAACCGCAAGGTCTCTGATATCTTTCCGGGCATCAGTTAACATTGTTAAACGGATATTTTCATGATTACCACAGATGGCATTTCTTTGGGTAACTGGATCGATGATGCCTTTATACTGTTTTATAAGGTATCTGGAATAGTGATGAGCAAAAATGGTCTTGGTCTTGCAGTCTTGTCTTGGTCTTGCACATTTAGCAAGACCAAGACTTAGCTCTGCTCGCAAGACCAAGACTAAGTGAACTAGACCCAGACCAAAACCAAGACTTTAGCAAAATTCTCAACAACACTATCATCATCAGATTCTGATGTTTGGTCTTCGCGTAAAAATAAATGACACGGAACACAAAAGAGAGTACCACTATGATTCCGTTTAAATATGTATTTACGAACGTAACCCAATGTTACTCTTAACATACATAACACCATTGCGGAATCAAGGTTCAACTTTGATTTCTTCAAGCTCTACATTATTATTGTTATTATTATTATTATTAGCATTCTTATTACATGAAGGAATGTATAATAAACAATTGAATTAATTTTTATAAAATAAAACTAACGTACAATAAGTATCATATCTATTTTTTAATTTTTCTAAACTGTTACGATAAGTCTTGCAAAAACAAGAACCGATCTCGCAAGAACAAGACCAAGACTTAGCTGGGCTCGCAAGACCAAGACAACACCAAGCCTTAGGTACGCTCGCAAGACCAAGACCAACTGAACAAGAACAAGGCGAAGACTATATTAGTCCTGTCTTGGTATTGCGTTTGTTCATCATTAATCTGGAACAATTAATCATTTCCCACAAATGAGTAGAGCCATCCTTATAAAAAGGTTTTACTTTAATGTTAAACCACATATGACTGTAAATTTTAATGATATATTCGGCAAGAACCTTTAAATTGTAAGATGGTGTTTTACACGACACATATAAATGCAAAAGTCTGTTGGCTGTTGTTAACCAACGAGAGTGGGAGAGTTTTCCAAGGTTCCTTTTCGCTAAGTCTTTTGGAAATATTCCGCTTGATACTGCATGTCAGATTTAAAACAATACGTTTGGTCCGTACTTAAGTCCTCAAAATTCATATTCACATGTTTCAATTTTTTTATAATCCTGAATTTCCATATCTTCGCATTTTTCAAGTTGTTTTCCTATTAGCCCAGAAAATCTCTTAGGTCCCGTAGCTTTCCCATTGAGTCGTTAAAATAAGTACCTGAAGGGGAGCTCATACGTATGTAGTAAGCATATTATTATGCATTGTAAAGGTTTTTTTAATTTAGTTTCCAATATCCTTATAACTCCAGCTTTACGCCCCGTATTGACAGCGGTTCCGTGGCACCCAATAGACTCACAAACACCACTTTACGTTAACTCGAACTAATCTATCATGAGTCTTATGGGGCCCTAGACTATCAATAATATTGTGCAATATTTTGATTTGTTCGTGATATTGAAAGAATGTCTGGGGAAAAGAAGGAAACCGTCAATATTTTGCTCAATATAACTGCACAATATTATTGATAGTCGTCTATGGGCCACTTTACTCTCACTTAAGTAAAAGACACTATGAAAGCCACAGTCAAACACTATGAACGCCAATCCAAACTAAACTATACATTAATTACGAAACTAAAAAGCCTTCTTCATTTTGTTTCGCATCATATAAATTTATTGATAGGCTTAAAAGGCGTAATGCAGTTTTTTCGCGTTTTACTAATTTTTCTAGAAATTCACATGCTTTGAGGAACCGGTAAACATCATTTTAAATTTAAAAGTAAAATATTTTCGTTATATGGAGTAAAAAAGAAAACAAGTTTTCACTATTACAATATTAAATTCGAAAATTCGTTTTTTAGTTCCACCCTAGTAGGTGGTGCTACTATTGGTAAGAGAGAAAATAAAGTACCACTAGCACTTATTCTTACAAATTCACTACAAATTACGTATAGGTTTTGAAGTGGGGCTGGATATGTGATCTGCTAGCGTGATATCACGCCAGCAGATCACCTGATTTTTCGAGATCGGTAGGTTCCACAAAATTAATTCTTTCACTACAAATTGACTACAAATTACTTATAGGTTTAGAAGTGGGGGTTGAATATGTGATCTGCTAGCGTGATATACGTCACATCTTTCACGTGCACTGGGAACACGCGCTATTTTTTATATAACTTTTTTTTTTGAAATTTTGCAGGTTGATAGTTCTCAACATGTAGATTAAAAGTTTCAATGGGCACAAGGCCCCAAAACCCCTCCTCGCCCCACAAAAACCAACCCTCGGGGCTAGAGGGATATAACAGATTTCTGAATGTAATACAATTTATTCTTGTAGTCCACCCAACACCTACCCAAAATAACCACCCCATTGACCCTTCAACCACCGACCATCTAAGACCTCTTTTCGTACGTCCCTTCACGGCCGACTGTCAGTAAAGTCAAAATGCAGAGTATTCACCTTTCAATTCATACGTTGTGGATTTTTCGAAAAAAACCAACAATACTTTGTTGGCCTTGTGCGCGTTTCATTCCGTTTCGATTCGTTCGTAAACAAGCAAGGCCCTTTTACATCCCAAGCGCAAAGTGGAAACGCAAATTGGAGCTCTTGTATCGCACGAACGTGGATTTCAAAATTGGGTTGTTCGCGGGTTTTGGCGATTGAAATATGAAAATAATAGATTTGCACGAATTCCGAATTTGAAAATTTTGAATTTGGTGTTGTGGGCATATTGGATATTTTAAAAATTAGGGACAAGGAAAATTTCGAAAATGCAAATTTAGGAATTTGGAAAGTTCTGGGAAATTCAAAATGACACTCTTTGGCATTTAAAATTTTAAATATTCAAAATTTACAATATTGTTACTCAGAATTTCGGGAAGAGAAATTTTGTGAGGGAAAATAAGAAATTTTGTGAGGGAAAATCCGAATTTTTTTAAATAAAATGCTTCTTTGTCGCTCTACATTTAAATGCCAACAATTCGGTCAAGTTGCCGTTGGTTTTTGCAGCTGCAGTGGCTTATTTCCATCGGCTTCAGCTTCATAAAGCTTGTTTTGCGCCTGTTTTCTAAAAAAAGCTTTTGGTAGATAAAAAGACATTTTCTTTAATTGAAAGTTCTTGTTTTCAGTTTTTTATGTGTCCACACTGCAAACCCCAGAATATTTTTTCCGTGTGAATTTAAGACACTACACACTTCATAGGCGTGAGAATTCGGCTAATCGTATTATAATATTGCGTTTTAGGAACAAACCGTGTTAAAATAATGCGGATAAAAACACACACGTGTAAAAATCACACACGGGCAGCGTATAATTTTTTTTTTCACATGTGCCCCAAAAGTGCCTCTTTTCATGCATGTTCTCTTGGCCGAAAATGGCGTTTTCCAGACCTCTCCGAGAAAGCGGGCAGTAAAGTATCGAGGCGGGCGGTAATAATTTTTACTCCCCGCTTCGAGTTACTATGTACTGCCTGCTCTTCATAGTTTTTTAACTTATGAAAAAAACCCAGAGCCTCTCAGATTGTCAGGCACTCTGTCACTAGGCAACCGAGCCATGCATACCAACAAATATAAATAGCGGTATAAAGGCGACACTTTACTGCGTGTACTCGGTATTATTCAAAGTTTTTAACCAATAAATAAATATCGCTCGGGGCACTTGTAAAAAAATACGGTACATATCTCGGGCCGTCGGAGGGTCCAGAAGCCTCCTTTCGGCCCTTGATATGTAATCTACTATTACACGCTAAAGAAATTGTACCATTTTATCGTTTTACACATCAGTAGATTCATAGACTTCGCTAGCAACAATAGTCGTTAGCTCCACAATGTTCTCATATAAGGACATCCACAAATTCACCTGGCAATCCCCGAACGGAGCCGCTAACAATAGCTGTGGTTCTTTTCTACTCCGGAGTAAAAAATTAAAGGAACGCAAAATTTGTCGAAGTGAGTAAAAGCTATATAAACCTCTGTGAGAGCAGGAGTAGTTCCAAGTAAATACGAGTAAAAAATTGCAGAAAAGGAACACGGCTAAGCAAATTGACCATGTGCTAATAGTGAGGAAAGGCGCATCGAGCTTTCGCGATATGACAACAATGAGACGTGCATGCTGCGGATCATATCACTACCTTGTAAAGGAACATTCAGAATGACAGTAGCAGGGCGATACCCTAGGGACACAAGCAAAATATAATTGTTTTCATAAAAAATGTGGAATAGCATAATAAAATTACATACATTTTTTTTTCAAATACTACGCACATATCACTGACATATAGATATGGACTGCTAATTGACAACTTTCAATGGCACCATTTTTCTCCAGAAGAAGAAGACCTTTTCTATGTAAACAACAATTTTTTTTCGAATTTAGAGGAAAATAAGTAATAAGATGTATGTTATAATTGATAGAAATAATTTTCCATCATTATTTTTTATTTAGTAGCAGTTTTTTCGTTAAATAAATGTATTTTTTTTAAATATGTGAGGGTTTTTTCCCTCTGTTTAACGAACTTTTAAAAATAAAGGAAATAGAGAAAGAAGAAAAAACTCTATAGCTGTCTAGTTTTTTCTAATTATGTTTATATCGCTGACGTGCACTGAACTGTTTTTTATTTTAAAACCGATTAAAGTTCATAGGATTTTGAAGGGGGAACGAGACAACGATAGTTTTTGGTGTCACTTTTTTGTATGGGGTTTTGCTTATTTAGCAGTCCATATCTATATGTCAGTGGCACATATATTTAAACCTATATAACGAGGCCATCTGTCGCATCTAGCATGAAACAGACACGGTACACATGACTAATAAGTGTGTATGCACTAGCCGGCGAACAAATGCACACCGCACATTTTTACTCGGGGAATTAATAACTTTTATTTATCGCCTTTTAATTCACTTCTTAATTACAACTTTCCGTTATATAGACCAGTGAGGATAATTTTTGAGAAAAAAAATTCTTAGCAGTATAGAGATGGCGGGGAAATTTAGGATAAATTGCACATAAACGGGCAAAAATCTATTGATCCGCAACATATGATCGGAAGGAGGTGGGGTGCGAAAATATGTGTTTTTAGGGGCTTTTGAAGTAAAACTTCTTTAGGCGCGCCTAGCCGAAAAAATTTCCATGGCGAATTGGTTTATTCGCGTCAGGCTCTCACACATTGAAAAATCGTCAGATTTTTCGGTTACGCTGGGGAATGGGAAGGACAGAGGCGAGGAAACGCGAGTCTGTGTGTGCAATAGTTCATATGCACTCTGCCTTACTGCATGCATGCATATATATTTTTTCTACGCCTCTGTTAGAATACAGGCATTCTGATATTACTTTTAGTTACGGAATTATCAGCATTCCACAACCGTGTGGAATATACATTCCATCACTTGTTATGGAATTGTGGTCTCTCCGTCTAAACACACAAATAATATTTATCAATTTGTCCCAATGAAACAACAGATACACCACAAATTACATCGAATATTACATATTTATTCTTATAAAAAACTGGACAATGAAAATGACTACTACAATAAATGTTTTTGATTGTAACAAAACAAGAACTCAAAAGATTATATAAGAAAATGCCGCGTGCGTATACTGTCCAGAGTTTTCTCGCTTGGGATGATGAAATTCAGCTGCCATATTTTATTCAGCCCTTATTTATTTGCTTTTGCACAAAACCGCTGTGGGCGCAACCGTCGGATGCAAGTCGCCACAGCTACTCCCCCTGAGTGACTTCTGTCAGGAAGTTCAAATGTCACTTTCCGTCTGCTGTATGTTCGTAAGGGTCTGTGCATGGATGAGCCCCATTGATGCTCTTTTTGTATATTCGGTGTTTCTAGAAGTGCTGATTTATTAACAGATGCTGGTGGTTGGTTTATTGTTTGTTGGTGTGAAATGCCGGCGTTGTTAATTGGTGCAGGATCCTCCGTTGGGAATGGCAAAGATTGGATCTGGGAAAATTGACTTCGCGAAAATGATGTGTTCGGAGAGGATGGCTGATTTGAAGATTTTTGGTGTGGTTGAGGTGGTTGTGATTGCGTCGTCTGGTCTTCTGGCGAATCAGTTTTATTGCTGTATGCAGGTTTCAACCTGTCCACGGAAATGTTTTTGTGCGTGCCACCCTGGTCAATCTTGAAAAGTCTGTCAGAAATCCTTTCTATGACCCTGAATGGACCAGTGTAAGGGGCTTCCAATGGTGCTTTGACGTGGTCACAGCGGATGAAAACGTGCGAGCAAGTGTACAACCAGTGGCGGACTAAGGGGGGGGGGGGGCGGAGGGGGTGGTCCGCCCCGGGCCTCTGGTTCCTGGGGCCTCCAAATGTCTACAAGTTCCCTTGATCAAATCCTAAACAAGGCTTTTAAAATAAGGGCAGTGCCTACCTAAGTGGTACTTTGGAGTCGGAGGTCGCGTACAATGTTCCCGTAGACACAAATAAGTACAGCATGTAATTATTAAAATGGGTCTTTACTGAATCGTTACCCTCTACATCGCTTACATATACTTCAATACTTCTTGACCATTTTCATCTCGGTTGCATCATGCAAGAGGAGTTTTTGTAAACTTAAGCCTAGTGTCCACTATAGAGTTTTTTGCGTAGAGCTAGAGAAAAATCTCGCGTAGAGATGCGTAGAGAAGTGTATACACCGTCTAGAGCTCTACACATGCTCTCTACACCCACTCTACGCGCTCTGCACTCTACACTATAAAGCGTATACGCAATTTTTTTGTGTTTGGTAGAGCTCTACATCTGCTCTACGCTCTAACAAGCATGTTTGATAGAGTTTTTCTCTCTACAGTATTCATTCTTATTTCCGTTTCGACTGCGCTTCGAATTGTTGTACATAGGCGCAGTGCCGCGGCCAGACAATGGGGGGCCCTGTGCAAAAATTCAGCGAGGGGCCCCAGAGTCTCCAAAAAAAATTTTCTGTCATAAAGACCCGTCCCCGCGACAGAATTATGGAAAATGGGTCCCATGTAATATTTAGTGTGATGCGAGTTCGTCTGATATGACCCATATGCTGATTTGTATGACCCATTCATTGAAGTAAAAATGCAAATAAAGAATTCAAATGATTTTTATTGCCAAAAAAATGTTTTGCTCGCTTCGCTCGCGGTGCCCCAAACACGCGGGACCCTGTGCAGTTGCACACCCAGCACATATGCCAACCGCGGCACTGCATCGGCGTGTTAAATAACAACGAAATTCGAATACGACATACGCAGAAAATTTTGGTATGAAGATGTATCTTCTTCCGTGAGCTCATTCCATAATTCTCGGTACATTCCAGCGTTTTGTTTTCTTTTCGCAATCCAATCTCGCTCTCAACATTTCCTTTCCTTCTTTTCCCTTCTTTTGGGGAAAACTCATTTTATTATTTTTTTGATTTCTATTAATTTCCTTTAAATTTTTTACACAATATATGTACGTACGCATCTCTGAATAACTGAGAAATGAAATGAGATGCAAAAGTTGATGGCCGCAGTTGCGCGCTCTACCATACGACTCTACAGTAGAGAAAAACGCATCTGCAGTGTACTCAGTCTGTAGAGCTCGTGGTAGATCTCTACTCAAAATTTCTCTAGATCAACTCTACGGGCGGTGGAATGGTAGAGAAGCGCTGTAGAGTACTTACTACAGGTAGAGCTCTACACTCTACGCTCTACATTCTACCGAAAAAAACTCTATAGTGGACACTTGCCTTTAGTACGACTTTCGGAATCGATGGGTAATTAAATGCTTTTCCTACTGGGAAATAAACATATACACACACTTGTCCATACAAATGGCAACTGAATAAAAGGCTTCTAAAATTACATCGACTTCTTAGACTGAGGGCCTCATTCAGCTTTGCCGCCCCGGGCCTCTGACGGGCTTAGTCCGCCACTGTGTACAACTCTTTCAGGATGAATACTCTTGATTTGGTGTGGTGAGCAGTTGGCGTCGGACGTAGACCTCGTATGAATTCACGGTGTTTTTCCAAAAATATTTGCGGATCAGGTTGAAGATCTTTTGAGACGAAAAATTCCCCTGGTATTCGTAAGTTGACACCATATAGCATCTCAGCTGGGGAAGCTTGTAGGTCCTCCTTTGTACACGTTCTTAGCCCAGGCAAGACAGTTGATAGGACCTCAGTCCACGGTTTGGGAGAACACATCAGAGCTGCTTTTAGAGTACGGTGAAAGCGTTCCACCAAACCGTTCGATTGAGGATGGTAAGTAGCAGTCCTGAACCTCCGTGCACCTATGAAATTGGTAAAGGCTTTGAATAACTGAGACTCAAATTGAGAGCCTTGGTCCGTCGTTATTTTTACTGGAGTGCCATAGTGACTTATCCAATGGTCAAATACGGCTGTGACAACTGTTTCCGCTGTTATGTCTGTCAGGGGGACCGCGACCGGCCATCTGGTGAAGCGATCTATGATGGTTAAGCAATACTTAAAGTTGTTTATCCTGGGCAAAACTATTAAATCCAAATGAATGTGGCTGAATCTGCAATCAGGTACTTCAATGTGGTTAGGCATTAACCTGTTATGTCGATGTACTTTCGATTTTTGGCATGGAATGCATTCACGAACCCACGCAGTTGCATCTTTGTTGATTCCAGGCCATACGAACTTTTTCCTTAGTTCTAGTGAGGTGACTTTCTGACTGGGATGTGAGAGATTGTGGATAACGTCAAAGGCAGTTCTGCGTAGTGATTTAGGTAGGTACGGGCGGATGAGTCCGTGTGAGATATCACAGAAAAATTTGATGTTCGGAGAAACTTCTAGTTCTTCAAGTTGTAGCGGGGAACTATTTTGAATCAGGTCCGTGAGTTCTTCGTCGTCCTGCTGAGCTTGTCGAATTTTCTCAGGATCAAGTATTGTTGGCATGGAGAGTGCGTTGATGCGCGAAAGTGCGTCGGCGACTACGTTGTGGTCTCCTTTTACATGGACTACGTCGGTCGTGAATTGAGAAATGTAGTCGAGTTGTTTGAGTTGTCTCTCAGAGGCATTGGTTAGCTTTTGCGTGAAAATGGGTTTGTGATCAGTTTTCACAATAAAATGCCGACATTCCAAGTGGTGACGAAAATACTTTATAGCGGCAAAAATAGCGAGAAGCTCACGGTCGTAAGTGCTGTACCGTTTTTCGGTTTCACTTAGTTTTCTTGAAAAAAATCCAATTGGCTTGACGGTATGATTTTCTGTTTGCTCGAGAGCTGCTCCAATACAGGTAGTTGAGGCATCAGTTGTTAGAACTAGTTTTGAGTTTGGAGATGGAAAGGATGTTTGTGTGGCATCAGCAAGAGCTTGCCTGAGTATCTGAAAGGATTCTTCTGCGTCAGCTGTCCAGATGATTTCGGTTTTATCGTTCTTGATGGAATGTTTAATGTATCGATGAAGAGGTAGTTGTAGATGAGCCATTTTAGGGATGGACTGTCTGTAATAGTTGACCATGCCCAAAAAACGTCTGAGCTCGTGAACGGTTTGCGGTTTGGGGTACTCGGTGATCTTGAAGAGTCTATCAGCGGTTGGAGAAAACCCTGTTGAGTTGATAGTGTAACCCAGAAAATCGATTTCTTTTTGGACAAAGTGGCACTTGTTGACATTGATGGAGAGACCGTGCTCTTGGAGTGTACTGAAAACTTGGCGAAGATGTTCATTGTGTTTAGCTGGGTTCTCTGACATGACCAGGATGTCGTCAATGTATACGAAGACGAAGTCCAAACCACGGAAAACAGCATCGATATATCTTTGGAACGTCTGTGTGGCGTTTTTGAGACCAAACGGCATAACCAAATATTCATATAGTCCCCATGGAGTAGTGATGGCTGTCTTCTTAATGTCCTCTTCATGCATTGGGATTTGGTAGTAGGCTCTTTCTAAGTCCAAAGTTGAAAACACAGATTTTCCGTGAAGAAGTGGAAATATGCTTTGATTTAATGGTGGTGGATACTTGTCAGGCTGAGTAATCGCGTTGAGTTTTTGGTAATCACCACAAAGTCTCCAACTAGAGTCCTTTTTTGGTACCACATGAATTGGACTGGCCCAAGGGCTGCTTGATGGTCTGATGATGCCTTTGTCGAGGCAGTGTTGTATTTCGAACTTGGCAGCAGCAGCTTTAGCACCAGCGAGCTTTCTGCATTTGGCGAAGACTGGATGGCCATTGGTGATGATGGTGGAGAGGTTTGATGTTGTTATTTCGATGAACTCTTTTAGCAGATCTGCGCAAGCTATTCCTGAATGTACGGTGGATATATTGAGATATGAGGTTTTAATGACGGTCCCTCTTGAAGTGAGAGAGGTCGTGGAGTCTATTATTCGCTGATTCTTGAGGTCTATTAGTAGTCCAAAATGTTTGAGGAAGTCGGCCCCTATGATGGGTATTGTGACGTCTGCTACAACGAAAGGCCATGCAAAATTTTTACGAAGTTTAAAGTCTGGCGAAATTATTTTTATTCCATACGTGTTGATTTGAGAGGAGTTTGCGGCGTAGAGAATCAGATGGGTTTGTGGATGAATTCCACGGAATTTAGATGCAGGAAGTATGGAGATAGCAGCACCGGAATCAATTAGAAATTTCTGATTCGTAGTTTTATCATATAAGTGAAGGCGAGGCTCTTTGGTCGTTAAAGGGAAAATTTTGCTGTCACACAGGGCCCCTACTATGGACAGCGGTTGTTGTTTCCCTGAGGAGGTTGTTTGAAGGAGCACGGTGTGGTACAGCGTCGGGCGTCATTGCCAAACCTTTTGTGGTAAAAACAGAGCCCTTCTGGTGCTGGTGAACGGGTTGAGCTCCTGTTATTGGAAGATGATCTAGACCGTCTTGTCTGTGACTTCATGGTCTTGATTTCATGAAGCAAGTCTGTCAGTGCCTTCTCGATGTAGTCAACTCTGCTTCGCATGTTTGCGATTTCCTGAACCAAGGAATCACGGGTATCGTTCGGAGATATTGCCATAATGGTGTTGTTTCCTAGCAAGCTCTGATAGACAAGGTCTGCTTTCTTAGCCAGCTCGTTCAGATCGGCTTCATCTGCTATTGCTAAAAGTGGTGGTAGAGCTGGTGGTAGTTTTTCAGTCCACAGCTCCCGCATGGCAGTGTCAGTGAGATTCTGTGCTGCCATTTCTTTCATCTCACGCAGAAGTTGTGAGGGCTTTTTGGAACCTATGGGTAAACCTCTGAGTAGTTCCCTTAACTTCTGTTTTTCTGGCATGCCTACACGCTCGTTAGCACCGTTTTCAAATGTTGGTATTTGGCTTGGGCTGGGGGTTGACGAAGTACATCTGTAATATGCTGGGTTGTCGGCCCATCTAGAGCCCTTAGAACTGAGTAGTATTTAGTCTCATCATCTGTGATTTTTGAAGCGGAGAATTCTGTCTCTACGCGAATAAACCAGAGATCCAAATTCTGCTTGTCAAAGGGTGGCAGATTGGGTCGTCGACTTATAAGTAGTGTCTCTAATTTGTCTTCCATGCTGCGAATTTGCCCTTCCATTTCGATTCTTTGTTTGATATCTTCTTGTTTAATTTGATTGCGGGTTTTTCTTTGGCTCTTGTCACTGGGCTGCTCAGTGTCGCTGCTTGACATGACACTGTTCATGCACGAATTGCTTTGAAAATGTCGTGGACGTGGTAAACAACAAGATTGGAATTTCGGTGCGGTGGGTCTCAAAAATGTACTGCGTTCACTGTCTCGCGGGACAACGCCGCGGGGTCACCATTTTGTGGTCTCTTCGTCTAAACACACAAATAATATTTATCAATTTGTCCCAATGAAACAACAGATACACCACAAATTACATCGAATATTACATATTTATTCTTATAAAAAACTGGACAATAAAAATGACTACTACAATAAATGTTTTTGATTGTAACAAAACAAGAACTCAAAAGATTATATAAGAAAATGCCGCGTGCGTATACTGTCCAGAGTTTTCTCGCTTGTGATGATGAAATTCAGCTGCCATATTTTATTCGGCCCTTATTTATTTGCTTTTGCACAAAACCGCTGTGGGCGCAACCGTCGGATGCAAGTCGTCACAGAATGACTACTAGTGGCGACATCTGTTCCTCGTAATCCAAGAATATGATTTATTAATTAAAGAAAAAAAAAGATTTATTAATTAAAGAAAAAAGGATTGTTTCAATAAATAAACAATCAATGATGTTCTGCTAGAATATTTTTGCTTTAAATAAACTATTCAATTATTAAATTGCAGAAAATAATATCATTTTTTATTAAATTTTGCGGTGGCCATCTATTAACAAATTATTACATTACAAAATTGTTATGAATGAACACTCCCTACTAATATGTTATTTAGTGTTGCTGTGCCTTATACATTATATTTTTGACAGTAGCTTCACATTAGGTATGTTTTTCTTTACAATATATTAATAAAAACTAATTAGAGGCGTAGAAAAAGTATAGTCTGCAACACGTTTTGAATGGCATATTCCGCACTCGTGGACCGCCGCCCTCGCCTTCGGCTAGGGTGCCAAACTTCCACTTGTGCGGAATATGCATCATTCCAAACTTGTTACAGAATATACTATTCTGGCATATGTTTGGTACTTGGGCGCGAATTATACCTTTCGGACTCGGATATTCAAAAATAAAAAGAGGACAATCTCTAAGCGAATATTAATTTATTACAATTTAGTGTTAATTACTCGAAAGACAATATGAAACTGAATTTATTACTTAAATCTATTTTCATTACAACTAACTTAAAAATAATTTCCCTTGGTCAGCGTCTGCAACGCCGGATGCGTGTTGAAATTTAACCCCTTTACCAATGTCGGGGGATCTTGGGGTTAACATGTTGTATTGCGGCACGTGGAGAAGATGGGGCTAGATGACTTCGGTAACGCCTTCCCCCGGAAAAATGAAAAAAAATATTTTGCTCACGATATTCAATTAATTGAATTAAAATATTAATTAAAATATTTTTTCTACGATAATCGTAGAAAATTAACTCCTATCGATAGGCAATAAATGGAATTTATGAGCAAAATTGTTTTTTTCATTTTTCCGGCCATCTTTTCGCATGTTTCCAATGAAGTAGCAAAGTGCGCACAAAACACAACTATAAGCATAACTCTTCCAGAACATTTTGAGCCCAAAAACATTTCTGTAGGTGTTGATGGCTATGAGCTAATCGAATTCGACAACAAATGTCTTTTTTTCGAAAAAACCGTATTTTGCAAAAATTATTTATTATTTTGCAAATTTACAAAAACGTTTTATTGCACTCCCCAAGGGCTACACTTTCCAAGAGTTTCATTACAAAATCGTTTTTTTGGTAAAAGTTATGAACATTTAAAAAAAACGTGATTCTACGGAATTTTTCATATTTTACACATATTTTACTTTTCGGATGGCTCGGTTGGCAAAAAAAGAGGTTTTTTCGATAATTTGACTGGCCGCTCCAAAACATTTCTTTTAGGTATTATCAAAATTAAATTTCTACTGTTATTACATATACATATAGTTAATATAAAAAAATAAACGCGCTACAAAAACACCGAACAAAAAACTAACGCCGAAGGCAGACTTCACGTATGGTAAACAAACTAAACAAGTGTCAATTCAACCCAATTTCAACTCAACACGCGTTTATGAGGCGAAATTTCAACTCGACCCAGGTAGGAGAGCTGAGCTGGGTTAAGTGGACCCAGTTTCAACTCGATCCCCGTTTATGACTGGGTTCAACCTGGGTTGAACCTCGGTTGAACCTAGCCATAAACGGGGTAACTGCCATGGACATTTTTTTCAGCTAGGCGCGCCTAAAGAAGTTTTACTTCAAAAAAACTCTAAAATTCACATGTTTCTAAAAAACCAGGCTTTTTCGAACTGCGGGTTGTGAAAATCATGTTTAGACAACCCAAATCCTTCACTTCGCACCGGTCTCATAGCTGGGGGAAAAATTTCTTTAATACCTGTGTCACATTCACCATCATAATGAAAGTAACCTTCATTATCGTGGCAAAAACCCACCATAATGAAAGCCCAAAATGAAAATATTTTACCTTCATTTGGACTGTAATTTCGGTTAAGTGACATCTGTTGGAAAATTGGAAACTACGTCTTAAAATAAAATAATTCGATTTGACGTTAGTTAAGCAACAATTTGCAAGGATGTTTTCTTTACGACTTTAAAAAATATTTTTTTAAATATTCCAAATTAAAACAACTTACAATTAAAGCAAAAAACACGCAGGTTGACTTCACAATCTCGGAAATTGATTAAGGTTTTGTTTTGGGATAATATTTAATTTCGATGGTACTATTGCTTCTGCGAGATTCGCAAGGTGGCTTGTCAAAATGTCTATATTATAGTTTATTTGATTTAAATATTGGATATAGAGAAATAATTTTTCATCTGTTCTTAATCTATTTTGCTCTTGTTCTTGGTTGCGTCGTAGGTATTTCTCAATAGCATCTTGTTCCCTATTAAT
This sequence comes from Thereva nobilitata, assembly GCA_963855945.1. NCBI lineage: Eukaryota > Metazoa > Arthropoda > Insecta > Diptera > Therevidae > Thereva > Thereva nobilitata. Next base: position 141,689,279 of record OY979694.1, read on the forward strand.
GTGGTCTGTGAGGTTTTCGAATCTTTTAATCATCTGCTCATTTAACTTAGTTTGACTGCTCAATTCAATTCGCGTTTCCTTTTGCTTTAAATTTAGATCTTCTATTTGCTGATTTAGTTTTTCTGCGTCGTTCGCATCTACATTCCCTGTAATACTTTTAATAACGGTGCCTAATCCGTTAATTAAACCTCTCTTAACTCGGAAACTAGGGGTTAATGATTTTAGTTTTTGTTCGGTTTCTCTCAACTTAAGTTTTGTTATTTCTATCGTTTAATTCTACTTTTATGCAGTGTGCCGAAAACCTGGGCGTAGTTTTATTTCTCCTATATTCTTTTCTAAAAATTAATTCATTACCTCTAAATTCGTGGGGCTCTTCCCTGTTCTCGTTTAACTTGTCTATATTTTTATACGCTTTATATTAGCTTCACCTGTATTTTGTATGTAAACAAATCTTACAACTTGAAAGGATATGACAAGTAGAATACTGTGTGCGTGGCGTCATTCCAAATCCAAAATGGCGGATTACCTTTTCTTTACAACCCACTCGGCGTTGGTATCAAATGAATGGATATGACAAGTAGAATGCTATGCGGCGTGACGTCATTCCAAATTCAAAATGGCGGTCAACATAAAATGGCGGATTACATTTATCTTTACAACGCCCTCGGTATGGGTTTCAAATGAAAGGATATGACAAGTAGAATACTATTGGCTGTGCGGCGTCATTCCAAATTCAAAATGGCGGTCAAAACAAAATGGCGGATTTAATTTTTCTTTACAACGCGCTCGGTATGGTATCAAATGAAAGGGAGTAACAATAGAATACTATTTGCTATGCGGCGTCATTTCAAATTCAAAATGGCGGACAACACAAAATGGTGGTTTACATTTTTCTTTACAACCAATTCGGTATGGGTATCAAGTGAAAAGGTGTGACAATTAGAATACTATTAGCTGGTGGCGACATTCTGTATTCAAAATGGCGACCAACACAAAATGGCAGTTTACCTGTTTCTTTACAACGCCGGTATTGGTATCAAATGAAAGTGTATGACGAATATAGTACAATAAGCTGTGTGACTTCGTTTTAAATCTTATATGGCGGTCACTAACAAAATAGCGGAAGAGATATCTATACATATATATAAAACTGAATGTTTGTCTATCTGTCTGTCTGTACGCAATAGGCTCCTACACCGTGCAACCTATCTTAATGAAATTTTAACCATATGCTATTTACATTAAAAGAAAGCACATAGGCTATTCTATTACTTTCTAAGGCCACTCCTAGGTGGCGCTGTCATGAAGAGCTTTGTTGAAAATCATCGCAGAGCTTTGAATTTTTCCATGAAGGTCCCCGGGATTCTCCTATGATGCACCACGAAGCCCGATTTTCGAAATTCAAAATGGCCGCCGAAATATGACCGAAATTCAAAATTGCCGCAGAAATATGGTTGAATTTGCCAATTTTATTCCGATTCCAATGAAAGTGGGTATCTAGGGGTTTTTAAGGTCGCAACTAACGAATTTGTTGTCAAAACTTATAAATTCAAAATGACCGACGAATTTGCAAATTGTGTTCCGATTCCAATGAAAATCTGTATCTGAGGTTTTTTAAGGTAGCAAATAACGAATTCATGATCAAAATTTAAATTCAAAATGGCCTCACCAATATGGCCGACGAGTTTGCGAATTGTATTCCGATTCCAATTAAAATCGGTGTATGGGAGTTTTTAAGGTAGTAAATAACGAATTTATAATCAAAACTTATTCAAAACTGTGGGGCCAATATGGCGGAAGAATTTTGCCAAATAAGTGTCATTTCCCCGTTAGCTGTATGTAGGTTGTTCAAGAGTTGGAAAATCGGAAAATCTTGACATTCTAGCTACAAATGGAAAAACATTGAATATAGTGTATCCTGAAGTCTCTTAGCAATCGGTTCAGAATTGATCTTTTTGAAAAGATGGTAAGGAGTAAAGGAAATGTGGGATTATAATGGATAAGAAGGAAAGAAACCCATCACCTCTGAATTTTTAGGTATAAGTCTAGGATTCTGCAATACGGGGTCCGACTTGGGAATCTGTAGCGAACAGACGTATTCTCTGAAAAGTGTCGGAAACATTAAATGGTAAAAATCTTAAGTTTTAATTTTTCTAAAGAAGATTAAAATTGAAATGATTAAATAATTAAATAATATTGATTATTTAATTGAGTATATTTTTGTTTTTCTGAGTTTGTGTTTTTGTGTTGTGAATTCGGAAGGAAGAAGAAGAAGAGAAGAAAAGAGAAGAAAGAGAAGAAAGCCGTAAAGTGGAAACAAGGGAGTATAATTTTTAATTTTTAATTTTTAATTTTTAAAATAGTGTCGAGGAAAGAGGAAACAGTCGAAGAGAAAAGTGAAAAGTGGCGTAAAGGAGTTCTCAAGTGTACGCAGCTTTCATGAGGGGAGTGGAAGGTTCATGTATTCATATTCATATCAAATGAGTTCGTGACGGTGTTCTCAATACGATATGAAGGGAGAATTCTCTTGAATATTCGGCAGATTTAGTAGATTCCCCTGGAGAGGTGACTTTTGGGAATCAGACGCAGTGCTGCCGTTTTGCAATTCCTGAGGGGAGTAAAATTCGCCTTATCAGGAGAATATTTGGGTTTTCAAGGGGGTAATAATAAAATTTATGAAGGGAAACAGTTTTTAGCACAAAGCTTATTGGGAAAAGTACTAGATGACCGACAAAGGACGTGGTGCCAGTATCAAAAGAATATACTAGCAGTCCTAAAAACTACATTCCTTGTGCAAATTTTGAAATAATGAAATAAAATTTAATTTAAGGAGTAATATTTCGCTGTGAGGAGTGTGGACCGCTCGAGAGTGGCACGGGTGCTCCGATCGGAGTGGCTTCGGTAGCTCTGCCAGACGCATTATAATTAAAGAGAGCTGCTGCTAGTGGTCTGAAGATCTGAGAAAAACTAAAGAGTGTAAATACACTCCTGGGGAAAAATGTAGGGACAAGGAAAAAATAATAACAAACTATTAGCTAACGAATTTGAATTTGGGTTGAAACGGCGTTTTTATAGTATATTTCGATTTATTAATATATTAGTTTTTACTATTATTTAATATATAATTAATTAATAAATTAATAAATTATTATTGCCTTGGTTAATATTGTTATATGAGTCAATAAATAGTCGGGCTTGAATATTGTGGAACGGTTCGATAAGGAAGGAAAGGAAACAGTATACTACAACATTCATTATGAGCGCAGATAACATTGTTAGGATAGATGGGGACGGGAACTGTCTGTTCGCGGCACTGACGTTCCATCTATTTGGGGTGGAACCAAACTCGCCCACCAGCAGGAGGCTGGCCAGGGAACTAAGAACGGCAGTCGTGAAATATATCCGGGAGAATATAAACATCTTCCGAGACAATATAGCAGCAGGAATCGAGATTGAACAGGCAGGGGGCCCAACAGAAGATATTAACCACAGGATACAGCATTTCCTGGAGAATTTGAACCAGGAAGGAACCTGGGCGGGTGAAGAGACACTAGAAGCAGTGACAAGGATGTATCGGATAGGAATTGACATACAAGGACCCAGAATCCGTGGCCAAATCGAATTTGGGATTGGCAGAGACATCAGGTACAAGCTGTGGTACAACGGAACCCACTACAATGCTATCGTATCGAAAATGAGCGGTAACGAAAGAACAATAGGAGGAGAAGTTCCAGAGCCAAACACTGATGCGTCAAACTTCCGTCTAAGAAGAACAGAAGTAGAGCCTACACCAGAGGCAATAAATACACAAAAGGGGACGTCTCTCAGAATAGGAACCTTTAATGTACGCGGGTGTAATACAGCGGACAAAAGAAACAAAATTGACAAAAAGTTGGAAGAGATTGACCTATCCATAGTGGGGATCCAAGAAACACACATGAGTGTCAACCGATGTGAAACAGATAACTATATATGGTATCTCAGCGGACTATGCGGAAAAAGGAATGGAGTAGGAATCCTCATTAAAAAAAATCATGGAATCAGAATCCAACGGTTTATGGCAATATCGGAAAGAGTTTGCGCAGCTGCAATTAAAACTCAAAGCCTAGGAACAGTAATTATCATATCAGTACACATCCCGCCAAACATAAGGAACCCAAAATGCATAGAAACCTATGGAGACATCAGCAGAATAACTGACAGGTTCACAAGAACAACGGAGTTAATAATAATAGGAGATTTCAATGGCCATATAGGCAAAGACCGAAGCGGGGAAATCAAGAAGAATATAATAGGTACTAACCTAGAACATGCAGAAACAAACGAGAAAGGGCTTGCTCTGTTAAACTTCGCTTTGCAACATGATATGGTAATAGAATCGACATTTGGTCGTAGATCGGCTAAAGTAACATGGGAAGGGAAAAACAAGAAATCGCAGTTGGATCACATAATGGTACGGAAGTTAAAGGGAGAGAGAGGCTTATCAGTCAAACATGTGAAAGCAAAATCTATAGAGGGAACAATCTCGGACCATAAAATAGTATGGGGCGAAATGGAAATAATCAGAGACTGCTTTCCAAAAGGTCATACCAGAAGCAAAGAAGCAAGGAATCAGGAAACATATGACAACAGGAGATGGAACCTGGATATATTGAAGACGAAGAAAGGCGCAAAGGACTATGAGGAAGAAATACAGAGGCAAGTAAGGAAAAAAGAGAATCCCAACCCCATAGAGAAGCAAACAGCGGAGATAAAATGGCAAGAACTAACAGGGTGCATCAAGGAAGCAGCCGAAAAGACACTAAAGAAGAAAGCGGCCCTAACTCCGAGGAGAAGGAGAGCGTTAGCTAAGTTAAAACAAACACTATTTAGAAGAAATAGGGACAAGGAAAACCCATTATGGAGGGAGAGAGTGAAGGACGCCGCGAGGGCAATGAGAAATGAAACACAAAGGTGGAAAACGGAAAAATGCAAGGAGTTTTTCGACAATCTGGGGGAACATGAATTTGGAACTCGGCTAAACAAAACCTACAAATTCTTTAGAGAAAATAAGAAGAAGAAGGGGAATAAGGTAACCCACTACATTCCAATTAGGGAATGGGAAAAAGAATTGGAAATGTCGGAAGGAATTGATGTTGCCCTGATAGAGGAAAAGGATCATTGGCCACTGGGAGAACCCCCCAGCATGGAAGAGATTACGGAAGTAATACAAGGAACCAGATCAGGAACAGCGCCTGGAACAGATCAGATATCCACAGAACTTATCAAGGCTTTACCAGCGGAAGGAATAGAGCAATTGGTGAAAATAATCCAAGAGATATGGATACACAATGCCCCACCGGAAGAATGGCTACAAACAATCCAGTTCCCTATACCAAAGAAACCACACCCCAAAGGCACAAAGGACTATAGGAGAATAACGCTCTGCCAAGTAGGATACCGAATATACGCCAAATTACTGATGAAAAGGAAAGACCAATTCATAACAGAGATAGGAACTTACCAAGCGGCATTCCTAAAGAATAGATCTACAGATGATCACATGCTGGTGATAAGGCGCATACAGGAAGAGGAATGGAGGGCAGGAAACAAACTGATTATAATAAGCTTAGACTTAGAGAAAGCTTTTGATAGAGTAGAACTAGGAGTGGCAGCTAAAATTCTAAAGGCAAAAGGAATTCCGGCGTATTTGATAAACAGAATTATAAAAACCTGCCTCTGGGAAAAAACATCCTTAAAATGGTTTGGTCAAACAACAAGGGAATTAAGGAAAAAGCGAGGAGTAAAACAAGGATGCCCCATGTCCCCAAGTATGTTCAATTTGGTACTAAATGAGGTATAGGAAACTATAGCGGACATATTTCCCAGGATAAAATTAAAGCAGGACGAAGAAATAAGGCTCCCTCTAATCCTGGTGTATGCGGATGATATCATTTTGGCAGATAATGATATGGAGGTATTGGAGGAGGTTATAAAGGAACTTATAGAACTCTTGGAGTCGGTAGGTCTCAACATAAACTGGAGCAAGTCAGAAACAATGATAAGACACCCAGGGGCGGAAAGGGGGAGCATGGGAACTCTAAGGATGGCAGGAAAAGAGGTAAAGATTGTAAAGGAGATTAAGTACTTGGGGACGTACCTGACCAGCGGGCTGTGCAGAAACGAAACCATTAACAAGAGATGTAGACAAGGATTAAGAGCTGGAACAATGGTGGCGAGATTCGTGGAGGATCATAAAATACCGTGGAGCTTAGCAAAGCAAATGTATCGAGCGGTAGTAGTACCAACAATGACATACGGACTAAAGGTGGCTGCTATAACCAAGGCGAATAGGAACAAACTAAGAAGATATGAAAAAACGATTGCCAAGCAAATAATGCAAGCAGCAAAAGGAAAACCACCAAGGGTAAAAGTAAAAGATTTTCTAGACGGCCGAAGTATTACCAAGAAAAGAACGGTGTACAGGATAGCCTACTGGGGCCACATCCAACGAAGGAGAGGAAATCACTTACTCAAGGCAGCATTAAAGTATCACAGAAGCAAGAAAAAGGTAGGAAGACCCATATACACGTGGAAAGATTCCCTGGAACAGGATTTTAGAAAGTACTCCAGAAACAAGGAGGAGTGGACAACATTGGCAACAAGTAAAAAAGAATTAAAAAAAGCAGCTGAGGAACTATATGAATTGACTGAATCAGAATCGGACACGTCGGGAATTTCGACAACAAGCCTATAACTATGTCCCAACTGGACAGAGAGGGGAAAAATGAATTTTGCACGAATTAGAATATATATGTATATGTATGTGTGTATGTATGCATAAATGTATGTATATGTATGTGTATGTGTATGTATTTAAAAAAAAAAAAAAAAAAAAAAAAAAAAAAAAAAAATTTGAATTTTGCATGAAAATGACAACAGAAAATATTTAAATATTCATATTTAGCATTAAAGTAGTATAGCTCATAGCTATATCCTTATTATACACCTTTCTAGTACAGACTCGCAGTGGACACACCTTGTCTGTCTCCATTTTCCCCATTCCCGGTAGTTTGCATGCCAAGAATGTGGAGGACCTGGCCGCTTCATTCCAGGTTAACTTGCGGTTGCTTGGCCACATTCTTTGAACATTGAACATTGAACATTGAACACATAAGTCTAGGATTCTGCAATACGGGAAGAGGCTGGCATCTGGGTAAACAAAAAAACCCTGAGTCAGTGACATTGCAGATGAGAACCCAGGGGTCAAGCAATTGCCAGACATGTAATTTGTAGCGTATAATATCCATCACCGTCAAAAGTCTATTTCTAAATATGAAATTAGTACCTAGATATAATCCTTTTATTTTTTTTTCTTTCCGGATGTAATAATATTTGTTGATTATTGAGTGTTTAATTTAACTAAAAGTCCATACGAATGCCTGCCTTCCCCAAAAAAAGATTATAGCATGGATAACACTGTGGATATGACATATTTTCTTGAGATTATACTATGTGTCTAATAGTTGCTGGCAAAAGCCTTATTTTTAAAAAGTCTCACTAATATTAATTTTTGCTGGTGGTTATCTTTTTAAGGATATTCGTGTGTTTATTTTACCAGATAGAACCATAACTTTATTACGGACCACACCGACAAAAAATATTGTCTACCGCAGAGCTTTACAATAGTAGGTAATTTTGGTCACACTTCAAATAAATGTATTTTGAATTTAATGACTCAAAATTTTATAGGAATGGTTGGTTTTTCGTTACTGGTTAAGAAGAGTTGAATTTTGAAGGTTTGGATTGATTAATGATGTTTAAACGTTGGGTGCAGCGAGGCGCACCGGGTCCCAGCAATCCAAAATACAGAAAACAAGCGGTTCCTTGAGACACTTCATCTGTTTATGAAAATTCATATCTCGAAAAATGCCATGTCAATGGATGGTTTTTATTGTCTTGATCAAAATGTGAGATCCCTAATAGTTTAACATTTTGTTATTTGGAATTAAAAATACCAAAAAATTGCCTTTTTCAAACTCTCCTACTGTATATTAAAATTCATATCACCTGATTAGGCACTACTATTCGTTTATGGGTGCAGCATAGGCGCACCGGGTCCCAGATAGTAATAGACTAAAAAGTTGAAAATAAAAAAATAAAAATATAGTTTAAAAAAACTAAAAAATACGCTTTTATTTTAAAATGGACCAAAAATTAAAAAATAATTTTGAATGTAAAGTTTTTATTGCTCCAGCCAGTATATGGAAACAACCTACCTTTCGAAATGCCGCTGCTGCTGCCGTTTCTGAATGGGCCTGAAATCTCGTAATTTGGTCGCGCGCTGCTCCTAAAGGCGATAGCCCAATCACGACTTTATTCGCGTTTACGGGCGTCAAAGCGTTGACGCGCTTTGACGTCCATATTTGAATGTGTGTAATTCAAATCGAGCTATCCCATTCACGACTTTGCGGCGTCAAGCGACGGCAAAAGTTGACCAACTTTCAACTTTTCGCGAGTTGGCAGGCGTTGAAAATTGCCAAACTGTCGAAATTAAAACTTTATAAAGACAAAAATCCATACATGAATTTAAATCAAAGCAACCTTTTTGACGTCCTGACGCTATGAATGAACCTTCAACGGACGTCAACGCGCATGAAACCCCTGCCGCGTATAACGCGCCGCCGGCATTGGGCCATCGCCTTAAGGGCCTGTCGTGATTTTATTGCTTTTCTCGTTAAGTAACCCAATTTTCCTAGGAAACAGGTATTAAAATATTTTATAACTATTTCGTTAAATTCTCCTCAGCATTCAAATATTTCTCATTAACACATCCAATAGCTCAATTAGTTTTGATCATCTAATTCATTTGATAGAACGTTTTTTTTGTTTTTTTTTACTTTACTCATCTATCGGGCCTGTCATGAACCACACGGTATCATACTGAAGATGATAGGCCCATATAATTTATCTATGGTTGTATTCTGCGTTAAATGTTACGTATGTATGGCCGCATCAAAATTCTTTTTCTTGTTGCTGCGGCCAGTCATTTGGCCTATTGTACTACAACCCTATACCTCATATTTTTAGGCCAGATCGCTTGAACAAGTTCAGCAGTCTGCCTAGTGGCTTGTCGCTTAGACTTGCATACTCGAGCAGGGACTCTTCGAACAAGAAAACCCTGCGGGGCATTCACAGAGGACATGGAGAGCAGACTCATCCTCCTCCAGGCAAAGCCTGCAGGTGGGCTCCTCCGCATTTCCTATCCTCCATAAGTGGTAATTTTGGGCGCAGTGCCCGGTAATCAAACAACAAGTCTTCTGACATCATTTCTACTGCGCCTCAACTAACCCTTGGCCGTGTTAGGAGACGGCCCGAGAAGGAACCGCTTAGAGTTGACCAGTCCAGACATGGATCTCCAGCGTTCAGTATGTTCCATCAAAGTCTGACCGGCTAGGGCCCCTTGCAGCAAGCTGGTAGGTGCTCCGATAGTCCACTCTGGACCGATGAATGCAATGTCGGAACGCTGTTTAGCTAGGGCATCCGCTTACTTGGAATAGAAGTTTTGTATGGTGCGGAAAGTTTCGTCGTCGGATAATATAGGTAGGTGCCAGGTATCTTTTAATTAAGTCAAGTAGGGATTCTTCAGTGTAATTTGACATTCGTATAATACGAGGTTGTTTATTACGGAAAGGGGCTTCTACGGACGTCGTAGGCGTTTCGTTTGATTTTTCGATGATCATCTGTAGATTGAACTCGTTTAGGAGTTTTTGAGATATTGGAATTCCATCATCTAGGTTTTCTTCGGCGGAATGAATGGTCGATACATCGTCATTTAGTTCATTGGCGTTAATCTCTATTTGTTTGAGATTTTCTGCAGTTAATTTTATTCTGCTTAAAGCATCTGCATTTCGGTCATTCCATACCAAACCGGACGTTTTTCGGTAAAAATTAAAATTAATGATACCGAGCATTCTTTAAAACTAGTGTCCGACCGAAGGTCAGTTTTAGGCCGAAGCCGAAGCCAATGCCGATTGTTCGGCTTTTGCTATAACCTTTAGCCGAAGCCGAATGTTCAATCATACTCATAAATCTTGGTATCTTGACTGAAAAGTATAATGAAAATTCTTCACTGTTATTTTATTTTATAGTCATAGTGCTGATAATGATTGCAATCTGCATTTTAAATCAATAAGTTGCGACTTTCCAAAAATAATAAACTCTGTTTTGGTTATTTTTATTTGAACAATACCCTTACGTTTCAATGTTACATTCACATGATACTCTCAATTCTTTTCGTTTTCGGCGACCGGGCTGGCTAGATATAAAACCTTCGGCTTCGGCTAACCTTCGGCTCGTTTGGCCGAAGCCGAATGTGCGGCCGAAGGTGGTTTTGTGGCCGAAGCCGAAGCCGAATCTTCGGTCGGACACTATTTAAAACCCGTGCAAAAATTACGTTAACCTTTTCCAACATCACTATTTTTTTCAAAGCTTAGATCACCACTTTTTGGACGGGGAATTGTTTTCCACGTCCTACATTTACTAAAAAATAAATTGGCCTTTTCGGTCAAGTCTGACGAGTCCTTTATCGTTATTTGAACCTATTATCGTTATTTGAACTAGCTTCTCTCAGGATTACTTAAGGACCAGTTTTGGTACTACCAACCCTACCAACTTCCAGAGTTATGAGTCGTCAAAGTCAAAATTTTGGTTTTTTGAACTACAATTTCAACTCTCACGACTTTTTTCTCCAAAAATTACGTAGTTAACCTATACCTTTTTTTCAAAAATTAGAAAGCTTGGTATATTTCCTATGAATAATGTCCGTACAATTTGTATACTACGCATTTAAAAGTTCTTGTTTTTTAATTTTTTGTTTCTCCCAACCTCTTCGTCGTTTCGTTGACATTTTGATTTTTTTATATTTTTTTTAAATTCCACACAATCCTTATTAAATAGCAGTCTTTAACAAACTAATTGGCAATTTCGTAGGAGACCGCGAGATTTGTGTTCTTCAAAGGAATTGTGATACGCTTGAAATTTTTTTATTTTTTTGTGGGAACATTTTATTTTTTTCAAAAAAAAATTATTAAGAAAAAACATTTTTGATTTAACATTCGGCACGGCCCACCGGGAAACTCCCGGTAGCTTGGTAGGCCAGTCCAGCTCTGGCGGCCACCATAAAATGGCGGATATTTCTGCGGTGGAATCTTGCGATCGATTTTTCGGCCACTTCCTGATATCCGGTGATGCTCAAATTTGGCACAAACCTTTGGTTCTGAAGACAATACAATAAAAAATATTAATTTGATGATACATCCAATATGGCGGCCACCATAAAATGGCGGATGGTGGCGGATATTTCTGGGTGTGGAATCTTTCGCCCACTTTCCGATATGCGATGATGCTCAAATTTGGCACAAACCTTTGCTTCTGAAGACAATGCAATATAATATATTCAGTTTTATGGTACATCTAATATGGCGGCCACCATATATTGGCGGATATTTCTGCAGTGAAATCTTACGATAGATTTTTCGGCCACTTCCAGATATCCGGTGATACTCAAATTTAGCACAAACTTTTGGCTCTGAAGACAATGCAATAAAAAATATTAAATTTTATGGTACATCCAATATGGCGGCCACCATAAAATGGCGGATGGTGGCGGATATTTCTGGGTGCGGAATCTTGCGATAGATCTTTCGCCCACTTTCCGATATCCGCTGATGCTCAAATTTGACACAAACCTTTGGTTCTGAAGACAATGCAATATAGTATATTCAGTTTTATGGTACATCTAATATGGCGGCCAGAATAAAATGACGGATTTTTCTGGGTGTGGAATCTTGCGATCGATTTTTCGTACACTTCCCGATATCCGGTGATGCTCAAATTTTTGACAAACCTTTGGTGCTAAAGACAAGGCAATATTGTATATTCAGTTTTATGGTACATCCAATATGGCGGCCACCATAAAATTGCGGTTTACCTATTGCTTTACAACCTTCCGACATGGGTATCAAATGAAAGAGTATGACGAGAAGAATACAGAAAGCTATGTGGCGTCATTTTTAGTCCAATATGACGGCCATCAAAAAATGGCGCATTACCTTTTACTGTACAACCCCTCCATATGAGTATCAAATCAAGGGTTATAATAAGTAGAATACAATTAGTTGTGTGTCGTCAATCCAAGTAAAAAAACAGAGCTTAAAATGAAAAGAGTGGACAAAAATTAAAGAACATAAAATTAAAAATCAAAACAAAATATAAAAAAAATAAAAATAAAATTTTAAAAACAAGGTTTTTTTAGATACCAAAAAATATTAAATAATAAAAAAGTTTTTAAATAATGCGTTAATAAGGTGAACTAAAAAGTATAAAATAATTTTTTTTAATCCGCCTGTATGTAGCTACAATTAAAAGCTTGGGACGCTCAGTTTACAAATGTTTCAGATATTATAACAAAAATGCGAGAAAATATTATGTTTTAACTAATAACTACGAAAATTAATTGACAATATGATAAAGCGCCGCCAAGCTTTTACTTGTAGTTACATACAGGTGGATTAAAAAAAAATTATTTTATACTTTTTAGTTCAGCTTATTAACGCATATTTAAAAACTTTTTTATTATTTAATATTTTTTAGTATCTAATAAAAGCTTGTTTTAAAAAAAAAATTTTTTAATAATGTGGACACAAATGTAGGCTTCACGTTTCATTTTTCCCATCAAAGCAGGTACGCTAAATGAAATTTACCTAGATTTAAAACTTGGAACAAACAACCTATTGCTGGGATTGATGTGCAATATTATTGCTACCGTAGATTGTTTGCATAATTCAGTAGACTTTTTGCACATTTTTTCTGGATTCTTTTTTTCCAAATAATCACGCTTAAAACATAAAATATCGGTGAAAGTTGACTTAAAATTTGACCAAGTTCCTCATATAATCACAAGATATCTTTATCTTAATACCAGCTCGGACTATCGGGTACACATGCATCTAGAGTACTTATGTGCATTATCACTGTTATCTGTAATATAAAAAACCAATCGTGAATTTATAATTTTCAGAAACAGCACGGATTAATTGAAAAAAAGAATGTCTAGCATTCGTCATTATCTGTGTACAGCCTAACTTATGATGAAAGAGTAATGGCCCAATTAGAAAGAATTTTTACTTACCGCTTGTCTCGTATAAGGAGAGTTGTGGAGAACACCTTTGGGATCTTAACACAAAAATTCAGGACCTATAACAGACGAGGGGTATTTACAAACCCCTTCAATTAATTTTTCGTCACCCATTTTTATAAAGCCTTTCCAAAAACTCGTCAGTCAACAACAGAAAAAATCGTCCAGAAGAAATTTAAAATTGACGGTTCGGTGACGGCGATGAGTTTGACTTGACTGATTCGGAACGGCGGCGGCTCAATGTAGACAGTTCCATTAACTTGCAAAGAAAGCATATTTTTTTGTGACTGATGCTTCTCGGAACTGACGTAACTGAGACGTGACGTGACTGATGTGTGTGAATCGGCCTTAAAAGACTACCCACCTTCTCTATTATAGTAAAGCAATTCTCTACAACTCGACTCTAAAACAATTCTATTTAGACGGTCCAGACGGTTTTTCGTATTACTTTCACGATTGTCGCAAAGAAGAAAGATACTTAACAAGAAGACACAGGAGAGAAGCAGGCGTAATGGTCTGGGGTTGCATTTCATACAATGGACCCATTCAACTGGTGATATTGGAAGGTACGCAAACAGGAGAAAAATACAGAAACATGCTCTCTAGAGCCAAAGTAATGTTTACTGAGTACATGCAAGGCAACGATTGGATCTTCCAGCATGATTACGACGCTATTCATACAGCACGTGTGGTTAAAGAATGGTTCGAGAACGTGCCAGTTTTGCCATGGCCTTCTTTATCTCCGGACCTTAACATTATAGAAAATGTATGGGGATGGATGACAAGAAGGCTTTACTCTGACGGGAGACAATTTGAGGACACCTCAAACTATTCGATTGAAAATGAGAGGATTGCAATATTCGATTGAAAATGAGAGGATTGAAAGAAGGATTGAAGCCTCTGCCGCTGTCTAGCATATTAAATCGTTCAGATCTTTTTTCTGGTAAGAGAGCACTAAAATTTTTTTGTGCAGGCATTTAGTGGATAGTTTAACGAATATTTTATGTAAAAAAATTTTCTCCTACATCACCGAGAAGTTAGTTAAATTACTATTAGTTTATTGTAAAATTAAATATTTATAAACAAATTATATTTTTTTTACGTGAATTATTTTTTTTCTTGTTCCTCTACTATTCCTTAACATACAATCCAATTTTCATTGAAATTCAGTAATTATTCGCTGATATATTGCAATTTAAAAAAAAATTACTCGAAAATTTTAATCGCTCATAAATTTTTGAGAAATTCAAATTTTCAAAAACCGTTTTATGGTATTACTTTTAACCTATAAAGCTACAAAAATATGTTAATAGATATATTAAAATCTAATAGTCGATTTTTAGTGGCCAGCTTAAGAAATTTTGACTCCATAGATTACCGTAAGCTATAGTTAATCAAAAGACAATTTCGGATAAATATCCGCTTCCTAATATCCCCGAGATATTAGATCAATTATGACGCTGTCACTTCTCTACTTTAGATTTGGCGAGTGGATTCTACCAAATCGAGATGAACCCCAAAGACATATCAAAAACTGCATTTACAGTGGAAAGTGGCCACTATGAATATGTTCGAATGCTATTTGGCTTGAAAAACACGTTTCGACGCGTAATGGACCACGTGTTGAAGGACCTCCAAGGGAAAATATGTCTTGTATATCTTGATGATATTATCGTCTACTCTACGTCTCTTCCCGGGCACATCCAAAACCTCCAAAAGGTTTTCGAGAAATTGCGAGAAGCAAACCTAAAAATTCAGTTAGACAAATCTGAATTTTTGCATAAGGAGATTGCATTCTTGTGCCACGTAGTGTGCACAGAATGGATCAAGCCAAACCCTGAAAAAAATCAAGCAATCAAAGAATTTCCTATCCCCCGCACACTAGCTCTAACATTGTTATTTTCTCGGACAGCCAAGCTGCCCTGTTGGCCATTAGATCTTACAGGGTGTCATCAAAGACTGTCCTGGATTGTCTCCTATCTCTGAAATCCCTCAGCAGGAACAACAGTGTCACGCTGATGTGGATTCCGGGCCACGAAGGTCACATTGGTAATGAAATTGCCGATAGCCTGGCTAGAGTAGGGGCAAACTCATCACCTATTGGTCCGGAACCTTTCTGCAGCTTAGCAAGCTGCCACGTAAGAACGGCCATCAAAAATTGGGTCGACCAGCTGTTTCTTCATAGTTGGACAAGGACCCAGGGTGCTCGTCAAGCTAAAAGATTCATCCAAATCGATAAAGCTAAAGCGGGCAAACTTTTAAATTTCAGAAGATGGGAGCTTAAAATAATAACAGAACTCATGACGGGCCACTGTTCGCTTAACTACCATCTAAACAAAATAGGACTGGCAGCCGACTGTAGCTGTCGGTTCTGCGGGGCAGCTCCCGAAACTGCGGAGCACCTGCTGTGCGACTGCGAGGCTACAGCGAGGAAGAGATTGAGCCTCCTCCATCGCGACTTCCCCACTCCCAGGGAGATTTGGGATATGAACCCTAAATCAGTTTTAGGCTATATTGGAAGCCTTAACCTAGATGGTTTTTAAAGACGGGGATGGCACAATAGACCAAATAAATGGGTCGCAGTGCCCGCCAGGGCGCCCCTCAACAAGAATAGAATCCCCCGCACACAAAAGGAGATAAAATCATTTCTAGGCCTTCTCGGCTATTATCGGAAATTTATAAAAGACTTTGCCAAGTTAGTTAAAACCCTTACAGAATGTCTGAAAAAGGGAAGAAAAGTTGTGCTCAACGAAAGATACATAAAGTGCTTTGAGACTTGCAAACAAGTCCTAATAAACGAACCCACCCTTCAATACCACGATTTTTCGTGTTAACTACAGATGCTAGCAACTTCGCCATTGGGGCGATATTATCTCAAGGAGCTATCGGAAGCGATAAGCCAATCTGTTACGCTAGCAGAACTCTGTCTGACTCAGAGATTAATTATTCCACAATCGAAAAGGAATTATTAGCGATTGTGTGGGTCACAAAGTATTTTCGTCCATATCTGTATGGGCACAAATTTAAAATTGTTACAGATCTTAAACCATTAACATGGTTAATGAGTCTGAAAGAGCCAAATTCAAAGCTGGTACGATGGGGACTTAAGCTAGAGGAATTTGACTACGAAATTGTGTACAAACACAAATCGCTCATTCCATGTCAAACCGAACACTAAATTTTAATTGATCATCCCGATTTTTTTTAAATTTTGCAGACGCATTCTACACATGAAATAATGGGACCCATATTTCGGGGAAAAAAATTGCGATTTTTTTTTCAGAAGATATGCACGGTTGTAAATTGCAAGAAATTTCAAAATACGTCGCGCGGCCGACCATTCAAATTACTGTATCTTCGAAACCATTAGTCGTACAAAAAAATTATATAGATCGATTTTGAAGATCTTGAGTCACTCTATGTAGTGGTATATTTAAAATTTGCGTTTGATATTAATAAATTGTTATTATTTGTCTATAAAATTTCATTAGCATTTTTCATCATCAACTCACCAACTTAAAGTTTTGGAAGAAAAGATTACCTTTCTCCATTCTGTTGTCCATGCCATGTTTACTTCAGTAAAACGGAGCCTATTTTCTTTATGGCGTTGGGTCCATTTCGGTTTCTTCTTTAAGCGACGACGTTGTAAATGTGGATCAGTCTTAATAATTCTTTGGACAGTACGAAGAGACGCTGTTGTGCCCGCTTTTTGTCCTATTTTCCTTGCTGTTAGGGCAGAGTTTGATGCCTCTCTTAGAATCGAACGCCTCTCCCTCACCGTGGTTGCTGTTTTCACGCCTCCTTTTTGTTTTTTCCCATAATTCTCTGGGTCCCTCAAAAAATTATTTACAACTCTGGCACTTCTACCAAGCCTTCTGGCAATTTCGCGATTGGATAAGCCTTCATCGGCATACGCTTTAATTTTCCCGGAATTTAGTCTTTTTTCCACTTCCCATTATCTATTTATTACTTTCAATAACACTACAAATACTTCACGACAACACACGACATTTTCAACAATTACAAATTTAGAAAAAGGGTTCTGGAACTTCCTAGACGCAAGCACATTTCATGGCAACACTTGCAAATTCTAAGAAATTACTTAGGTACTCAAGAAAAAATACATTTGAATTGATACTCTCTACTTAGAAGAAAAAAACACAAAAAAGCCAAAAAAACCCTGTGAGGTCAAACAGTTGTCGCGTAGTGTATATGGATGTAGGGTAGTGTATGGCCGTATACGTTTACATATATGTATGTATCCTGTTGGGTCTTCGAGGAAACTCTGGGAAAATTTATTAAATCGTCTACTTCCGCAGTTGGATCATCATCTAGTGGGATAGATTCATCTAGTTGTTGTGGATTATTCCCTTTGTCATTGTTTCAGGGTAGTCGCAAGGTTGACAATAGGGGTTATTTGTCTGATTAAAATTAAACAATTCCTCAGCATGACATTTTGGAAGATTTCTATTACTATTAAGCCCCTTTTTCCTAGGACAATTTTCGTTGCGAAAAAAATCGAAGCGAAATTCAGTGCGAGAAATCATTATTCAACCATTTTTTTCGCAAGGAGATATTTTTCGTTGCGAAATATTGCAAAGTTGGCTGTAAAATTTGTATATATGTGTTTTACTTTTTATTGTTTGAGTTTTCGTCATGGTTACGTTTTGACACACGGCATATATATGAAGGCGCACAATCTGCAGACGACTGCGACGGCGACGTTGCCGAGCGTGGCTACCGAATCAATCCAATTTCTATTTCGTAGCCGTCGCCTGTCAAAATTGCATGGGTGCAGTGGCATGGGGTTGTGTTGCTATTCTCGTGTGTTCCTGGGCGCGTGTGTAGCATGCGGCTTTCCAAGATGATTATTCCGGTGTGTGTTTTTTAATTTGTGTCGCCGTCGCTCCAAGTGTGTGCAGACAAGAAATCTCGTCGGGCCATTCGCCGTGGCCGAGGAAAATAGTTTCGCCGTCGCCCTTAGCATGTTTACAGCATAAAGGTACAAACAGAATGGCACGGCGACCGTGTCGGTGGCCGTCGACGGATTTTAGATTCCGTCTTAGCTAACAGAATGGTGCGGCGCGGTCAAATTTAATGGAATTTAACGGACGACGGAATTGAAATAAACGAATTTGAAATTTTTAACGTAAATATAATTTCATGAGTACAGAATAAACTTTTTTAATTATTTGTTTTGTAAAAATACATGATTGTTAATTGCAACTTTGATCTTACCTGGAATTAAAAATTTAAGTTATTTTCAATATTTTCATATTTTTTTTTTCAATATTTACTTGGAATTCAAAAATCGAACAATTGTTTTAAAAATTGGCTGCTATATAATATTTAGCCATTTACCGAAGATTACCCGAAACTTAATAATTAAAGGGTTTGTTTTGAAAGAGGGTGATTTCATGACCTCTTTTATGACATTACATTAGATAAATTTACCTGGAAGTAGAAAATGGGCGATTTGTTATTTACATTGGGCTGCTTAATGATATTTTGCCATTTACCGCAAATTACCTGGAATTTAAAAATTAAAGGGTTTGTTTTGAAAGAGGGTGGTTCCATGACCATCTGAACTAAAAACAACCTAAAGAAATAAAATATAGCTGGCCGCATAGATCTAATTGAGAAAAATCAAGAAAAACAAATTATTAAACAAGCACTTTTATTTTAAGCCATAGCACAGTACATAATCTATAAGACATATATTCCCCTTCTCTCTTGGATGATGTTATAACTTTCAAAATTTCTGCCTAAAATTTCTAGCATCACTATCTCCAGCTTGAATCCTCACCATTTTTTATTTCAACTTTTATCTGACAAAAAACTTTAACTACAAAACTTTCCCAGAAATGAATGTAATAACTTACTTTGGCTCCTGTTTTTCCTCAGCTATCACAACTACAAGCTCTGGTTCCGGAATTTTATAGTTTTTCCTCTAGGAAAAATACAAACATTTCAACATTCATTGTTTTTCACTAATAATTAAAGTTATAAGTTATTAGTATTTATTAGAAAATGAATAACATCACAGTACCTTGAAGTATCTCCAAAAGTTGAAATTAATAAAGTTCCATTTAATTCATCTTGAGTTGCTAAATAAAGACAAGAAATTTTTTTATCGTTGACTGTTTTGGTTTGATTTTATTATAAAAATTAGTTTTAATTACCTGCAACACAGTCTTTCTTATGCCCCATAATTTATAAATAACTCCTTTTTGCCATTATATAATAAATTGCATTAATTTATTTAAAATACTAAAAAAAATCACGAATTAAATTGAAAATAACGGCCAAACAGCGACACGACCAAATTGTCAAATTGCAGGCAGACAGCAGTTAAAAACAAAAAATGTGTTCTAAATGTGTACTAAATCAGTTTTCAATGGTTGGTATCACTTGGCGGCGGCGGCAGAATTCGGATTTGCTCTAATTTCACCGTGCCGGCCACCGCCTCCGTGTCATTATGTTAGCATATATGGCGGTGCGTGTATTTTAAACGTTTTGGCCGTCATGGACACCACCGCAGCCACGGTCGCCGTGCCATTCCGTTTCTACCTTTAAGCTACTGACAGAATCAGGCGCAAACGCCGTGCGGACATTGGCTTCGCGGTATGTGGCGACTTTTCACTGACATGATGTTGCGGTGTCGGCGGCGCGCTCCGCCTTTGAACACAACAACGAAATCAAAGTGACAAGTGGACGTGATTGGAAAAAAAATTTAAAAACCTGAATGATTTACATATAATTTTTCTATCCTACAGGGTTTGTCTTTTTTTTAGGTGCTAATTTAATTACCCCAATTTGGAAAAATAAAGATTTTCATTAAAAAATATAAAAATCAACAAATTTGCTATCACAGCCAACACCAACACACGACTCCAAACATATGCCCACCACCACCAAAACACGACTCAAAACACAAACATCTCTTGACACACGCGGCGGCAACGCGCAGAAAGTAGAAAGTAAAGCAACTTGCGCGGTGTGTGCGTAGCGTAAAACAGCATTTCGTTAGTGCGCATTTGAATACACTAGTTCTATTCTCTCTGTCATTGCCCGCACGGCGTTTGCGCCTGTTTCTGTCAGCAGCTTTAGTCATGGCATCCTGCCGCTAGTCGACCGAGAAAATAGAACAGGAATGGATTGACTCGACTAAATGATTTTAGTAAATTACTCAACTAAATTTGTTTGTCCATACTGGTTTACTTACTCGCTCGACTAAAATACTGGCATAGTATGTGCCAGCCTTATGGGCGGTTGGTTGTCGGAATCTCGACTGTCCTGAGCCAATATCCATTAGTTCTGGTTTTGGTAATCTAGACTGATTTGTTTGAGCTTGAGTCGATGCAAAATTGGACACATTATTAAATCTGTTAAATTGATTTGGAAGAGATCTATTTTGAGGGTATCCGGGGAGTAGGTACCTACTCTTGACAGATTCTGGAACTTATATCAACGAGCAATAATAATAAGAGTGATGAGCTAGAACAAATTTTTAAAAATGTTTCAGGGACCTTGAGATCAGCTGATAAAAATTCAATGGGAGCGAAAAAGTCAAAATATCAAAGAAGTAATATCTATGATAAACAGAGGCAGAATTACTTTCACACTACACGCAATGTGTGTGAAAGAAAGATAAAAAATGTGCGGGAAGTGACTGGAATGTGCATTGGAAATATTTTGACAGTTCTCAGTTGAATATTTACGTTTTTATTTGCATTAAAGTCGCGTTTTTAATTCGGAAAGCGAATATTTACGTTTTATTTGCATTAAAGTCGCGTTTTTAATTCGGAAATCGAATATTTACGTTTTTATTTGCAAATAGTGTTGCAGTTCGGTTATCAAATCTGAATTCGTACAGTGAAAAGCGACCATGGCGAAAGAATTTAATTAATACATTTTTTTTCTGTTATCTAAACTTC
The DNA here is from genome assembly GCA_963855945.1 of Thereva nobilitata. NCBI lineage: Eukaryota > Metazoa > Arthropoda > Insecta > Diptera > Therevidae > Thereva > Thereva nobilitata. The sequence continues at coordinate 141,710,393 of OY979694.1, forward strand.
TCATAGAGAAGATGTGAACCGTGTATTTTATGTGTTAATTAATTCAACCGTAGCAAATAGTGTTTTAGTTGGTTTAAGGCTTGCGACATACGATTAGGTTTTTCCCGGACGGTTTTTTCGTGCCAAAATGGAACTTAAGCAATTAGGTTCAAACCGGAGTCAAACAAAGCCGGAGACGGTTAGCCGTACCGGGGAAACCCAATCGTATGTCGCTAGCCTAACTCAATATAGAAGGATTATCGTGATTTCGTCGTCGTCATCAAATTTTAAATATTCACACAAAACGAATGCGGGATTTTAAAAATTTGGCTCCTGAGATAGATACAAAGGAGCTGCAATTGTCAAATGTTTTAAAATGCCAATTTAGTAAAATTGACTGTCATTTCTGTACCTCAGAACCAGACGAACGTAAGTCCAAATATTATAATTTTTTCAATTATTTCAATTTTAAAGTTAATTCACTTTTATAAATCGTCTTAATAAAGACGTGTTGATCACCTTGTATCACGTACAATCAAATAGTTATAATTTACTTTTATAAATCGTCTTAATAAAGGCGTTTTAAAATTCTCGATTTTCCTCGCAATTAACTTCTAATTCTTTCAACTTTTTTTGCGGTTAAGACAAAATTAACCCAACAGGGAAAAAATTGCAAGATTCCCGCCTTTTTTAACGAACAATACATAGTGAAAATCCATTTCTAATATTGTGTACCAACATGAAATTTTACGCATACATACAGAAAAAGCAAACTCAATTTACACGTGCTCTGTTCCAGTGTTTCTTCCATTTGAATGTAAACATTCCAATCGAGAAATCAAGCAACATCTTCTGTTTCTTTCATACTCTTGTGTTTTTTGCATAAAATATATATCCATCTCGCGTTTGTTTATATTTTTTTGGACTTTTTGCTTAATGTTATTGCTAATCTGTTCTTTCATATCTTTAACTCTTTTACTTGTCCTTGAAGCCCACCTCATCACTCTTGTTATTATTGCTCGCTGCTTATATTGTGGTTTTTGCTGGTATGAGAAGGGTGGTGACTTATTAAAAGTATTTTGGTAGCGAGGTGTTTGGAAATTCATTTGCTTTGGGGGTTTCTTGTGCAACTGAGATTTTAGGTTATTAGGATTGAAATCATATCTCATGTAGGCAATATTTCGTTCCTTTATGCAATATGATAACGCAACGTAGAGAATCTGGTCTCATTGCTCTTATTGTAGAGCCTAGGGGTTCTCTCAAACCTGTAAGAAATAAATTAAGGCACATTTCGGAGAATAAGTCTCTTTTCGCTTGGATAACGTTTGAGTCACTTTCATGGAGTAAAATATTATTAGTCATAGCGGCTTGAATTTCAATTATCTTAATATATAAAAACTACGTGTTACAATGTTTGTACACGCTAATCTCCGAAACCGCCCAACAGATTTAAATGAAAATTTGGGAATGTGTAGGGTTGGTTCCAGATTGAAAGATAGGATAAGGTCCAGATAAGTGAAGCTGTTGTCGAAATATAGAGAATTTCAATGTTTCACTGATTATATTTAAGTTGGCGGGGCGAGAAAATATTTAATTTTAATTGTCATGTACATATAAAAAACCTTTAGCTTTAAAAAAGCACTCCGATTTTTACGAGTGACAACGTATCAATTAGTCTATTGAGTGTACTGAGTATACTGAGTGTACAGTGTGTGCAGTGTGTACAGTGTACTATATACTATGTACTATACACTGTACACTATAACTACCGGAACCCGCAAAAACACACCAGTTAAGAAACATACAATTTATATACAAAATAAAAATATTTGTGAACATAGGGAAACCTGTAAAATATTAGCATCCATTGTTCTTTATATACTTCCACCGAAAAATGCGTAAAAGCTTTTAATTTGTTGCGATTATATAAAGTGTTAATAAGAAAATATATAAATGTCGAGTTTTTGCATTAATGCCTCAGATTGCGGTTCATCTTGAAAACGGTCAACGTGTATATATCACTGAAGAAAATGCTCTCCAACGAGCTTTCAAGCCACCAAAAACTACACTTACTGAAATTTTCACACTGTGCCAAAACCCTGATATTTTCGGACAATTCGCAACAACATTGTTATATACCGACGTCCCTCGATAGTATGCATTGAACAAATCAGGTAAAAAATGGAAGCCACGTAGACAAGGCGAACCACATCCAACTATCGCACGCGTTTTGAAAGCAAAGACCTTGGGACGACTTTACACAGTACATCCAAAACAACGTGAATGTTTCTTTTTGCGTTTGCTGTTGCTGAATGTTCCAGGACCAACGTCTTTTGAATTTTTACGAACAGTCAATGGTCAAATACTCAATACATTTCAAGATGCATGTCGCGAGTTGCAATTGCTGGAAGACGACAATCATTGGGATCTGACACTTACTGATGCAGCATTTGCATCCACGCCGAATAACATTCGTCAACTGTTCGCAATTATATTGACGACATGATACCCAACAGAACCATCGGTTCAAGAACGGCATGACTGAAGACATACTTCGCAGAATTAGAGAAACAAACCAATATCCAAACTCTCGAACTTTTATAGGAATAATTGGTTTTTCGTTAATGGTTATAAATATTTGTTGAAGAGTTGAATTTTGAAGATTTGGATTAATTTTAATATTTTAAACGCTGGGTGCAGCGAGGCGCACCGGGTCCCAGCTATCCAAAATAGATGAAAATAAGCGGTTCATTCAAAATGTCAGACCTTAATAGTTTCACATTTTGTTATTTGGAATCAAAAATACCAAAAAATTGCCTTTTTCAAACTCTTCTACTGTATATTAAAATTCATATCACCTGATTACTACTATTGGCTTATGGGAGCAGCATAGGCGCGCCGGGTCCCAACTAGTTTGACTATAAAATTCTTGCATTGTGTTATTTGATTGCCTTAAGCTATGCAAGTCTCTAAATAGCGAAGTTTCACTTCTTTTACCAGAATAGTGTAAGATTAAATTATTTTTAATGTTTTCCCAATTTAGCGGTGTCCCATAAGGTGAATTGAATACATCAGTCGGAGACACGACTAACTGACGCACTTGATTAGTAGTCATTGTAAAATATGGATGTAATTGAGAAGTACCGGGTTCACTACCGTAATTAATAAAATTTTCCAAATTATCGTTATAATTTTCTTCTTCACAAATTTCTCTTTCAATTAAATTTGGCTCACTACTATTTTCCGGCACTAAATCACTTTCACTTTCGTTTCCACTAATTATTTCCGAAATAGATTCTAAGCCTTCTTAATTTGGATTTGGATTTGGCATTAAGAAAATAATAAAAAGGAAAAAAAATTCAATACTTGACTTACATTAATCCTAGGAGGAGTATTGTCTTCATTGTTCGGATAGGTGATCTTGAGATTAAAATCTTCCGGTCCAGCACTTGTCGCTTCCCTTGTAGATCACCCGTTGTTCATTGTTCTTTTGAAACTGGTCACCAAAATAGATTTCCTTTCAATTTTGCAATATACTTTTACACGACACAGTTTTCCTGATTGATTTCGATTGATTTTCTTTCAATATTTTTATCAATCACTTGTTACATTTAATTGATGTTCCTTCAAGTTTCCTGTTTGTAACGTTTTTAGCAAACTACCGAAGACCGGATAGACCGTCACCCATCCTACCGTCTGCGCCAGTTAAGTTTCCATTAACTTGGAACCATAAAAAATATATAATAAACACTACTTTGATTTTAAGGCTAAGCCCACACTGCACCGAACAACACACAAACAAGTAAAGGCCGTATCAGAACCTAAAAATATGCAGCGTGCAGCAGCAGCACCAGAGCAACATGCTGCAGTCGGTATCAGATACTAGTCTTTTCCGCTGTGCAGCGCACTTTTTATTTGATAGCTAAACCTCAAATTAAAAATTTAAAAATTGCACTAGTTCTACCAATTATTACTCCATGTCCTTTTAAATAATTTAAAACAAAAAATCGCGCGTCTCCTTGTTTAAAATCACTTGCCGCATTACGAAGTGTCAAAAGTGCTGCATGTATATGCAGCAAAATTAGGATTTGAGATGAAAATGCAGCACGCTGGTCTGGTGCTGCTTTGCTTGTCATTTTACCAGCCTCAGCCAATAGAAACACTTGTGGTTGCAGCGCTGCATAGGTTCTGATACGGCCTTAAAACGCGATTGTTTTGACTGGCTCCCAAAACACATCAAATCGAGTAAAACAAAAACAAAGCAAAAACATATTTGACGTGCTTGATTTAATGTGGGTTGTAGCCAGTCAATGCGGCAATGTCATCGGAATCGGAAGAAGAAAGTGATGTAGTAATGGCAACTTATTTTTTTATGTGGTAGTGCCAAGCTCAGGAGTCACCCTTTGTACTAGCAGTCCGTTATGTCGTTTGTCACGTCACGGTGCAATGTCTAGCAGGAGCGCGTTCAAAAACCTTACTCTGGTTAACGTTAACCATGGATAACAATGGTAAACTTTTGTCGTTCAAAAACTCCGTGATTTACTACAACATAACCACGAGCATAACTTTTTGGCGTTCAAAAACTCTCGTGGTTAACCATGGTGTAGTTAAATTTTAACCCTGTTCGGGAGCATGGTTAGCGATAGTTAAGAAGAAGAAGAATAAAAACAAACTCAACAATCCATTGTTTAGATTTGTTAGATTATTGCAAATAAATAATTAATGGACCCATAAGAAATAATTGAATCAAATAGCGGAGATTATTTTTTGGAAAATTATTTTTCGTTTTCAACTCGTAGTTAACCACGGTCCGTTCAAAAACCTCCATGGTTAAACATAAACTTTCGTGGTTAAGTGAAGTGATGCAACATAACCACAGCTTACCTCGTGGTTTACCATAGTAAGGTTTTTGAATGCACTCCAGTAAGCTTAGTACGGGAGAGGAAGGTTAAGGGTTATGAGGGTTCGGGAGGGTGTTGGAGAAGGTGGCGATGAAATCTGCGTTTGAACTCTTGGATGTTCTAGGAGTTGGGAAATACTGACTGAGAGAGGTTGTTCCACAATCGAGTTGCTCTATTTAGAAACGAATTACTAGTTTGTAGAGTGCGAGAAAATACAGGCTGCAGGTCGAGGGAGTGAGACGAGTGGGCTATGTCATGTTTAGTGAAAAAGTGGAAAGAAAGTTTTGGGCGCATCATTTAAATTAAAGATCCAGAGTAGCACACTGGATCGAAGTTGCAAACTGACTGTGTGGCAAAGCAAAAACCAAGCAGTCATCACAGGCATGCTTTGTTTGCTTGCCTTCGTTTTTTTGCCCTGTCTGGTTTAGTGTGGGTTGCTTCCTTGGAATGCGTGTATATTTTGTCTATTTGCTTTGACTGCTTTGTGTGCCTGTGTGTGCTTGTGTGGGATTAGCTATGCTTTGCGTTTTCCTACCGTTTTGCTTTACTCAGTGGGGGTTGTTTCATTTAAACTTTATACAAATTATGGTGCGAACATTTTGGAAAACTGTTTTGTTTGTTTTGCTCTGACTTGTGTGAATTAGTGGGGGCGCACTAATTCTAACGTGAGGATTTAAATTTGAAAATTCTAAAAAATTGTATTCTTTGCTTTTGTTTTGCTCTGACTGGTTCAGTGTGGGTTCAGCCTAAATGTTATAAGTATTTGTTTTAAAACAAATATCGAAAGCGTTTCCGACTCGTTTAATAGTCCAAACTAGAGTGACTTCTTACAAAATTTTTTAAGTCTTACTGGTGAGAAAGAATTTATCATTTCACAATTTCTGAAGGAAATTGTCTAGACTGAAACCTGAGATTTTTTGGGTGAATCAGGTGATCTAAATCAAAAGCGTTTACCTTGAATAAGTTTACAATTTTGCTAATACATATGACAATTTCTGAAGGAAATTGTCCAGACTTTCTTAGGAAATAAATGAAAAAAAATATAAAGTAATTTATGTAGGGTACTAGTTGGGACCCGGTGCGCCTATGCTGCTCCCATAAGCCAATAGTAGTAATCAGGTGATGTGAATTTTAATATACAGTAGGAGAGTTTGAGAAAGGCAATTTTTTGGTATTTTTGATTCCAAATAACAAAATGTGAAACTATTAGGGATCTGACATTTTGATCGAAACAATAAAAACCATCCATTGACTTGGCATTTTTCGAGATATGAATTTTCATACACAGATGAAGTGTCTCAATGAACCGCTGTATTCTGTATTTTGGATAGCTGGGACGTGGTGCGCCTCGCTGCACCCAACGTTTAAACATTTAAAATCAATCCAAACCTTCAAAATTCAACTCTTCTTAACCATTAGCGAAAAACCAACTATTCCTATAAAAGTTGGAGTCATTAGATTCAAAATACATTTATTTGAACTATGGCCAAAATTGCCTGTGTATTCTGCTAAAACCATGAACGTTAAAAGATTTAAAATTAATGCAAATAGCAGCATCCAGCACTCGAAATTCGAGGGCCATTTTCTAAAGCTTTTTTTAATTTAAATCTAGAAGTCTTCAATAACAAAATTTTTCGGGAACAATAACACAAAATCGAAACATGAAACAAATATTTTATAGTTGGAAAAAGGAATGCAAAAAAACCAACTTTTATTTTCTCTTATATTGCGAAATTGTGTTCGTCAAAACATGTGAAATTAATGCAAATATTGAAAATCAAACTATTCGCAATATCTAAGGAAAGAATCAATACTTATTTCTGTAAAATTTGGAGACATTAAATTCAATAGGCTTTCATATTAAGTAGAGATGCGCCGAATATGGGTTCAACCGAATACGAATATTCGGTCAAAAATGTAGCGAACCGAACATTCGACCGAATTATTCGGTTCATTTTAAGCTCTGTGGAAATATAGATTGATAGCGGAAGAGGAATTTAAGGCTTCTAGTAAGAAAACCATTAACAATAAGGTATAAATCAAATTCTGCTGCTCGGCTTGACGTAACCGAACATTTCATTTATTCTTAACAATTTAATAGATTTATTTCTCTTCAGATTTAGACAATATTTCAGGAACAAGGCAGTGAGCTTTATTGTTGAATCAGCCGACAGGGAAGTGAATGCGAATTTAACAGGTTCTGATTGTTGAATCCCCGGCGGGAAAGTTAATGAGAATTTCACAGTCGAAAGTGGAAGTTAAACTAAGAAACCACTTGTTTGGAGTTGTGTATCCATGGCGAAATGTCCATTCGATTGTCATTTGAATTTCGAAAATGAAATATGCCACTTCATATGGTAGTTCCACCCGGCGGATTGAACATTCGCAGCGACAAGTGAAAGTGAAACTCTTTAGCGGCGGGAATCCCAAATCCGCCGGATCAACAGTTTGCATTTCTTCTTGAATATTTTTGAGGGAGAATTTCGTCCCTTGGGAATAAAATTTCCTTCGACGTCTGAAGAGATGGTGGACCTAAACCATACAGCATCAATCAACATTCCGTCCATTTACTAGTAAACTCTGCTTCACTTTGGCTATATTTTACGCCCTTCGATATCTCCCGGTTTTTCTCCAAAAAGGCAACATGACAATCAAATTGTCTCCTTCTTGTTATTTTAACTCGAGAATTTAAGAAAAATTTTACATCACCAAAACTTTAAAAAAAAGTTTCCGTGACAATATTACCCATGAGAAATGCAACTATAAATGACTTCGGGAATGCCACACTATCAGTTTTGTGACAATTGTCACTAAGGTGCTTATGAGAATACGAAGGTCACATGGTTTGTAAAGGTCAGGTGGTTTGTCACATTTTCCGATAGGTGACGTGACTATGGGAATAGAGGCCTGTTTGAATTATGATTGAGCATACAAATGAGTCGGTAATTTTTTTAATTTTGGATTTTTTTAATATATAATGGTTACACAATGTAGTGTTTGTTTTATTTACAAATACTACCTATGTATGGTTCGAGAATCAAGCCTCTTTAACATATGTAAATCTTAAATGAATACTTTTTAAATATTCGGTAATTTTTCGGCAAACTAACCGAATATTCGGCCGAATACGAACATAAAAAAATACGCCGAACATGCCGAATACGAATATTCGCCCGAACATTCGGCGTATCTCTAATATTAAGTGTGACCAAAATTACCTATGTATGTATTCTTTTACAAAACTTGCTGGTAAACTATGTTTTTGGTTTTGTTTTCCGGCGCGTAAATAAACTGAGATGATGCCTTTCCGACTCGCTGCACCCAATCTTCACATTTAAAATTAATCCAAATCTTCAAAATTCAACTCTTCAACAAATATTTATAACCATTAACGAAAAACCAATTATAAAAAATATTATTAAATAAATCAAAAGATCCAGGAGTTTTATTGCCGATAACAAAATCTTTATTCAGTATTTTACAGATTAACTTCTTTTGTAAGACTGAAGACTGATAAGAATTATTGGAAAAAGGCAACCGATCAAAAAACGGTGATCGCCGATGACAAAAATATGACGTAGACAAAAAGTGTTTCCATGTTTGTAATTTTCAACATCCTCCGGCCGGGCCGAGGAAGTCCTTTCATTGGGTAGGTCCAGCGGATACAGCATTTGAATTGCCCTTCTAAGACGGGAACCATCACTAAGACGAATCTCGCATGACCTTACTTTTCCATCTCGCCCTGGAAACACCTTTTCCACTGTTGCTAGTTTCCAAAAGAGTCGACGAACAGCTGAATCGTGTACCAAGACAACATCTCCTTCGCTGAGTGTAGTTGGATTAGCACATCCTTTCGAATGATGAACTCCACGTAATAAATGAACGTATTCGGTACGCCAACGACGCCAAAAGGAATTTATCAGCTTAAATCGAGCTTTCCACAGATCTCTGATAACAGCTCCTGAACTAATTTGCGTTTTCGAAATTGAAGATGAAACAAGTGGCATCGAAGGGTGAAGAAAATGCCCAGGAGTCAAGAGTGTCAAGTCCTTCGGATCGTCACTCATATATTTAAGGGGGCGATTATTGATTATCGCCTCAGCTTCAGCTAAAGTAGTTTGCATCTCTTCGCAGGTAAGTGTGATTCTACCGATACTTGCTTTCAGCGCGTTTTTGATGTTCCTTACTAAGCGTTCCCAGCCCATCCCACCATGGGGCTCGTTCAACAGTAAATTGCCAAATGACCTTCTCGTTCGACACGTATCCTTGAAATTTCTCAGTAGCGATGAAATCTCCCAATTGGCCAATTTCTTTACCAGCGCGTTTGAAGGTTCGAGCATTATCTGAAATAGCGGACGCTGAGCACCTAAGAAAACATGTAGAGTACCTGATATGATAATTCAGAGGAAAGATACATCGTCCGCTGCCATGCCATCCTGCGATCACCTTAGCACCTCATGCTGAAAAACAAGTTGAACCAACGAAACCCAATAATCCCAGTGAAAACGCAACTTCTATTATTTAATTACCTGCAGTCATTACAACACCATGCAGTTATCCAACAAAACCAATACAACTCAAATCACTTAGTATTATAACAATGTAGGTAGTGGGTGACCAAATATATACCATGAGAAACCTCTCTCTATATTAAATGCCTGAAACCAAAAAACTCAAAAGGAACCCGCCCTGGTACCAGTAACGTTTCCCCTCTGCGGCATCTGCAAAATTTCAAACCTTTAACCACCCATTACCGTTTTGAGATAACAAGAATCTTAACCCTAACGCAAAATGTAACAACAGTAAATTATGTTAACACAAAATGAATGTAATGTCCAATTAATCTCAAAATGTAACATCAATAACTCATTTGAAAACCAAATGAATGCAGTGGAATATAAACCTCCCACGGCAAACGTTAATAAATTATTCCAAAATCAAATGAACGTCTCGAATATTGAACTCAAAAATATAAATAGGATTAACTTATGGTAAAATCAACGGAATATATGTGAATATAGTAATTAAATAGTAATACATAGATATTAATTTAGTAAAATAAATAATAAAAGTCTGGATATATGTATAGTAATATATAGCAATATGAAGATCGGGTTAAAGTTGAACCATTAACTCTTAATAGTTTATACCGGCTCACTATGCCAACAGAAATCTAACGAGTCCGTATCGCTCGTCACTTCCCAGCCTGGGTCCGACACCGACTCCAAATTTCAATTATTTCGGTTAAGGTTCCAATTTGTCGGAAGAACGACTTCTTTTGGTGACAATACCTCCCACGTAAACCTCCTACATGGCCGACGTCCTTCCCGGTGAGAAACTCGTGGAAATCAGGATAAAGGCGGGGGTTCTGGATATTATCCGAACAAAATTTTTGGTATATACTAACCAGTATCCTTCTACTCTTACTCCTCCAAGCACCAAAGACCACAATGGTTTCCTAGCTACTACCATAGAAACACGACGAATACTTCTTCTTCTTAACGTCGCCCAAACGCGAGCCTAGTCACAAATTGGACTCCTTAGCTGAACCAAATGATGAATACTGCTAGTGAATATCCTGCAATGAATGCATTCAGCACCACAAAGCCTCTTGACTAGTGTCTCCGTTAAGCACCATAATCCAAGCCTGCCATTCCCCGGTTTCTCCACCTGATTATGCGGGATCTCGGTAATTCTAGTAAAGAATTTTACCACGGTCTTCCAATTCAGCTCGACCAAGAAGATCCCCCTCTCCAAGAACTATCGACAACCAAAATTTTTCGGGGCGGGAGAGATCGTTCCGCTGCGGCCATATCTATAATTTTGGGTATCAGTGATAACATAATAGTTTTTTTGCTTGTGTTTAGAGTAGGAGATAGATTATTTTAGAAGATATTCAGTAGATATATATTCACTACAACTAGATTAAAATCACCAATAGGATTACCAAAAATGTTGCTGGAATTTTTTTGAAAACTTCTGCCTAATAAAATTTGTAATAGTACAAAGAGTGTGATCGCATTGGTTGCTGTTGCTATCGGTAATCGACTGAAGAAACGGACTTCGGACTACTACCATGCCAACTTTACGGGGTGGGAAAATTACTGCTCCGGATAACACCGGAAGCGACGAGGAAGGAAGGGCTCAACCAGCAGGGATCCCCGATTCAACTGCGGTGCAAAGTGATGCGATCCGCACGTTGACCGAAAATTTTGCGATACTCCAACAGGAGTTAATAAATTTGCGGGCGGAACCCAGACCTACGACTAGTCCTACGATCCCACCAACTATTCCTGACGAGTCTATAGAGGATCAAACGCCACACAGTGGGACAGAATCCCAAAAAGCTGGCCAAAACCCCTAAAATGAAGATTCTATTTCGGGACTTTCTCTTTGCGGAATTTTAAGTAGGGGCCCCGAGGGTCACAGAACATCTGTCCTCGGGGTACAGGTACGTTTTCTCCCTTTGTAGGATCAGTTCGAAAGTGGCCGTTACACGAGACGCAGCTATCGAAGTTTCTAACACATATTGTGCATTGAAAATAACTATTTGTTAAATAGTGCCAATTAGTGCTTTTCAAAAGTTTAAAAATGGATTCTGTTCATGAAGGGGAGTGCAATTAAATCGAATATGTATGTAATGTATAATCGTAAAATATTCATTGCAGAATTATTGATATGAATTTAAATAAATCAACTTTTTTGCAAGACGCAGAGAACAACTAATTTTTCAAATAACTTAAAGTTTATTAGTCGTCCTCGCTCGTTTTCTAAAATTTTTTTTTTCACTTGTCATAGCCTAAAGAAAAAACAAGTAGTAAATTAAAGTGCGAATTTGGAGATACAATTTTTTTCTGAAATCGCGCAAAAATCGTTGCACAGCAGAGGGTAATGAAACCGACAAAAAGTTCCGAAATGACAAGGAATCTCTTGAAAACTATATAACAGGGGGCTTTCGAGGTCGCTGATTACGAATTTGACATTATTTTTTCAAAAAACAAAATGGCGGATGCAATATGGCGGACGACCACATGAAAAAATGCATATTCGCGGATAAAATTCAGTACCCGGGGGTTTTCGAGGTCACTGATCACGAATTTGATATTATTTTTTAATAAACAAAATGGCGGATCCAATATGGCGGACGGCCAAATGATAAAATGCATATTTGCGAATGAAACTCGGTACTCGGGGGTTTTCGAGGTCGCTGATTACGAATATGATATTATTTTTTCGAAAAACAAAATGGCGGATCCAATATGGCGGACGGTCACATGAAAAAATGCATTACGCGGGTGAAATTTGATACCCGGGGGTTTTCGAGGTTGCTGATTAGGAATTAAATATTATTTTTTAAATTTTTTTGTATTTGCCGCGGCATATCGAGTATCGGTTTTTTCCTGCGTTTTAATGCTTTTCTTTGTTGTTAAATTGTAGTCGAAGCGACTAAATTTAACGTTTTTTTATGTTTTCAGGAACCCAAAGAGTACTTCAATTAACACGAAAAGAGATCTTCTGCCTAATTAAAGATGCTCTTTATACTGAATCTGCTGACGAATTAGCTCTCACTATTGAGAAGCACATGACGCTCCAATTGGGATTCGCATACTTCATGACTGAAGAAGTGAAGAAAAATTTTAAATACGTCATGTACAAATTGCGTACTTTATGGAAAGAGGCTCGCCGGAAAGAGGAGTGGTTTTTCAACAAGAATGCGGATTGGCTGAGCGGGCAATTGATGCTATCGGAGGACGGATCTTCTCAAAGTACTGCGGAGACCAAGGTAATCGGTGGTCGACCTTCTACAAGTTTTTCGGATAGCAGTGAAAGAACCAAAACGCGAAAAACCGAGGAATTGAGAAAAGACCATAGCCTAGAAGAACTCTCTTATGCTACGCGGATGAGCCTACGTGCAAGTGGGAAAGTTGCCGCTGCGCAGGTATTGAAGAACGTCACAGTGGGGAGTCCGTCTAAGGCATCGTCCTACCTGTCGTCTTCTAACACAATTAAAGAAAGAACAATGTCGCCGGAAGAAGCCTTGTCAGTTTTGGTAGAAGGTAGATTTTCCAAAAGTCAGTATTTAGTGGTACGATCAGGCTGTAAATTAGTTCAAAGTAAGGCGTATCCGTCATACAATGTACTGCAAAAAGCCAAAATTGCTTGTTATCCACCGATGAAAACAATTACATGTACATAAATACGCGCAGCTATCGATCTTCAAGCATTGTTAGATCTCACGGTGAAACGAATCGTTTTAGCAAAAGAAAATGTTGTACAAAATATGTCACCCGGTGATTTGCTTAAAATGAATTTAATTTGCACATGGGGTTACGATCAAACTTCAGGTCAGAGTGAATATAAGCAAAAATTTACGAGTGATGATAACACATTCACAGACGCAAATATTTTTTTTACGTCTTTAGTTCCTTTAGAACTGTTTTATCTTGATGAGAAAAACGAAAAAATTGTTGTTTGGCAAAATCCTGTGCCTTCTTCTCCGCGATATTGTCGACCAATTAAAATAGAATTCCGAAAAGAAACAGCAGATGCAACGAAAGCTGAAGTTAAATATGTGGAATATCAAATAAAAAATCTAGTTCCATTTTCAGACATGGTTAACGGAAGATTAATAAAAGTAATTTGGAATCTTGCTTTAACCATGATCGACGGAAAAGTGTGCAATGCATTGGCGGACAATCCAGCTACTCAACGCTGCTATCTTTGCAAAGCCACGTCAAAAGATTTTAATAATCTTGACAAAATGTTAACTATGTCAGTCAATGAAGAACATTTTAACTTTGGTCTCTCTTCGTTGCATTCGTGGCTACGCTGCTTCGAGTGCTGTTTGCATTTATCTTATAAATTAGACATTAAAAAATGCCAAACACGATCAGAGAAAGAAAAACAAAATGTAAAAGAACGAAAAACAGCCACTCAAGAGTCTTTTAGAAAAAACCTTGGTCTAATTGTTGACAAGCCAAAGCCACGTCGCTTTTTTGAAAATGTCAAAATTTCATCCGAAATAACTGGAGTAGACCTTCGTTTGATTACCAGATTTCATTCCATTTTACAAGTTGTTTCATCAGGACGCGAAATTATATTCAAAAATTTAGAGATTACGCTTGCGAAACTGCGAAACTATTTGTTGAATTGTACGCATGCTTCTTAATGCCACCATCAGTTCATAAACTGCTCATTAATGGCCCAGAAATCATTGCTTCGGCTTTGCTTACAATCGGTCAGATGTATGAAGAAGCCCAGGAAAGTTGCAATAAATATATTAAAAAATTTCGTCAGGACTTCTCGCGCAAAGCAGCCGTTCTTTGACAATGAGAGATGTATTTTGCCGCCTTTTAATTAGTTCTGATCCTTACATTTCAAGCGCAAGAAAACTTCCAAAAACTAAAAGAAAACAAATGTCGTCTGATGCTAAAGATTTAGTTGTACCCGATGACAGTGACACTGAAGATGAAACTGATGTGTCTACTTTAGATTCCGACATCGATTTATGTGATAGCGATAGCGAATAGATAGAGCCTATGTGTTAAAAATAAAAATGTAAATCATACTGAATTATTATTTTGTATTTATTTGTACCTATTCCTTGTGTACGATACTATTTTTATGCTTCTGAAATTTTTTAATACGATGAAATTGTATTAAAACTAAAAATATCAATTTTTTATATGACCGTCCGCCATATTGGATCCGCCATTTTGTTTTTTGAAAAAATAATGTCAAGTTCGTAATCAGCGACCCCGAAAACCCCCGGGTACGGAATTTCATCCGCGAATATGCATTTTTTTATGTGGTCGTCCGCCATATTGGATCCGCCATCTTTTTTTTTGAAAAAATAATGTCAAATTCGTAATCAGCGACCTCGAAAACCCGCAAGTAAGAAATTTCAAAGCGATTATTGCACGTTTTGAGGGTTTGCCCAGCTTTTTGGGATTCTGTCCCACTGTGCGTCACTTGCCCCGAGAAGGGAAGCATCTCATTTCGATAACAAGAGGCGGTCACCAGTTTCCACTTGGAACATAAGGTTCTCCGGTGACGATAATGAGTTGTCGGCGGAGGAGGTTTTGTTCCGAGTGGAAACGAGGGCCCGGGACGAATGGGTCAGCCAGTCCGAGGTATGTCGGAACATCTCTGCGCTGTTAAAGGGCGGGCGGAGAGGTGGCAGGAGCAGAAGCGCCAAGAACGACGCCAATTCCCCAGGGTCCACGAGATTGACTCCGCCAGCCGGAGTCCTGACAGGCAACCAATAGGGGACGATTTTGACTCTGCGGTGGATGAGGTCAAACGGCCCCATTCTCCAGCCAGGCGTCGGATTGTCACTTGTTGGAATTGCCAACAACAGGGCCACCTGTGCATGGACTGCCCGTCTGAAACACGAGACCTGTTTTGTTATAGGTGCGGCAAGCCTGGTACCGTAAGAACCCGTTGTCCCGAATGTTCGGGAAACAAGGTACAGGGTGCGAAGCTCGCGGAATCCCGCGCCTGTCCGAAAATCACCCGTCTTCAGCCCTGACAAGGACTATAGCGAGCAATCCTCGCTCACATCGGACTTGACAGACTCAAACCCTCTTCCAACTTTCCCCTCACCAGAGGTTCGACAGTCTTTTCTGTTGCGTTGGCAGAGGTATCAAATTGCTCGAAACCGCATCTTTGCGAAGTCTCCTAGGGTACACTTCACTGCGTCCATTCCGGATGTTAGGAGTCGAGCTAGAGAGAAACGACTTTATTCGCAGAAAGTTATTTCTGCAATTCTATCGGATTTGTCCGATCATCGTCCCTTCGCTAAGGTCTATTTAGCTAGTGAAGAGGTGAATGGTTTACTAGACAGTGGTGCGAGTATCACCTGTCTGGGTAGGGAGCCGAATCTTTTCTGAAGGATCATCCCGAGATTAAGTTTTATTCTTTGCGAACTTATTTGCAAATGGCGGACGGGGCCCCACAAAGAGTTATCGGTTATGTGCGAGTTCCGGTCTCCTTTGGAGGTCGTACTCATGATATGACCATCTATGTGGTACCCAGTCTTAGCCAAAGTCTATCTCGGGATCGATTTCTGGAAATTGTTCGAAATCGCTCCCCAAATAGTTAGTGAAGTAAAAGCTCCAACAGCAACTTCCAAGATGCACGACTTAACGTCACTGCAGTGCCAACAGTTGGAGTTAATAAAGGCCAGGTTCCCCTCATTTGATGTCTTAGGACTGGGGAAAACTAACCTGGAAGAGCACATCATCGATACGGGTGACTCAGTTCCCATTAAACAGAGGCATTATCCAGTCTCACCTGCCATACAGAAGCTAATGTATGGTGAGTTAGACAGGATGTTGGCTCTTGGGGTAATTGAGCCATCCAATAGCCCCTGGAATTCTCCAGTGGTGTTGGTGCGCAAACCAGGGAAGGCACGCCTGTGCCTTGACTCGCGTAAAGTGAATACCGTCACTGTCAAGGACGCCTACCCTCTTCCGCATATTGATGGTCTACTTGGTCGTCTGCAAGATACCAAGTATATCACCAGTCTGGACCTGAAGGACGCCTTCTGGCAAATTCCATTAGAAAAAAAGTCGGGAGAGAGGACAGCTTTCACTGTCCCAGGTCGTCCATTATACCAATTTACAGTGATGCCTTTTGGTCTGTGCAACGCGCCACAGCGAATGTGCCGTTTAATGGACAAGGCTATACCTGGACACTTGCGTGAAAACGTATTCGTTTATTTGGACGATCTACTCGCTGGTTGCCTACGTCGTGCTGGGTTGACCATCAACTTAAGCAAATGCAAATTTTGCGTGACTGAAGTTAAGTAGCTTGGCTTCATAATTGGGGATGGATCTTTGAAAACGGATCCTGCAAAGGTGACGGCCATCACGGAATTACGAACTCCAAAATCTCATAAGCAGATTAGGAGATTTTTGGGAATGACGGGGTGGTATCAGAGATTCATCCACAATAATGCAAGCGTGGCTTCTCCAGTCACGGATTGTTTAAATAACAAAT
This sequence comes from Thereva nobilitata, assembly GCA_963855945.1. Lineage (NCBI taxonomy): Eukaryota > Metazoa > Arthropoda > Insecta > Diptera > Therevidae > Thereva > Thereva nobilitata. Next base: position 141,727,276 of record OY979694.1, read on the forward strand.
CGTTCAGATGGACGGACGAGGCCCAGCAGGCTTTCGAGAATCTAAAACGGCTTATGACCGAGGCTCCGCTGTTAGTCACTCCGGATTTCTCTAAGCCTTTTTACATTCAGTGCGATGCTAGCCGAAGTGGTGTGGGAAGCGTGCTGTTTCAGCGAGACATGGATGGAGGAGAACATCCGATATCATATATGTCTAAGAAACTGAACGCAGCACAGCGGAACTACACCATCACGGAACTTGAATGTTACGCCGCTGTACGGAGTGTTAAGAAGTTTAGAGCCTATGTGGAGGGACAGGCATTCACGGTAATAACTGACCATGCTAGTCTGAAGTGGCTCATGGATCAGAAAGAGCTAAGCGGTCGATTAGCGAGATGGAGTCTAAAGCTCCAGAGGTTCGTGTTCACGATCGAACACAGAAAGGGAAGTCAAAACGTGGTACCTGACGTCTTGTCGCGCAGGGAGTGCGTGGACGACCTCCATTTCTGTCGCGAGGTGAACATGGACTCCTCGGCCTTTAGGTCTCCCGAATACACTGAACTGGCTGAACAAATTTTGAGTGCCCCCCAACAGTTACCAGACTTGCGTGTTTCGGAGGGGTACGTTTTTCACCGTACGTCCCCACGTACGGGAGACCCGGTTGCAGACGTGGAAATTGTGGATTCCCGCGGACTTGACGCTTCCTCTTGTCGAATCGGCCCACTCGCCTCCTCAATCCGCACATGGCGGTGTGGCAAAGACACTGACCAGATTAAGGGTCAAGTATTTTTGGCCGGGAATGCCTCGGCAGGTTCGAACCTTCGTATCACAGTGTGACACTTGCAAAGCCACCAAGTCTCCCAATTCGATATTGCGACCACCAATGGGTCAGCCCCTGGAGGTTACCAATCCGTTTCAATTCTTATGCGTAGAGGGCGGAAACCTCGGCGGCGGCCGTACATTTTCTAGAGAAAACTGTATTCCACACTTTTGGTGTGCCGGAAACAGTTTTCTCGGACAATGGTCGGCAGTTCACCTCCCGGGAGTTTGCTAAATGGCTGGATGATTATAGCGTGAAACATGCTCGCACGGGCATATATTCTACGCATCCAAATGCCTCAGAGAGGGTAAATAGATCCGTTCTCGCCGCTATTAGGGCATATCTGAATGAGGACCAAAGAGAGTGGGATAAACATCTTACCCCTATTGAATGTGCTCTCCGGGGTACTCTTCATGAGGCAATCGGTATGTCCCCTTACCAGGCCCTATTCGGGCGGCATATGATTCTTCATGGATCGGCTTATCCGGTCCTGAAGAAGTTGAAGGTCTTTCGAGACGGGGACATATCGCATTTGCCAGTCTCAGATCGCCTACAATTGCTCCGAGAGCGGATCGAACTTAGCCTCGCTGCAGGGCATGCAAGACACGAAAAACGCTACAACTTGCGTTGTCGAGTGATTGAATTTCACCCGGGGCAAGAAGTATTTCGGAGAACCTTTCTGGTGAGCAAACGGGCAAACCATTTTAATACCAAATTGACAGATAAATTCGTGAAATCACGTATAAGGAAACGAATTGGCAATAGCCTGTATGAATTGGAGGACTTGCGTGGTAACCTTCTGGGCACATATCATGCCAAAGACCTGCGACGTGAGCATCACGTCGAAGCAAGCACGTCCCTGAGTAGCCCTAAGAAGGTATCTCGCCGGCTTCACCGGTTAATAATAGGGTGCCTTTGGTCCGCTTAGGTAGCTTCCCTGGCGGATGGTACACCTCTTTGTATTTCTTGGTCGCCTGGGGCCTAGTTTTATGTTTATAGTAGCCGCGGCTGCCAGACCAGTTCCCTACGGAGGCAGGGTCCCTCAGTCAATTTCAAGTGCCTCGAACAGGGTGGCGAATCTCTAACGGCGGAATATCTCCTTGCGATCCACCAGGGGAAGTCGAAGGCAATGTGGTGTTGCTGGAGATTTAATCTGATGAGTCGGAAGGTGATGTTGTTCGAGTGGTAGGGTTGAGTTTTATAGGGACTGGGAAGGGGACAATATGGTATTGTTTCCGGCCAGATCCTTGTTCGTCAACACTGCCCTCCGGGAGATTCACCAAAAACGGCCGAGGGGACCAGGTGGACCGCTGCAAAATTTTTGGAAAATTGTTGCAAAAATTTTGTCTTGTTTCTCCACTCGCCTTTCCTCCTTAGCAGATATTGTCAGATATTGAGCCCGGCTAGCTCAGCATAAAGACCATGGGGCTCCTCAACTCAGGGTCAAGGGTCGAGCCACACTAATAGAGTTCATTCCAACCAGGCCGTTTTGGTTTTTTGAAGTGAAAACTTCTATAGGCACGTTGGGCACTTTTTGGCCTGGGGGAAAAACTAAAAACTCGCGTCACGCGCACTTTTTGTGTGCCATCACGCGCACGTACCATCACGAGAGAAAAATGTTTCCTTTGGGGGTTTTAGTTTTAATTATGTAGTATGAATTATATATTATATATTAAATATTATATATTAAATATTATATATTAAATATTATATATTGAATATTATATATTTAATATTATATATTAAGTATTGTGTATTATGGACTATGTAGTGTACTACATACTATGAGCTATGTACTAATTATTATGTATTAATTATTATGTTCTATGTGCTATGTATTATGAATTATGTAGTATGTACTATGTATACTATGCACTATCTATTATGTACTATGCACTACACACTATTTACTATGTACTGTATATTATGCACTATTTACTATGTGCTATATACTATGTACTATGTATTATGTCCTATGTACTATTTACAATGCATTATGTATTATATACTATGTACTATTTACTATGCACTATGTACTGTATATTATGCATTATTTACTATGTACTCTATAATATGTATTATGTCCTATGAACTATGTACAATGCATTATGTATTATATACTATGTACTATTTACTATGCACTATGTACTGTATATTATGCACTATTTACTATGTACTATATACTATGTATTATGTACTATGTACTATGTACAATGCATTATGTATTATATACTATGTACTATTTACTATGCACTATGTACTGTATATTATGCTTATTTACTATGTACTATGTACTATGTACTATGTACTACGTAATACGTACTATGTTCTATGTAGTATGTACAATTCATTATGTATTATATGGTATGTACTATTTACCATGCACTATGTAGTGTATATTATGCTTATTTACTATGTACTATATACTATGTATTATGTACTATGTACTATGTACTATGTACTATGTACTATGTTCTATTTACTATGTACAATGCATTATGTATTATATACTCTGTACTATTTACTATGTACTATGTACTGAATATTATGCTTATTTACTATGTACTATATACTATGTATTATGTACTATGTACTATGTACTACGTAATACGTACTATGTTCTATGTACTATGTAAAATTCATTATGTATTATATGCTATGTACTATTTACTATGCACTATGTACTGTTTATTATGCTTATTTACTATGTACTATATACTATGTATTGTGTACTATGTACTATGTTCTATGTACTATGTACTATGTACAATGCATTATGTATTATATACTCTGTACTATTTACTATGTGCTATGTACTGAATATTATGCTTATTTACTATGTACTATATACTATGTATTATGTACTATATACTATGTACTACGTAATACGTACTATGTTCTATGTAGTATGTACAATTCATTATGTATTATATGCTATGTACTATTTACTATGCACTATGTACTGTATGTTATGCTTATTTACTATGTACTATATACTATGTATTGTGTACTATGTACTATGTACTATGTTCTATGTACTATGTATAATGCATTATGTATTATATACTATGTACCATTTACTATGTACTATGTACTATTTACAATGTATGCACTATGTACTATCCACTATGTACTATGGCCATAGAAATCCACACATTTGAAAATTAGTATGTGGGTATAAAGTTTAATCGTGCATTTCCGAAGCTTGGTTTAGCCTTCCACGCGACTCATCGGATACCAAAAATGTTTGTACATCGTTCATTATATTTATAGGAAGTGAGTAACTACTTTTGACTGCATTAAATTAGTTATCCTAAATTGATGTTAAAATGTCTGTATCCATCAATCTTTCTCATGTAAGTATAGTTATAATAAATATAAAAATATAGGTATATATTATGTATATATATATATATATATATATATATATATATATATATATATATATATATATATATATATATATATATATATATATATATATATATATATATATATATATATATATATATATATAAACAAAATTTATTAATCCTTATCCTATTGTAATATTAAGATTGATTTGGAAATATAGACTGGCCGGCCATAGAAGTTTTCACTTCCAACGTGTGGTCCTACGCACACTCATATTTTTTTCGGCTCCTCACTCCCTCGCAAGTCGGGTTTGTGGACCCGAGGGATTGTAACGGCGGCCCTATATCCCCTGCTAGAAATACCGTAGAACCACTGTTCAATTACAAATTAGAAAATACTGTGTTGAATGAGAAAATTTTTTTCGGAAACAAGACAGTAATTTTAGGATTGGAAAAATAGGCCGGGGAAAAAAGAAAAAAAAGGGAGTGAGGAAAAGTTTTGATGAAAAAAGGTCAGAGACGAAAAACAAACATTTGTTTTTGGATTTTGGAAAAAAAAGAGAGAAACCTTTGTTTTTGGAGAAGAAAGACGGTTGTTGATGGCAGAGCTGGACGAGTCTTTTCTAAACAACAAAGAAAATATAGTGGAAACTAGTTCTTGGAGAGAGGGGGATCTTCTTGGCCGAGCTGAATTGGAAGACCGTGGTAAAGTTCCTTAATAGAATTACCGAGATCCCGCATAATCAGGTGGAGAAACCGGGGAATGGCAGGCTTCGATTATGGTGCTTAACGGAGACACTAGTCAAGAGGCTTTGTGGTGCTGAATGCATTCATTGCAGGATATTCACTAGCAGTATTCATCATTTGGTTCAGGTAATTAGTAAGGAGTCTAATTATCAGACAGAGATAAATGCGTCTCTGGCGTTGGAATGTGTCCAAAAACTGAACAGGTGTGCGAAACAAAACAACGTGACGCTAGCTTGGGTTAGAGGACATTCAGGCATCGATGGGAACGAAAAGGCTGACAACCTGGCAAAACAGGGGTCAACCTCGGAATTCTGGGGACCGGAGCCATACTCTACCATTGGCAGAGGGTTGGTAAGGAACCGCATCGAGAAATGGGTCGCTGAAGAACACCAGAGACGGTGGGACGCTATGACCACGTGCAGGCTGGCTAAGATGATGCTTACGTTGCCGATTGCCGCAGCCAGAAGAAGGATCCTGCATATGCAAAGGGGAACCCTCAGTTGGTTGGTGGCACTGATTACAGGACACGGATGTTTCAGGTATCACCTAAAAAGAATGGGAATTCTGGAGGACGACACCTGTCGGATGTGCCTGGAGGAACCCGAGACGGCCACACACATAGTGTGTCACCGTCCGGCGCTGGCGAGAAAAAGGGCTGCCATAACTGGACTCCATTGGATGAAGGACATGAGGCAGATTCCCTTCAATCAGCTGCTCGCGATAACTAGGGGAGTCGAAGCAAGGGAGCAATGGGACAACCCACTGCAACTAGAGGGACGAAAAGGGACCCGAAAACAGTGGTCTGATTCGATATCCCTCGAAAATCTATATATAAGGAGTCTAATTTGTGACTTGCGTTTGGACCACGTTAAGAAGAAGAAGTATTCGTCGTGTTTCTATGGTAGTAGCTAGGAAACCATTGTGGTTTTTGGTGCTTGGAGGAGTAAGAGTAGAAAGATACTGGTTAGTATATACCAAAAATTTTGTTCGGATAATATCCAGAACCCCCGCCTTTATCCTGATTTCCACGAGTTTCTCACCGGGAAGAACGTCGGCCATGTAGTAGGTGTACGTGGGAGGTATTGTCACCAAAAGAAGTCGTTCTTCCGTCAAATTGGAACCTTAACCGAAATAATTGAAATTTGGAGTCGGTGTCGGACCCAGGCTGGGAAGTGACGAGCGATACGGACTCGTTAGATTTCTGTTGGCATAGTGAGCCGGTATAAACTATTAAGAATTAGTGGTTCAACTTTAACCCGATCATCATATTGCTATATATTACTATACATATACCCAGACTTTTATTATTTATTTTACTAAATTAATATCTATGTCTATTTAATTACTATATTCACATATCTTCCGTTGATTTTACCATAAGTTATTCCTATTTATATTTTTGAGTTCAATATTCGAGACGTTCATTTGATTTTGGAATAATTTATTAACGTTTGCCGTGGGAGGTTCATATTCCACTGCATTCATTTGGTTTTCAAATGAGTTATTGATGTTACATTTTGAGATTAATTGGACATTACATTCATTTTGTGTTAACATAATTTACTGTTGTTACATTTTGCGTTAGGGTTAAGATTCTTGTTATCTCAAAACGGTAATGGGTGGTTAAAGGTTTGAAATTTTGCAGATGCCGCAGAGGGGAAACGTTACTGGTACCAGGGCGGGTTCCTTTTGAGTTTTTTGGTTTCAGGCATTTAATATAGAGAGAGGTTTCTCATGGTATATATTTGGTCACCCACTACCTACATTGTTATAATACTAAGTGATTTGAGTTGTATTGGTTTTGTTGGATAACTGCATGGTGTTGTAATGAATGTAGGTAATTAAATAATAGAAGTTGCGTTTTCACTGGGATTATTGGGTTTCGTTGGTTCAACTTGTTTTTCAGCATGAGGTGCTAAGGTGATCGCAGGATGGCATGGCAGCGGACGATGTATCTCTCCTCTGAATTATCATATCAGGTACTTTACATGTTTTCTTAGGTGCTCAGCGTCCGCTCGGTGGGGCGCGTTCACGTAAAGGTAAGTGGTGGTGCAGTAGTTTAGGTAGTACTTCCGGGGTCTCACCGCACCACGACCCACCCGGCGAGCCAGCTCTGTTCTGGCTTCTTTGGGGCAACCAACCCAGGGTTTACATTACAGCATTATGTAGGCTTTATTTGTTGTAATCGCGTCAGAAGTTATTTTAACATGAAGAGGCCCAGCGAAATCAATTCCAACTGTCTCAAATGGCCTTCTAGGCAAAGGCGCAAAGGGCTGCTCAGCGGGTTTACAAAAAAGTCGACGGCATAAACTGCAGCTTCGTATAATAGTTTTGATGAGTTGTCGAGACCGTGGCACCCAAAACTTTTCCCTAAGCTTCGCCAAGACTGCGATAGTCTTTTCTTCTCTATAGACTGGTCGGTGTGGCATAAAATATATCGGAAAATCTCCTGGCCTTGAAGCCGCGACGGTCTCAATAAAACCCTTAGATATCATTTCACGCATGGCAGCGTCATAATTCAATAACTTGTTAGGTTCTCGAGATAACTTTCTAACTAGGCTTTTAAATCTTTGATAAGCTCCTTCACGATTGTTGTCTAAAGTAGGGGGACATAAAGCTTCGTAATAGGTTTCGTGTCTGCTTACATATTGATCTATATTCAATTGCTCGTCACCTTCGCCTGGAGGTCTGATGCCCAACGACTCCAATATCCACATATTGCGAATGTCTTCCATAAAAGCAGCATCAACTTCGAGTGATATGCTAAGCACAGTGGCCGCTTCGCTATCTGGGATATGATTTTAATTTTCAGGGCCTTGAATTGCCCATCCAAACTTCGTATGAACCGCTGTTAAAGTCTCTGTGAGTCGTTTAATTTTTCCTGTACCACCTTCCAGTAAAAATCGGAGCCCACTAGAACAGAAATGCCATCTATAGGGCCTTCCGCTATTCGTGCGTCAGCTAAGCGAAATTCTGAAAATAATGTATTACTTGTATTCGGTACAGTCAAAATATCGGCACAAATCTCAGGCACAACTACTGCGGTAGCAACAATGAACTCCTCAGTATATATGCTGCGTAGACAAACCTTTACTCTATTGCAGACTTGCGCAGGTGTTCTCTTACTGGACCCGAAAGGCAGGATCCTGATCTTTACTTGGTCGATTATGGGTAAATCTAATTTTATTGCTATATCCTTTCGCACATAGGACCTTTGACTACCGCTGTTTATGACTATTCTGCCCAAAACTGCCTTAGTTCGATTTTCAGAAGGGCTAATATAAACGCATGCAGTCTGTAAATATACATTAGAAGAGATTGTACTTGATGAGCAAAGATTAACAGAATCAGGAACGGTTGAACCATGCTTCCGGTTGGAAAATTCTGGATCGCACAAAGCCAGCTCATGTCGACCTCCACACTTTGAGCAGCGCACATGTTTAGCCGGGCAACGAGTGGATATATGACCGCGTTTCGTGCAGCGGAAACACCTTCTTTCCTTCTTTAAAACTTCTTTCCAAGCCCAAGTTTGCCCTCACATTTATCTGAAAAATGACTATCGGTTTTCAAATTGGTCAGCAACTTCTTTCCATTGTTACTTACAACTGGGCATCTATGAATGGAAATAACTATTTTGCACGAAGGTGTTCCAATATGCCACGAAGTTACCTTTAAGTAATCATCTTTCAAAGATGTGTAAATTGAGGTCAATGTTTCAGGTATAATTATAGAGATCGATGGAATTGAAATTCGGAAGTTGAAGGATAAATCACTATATGAGTATCCCGTCGCATGTCATATAGTCGAGGAAATGAAGCACTAAAAACCACGAACCTAGGATTTTTTGAACAGTAAGATGCATCTTAATGCGGTTTTTTGTGTTCGATTCGTGAGAGCGTCTACAAATTTTGTGACCGGTAGTGATGAATTCATTTTGAAAAAATAATAATAAAATAAAAATATGCATTTTAGAAGTGCATCTCAAAGAGACATTCTACCACTCGATAAATATTGATGGAAATGAGTTGATTTTTGCTACTCGGGGTTTTTGGGGTCGCTGAACACGAATATAACGATGGCAACGGTCTTCGAAGTACCTGGTGCCCAGGGTGGACTGTAACACCGCTTTTAAGGGGTTTTCGCGATGAATTCAATAATAGTGAAAAATAATCCAATGAAATACACTTTTTTCAATATTTATTTGCGAAGATGGTTGAGTTATACTAAATCAAGCCAAACTTTTTGATAAGGGATAATCCTTAAGGGCTAAAAACACCCCTAAATCGACTGAAAATAAAAAAAATTATAAACATTTTTTTCAAGTTTAGGCTTTAAATTCCATTGTATGCGTATTGTCAGGGAAAAAATAAATTTATTTTCAAACCTTAGGGGGTTAAAACTACCCAACATTTTGAAAAATCAACTTTAAATTTAAAAAATTCCAAAAAATTTTTTTTTACTATTTGCTTGAAATTTGGTTGAAAAGGTATTATTAGCCAAGAATATATTATTATCAACCCTAAAAAAATAATAATAGGTAAAACTACTCCTAGATTAAAGTTGTATTTGAAAAAAGATTGAAATTTTTTTTGTATTTAAATTTTATTTGCATCTACGAAAATAAATTTTTCTTCAATGCATTTTTTTTCTGTGTCGATTTACGGGTGGTGTTTAATGTGAGCTTTTTCACATTGAGAAATTGGTAAAAAAAATAACACCATTCACTTTCTTTTGTTCATAAATTCCTTTAATTCGGTTTGTTCAATTTTCTCTATTAACAATCAACAATCTAAATTTCGTCAAATAATCGCACTGGCAAATTAGTATAAAAACAAGTAATTCCTTGACAATATTTGATAAATTTCAATAACTAAGATGGCCTTTGCACAGCCAGATTCGACCGATAATTTCACGAGAAAAAACAATGATGAGTGCTATCAACGAGATAAAAGTGAGAAGTCACGTCTGTTCAGCTCTATGGCTCTATCGAAAAAAAAGAAACGGAAGCTTACCTATCCTATTTTATTGTCGAATCTGACGGTGTAGAGGTCAAAATAACCGGCACAGAGTTCAGTGCATTGAGTTACAAATGGAAAGGGTTATAATAAATTCGAAAATGATTAATAAAGTACAAAAAAAAAAAATTAATTGGTGATGCTGAACAGGTGGTTTGGAGGGGTTAGAATAAATTTCCCAAATTTTCTAATAATATTACATCAAAAATAAAAATTATATGCAAAAAAATAAATTTAATCCTTTTTCAAATTTAACTTTAATCTAGGGGTAGTTTTCCCCCTCAAGGGTTGATAATTATACATATATTCTTGGCTGATAATACCTTTTCAACCAAATTTCAAGCAAATAGTAAAAAAAAATGTTTGCAAAATTTTTTTATTTAAAGTTGATTTTTCAAATTGTTGTAGGGGTAGTTTTAACCCCTTAAGGTTTGAAAAAAAGCCTAAACTTGAAAAAAATGTTTATAAATTTTTTTATTTTCAGTCGATTTAGGGGTGGTTTTAGCCCTTAAGGTTATCCCTTATCATAAAGTTTGGCTTGATTTAGTATAAATCAATCACCTTCGCAAATAAATATTGAAAAAAGTGTATTTCATTGGATTATTTTTCATTATTATTGAATACGTCGCGAAAAACCTTTAAAAAGGGTTTTACAGTCCACCCTGGGCACCAGGTACCTCGGAGACCGTTGCCGTCGTTATTTTCGTGTTCAGCTACCCCGAAAACTCGACTCATTTCCATCAATATTTACCGAGTGGTAGAATGTCTCTTTGAGAAGCACTTCTAAAATGCATATTTTTATTGCAGGAAATGCATTTTTTCAAAATGAATTCATCACTACCGGTCACAAAATTTGTAGACGCTCTCACGAATCGAACACAAAATACCGCATTAAGATCCATCTTACTGTTCAAAAAATCCTAGGTTCATTGCTTTATTTTCTCGACTAATAGTGAGAAGCAATCTATGGAATATTGAGTAATTAATAAAATTAAGTAAAAGAATAACAACCTTGTAAGTTGTTCTTAGGAACCTTGTTGAAGCAGGTATCGATTCACGTAATAGAGTATCTTTTTTTTTAATTAAAGGTGTGACTAGATTCAATAAAGTTTTGGAAGTATCTGCCTTCATTCTCGTATAATTTTGAAATGAACGTACATCATCAATACAAATTTTGTTCATAACAAGGTGGGAAACGTCCCGAACGGTTCCTCTTTTCAGGAGCCACATCTTAGCCCACATGTTTCTCAGTTTTTTCTCCTTCTTTTCTTTTTTAGTTTCAAAACTGACTAAATATTCATAATGTGTAATAAAATCATTATATCATTCCTGGATTCGATGTCCATTTTAATTTTAAATTATTTATGTCTCTTCTGACTCTGTAGTTAAGTCACTGACAAAATCACAACAATGTAAACAAGAATCGGAGCTGTCATATGATAAATTTTGTCAGTGACAAAATCACGGGCGAAAGCTTGTGACAAAATCATGTGGTGTAAAAAGCTCTTAACCCAATTTTCAGAAAATGTAATGAAAATGAAATGTATTCGTAGATTTCTCAAATGAATTTTGTTAATTTTTTTATTTTTAATATTTTTTATGTTTTTAAATACAAAACAACTAACATAAATCACCTACTTTTGTATAAAAATTATGGTTATTCATCAGTGCAGCAAACAAATGCCACTAATTAGTTGAGCCAACTTTAACTGATGTTCTCTAATTTTGACGTGATATGTAAATGGAGAATTAGGCAGTGGAATCAGCGAGACGAAAGACAAAATAATTTTACTTTCTCATTGTGCACGAGGCATTAAAAATGTATTTACAACTTCCACTTAATACCATTGCTTAATTAAATTAAAACGGATAAGTTCATAGGTATTAAAATTTAAAATCGGACGAAAAGTTCCAGTAGATCTAACATTTTATACCCATAGCAGCTGAATGGTTAAACTTCTCATATACTTAGTCAATAGTTTCTTTGCTTACTCTTAACGCTTATATGAGTGATATATAAATAATTATAAAATATTAATAACCTGAAAGCAACTAATAATATGTTTATAAAATTTTCAGCCGATGGCATTGTTGATAAATGTCACGCCGGAGACAGTGAATGTATAATAAAATCCGCTAACGCTGTGATGGAAAAATTCAAAGATGGAATTCCTGCTATTGGGATTCCGAAACTTGAACCATTCCACATCAATTCGATTGCAATATCTCAACAAAATGATACGCCAATCAGTCTGAATTTGGAAATGAAGAATTTGGACTTTATTGGATTTTCCAGCCAAAAATATTATAAGATAGTGTAAGTAGAAAATATTATTTTTAAAAGATATCCTGATTTAGAAAATTAACCGTTTAAATTCAAAAAAACATCCCTTCATGAACTAAATACATATGCAAATTAAAATGCAATATCTAAGGATTAAAGGCTCAGCTAGAATGAGAGGAGCCAAGTGGGTGCTAAAGAAGATGGCGATAAACGTTATTATTGAACTAGTGATGGGTAATTTTCAAAATATAAAATTGGTCTTCAGAATCGATTTTTCGTTTTAATGAAATAGATTTTTCGATAGAAGCTCCAATTGATAAAACTAAAATGGCTATCGCTGATTCCCAAATTTTCGTGATTCGTTGAAATAAGGAAATTTGTAAAATCAGCGATGGTGAACGCACTTAAAAGTAAATAGCTCTACTCCGGGAGCCGTTTAAGAGCCAAGGGCCACCTAATGAGCCGCTCCGGAGCGAGCATTTTTGTACCCTGCTTAAAACTATCAATAAAAATTACATTTTGATTAAAAAACAGATGAGTGCAGAAATTTGCAGCCGGATCTTAAGAGCTTTTTACACCACATGATTTTGTCACTGACAAAATTTATCATATGACAGCTCCGATTCTTGTTTACATTGTTGTGATTTTGTCAGTGACTTAACTACAGAGTCAGAAGAGACATAAATTATTTAAAATTAAAATGGACATCGAATCCAGGAATGATATAATGATTTTATTACACATTATGAATATTTAGTCAGTTTTGAAACTAAAAAAGAAAAGAAGGAGAAAAAACTGAGAAACATGTGGGCTAGGAATTGGCTCCTGAAAACAGAAACTGTTCGGGACGTTTCCCAACTTGTTATGAACGAAATTCGTATTGAAGATGTACGTTCATTTCAAAATTATACGAGAATGAAAGCAGATACTTTCAAAACTAGTAACAGCTTGAACTCTAGTAACACCTTTAAATGAAAAAGAAGATACTCTATTACGTGAATCGATACCTGCTTCAACAAGGTTCCTAAGAACAACTTACAACATTGTTATTCTTTTACATAACTTTTTTTAATTACTCAATATTCCATAGATTCCTTATAGTCCAGGAGAGATAGCGGAAAACAATTCAAAAGTTGAAATAAATCTACCCTGCGATTTTTGGACGCTATAATTAAGAGAAAAATCGTAGGAATCCAATGAATGTGTTTTGGATAAAATCGGTCCAGGAGAACAGGTGGAAAAAAGTTAATAATGGTAGCGAAAACATGTTTTTCAACGTTTTAGGTGCGAAAAAATTTTGTTTTTGGAAAGCAAATGGTTGGTGGAGGCTTTTCAAAATAACTCTAGCACCACTGTGAGCAGTGCCGCGGGCAGACAATTGGGGGCCCTGTGCAAAAATTCAGCAATTCAGACCCGTCCCCGCGACAGAGTAATGCCCCATATGGTGATTTGTGTGGCCCATACTCAGTTGTGTGGTCCATTCAATGAAGTAAAAATGCAGTAATATTGCAAAAAAAATTTTAGCTCGCTTCGCTCGCAGGCTCCGGTGAAATTGCACATCTTGCACATATGCCAGCCGCGGCACTGACTGTGGATCATGTTCAAACTTTTTTCCTGAATCGGCTGTTTTTACATTTTTGAGATTTACGCGAAAAGTTATAATTATTTTAGGTAAGGCTTCTTTGAGGCATGCCTTATATGAGCCACATTAGACTTTCCTGATTCGGCTCTTTTCAGTTTTGCCTAAAATGGCCCCCATGAGGATTCCCTAGTTTGGCCCTAATGGACATAAAACGTCACACTTTTTATTTGGGCCTAATCAGGCTTCCACAATAAGGGCCAAATAGTCAAATTTCAAGCAAAACATTCTAGTCGGGTAGGCACTAACAGAAGCCACAATTTAAGCCACGAAACAAGGCTTTACGATAATTACAGTCGCTGTAATTAAACGTCAAAAAATTGTCATATTTCGCGGTTTTTATTTTTTTTTGCAAAAACCTGTTGACCGATTTCAATTGTCCAAAACTCACGTTTTTCGTCTTTTTAAGGGCTATTACGTACTACTTTCTGTTTTCCAAAAACAAATTTTTTTCGCACCTAAAACGTGTTTTCGCTACCATTATTAACTTTTTTCCACCTGTTCTCCTGGACAGATTTTATCCAAAACACATTCATTGAATTCCTACGATTTTTCTCTTAATTATAGCGTCCAAAAATCGCAGAGTAGATTTATTTAAACTTTTTTTATGCCTACTGGACTATTCTCACTATGAGGTTTTGGCAACGGGAGACTCATATAGGGATTTATCATTCAACTTCAGAATTTCAATTCCATCGATCTCTATAATTATACCTGAAACATGGAACGCAACACATCTTGGAAAATTTTTTTTTGAATACAGTATAGTTATAAATGAAGAAGTTATAAATAATAAATCAATAATATATTTTGTGTAAAATGAAAATTAAAACAAAAATCATGAAAATTTTTTTTTGAAATCGTCAGATTAAGAGAACCCCTCCAAATAATCGTCAGAATATGGATCAGCATGATCAGGACATCAACTGGAACCGTCTGTATTAAAATCTGACGCGCCCGAGTATTTCAAAATGGCGATTTTTTTTGCATTTTCAAGAAGCCGCCACGAGCTTGCGTCACATCCGAATCGTCAGTCAGACACGTTGGGCATATACCCTATTTATATATGACGCAAGTTGTGTTCACACCACCAGGCAACGTGACATTATCAGAAGATAATGTGATGATACTTGATCTATCTGAGACTCGACGTAAGTTGTGTATATTCTGACCATTCTCATAGAAAAGTACATATCTTGCAAAAACAGGCACTTATGAGATTTTGCTCTAAAGAAGCTTCCCATGAGAAGATGCAAAATGATTTCTTTTATTTTTTACTGTTATGAATTGCTACTGAATTAGAGTAATTACATTTTTTAGTCAGTCTAAGTGTTATAGATAACGTACATAACGATAATGAACAACAGCAAATCCATAACCCAAACATCCCAATTCCAGTTATTATTTAAATATCCCATTGCATCCCAATTCCAGTTAAATTAATTTAAATATCCCATTACAATATTGCTCCCATAAAATCTTATCTGTCAATGCACTTTTTATGCACTTGCAGCATTCCTCATTCCCACGCGCAATGAGTATTTTTTGCTTACTGGCATTTCTAGGAATTATATTGCACCCTTTGGTCTTAAGCCTAGTATGGAGTTCGAACGGAATTCCGTTCCCCATATAAAATACACATAAAAAGATGCACGGAATTCCGTTCACCAAATTTTTCCGTGCTCTTTTTGTTTTATGAGTACGCAGTTCGAACGGAAAACTATTGGTAATATTTAGCTTGTGCAATTCTCTAACAGGTGGCTTGTAGGGAATTGGAGACTTTTTTCCGTTCATGTTGGAACGGAATAAATGTTAGACAATTATTCCGTGTTGTGTGTTAGGTAATTTTGACAGGACGACTGAAAAACAGCTATTGCCGTCAGTTCGTGGATTTATATGTGGATTTTTAACTGTCAGCTGTTCGCTTTTTCTCAACTGTTAGCTTTTCTCCACGGTATTCTACACGCAATTTTTCCGTGTAGAAATATTTACCAAAAATGCTGAACGGAATTCCGTGCGAACTCCATACTAAGCTTTAGTGCAGAAGATCGGGTACTTGGTACCGAAAAAGATAATTATAAGGCAGTGGAAGGAAAACCTTAGTTCGAGCCGGTCGATGAAATCGGAATTAAGTTTAAAATAAAATAAATTAACAAACTAAAGCTTCAATAAAGTGCTTTTCGAGTAAATGATTTGTATTAAAATTTGTGTTTGATTTGTAGTAAAATTTGTTGTCCGCACATTCTTTTCCGAAAAAAGGAATAATTTCTTCTAAGCTCGGCCGGGAATTGTTTAAGACTTAAAAATAAAGTTGTAGTGGGAAAAGTTGTGTGTTTTAATTTGTATTATTTTGTTTGAGTTTAAATTCTTTTTAATAAATAGCCAAATAATCAAAAAGCGTATCTGGCGCAGTCGTGGTAAGATCTCTATCGAAAGAAAAGAGATTTAGTGAAACGAATTAGTTAATTTTTGGTGATAAATAAAGTTTAATTAACAAGTTAAAAAAATAAATAAAGAAAGCTCAATAATACATATTAGTACATATTGATACAAGTGAAGTTTTCCCAATTTAAAGTTGGCTACGAAGTAAGCCAAGGTGAAATTTAGGGCCTTGAGAAGAAACAACACATTAGTGAAAACCTCATTAAAATAACACCAAAATTGACCGACAAAGGTATCGAGGAATTGTTTTCGATCAAAGACGCAACATGGCTGAACCACAGGAGCCAAATCCAATTGAACAGTGCTTAGTGGCTTTGAGTCGTTTCTTCTTCTTCTTTAACGGCTCTACAACCAGGATCCGGTCCTGGCCTCTCGCAACTGTTCTCTCCACCGGTCCCGATTGTGAGCCGATGTCATCCAGTTTGGCATCCATATGGTCTGAGCGTCCTGGTCTACGCGGAGGTTGGAGGTCCTTCCAGCGGAGATTGGGCCTCCCTCGCTGTCGCACCCCATAAGTCTTACCGCAGAGAACTTTCCGAGCAGGCTAATCTTCACTCATACGAGCTAGATGTCCTGCCCACCGGAGTCTACCGAGCTTTATTTTCTTCACAACATCTATGTCGCGATAGCGCTCGTAGATCTCGTCATTGTAGAGTCTCCGGGATCGTCCTTCCTCACATAAGGGGCCAACAATCCTCCGAAGTATTTTCCTCTCGAACACCGCCAAGAGGTTAGAGTGCTTCTTGCTAAGCACCCACGTTTCGGATGCATCTATGAGGACCATCGTCTTATATAGTAAAGGTTTAGACGTTATGGTTAGATGCTTGGATTTGAAGAGCCTTGACAGGCTATAGTAGGCTTTGTTGGCTTTTAGCAGTCGTGCGCGTATTTCAGGATTCATGCTATTGTCGGCTGCTACTATTGACCCAAGGTAGGTAAATGATTTTACCACATCAAACTCGTGTTCCTCTACCTTGATTGTGGGACCAATGTTAGGTGTTCTTGCAGACGCGGCCAACATGTATATTGTTTTGCTTTCGTTGATGTGCAGTCCCAGATTTCCTGCCGCTCGCTCAATCTGGATGAAAGCTTCTTGTACAGGTGTTGATGTTCTTCCAATGATGTCAATGTCGTCTGCGTAAGCCAGTAATTCGGTGGATTTGTGGAGGATTGTGCCTCTTGATGTCACGCCCGAATCTCGGATCGCTTTCTCCAACGCCAGGTTTAAAAGGAGGCAGGCCAGACCGTCCCCTTGTCGGAGTCCATTATAGATGTTGATTGGTCTGGACAGTGTTCCGGATACCTTTACTTGGCTTGTCACATTGGTCATGGTCAACCTACATAGTCTTGTCAGCTTGTTGGGAATGCCGAATTCTCTCATGGCTTTGTAGTGTTCTACTCTGGCTATGCTATCATAGGCGGCTTTAAAGTTTATGAAGAGGTGTTGGATTGAGTTTTGAAACTCAAGACATTTTTCCATAGCCTGCCTCAAAGTGAAAATCTGATCGGTTGTTGATTTGCCTGGGCTGAAGCCACACTGGTATTGTCTTACGATATTTCAAGCGTATGGGGCCATCCTGTTTTGTAGGATGGCGGAGAATATCTTGTACGCGGTACTCAACAACGTTATACCACGATAATTGCTGCACGTTGTAATATCTCCTTTTTTATGTACCGGGCAGAAGATGCCTTTTCTCCAGTCTTCTGGCATTGCTTCCTGCTCCCATTCTTGCACAATTAATTCATGAATCGCTTGGTGTAATGTAGGCCCTCCATATTTAAGCAGCTCCGCAGGGATACCGTCTGCACCCGAGGCCTTGTTGTTTTTGAGCTGGGTGATGGCACTGCTAACTTCTGCTAAGCTTGGTGGTGACAGCATAGCATTATCGTCAGATATTGGTGGAACCTCCAAATCCTGAGTTAGCTCGCCATTTAGCAATTCATGAAAGTGCTCTTCCCATCGCTCCAAGATGCCTTGAGGATCGGTGATCAGATTCCCTTCTTTGTCCTTGCAGTATGTGCAACGAGGTGTGAATTTCGTCATACCGCGTACTCTTCGGTAGAACTCCCGCGCCTGGTGTGGCCGTCGCTCTCTCTACTGTTCTAGTTCACAAACGAGATTTTTCTCCCAGGCTTCCTTTATTCGTTTGTGAATTTTCTTTTCTTCTTTTCTGACCTCTTTATATTTCTCTTCGCGTGCTCGTGTTCTCTGAGACTGCTGCATTGCTCGATACGCAGCATTCTTACTTTTAGTTGTCAGCTTGCATTCATTATCGAACCAGTCGTTCCGATCTCTACGACTTCTGCCTAAGATGGAATCAGCAGTACTAATGACAGTATTTTTAAGGCGGGTCCAGCTCTCGTCGACGCCCGGCATCTCATCCCCAGGACTTACTCTTCTGAGCGCGAGTTCTAACGCCTGACCGTAGCTGTTTCTGGCCATTTCGTTGCGTAGTGCAGCTGTGTTGATTCGAGCCTGATCAGCGGATACAAAGCTTTTCAGCGTTGTAATGCGCTCTCGGAGCACCATACCAACAAGATAGTGATCCGACTCGAAGTTGGCACCTCGGTACGTTCGTACCGTCATCAGACCCGAAGGTGGCGGCGGTTTATCAACACATGGTCTATTTGATTGCGAATCGTCCCATCAGGAGATATCCAGGTGGCTTTATGGATATCTTTACGCGCAAATCTGGTACTTGCAACGACCAAGTTCTTACTTGCTGCCATCTCTATAACTCGCTGTCCATTGTCATTAGTGTTCTCATGCAAGCCGTGGGTGTCGACATATTGCCTGTATACGGGCTCCCGGCCTACTTTGGCGTTCAGGTCTGATTTTTACATGATATCTGGGGCAGGCATTAAGTTCCCGTTCAACTACTTCGAAGAATTCTTCTTTTTCATCGTCCGGGGACTCTTCTGTAGGTGCGTGAACGTTTATGAGGCTGATGTTCTTAAATTTGGCTCGCACACGAAGGGTACATAGCCTTTGGTTTATTGCTTTAAAGCCGATAATGGTAGGCTTCATCCTTTTGCTGACCATAAAACCTACCCTGAGCACATGGTGTTTCGTATGACAGCTGTAATATACGTCATAATCAGGATTTTGCAAAACACCATTCCCTGTCCATCGCATCTCCTGAGTGGCGGTCATGTCAGCTTTATATGTTGAAAGGGTATCGGCCAGATGTTGTGCAGCTCGAGTTCTGTACAGAGTTCGTACGTTCAATGAGAAAATTCTTAAATCCATTTGCCTTTTTCGTTGCCGTGGTCGTCGTCGTTTTTTCCAAAATCCGAGGCATGTTGCTCGTTCCGTAATAATGTTTTTTCCGGGTGAGGCTATTAGCCTCACGCCAACCATACTTGGAAGGGACTAGCCCGATCATGTTAGCCTATCCTCTCTCATAGGATAGTTACCAGTGGCCACCGCTAGGAGGTTATGATCGCACTTCCATCAGTCCGGAATAGCTACGGCACGTGCATGTTATCCCGAGTAAAAATAAAAACCGGCCTTATAAAGGGCGAACACCGGCCGCTTGGCTTTTTAAGGAGCATATGATGGCCGTAGAGTTTTTAACCATTTTTAATGGGAGCACATACGGCCTTACGACGGCCAAATTTGACCAAAAGATTTAAAAGGCCAAGTACGGAAACGGGCATTCGACGGGAAATTTGAGCCAAAAAAAGAATCTGCACCAAATGAATTGTTGAATGTGTTTTATGGGAACTTCATCATTTTCGTTATGTACAATGGTTCTTTCGATTTATCCTACTTAAAGATATCGATGCACAAAAGAAACGAGCTCGCCAGTCGTCGGTTTGTTGTTCGTGAAGTGTGTGCGCGTGTTGATTTATATTTGAGTGGGAAATTTTGTAATTTAACGGCTTGAAAAAAAAACACAACCGAAAAAAAATCAAACATTTAATATAAATATATTTTCGTTGCTGCCACTGTACCACCGCCGTATACCCGTAATAGCAACCATACGGCCGCCGTACCACCGTCGTATGGCCGTTATTGCAGCTGTAAGGCCGTTGTTTCACCGTCAATCGCCCCCTGTACGGCCGTACTGTCCTGCAACGAGCCTTCTGTTAACCGCCAGATGGCCGAGGACTATGTTTCAATCACAGTCGGCCTTTGCCCGTTCTAAGGCCATCATTTATTTTTACTCGGGATGCTACATGTTATTCCCCCTATTCCGCTGATGACTGACCACCTCGACTTTGACTCGATTAGTTGTACAAAATAATCAAATCGACCACAAAATTAGAAATCCAGGATCGAGAAGGAGATTCGTTATCTCGCAACTTTTAAAGGAGAAGCAGGTACGCTACCATCATTTATCGACGCTGTTACCAGGACATTAGCAGACTATGAAAACGAAGCAACCAGGGTATTCGAGATAATACCTACACAACATAAAAATTGAATGCAGTGCAAAAAGTTTATTTAGAGTGAATCCCCCCCAGCTAATTGGGACCAGTGTAAAGAGCAGCTGAAACGACAAGCAACAAAGGATCAATTGACTATAACCAGAGAAATTGGAAGTTTAAGAGTGAGTAGTATTAAAGATTTAGTTATAAGATTAAGACAGATGGTAGAAGATATAACAGAATATGCAGCTTTTGGCGATAACCGTGCAGTGACTTTAGAAATATTTAGTGGAATGCTAGTGCAAAAAGCAAAAGAATTAGTGTCAGGTGCTTTAGCTTATGCCATTATGACTAAATTTCAATTAACGGAAATAAGGCAAATTATTAGTACTTTTATAGGGCAAGATCAAGGTAATTTAAATAAAATGTTATTAAATAAAATTTTTAATAAAAATGATGATAGGGAATTGAATAATGAACGACGTAACAATAACTTAAATGAAAATCGAAATCAAGAATCAAATTATCAATATGGAAAGAACAGTATAGACGTTTCAATAATAATTATAATAATAATCAATCAAGATTCTACTCAAATAACAAAAATCAGCAAAATAATAGAACGCAACAATCTAGACGAACTGACCAAAGATAAAATGAAAATCAGCAAAACAGACAGAGACCAGAACCGATGGAAGTGGACAATATAAGTAGAATAGAAACAAATACCATAGATAATACTTTTTTTATAAACTAGCCTCGGATAACAATAAAATTTACGTGACGTTAACAATACAAGAAAAATAATATTTAGTATTCGTAGATCCTGGTCCTACAATTAGTAATTAAACGAAAATAAAATCCAGGCATGTGAATATCAGATAATAAACCAGACCTTCACAGTTATTAATACTATAGACGGTCAAGTTAATAAACCTAATAAAATAGTAGCATCAGTATGTCCTACAGCAGTGGTGGCGAACCTATGGCACGCGTGCCAGAGATGGCACGTACGAAAATTTTGCTGGCACGTGAACGATTTATTATTAAATTGGATTTAATATAGATTAATTTTACAATTAAGCCATGTTTTGGATGAAGTTGCCTGTGCTTTTTAAAATGAACCCGTCCAGTCATTGCAAAGTGTACAATCATGTACTTACATATAGCCCAGGGCTGGATTCCCCAAGTGTGAACACGACTGTGTGCACGACGAAACAAAGGTAATTTCCTTGCGGAGTCCGGCCCCTGGTAGTGAAACGGAAAAATTAATGACTAATACTGATGGTATCGCTGACTCAGTGTCTCTCTTGCTTCGCACTTATCGTGCTGCTTTGAAACAAGTCTAAAAAAACTAGTTGGGATGTGGGTTTGACCCTTTCGGTCCACACGATCAACTTCCCAGTATGATGAATGTTTAATATTATGAAGTGCCGCTCATATTACTAATGCATGAGGGGTAAACTGTAATTGGTATAATTTTCAGTCGGTATGGAATGAGTTTTTAAATATAGCGCCACCTCCCGTACTATAATATCATATTGTTCAAACAATTACTTAGTGTCTCAGGACAGATGTAATATTAATTGGGAAATAAAAAAAAAAAAATTTTTAAAATCAAAGCGTATTTTTTAGTTTTTTTAAACTATATATTTTTTTTTAATTTGTTTATAAATAGGCCTTTTTGATCGGGAATGTTGGAAATACGACCTTTTGATTAGTCACTTCAAGAAATAAGCCTTTTTGAATAGAATTTTTGGAAATACTTGCAGTGAAGTTTTTTGGGCTTCTGTCAAAAGCAAGCCTTTTAGCAAGATTTTTATGTCCACCTATCCACTCTTAGTATAACTTTGAGCTAAAATTAAATTTTCTATTGTGTTAGGGCTCTAATATCAAAGTACCAAATAAAGCCAACTTTAAGATCAAAATTTGCTAATACATATCTTCAAAAATAAAGGCCGCAACGCAAAAATCGTTAGACATTATTTATAGGAAATTGTCGGGGCTTTCCAATTTTGGAAAAAAAAATTGACTAACTACGTATTTTTGGGGAAAAAGGTAGTTGAAGTCGATAGTTTTGTTAAAAAAACAAAATTTTGAATTTGATGACTCATTACTCTGGAAGGTGGTAGGGTAGAACCTTCACTTTTACATTTTTAGATAGGTGGGAGTATTCTGCGTGCAGTGAAGTTTGTAGTTTTTTTAAATAAAATATTTTAGTACGGTGAGAGTATTTTTTCTAAAAAAAACACACTGCCTTATAATTCATTAACTAAAGCTGATATAAAAAAAACTGATAATATATTTGAAATCAGCGTCAACAATTAGTTTAGAATGATGTAAAATATCCCATGCAACTGTCATGTTGTTGAGCAGTGTTATAATTGGGCCTTCCTTTCGCTTACAGTCACAATTATATGAAACGAAAATTCAGATCGTATTTTGAAGTAAACCTTCTTTGCTGAGGGGGTTCCGGCTATCCGATCATACTGAAATTTTGCACACAGCTTCAGTTTCGATGACAATATAATATAGGATACTCAATAGATCCAATATGACCACCAAAAAAATGGCTGATTACCGTTTCCTTCACAAGATGCAGAAATACGGCCTTTTGATTGGAATCCTAATTTTTTGAAATTTTTTATATGGAAAGTACGCTCCATTTGAATAAGTTTTATGTCATATTTTCAAAATAATTTTAAAATAAAAAAAAGTTGGAAACGGAAATACGCCCTTTGGAACAGATACTCCTCAATTATAAACTAGAGTAAATTAATGTTAACGCTCCAAGGAACGCCTTCGAATTGTTGATTCGCCGGAAACAATGAGTGTACTGTGTATTGTGCTCGATAAAATTGTATCGAGTTAGAACAATCTAGGAAGTGCAAAGCTTCCCCGAACTTATAAATTAAAGTTTATCATAATTATCCCCGTAGAATCTTTTCTCGAACTTTAATATTTTTACTGACTCGGCAATTTTTATAAACTTCAAAATATTTAGGAGGAATTAAATTGACAATCAAAGCCAAAACTTAGGGCGGTATTCACAGTCGTTACTTAAGCATGGACTTAAGAATTTCTTAACTAAGTTCGCCTTATTTAAATAAGGCGTACTTAAGATATCATGTATTCACAGTCATGTCTTGAGGTGAACTTTGTTAAGCAATTGCTTATTGAGAATTTGTAATTTTAAGGAAATGCTTGAGCATTTCCCATGTTTTTTTCCAGTAATTCCATATTATTATGTCGTCTCCAAGGTTACTTAAGAAATTCCTTTTATTGTAGCATGCGCAGTATTGCACAATATATCTTTGATATTAATGATGTTTTGGAAGATAATAAATATGATGATACTGCTGATGATGACTTTCATCCTAATTTGCCAATGCGAATAATGCAGATGGATTTGCGGTACGCGATGCGCTTGTTACTCGTATGTTTGTTTAAATAATTACCAAATATTGCGGCAAGGCTTTAGATTCAAATGTGTTTAATACATTTATAAACAGAAATATTGCAAATTTATAAAGAATATTTATACAATATAATAAAGTATATGAAAATTTTTATTATTTTTTTCATTTTATATTAAATATTACATTTAATTTTTGTTTAACAGTTAATAGTTTAAATTTCGTCTTGAATTGATGAAAGTTTATTGTTTTACTTGTCTTTACTACTTGATTCTACTAGAAGTAATTCGGAAAGAGCTGCTGATGCAATGTCATAAATTGAAGATGTTAAATTTGAGAAGTATAAAATTGTAATGAAAAATCTCTACCCTGAAACTTGCGCTTGCATAATACCTCAAACATACAAGCAGTTGCAATTCTGGTGCAATAGGTAAACTCCGATTATTTATTCCAGCTAATCCTTCATAAATTTTTGGCAACTACCGTACGGAATCTTTTTTAAATCTAAACCGCTTTTTAAATTCATTATTATCGTAAAACTCAAAAGGATTTTGTCTGTCAAGCAAAGATCTACGGATACATCTACCATTACCCTCTTCACCATCATCCACGTTACTACTACCTTCAATATCAGTAACCGACGAAAACAAGTTCATTTTTTCACACTATTATTGAAAAATCATCTATAAGCAATTGCTTAAGTCACCTTTGGAGACGACTTAAAAAATAAATTAATTTTAAGGGTAAATAAGATCGTCTTATATGACAATTTGCTTAAGCATCAACTATGAATACTTATTTGAATAAGGTTTGCTTGATTAAGTTCATGCTTGAGCATTTACTTAAGACAGTGCTTAAGTTGCGACTGTGAATCGAAAGGACACATTAAGCACGTGCTTAAGCACGAACTTTGCAATAAGCACCGACTAAGAATACCGCCCTTAGTCCTATTTTTTAGGAAGCTCATATTTTGATACTCTACTACATTAAAAAATATTCGAAATATTAAATATTGAATAAAATATGCTCATAGCTAAGTTATTTCACCCAAAATTGGAAAAACGATTAAATTTCTTGATTTATTATAACGTTAAAATTTTGATTATTAAGGACCGAGGTGCTTAAAAAACTTTACTTTACATGTGCTCGATGTGTCCACAATTATAGTGAGCGTCGTTTTCGTGGCTCTTGATTGGTCGGCCTGCTCGAAGCGCGGAAATTATACTTATAATACTTAAATGCACAGCCGTCACAAAAACATATCTAGATGATTTTTATATAATTGCGCAAAAACAAAATTGCACATTACATAATGCCAGAAGAGGTGCTGGTGCTTAAGAAATTTCATGTATACTTAAATACGTAGATACGAAGACTTTTATTCAATTCTATTATAATTTTCGTAGGCTCATGGGGGGATTGATCCCCTTGATCCCCCCCTATCTACGCCGCCACAGTGGTCAGTGCGGCATGCAGTACTATAATTCATGTGTCTCCTACACTACAGTAGATCTCATTTTGAAATTTTTAGTGTATCATCTATATACTTTAAGCTTTTTTTTGAAATTAAAATTATTTAAAAAAAATGGTCGAAGTTATTAAAATACTGATTTGAAATGTTTACTTCCGGTTTTCTATAAGAAAGAAAAATCAAATATCAAACCTGATTTCATAATTGAAAAGAACAGTGAATTTTCTATAGAAATCACTCCATTTTAATATTTTACGTATTTTTTACAAAGATTTGTTTAATTCGAAAAACTGCTTCAGAAAAATCCGAACTGCCATTACGTAAATTTTTCAGAACCGCATAACTTGACAACTAAGCCACATACCAAAAAAAATTATATGTTTACGTTCACACCTTCTAGAAGTAACGCTAGGCCGAAAATGACCGATTTTCAGAAGCTCACATTTTTTTCGATGTCCGCTTCACATGAAATGCGCCATTTCTCATTTCATCCAAGCCGCCAGAAGTCCAGACCGCAGGATCTTTGGGCGGGAGGGGAAATGAGCCCGAGAAAGTAAAGAAACGCGAATTGGGATCACAAGGATCCCGGGATTACTTAAAGAAACACACTTTATATGTCAGTGGGTCAGCCCCATAATTGCCAGTGCGCCTATTAATGTACACTACAATTCAGAAATTAGTTTATAAACTAGTTGGTTTGTGGATTTGACCCACATGACGAACTTCCCAGTATGATAAATGTTAAATAATATTATGAATGGATATTTTAATAACAAATGAACAATAATAATAACAAAGAAAAGGAAGCATTTAAAAATATAATAATTTATTTTTATCAATATACAGGGTGTATATGTTAACACCACTAAAATATTTCTCACAAAATTCTCGCTCTGAAGATCCAGCCAACAAAATAATTTTATGTAATATAATATAAGAAAAATATTTCTTAAGAAATTCTCGTTAGAGACAAAACAATTTTATGTCATGCGATATTATCGCAAAGTTCTAGGAAATCTGCCCCCACAATTTTGCACATTGCACTTATAATAATTTGACCGTAAGTTAGCCGGCCCTAAGCATTTTTGTATGACTAAAATCAGTTCTATTTTAACTGTTAATAAATACGGAGGTCTCTTGACCTAATAAAAATATTTAATATTGTTTTTATTTTTTATGAAATAATTTATTAAATTTTATTAACTGGCAGATTTTCTCCGGATTTTTGATTTAATTACAAAGTTTGAAAAACCGTGAACTAAATACGTAATTTCCGTAAAAGTTCGAAAATAGAAAACCCGTTATCTAACGTGAATTAAACTGGTGTGTGCAATAACACCAAAACCGGAATTTTTTTTAAAAAAAAAGTGCAACAAAGTGCGTTATGAAATCAATTTTGAGCAACAAGGTGGCAAATAGCGGCCTAAAAATCTGTGAAACCAGTGAATCAAAGTTTTGGGAACGAGGCCTCTTAATCACCGCAAGGAAGCGGACAAACAGGAGTTACCTGTCATCTATCAGGAAACAGCCGCCCATTCAGTTTGACTGGAAGACCGCCCCCGGTTCCCCAAGACACACCGAAGGGAAAAAAAGCACTGTGCAGTGTCTTTTAGAACTCTATCGCGAATGTTAGTCATGCATCTCTTAATGTAAGTTAAATTTGAATCAAAAATGTAAAACAAAAATAATAATTTATGAAAAATTTAAATAAAGAAATCATTAATCTCTTTCCTTTTTAATTTAGTAAAGTGAATATTAAAGAGTGAAAAAATAAATAAAATTGATTTAAGAAATATTTGGAGAATTTTTTAAAAAACAAGTAAGAAATAATTAGAAATTTTGCGAAGTGAGAAAAATCTAGTTTTAAGAATTTAAAAATAAATTTTTTTTAAGAAAAAGGAAAAATATATTAAAAGAAAAAAAGGCAAGAAAATAACAATTTTTAACAATTTTTTTTGAAAAAGAAGATAAAATAATAATAAAACAAGAATAATAAATAATTTTTTTTTGAAAGAAAAATAGAACATAATTGAAAAATAAATAATAATTTTTTGAAACAGAATATAGAATATAAATTAACAATAACAAATTTTTAAAAAGAAATAAAAATAGAACATAGTTTAACAATAAATAATAATTTTGTTTAATTAATAAAAAGTTCCTTCTAAAGAAAAATATATTGAGAAAAAAATATATCTATCGTTGTCTTTCGAATTTATTTTAAATTTTTTTTTCATAATGAGTCAGGACAATTTAGTAAGACCACCTCGCCTTAACGCAGGTGAGAACGGCGCAGCACCTGTCGCTACTAATCCTCCTCCAACGCAAGCTCAAAACTCTAATGTCACCTTCAATCTAGATTCCTTAACGGAACATATTACCAGAATTGTGATTACAATAATGAACACCGAAGGACGTAGAATAATTAACCACATTATAAATCCTGAACTTAATTCGAACGACGAAACAGATCAAACCATTGATGCTAATAATGACAGAAACCTTTCAAATCTAGATAAAATACCCGACATAGTTAAAAGTTTAATGGAATTTTCTTGGCAACCAGATGAATTCAGTTCATGGAAGAAAAGCGTTGACAATTTATGAACATCTAAAAGGAACGCCAAAATATTACGGTATCCTCAGCGTAATTCGCAATAAAATAGTAGGACATGCAGACATTGCCCTTGAGTCTTATAACACTCCTCTGAGCTGGCCGAAAATATCTGGCCGAAAGAGATTTGGGTACACTCGAGTACCAAATGACGACTTTAGTGCAAGGCAACACAACAATACCTGAGTTCTATCAAGCGGTGTACCAACATCTTTTTTAATATTAAATAAGCATATTAACTGCACGGAAATGAGCTAAGAGTCATTGAATAATATGACCCAATCTTACAGGGATAAAGCTTTAGATACCTTTGTTAGGGGATTAAAAGGTGATTTACCTAGACTCCTTAGCGTCAAATAACCGGCCGACTTACCTCAAGCATTGCATCTTTGTCTTATACTGCAAAATGTCGATTTTAGGACACAATAAAAAATAGTCAAAATTTTCCTAAATGCTATCATAAAAAATTGCCCTCAATTGTTTTCTGACCCGAATAAGAAACTGACTTATACCACGACTGTAAAAGGCGAGATACGCACAACTACAGATACTCCCGTCTACTCGAAATCGTATCCGTATCCAATGGCTTTAAAAGACGAGGTCGAAAAGCAAGTTAATGAATTACTCAACGAAGGTATTATAAGACCTTCGAAATCTCCCTATAATTCTCCAGTTTGGATCGCTCCAAAAAAAATGGATGCATCCGGAGAAAAGAAATATCGGATGGTAATTGATTATAGAAAACTAAATTCAGTTACTATACCAGACCGTTACCCCATCCCCGAGATAAACGAAGTTTTGTTAAACCTTGGGAAAAATAAATATTTCACAATCACGGATCTTAAAAGCGGGTTTCACCAGATCCCCCGTCTGGAATCTGATATAGAAAAGACCACCTTCTCAATCAATAACGGCAAATTTGAATTCACTCGGTTACCATTTGGGCTCAAAAATGCCCCCTCCATTTTTCAAAGAACTCTTGATGACATCCTGAAAGAACACTTCGCAAAGAGATGTTATGTTTATATCGATGATATAGTAATATTTGGCAAAGATGTAGAGGAACATTTTGAAAATTTGAAGATAATATTCCGAACACTTGAATCCGCCAACATGAAACTCCAATTAGACAAATGTGAGTTCTTAAAAACTGAGATAGAATTTTTGGGTTTCATTGTAAGCATAGGTGGGATTAAAGCAAAACCCACGAAAGTTCAAACAATAGCCAGTATAGCCCCACCGCGAAACCTTAAGGATTTACGCTCCTTTTTAGGAATGTCAGGTTACTATCCGCGTTTTGTTAGAGATTATGCTAAACTAGCAAAGCCCCTGACATCCCTTTAACGAGGGGAAGATGGACGAGTGTCCAAAAACATATCAAAAAATAAAACCATTTCTCTCGATAAAACCGCACTAAATGCTTTTCAAAATTTAAAAAAGTTCACTTATTTCAAAAGAAGTCATTCTCTCACATCCAAATTTCGGGGAAGAGTTCGAATTAACTACAGATGCATCAGATTATGCTATCGGAGCTGTTCTATCGCAAGGTAATAATAAACTAGTATCATTCCTCTCAAGAACTCTCAATAAAACCGAACAAAATTACGCCACAAATGAGAAAGAAATGTTGGCGATAATTTGCTCCCTCAATCCTTTAAGAAATTTCCTTTACGGATCGCGGAAAGTAAATATTTTCACAGACCATCAGTCGCTTACGTACGCACTAAGTAGCAAAAACACCAACAGCAAAATGAAACGATGGAAAGCAATATTAGAAGAGTACAATTGAATCGGTTATTTGAGAAACCCCATAAGTCACCAGGAGAGAAAATCCCCATCAATAAGAAAAAAAATTGAAGATCTAAAAAAACTGGTGAAATACATCCTAGATGAAGAAAACATTCTAGCATTCTACAAAGAGATAAGTCACCAATGGCCTACATCTGATTCTGAGTTGTCAGAGAACGACGATTTTTATTTATTTATTTTATACCATTCTTTTTCGTAGAAATAAACAATCTTATTTGTGTTTCATATTTATGTAGTTAATGTTTCTACTTCCTTTAGAATACATTTTTGAGGTTTACTGAGTGTACTTTTTATTTTATACAGTTTAGGATACAATTCCTTTTTGCCAAAAGTATATGTATTTGAGAAACCCCATAAGTCAAGCGACTTTAAAAATCCATAATAGTAAAATAATTTATTTTTTGAGACCTCTCAAGACTTCGATACCTCAAATAAATTCATTAACTCCAAGACAACACAGTGAGCTCCCCTCATAATTTAATCCCTTCAGTGGAAGTACCGGTCAATGCCTTCCGTAACCAACTTATTTTAAAAATAGGCGACGAATGCAATTACCAAATTAAGCCTCTCTTTTCTGGATACACCAGACATATTGCAATACAACAAAATTACTCAGAAACAGACCTTATCGACATATTCAAAAGATACCTTAACCCTAATATGGTAAACGGTCTCTTAACAACCGAACCGATCATGAGAAATTTATCCTATCCATTTCAAAAACTACAAAGTTCGCTTTAGTTCGCTCGAAAATGAAATACAACAAGAAGAGATAATACTCACCGAACATAAAAGAGCCCATAGAAACGCCTACGAAAATAGACTACAAATTTTGCAAAAGTACTATTTTTCAAAAATGGCATCAAAAACATCAAATTTGGTCAAGGGATGCATCGTTTGTAAAGAAAACAAGTACGAAAGACATCCGAACAATCAAAAAATTAACGAAACCCCTATTCCCAATCATCCAGGTCACACTGTCCATATCGACGTACTATCTACAGAAAAACTTCTAGTCTTAACAGCAATAGATAAGTTTACAAAGTTCGCACTAGCCCTTACTAGACATCTTATTCTGTTTCTGTTTTCCACACGCAGTTGTCATTGACAACGAGAAAGCATTTAATTCAGCCTCCATAACCTCTTTACTCGTAGATGACCTCCACATTAAAGTCTTTACAACTCCTCCATATAAAAGCGAAATTAAAGGACAGGTAGAACGCTTCCATTCCACTTTAGTGGAAATTATGAGATGTTTAAAAGCAGACGGACCTCCTCGCCCTTTCGAGCAACTCCTAGAACGCCCTTAGCCCTTAACGAATACAATTTCACTATCCATTCCACGACAGGAAAGAAACCTGTTGAGCTTCCGTATACCAAACATAGACCCAGAACAATTCGAAAAAGTACGAAAGAGCAATATCGAAAGATTAAAACTCAAACAAGAAAGGGACATAAATTATCATAATAAAAAAAGAACCCCCATCAAACAATATGCTCCTGGAGACACTATTTACGTAAAACATAATAAAAGAATAGGCACAAAACTAACAATTAGATATCGAAAGGAAACAGTAAAAATAAATAAACATACGACAATTATAACAGAATCAGGCAAAACAGTTCATAAAAGCAACATAAGGAATTAAGTTACAAATAATATTATGTAATTTCGTTACAGGTGCGTCTTCTGTCTCACAACAGGAGAAATACAAATATTAGATTTCTCTAACTCACAACTGGTAGCTATTCACACAGGACAAGCGAAAATTCAGACAGGGAACTTTAAACTAGTACACGTGCTCGACATAGACGAATACGAAAAATGCATAACTGAGATCTATCCAATTGTTAATGCCAACCGAAATAAACAACAAACTCTTTTCCCTTTCTTATCACATGAGCTTGACCAAATTCAAGGATTAATCAGAAATCTTAAACCACGCCATATAAAAAGATCCCTTAATTTCATTGAAAGCGCATGGAAATGGATCGCGGGTAATCCCGATCATGAAGGCCTCGTTACGATTGAGGAAAAAATGTCAAAACTTTTAAAAAATAATAACAAGCAAGTATATTATAAATAACCTTTATGAAGAAAGGATAAATAACATTACAAAGATAAGTAATAAAATTATTTGCAGAACAAGATCATGTTAATAATGACATAATATTAAGTCTTCAATATAAAATTAAGCTATTAAAAGAATAATTGGAAAATATTAATAAGGCCATTCACTGGGAAAAATTAGGCGTAATCAACTCACTAATCTTATCAAAACAAGAAATAAAGTTAGTAGTAACAACCTTAAATGAAGAAAATTTCGTTTTCTCCACGATAGAAGAAGCATTAAATTTTTCCGAAGTTAAAGTCATAAGTAATTCTACGTCAATTTTATATATCGTTAACATACCGATAACAGATCAAAAAATTTATCAAAATTTAATTTTAAAACCTATCAAAAAAAATAAGGTAGCAACCGAAATATTATATGAAAACATTTTAAAATATGAGAACGAAATATTGGGGGTAAGAGCAGACTGTAAATCTTTTAATTTTATATCAATTTGTAATTTAAAAAATATTATTAATTTGTCAAATGATTCATACGTACCAAATATTCTTAAGAGCGAAAAAGGTACCTGCAATACCGTCAATAGCCAACACATTCGAAGAAATCTCACCAGGAACAATCCTGCTTAACAATTTCAATGGGACTCTTACTGTAGAATCAACACCGCAGCAGCTTAATGGGTCTTTTCTGGTCAAGTTCCATAATATCAGCGTAACTATTGCTGGAAGATACTTCATCTCGCGCGAAGTATCCAACCTGCAAATCTTACCAGCAGTTCTGCAACCAACCCCCGAGGGAAAAGAGCATAGGGAGTTTTTATCGCTGGAAATGATGAACGAGCTCCATATAAATAATACAAAATCGATTCAATCAATACAATCCGAAGCAACAACTTATCAATTCAGCGCATTTGGTCTCATCATTATCTTAGGCCTACTTCTAGAAGCACTCACCTATAAAACCTGTAAACGCAGCAACACGAAGATAACCATAGAGCAGCCAAAGGAGATCTACCACCTTGACACCTTTTTACCAGATGTCAACACAGGATCATCAACATCCCTTGTTCCGAGAGTCAACTTCAACGACATACCTTACTTCTAAGCGATTAGGGACAATCCACAGAAATATTTCTCACAAAATTCTCGCTCTGAAGATCCAGCCAACAAAATAATTTTATGTAATATGATATAAGAAAAAGATTTCTTAAGAAATTCTCGTTAGGGACAAAACAATTTTATGTCATGCGATATTATCGCAAAGTTCTAGGAAATCTGCCCCCACAATTTTGCACATTGCACTTATAATAATTTGACCGTAAGGTAGCCAACCCTAAGCATTTTTGTATGACTAAAATCAGTTCTATTTTAACTGTTAATAAATACGGAGGTCTCTTGACCTAATAAAAATATTTAATATTATCTTTATTTTTTTTATGAAATAATTTATTAAATTTTGTTAACTTATACGCTAAGTTAACAAAGTGGCTGGCTGTTGATACACTTTTGTTTGACGAAGAAATAATCGTAGGCGGGGGGGGATTGTAACCGTCTTGGCCGCTAGGGCATTTTCAAGTTTTTGGAGTTTACTCATTAAGAATCGTTTCATATATAGAGCACGGTATGAAAAATAGATGGGTAGTAAAATCAAGCAAGCGTTTACAAAAAAAACGTTAACAAAAAAAACCTTGATTTGAGCCACTTCGATATAACCGACCAAATCAAATTGTGCACATTATGTATAGCTCGCGTGGAACTGCAATCTGACCATTTCAAGGTGGCGGTTCCAAGATGGCGTCCGATTTTTGCATTTGTGTTCCCCGACCGCTGACATGGATATGAAATGAAAGGGCATGACAGGTAGAATGCAATTAGCGGTGTAGCGTCATTCCAAATTTAAAATGGCGGCATGGCGGAAGAAATATAATAAACTAAAAGTAGAAAATATAACCGATCAACTTCCAATTTTGCACATATGTGTAGGTTGCTTGACAATCTGACCATTTTGTAAAAATATCAAGATGGCGGTTCCACAATAGGGGTGATTTTTGCATTTGTGTTCCCCGACCCCGACGTGGAAATCAAATGAAAAACCATGACAGGTAGAATACAATTAGCGGTGTAGCGTCATTCCAAATTCAAATTGGCGGCCAACACATAATGGCGGAAGAAATATAATAGAATAAAAAGTAGAAAATATACCGATCAACTTCAGCTTTTGCCCATATGTGGAGTTCTCCTGCCAATGCAATCCGACCATTTTGTAAACAAATAAAGATGGCGGTTCCCCGACCCACCGACATGGGTATCAAATAGAATGGCATGACAGGTAGAATTCAATTAGTTGTGTGGCGTCATTCCAAATTTAAAATGGCGGATTACTTTTTTCTTCACAAACCCCTCAGTATGGGTATCAAATGAAATGGTATGATATAATACAGTAATCTGTGTGACGTCATTTTAAATCTAATATGGCGGCCACCACAAAATGACCGAAGACATAAAATAGACTAAAAAGTAGAAAATGTAACCGATCGACTGCAAATTTTGCACATATGCGTAGTTTACTTGACAGTGCAATCTGACCATTGTGTAAAAAAATCAATATTGCGAATTATATGACACTAAGTTCTGTCATTAAAATTTAATCCCTCATTAACAGAAAAAATTAAAAGAATTGAAAAAAATTGAAAAAATCGAGAAATATGTACGTGATTCGAAAAATCAGGTGTTCGGTTTTTCTTAATTTTAAGCGGTTTAATGAAAATAAAGTATCAAAATGTATAGACCATTTGAAACTAGACATTTCAATGGACAAATGAACGCTTATTGAATATCAAAATTTGAAAAAAAACATCAATAAAGTTGTCCATGCAAGAAAAGGGTATTTTTTTCCAAAAATGTTAATTTCTGGGAAATTATCCGTTTTCCAAAAAAAAATCATGCTTATTTAACGCAACACAAGGTATACTCTTACAAATTTTCATGTAAATTGAATTATTTTTACCGGGGAAAAAAATTAAAAACTGAAAAATCGATTTTCCGCCATTTTCTTGGAAAATTTGAGGTTATGTCAAAATATGTTAAATACAAAAGTTTTAGATCTTTTTATTATCTACAACTTTTGTATTAAACATTTTCCACTAGGAGGTCATGTTTTACCACAAATCGCAAAAAATCGTTTTTAACCCCTAAATAGCATCCCCATTTTACCATTTCCCTTTTCTTCTAGTTTAAAATTTTTTTTTCTTTTAGTTATAACCTTAACGACATTTCATTGCTGGTCCCTCCCTGCTATTAATTTATTTTTTTCCTCATTTAAATCCGCTTTGGCACTAGCCTATACTTTAAATAATAGAAAAGTTTATGTTCGCCTTAAAGTTATATAGACAAGTGAAATAAATGTCTAATTTTCTAAAAATGTTTTTAATCAACTATATTTATTTAGTAGGTACCCTTCTTCCCTTTCTTTTATCTTGCAGGATTTGATCCAAAGTAAGCTTCAAATAGGTCAGATGAGTTTCAATAATAACTTAAGGACTCATGGTTGATTTTGAAAATAATCCAAGTTTGCTGTTAAAAATACCGAATTTACATTGAATTCATTTTGCCTGTAAGAATGGCATAATTTCTTTCTGATTTATAAATCTGAGGGAGAAGAGGGGGCGTTTTGGTTCGTCGAGTAATCATTTAAAAAAAACTATATTCCTTCTCAAAACTATACGACAATATTTTGTTTTTATGTGACGATGCTACTTTTATTTAATACAACATCTTATAAAAATAAAGGATGAGTATTATTTTAATATGCGAAATCATTGTAAGTTTAAAGGGATATCACTTAAAAGATCTTTTGACAAAATTTAAAAGACTGTCCCTTTAATTTTAACAGAAACAGTAACGAAGCAAAATCATGTTTGAATCACTTTAATTTATATTTGTTTCTTCTAGATTTACAATGATATTTTTCTCAGTGATTTAGGTTCACACGTTCTAGAAGTACCGCTAGGCCGAAAATGACCGATTTTCAGAAGCTCACATTTTTTCGTTGTCTGCTTCACATGAAATGCCCCAAATGTCAAAAGGTGACACTTCTCAATTTTCAACATCAATTATTTAATAAAAGTTATTCGTGTTATCGAGACAATAGTAAAAATCGATATTAATAAAAGAAAGTTTCTGTATGTATGCATGTGTGCGCTATAGCGGGCCCACTAGTCATCGCAGCCCTTTAAAAGTTTCCACGAAGGTCCGTGGGGGTCTTCCATGACGCAACTCGAAGCCAGATTTTCGAAACTCAAAATGGCCTCCGAAAAATGACCGAAATTCAAAATGGCCAATGACTTTGCAAATTGTGCTCCGATTTCAATAAAAGTGGGTATCTAAGGGTTTTTAAGGCCGCTAATAACGAATTTGTGGTCAAAGCTTGTAAATTCAAAATAGCCGCGCCAATATGGCCGACGAATTTGCCAATTGTGTTCCGATTCCAATCTGTATCTGGGGTTATTTAAGGAAGCAGATAACGAATTTATGATCAGAACTTATAAATTCAAAATGGCCGAGCCAATATGGCGGACGAATTTTTCCAATTTTATTCCGATTCCAATGAAAGTGGATATCTAAGGGTTTTTAAGGTTGCAAATAACGAATTTATGATCAAAACTTATAGATTTAAAATGGCCGCACCAATATGGCCTATGAGGATTCCCATTCCAATGAAAAGCGGTATCTGGGGGATTTTAAGGTAACAAATAAAGAATTTATGATTAGAACTTACAAATTTAAAATTTCGGGGCCAATCCGGGGACGAATTTTGCCAAATAAGTGTCATTTCCCGGTCAGCTGTATGTAGGTTGTTCAAGAGTTGGGAAATCAAAAAATCTTCACAACCTAGCTCCAAATGGAAGAACATTGAACATTGGTCATTTCCTCTATTGTCGTGAAGTTTGCCACATTCTTAAATGTAGGAAATTTCCCCTAACCAGTATAGAAATAGTAAAAACGGTGAAAACGGTAGAAATAGATTTTCAAATTAATATAAAGAACATCTCTATATAATTCAATAAAAAACGCTGTACAGAACAGTTACCCACAGTTCTATCGGTCAGACGCCTGCAAGGATGATTTTCGGGAAACAGATTACACTGCCAAGTGATTTAAATTTGGAAATCGCCCAACAGGTTGAAGACCCACTACGACCTAAGGGCAAACGGATCTAGATTTAAGGAAGGCGATCGAGTGTAGCTATAAAATCCTCTATGAATAAAAAGTAAATCGCCAAAACTACAAAGGAAATGGAAGGGCCCCTTCGAAGTCTTCACGAGGTTAAAGTAAACGATGTCATCTATCGCATTCAAAAAGGTTCGATCGGTAAGAACGGTACCTGTAGGAAGCAGTGTTCGGGACGAACATTAAGAAATAAGGGGGCCAGTGTGAAAAGAGAAAGTAAAAATTCCAATTTAGTGAGAAGTTTCATGTTCAGAGGCACGTACTTGAATACATACATAACGCAGTGTCACATCTCGATTTAGTACGGTTGTTCTAACTGAACCGCCAAGAAGAGGAAAGGAGGAACACATGTGTGCAAGAAGTTTTATTTTAAAATTAAAGTTGTTAAAAAGACACAAATTGTTCCAATTAATACCTGACGAATCCGAGAACGCTCGAGAAGAAATATTACAATATTTTTTATAGGTAACTCTAAATTTCTGTATTTTTTATGTGGATTTTTTGTTGTTTTCATTATATTTTTTCCTACCGCGGACAGTGCACACATAAACTTTTTTTATTTAAAGGCGTCGCAACGCACGCGGTTTTTTGCTAGTAATAAATAAATTGAAGTTTTGTGTTATCGATACAATAGTGCAAATAAATAAATAGTTCTTCTCCAACCCCAGAAATCCAAGTCCCAGATTACCCCAGAAAGCGTTTCTTTACTTATACATTTTTATCCCCACCCTTCAAAAAAATCTCGGGATACCAGGGATCCCGGGATTCGTAAAGAAACACACTTATAGAATGGACTGCTTATCAGGAAATTTTCATGGCACCAATTCGTTGCATAGGTGGCAAACCTTTTTTCACTGATATGTAAACACGTCAGTTACTTTTGTAAATTAAAATTTTTTATAATTGTTTTTGGACGATGGAAACAAAATAAATTTTTGTTAAAAAAAATAACAAATGAAATTTTGTTGTTATTTCCATTTTGAAACGCTTTTTTTCATTAATTGCAAATATTTATGTTAAACCATGCGAGGGTCTCTACCCCTTTTTCATCTATGATCTGATCTAAACGACACGTTTTTTGCTGCATAAAGCACGAGTTTTTGGGAGAGGGTAGCTGAGGGACCGAGAAGGACTGCCATCACGGGTAGACCACTCACAGCAGACCTTTTCTTGATTTTCTTTTCTCCCTTTTTCGTCATACAAACAAACAAACACACACACACACACACAAACATCACGCTGTAAAAACACAACAAATTGTCATTTTTTACGCAAATTAAAAACTTCATCGTATAAAACTACAGCGGTGGGCACGCACGTAACACAAAAGAGAATTCTTGACATGGCAGAGCAAAAAACGTGTCGTGTAAATCAGGTCTATTGTCAGTGATTGCAGGGCTTATGGGGGAAACGACAGAAATAAATAATCACTATACCCATCTATTTTTTGTAAATATTCTGACATTAGTTCAAAGGAAAAAATGAAATCAGGTATGGAAACTTTAATATCATGCAACCGTTGTGGCGGTTTTATTTTAAATTTCGCTTAAAATCATTCCAGCATTTTATTTATCGTTCTTATTTTACTGCAAAAATAAAAAAGCTATCGTA
Organism: Thereva nobilitata; assembly: GCA_963855945.1. Lineage (NCBI taxonomy): Eukaryota > Metazoa > Arthropoda > Insecta > Diptera > Therevidae > Thereva > Thereva nobilitata. The sequence goes on from OY979694.1 coordinate 141,766,152, forward strand.
TTTTTACACGACTGCCCCAAAAAAGGAGTGTAATGTGTTTAGGTTTGTTGTGTGTATGTACGTTGTTTTCTACCACCATAACTTCTAAACCCCTGAACGGATTTAGATGACTGGGGTACCGTTAGAATCGTTTAATGAGCCTGAGTAACATAGGCTAGGTTAATGCGTCGTGTTTTTTAATTTTTTAATTATTTTGTGTAGTTTATTGAAAGTAAAAAGTAAAAATGTTTAAGAAAATGGAAAAGTGTGCAGTTTTTGAATGTCAAATTTTATTTTTTCAAGTGTGGCACTATCTGATTTTATTTCTGCCAATGAATGCACGAAATTTAACAAAATTAACACACGAAATTTAACAAAATTTGAGTTCGGTGACAAAAGGGCTTATGGATGAGAGAGAGGACTATACTTTTCTATACTTTTTGGTGCCATGAGTTTGTATGGAAATAATGTCTGATGAGCAGTCCTTTATTATATGTCAGTGGGAGTAACATCGCCGTGCAGACAGTAGAGCTTTGAAGGATATAGAGCATGATCATGGTGGCAACATCTGGCACATGCTTGTCTTAAATTATTTGAGTCGTAAAAGTAACGTAAAGTACAGCCAAGATTTGTAGGAGAATGTAGCCGAAGCTTATTTCGAGCAAAGTCAATATCGCACAAACTATTGTGTCAATTTGGATGCAATTTTATACACATCATTGTTTCTGATGAGCACATTTGGACATTTGTCTGAATCTCGACGATGCTTTACTGGACCAGTCTCGTTCATATTTGTCAGATATCTTGGTGTGTGATAACAACACTTTTTGTTGGAATTTAGGCGACCTGCATATCGACGAAACTTTTATTTGGACCAAAATCGATTTTAGAAACTACTATTACAAACCCATTTTATACACACTACCCACTTTACATAGCGAAATTTTTTAGTTAAACAAAAAATTGATTATTCAGTTTACTTAATTTGAAATTATTATTTATTTTAATATTGGAATTATGGAGATAGATAGTATCTATTTAGAAAATTTCAAGTATTACTAATTTATTGTCTACTTTTTAATTTAGATTTATAAAGAAATGTTTTTTATTCTTACTCTAATTAGAGAAAATATTAATTAATATTATTTTTCAAATTGCAGAGGGTTCGAACGTGATCCAAATAAAAGTAAATTTGAACTCTATTCAAAAATTCCCAAACTAGCCATAAAAGGGCAATATAAAGTTAGCGGTAGGATGCTAGTTTTGCCTATTCAAGGTGAAGGAGATTTAGAAGTTGTTATAGATGATGTTGATATCTCAACAAAGTTGAAGTTGAGTTCGAAAATCGAAGACAATGAACAAATTATTAATGTCGATAAATATAAGCTTTATACGACTTGCAGCAAGTGAGTACATTTAAATAAGTCAATTGATGTCGGGTTATTTCTTTAATTACATTTATTTTTTACCTAGAATGCACATTCATATGAGTAACCTCTTTAATGGAGATCAGGTCCTTGGAGAGAGCACGAATAATGTAATGAATGAAAATTGGAAAATTCTGTGGGATGAATTAAATCCTGTTGTTAGTTCTGCTTTGGCTGAAGCAATAAGTACTACCATTAATCGTATTTTTAGCAAGATAAACTATGATAGTATATATTTGGAAGATTAATTTGTTATACAAGTTATTAATTTAATGGGTTTTTATAATAAAAAATAAAGCGTTTTCACTATCAATTTTATTCTAAAATGATGTACAAAGTTGAGATTTTATTCTTCAGTTAACAAGCTATCAGTGTTAACAATTGATTGATTTTGGCAATTCCCAGTTTACGATTGATTTAAATATTTTATTTTTAGTTTATAACACAGCGAGACACAGTGTCACACCATCTCCAATACAGAGCGTTCCATCAACGATAAAACTAGACACACTACCGGTCACAACTAAGAAAACAACCAACACTCCCAATCAGCGTTGCCAGACGTCCCGATTTTAGCGGGACGTCCCGAATTTTAGCCCAAAATCAAATGTTCCGCTCGCTCGGAATGCTCGGTCACGCTTTTCAGCGGGTGGTTGCGGTCTTTTGTATACATTTCAAGCAGCCATAAACTATGAGCATATGGTTGGCTTTTTTCTTTTAGAGCGAGATGTGATTAACTCTGGATGCTTTCCTCGAATCCATATGCTATGGTCTGTTCCTTATCTTCTCTTTCACTCTTTCGCTATTAATCAATCATTCGTTTGTGTGTATCTATTTCATGATCACGCACGATTATGTTAAAATTGTTAAATATTGCATTTCTTTGTTAGTTTTGTCAGCGAGCAATAATAACAAGAGTGATGAGGTGGGCTTCAAGGACAAGTAAAAGAGTTAAAGATATGAAAGAACAGATTAGCAATAACATTAAGCAAAAAGTCCAAAAAAATATAAACAAACACGAGATGGATATATATTTTATGCAAAAAACACAAGAGTATGAAAGAAACAGAAGATGTTGCTTGATTTCTCGATTCGAATGTTTACATTCAAATGGAAGAAACACTGGAACAGAGCACGTGTAAATTGAATTTGCTTTTTCTGTATGTATGCGTAAAATTTCATGTTGGTACACAATATTAAAATTGGTTTTTAACTATGTATTGTTCGTTCAAAAAGGCGGGAATCTTGCAATTTTTTCCCTGTTGGGTTAATTTTGTCTTAATTGCGAGGAAAATCGAGAATTTTAAAACGTCTTTATTAAGACGATTTATAAAAGTAAATTATAACTATTTGATTGTACGTGATACAAGGTGATAAACACGTCTTTATTAAGACGATTTATAAAAGTGAATTAACTTTAAAATTGAAATAATTGTGATAATTATTATAACTGTGAGTATTTAGGTATTTAAAAACGGATTTATTACGAAGACGTACAGTGAGTGTCAATTTGTGTTTATAAATCTTTTGTTAATAATGCTATCGGAAGACTTTTAAATCAAGGTATGACCGCTCTTCCATGAGTATTTTGTGTTAAGATATTGAAGTTGAAATATAAAATTTTTAAGTGTTGACTCAATTTTGACACTCTCTGTACATATGTATTATAATAAAAATAATTGTGAGATTATACAGGGTGTCCCGTCCTAGCTTGCCAAGCGGTTAATGTTAGATACTAGACAAAAAATGATCGACAAAAAACACAAAGCGGGGGGCTATGTCTGCCCGTTTTCGCATGAGACTTCAGTGTTTTTAATCCGCGGAGTGAATATTTACGTTTTTTAGTGTTGTTATTTACAATTTTAATTTAGTGGAGGACAATAACAAAGTGGAATATGCCATAATGATATAGTTGGGGTATTCATGATCTGTGTTATTCGTGTTATTTGTGTTAAATCGAGAAAAAAGTTTAACAAATCGAGAAACTTTCCTTAGTAAATGACATTTGTTTCGATTTTAACAAATAACATTATGAAAAGGCGTGTTAATTCAACAACTCGAAATCAGCTGTATTTAAAAGGTGCAAATTAATATAAAAAATGCACTTTAACATGGAAATTTATAGGGTCGCTCACGATCTTGTCTATTTCGAAGATAACATTTTACGATTTCTCGACGTTTATGACAGATCATGAATACCCCTGTTGAATTATTTGTTAAAATCGAAACAAATGTCATTTACTAGGAAAGTTTCTCGATTTGTTAAACTTTTTTCTCGATTTAACACAAATAACACGAATAACACAGATCATGAATACCCCAACTATATCATTATGGCATATTCCACTTTGTTATTGTCCTCCACTAAATTAAAATTGTAAATAACAACACTAAAAAACGTAAATATTCACTTCGCGGATTAAAAACACGACTTTAATGCCATTCAACCGAGAACTGTCAAAATATTTCCAATGCACATTCCAGTCACTTCCCGCACATTTTTTATCTTTCTTTCACACACATTGCGTGTAGTGTGAAAGTAATTCTGCCTCTGTTTATCATAGATATTACTTCTTTGATATCTTGACTTTTTCGCTCCCATTGAAATTGTTATCAGCTGATCTCAAGGTCCCTGAAACATTTTTAAAAATTTGTTCTAGCTCATCACTCTTATTATTATTGCTCGCTGGTTTTGTCCGAACGCGTAAGCACTGTGTAATGAGTTGCTAAGCCGCTAAACTGGAATTCATATACCTACCTGAAAATTAGAGATGCGCCGAATGTTCGGCCGAATATTCATATTCGGTGTTTTCGACATATTTTTTATGTTCGTATTCGGCCGAATATTCGGTTAGTTTGCCGAATAATTACCGAATATTGAAATAGTATTATTTTAAGATTTACATATGGTAAAGAGGCTTGATTCACATAGGTAGTATTTGTAAATGAAACAAACGCTACATTGTGTAACCATTATTTATTTAAAAAATCCAAAATTAAAAAAATTACCAACTCATTTATATGCTCAATTATAATTCAAACAGGCCCCAATTCCTATAGTCACGTCACCTATCGGAAATTGTGACAAACCACCTGACCTTCCAAACCATGTGACCTTCGTATTCTCTTAAGCACCCAGTGACAATTCTCACAAAAGTGAGAGTGTGGCATTCCCGAAGTCATTTATAGTTGCATTTGTCATGGGTAATATGTCACTTATTGTCACGGAAAGTGACGCGACCATTTTTTTAAAATAAAAAGAGACGAATGGAAGGAAAAGTTTTTTTTAAATTTTTGGTGAATTCAAATTATTCTTAGAGCGGTTTTAGACGGTGCGCTCCAGCACATGTGCCTCACGAACGTTTACGATGAAGGGAGAAGTGGAGACGATCAGAAGCACCAGCACACTTCTCCTTTTATCCACAAAGTTCTTGAGGCACATGCGCTGAAACGCACCGTCTAAACCGGCTCTTATATTCTCGAGTTAAAATAACAAGGATTTGATTGTCATGTTGTCTTTATGGAGAAAAACCAGGAGATATCGAAGGGCGTAAAGTATAGCCAAAGTAAAGCAGAGTTTACTAGAAAATGGACGGAATGTTCACTGATGCTGTATGGTTTAGGTCCACCATCTCTTCAGACGTCGCAGGAAATTTTATTTCTAAGCGAAAAAGTTCTCCCTTAAAAATATTCAAGAAGAAATACAAACATTGCCTTGTTTCTGAAATATAGTCTAAATCTGAAGAGAAAAAATCTATTAAATTGTTAAGAAAAAATGAAATGTTCGGTTACGTCAAGCGGGGCAGCTCCAAAGGATTTGATTTATCCGTTATTGTTAATGGTTTTCTTACTAGAAGCCTTAAATTCCTCCTCCCTCATCTCAGCTGAGAGCTCAAAAATTAACCGAATAATTCAGCCAAATGTTCGGTTCGGTAAATTTTTGACCGAATATTCGTATTCGGTTGAACCCATATTCGGCGCATCTCTATTGAAAATGAAGTAAATTTTGAAATGGTTGGGAATGCTATATCTTGATTAAACTTAATAGCCGATGTTTCTTTCAGTAGATAACTTATATGAAGACTTTAACTCTTGAAATCATCCTTGGACGTAGTAATGGGAAATTGTAATTGACACCACTGCACATAAATGGCACCAGCTCTTTAAAAAGTTTCCAAATGGTACCAAGATTATGTTTAAAATAGTTTCCTTCATATTAAGTGTCCCAACTTCAAATTGCTTTCCCGAAAGCATTTTTTTCCAAATAAATTTATAACGATCGGATGCCAGAAATAAATGCTCCGTAAATTTATTTAATGAAAGAAGAATTACTCAACCACTTCTATCTGCAGCTGAAGACTTTTTTTAACTATCTTATAGAAAAAAAGGAAACCTTAAAGAAGTAAAATCTTCAGAGAAATATAAATGAGCAATTCTTAATAAATGTACCTACAGGCAGCGCCGTAACTAGCTTTTTTAGGGCCCTGTGCAAAAAAAATTTTAGGGCCCCTATATTTTTTAGGAAAAAGTAATTATAGTTCAAATAGATATCATACAAAAAATTTATTGTACACAAAAATATATTACATTATTTATGTTATAAGAATATTTAATTTTCATTTAATTGTACTCTTCTAGCTTTCATTTGAGCAAAGTCATTAATTACATCGTCATAATTAATATCCTTTGCGATGTTATACTCTATAGATATTATGGCAAGCCTGGATAATCTATCTTGTCCAATAGTAGACCTTAAATAGTTTTTAATTAATTTTAACTTGCTAAAACTTCTCTCACACGAAGCAATTGATACGGGGAGTGTGAGGAATAATCGTATAGCAATATTAATGTTTGGATAAAAATCAATTAATCCAAAGTCATGCAGACCTTGTAAAATTTCAAGTGGTGTTGCAGTTTTTAAATCGTCTACTAATATGAGTTAATTAAAAAGACACAAAAATTATTGTAACTATAAATATTTAAATATTATTGTTCAACACAAAAATCACACTATAATCTTTATGCACAAATTAATCAAAAGTTAGCTTACCGCAAATATTCAAAATATTTATAAAATTAAAGTATTTAAAGCCTAGCTGTTTCTCTTCTAACTGATGTGTCTAATGTGTCAAAAAAAATTCTAATTTATTCACTAATCAGGGTCTGCATTAACCCCTCAATTCAACTTAGGGTGTTTTCAATGATGCAGGTTGCGTGCGCAATTGACTTATTCAGCAACACACTTCCATTGCTGAATAAGTTAATTGCGCACGCAACTTGCATCCCCCGTGTTCTTTAATGAACTGGGTTTTGAGAGCTTTTGAGTTCCCATACAAAATCGAAAACCCAGGTTTTATCTGGGTCTTCTGGTTCTTCGATTTTGTATGGGAACTCAAAAGCTCCTCAAAAGCTCTCAAAACCCAGTTCATTAAAAGAACACGGGGACACAGAATAGACACAGAATAATCGGACGCCACTTATATATTATACCATAGACAAATAAAAGGAAAGATATTCCATTTCATACAAGAAAAGTGTGCAAGTTCTTCAGAGAGCTTTCCTATTTCCTCCATTTAAGCTTCCTCCAAGCGAAAGCTGCCCCCGCTAAATATTTATTTTCGGTGACACTGTCAAGATATTTGAGTAAATCGTATCTGAAGAGAGTAAATTGAAAGGAAAGCGTTAGCGATGCATGAGAGCATGGTTCTTGTAGAGCTATTCGCGTTTGCGCTTCTTTTTTTATAGGTTTTCTCATTTATGAAATATCGGCATGTACGAATGTGTATCTTGTATTCTAGGTAAATTTTATTAAAGGGATTTGTTGGCGGAAATAAATGTAAATAAGAAGGAAGCTATTAAATGTATTGTTTGATTTTTTGTTTAAATGACAAAAATCAATTACATATTTTTAGAAGTTTGAAGATTTTGTTTTTTCAGGTCTGACTTTTCGGTTTCTACTACTTTGCAAAAGTTAGTAAAATCGTGAGTTTTGTGCGAATTTTGATATTGTTTTGATTTATAACAATGATTTCCGTGATGTGTTTATTTTGCAGATTTGGGAAAATATTATTTTGATCAAAGATTCACAAGCAAATTATCTCGTTTTACAAGGATTTCAAGATGTAAAATATCATATCATGAACAAATTTAAAAATATGAAAAGTGGAAATTATTGCTTTATGGGTATTTGTGGTCATTCTCACTTAATAGTGCAGCAAATACAAGAATTCTATCTTAGGCACTAGAAAAAAAATCCAAATAACTTGAATTTTTTTTATCTTTATTATAATGTTCTACTGACATCCTGGAAAGTATCCTAGTTGCAGCGGTCACGTTTTCTTTTATTGGGGTAAATTTTAACTTGACGCAATTAATATCGTATTATTCGTAAAACGTGCGGGAAAGTTTCGATGTCCCTCTAATACTGGTATTTGGTTGAAAATATATACTCCTTTCAACACCACCGCAGGGGTTGAGTATTAAGCGCGTTTATTTTAAAGTGGTTTCCCCAGGAAACCTATTCCACAAAAAAATTTCGGCGTTACATCCCTTAAGCCCTAGGCAGACATGTGATTTCGATATCATAATAACAAAATCATGATATCGAAATATACTAGATAGTGACAGACATAATATTATGATATCTTTGACAGTTCTATGTTTGACAGTAAGAATTTTAATTTTTAATTTGAAACTGAAAGTTTTTGCAAATACATTCGAAGTTACTTTTTTGAAAGTGATTTCGGTTTTATTTAATACAAAATATTTATTTAGATTAAGAATGAACGTTTAAAAGTCGTAAATTGTTAATTATTCTGCTATACCTGCTGATAAAACGAAAATTTTATAGATTTATGATATTTCCGCTAGCCAGAAATAGCGCTGCTCTCATTAGAAGGTACACATATCACGTTTATATTAGGAAAGTTGGCTGTGTTTTAATATTACGTTAATATTATGTTGTTGTGTTTCGATATTATGATATAAGGGTGACAGACTAATGCAAATATCATAATATTATAGTTATTGTGATATCGAAATCACATGTCACTTAGGGCTTAACAGGCATTTATTTAGTCTTCGTTGAGTAAATCTGACATAAAATTGTATTTTTTAAAAGCAGTTCTCCAATTTGCTATTCACGCTACTACTCCTAAGAATTTAAGGTAACAACTTTCTGTCGAAATCGAATTGTCCAGTTAATTTTGTCTAAAATCGGCGAAATCGGTAAATTTCTACCGCTCAAAATATAAAAATTTATTAAGTACATATAAAAAACTTATAGAAAAGTTGAAGAGCAGCAGTAAAGAAAATAGAAGTAAGAAGGTGAACCTAGAAGGAAGGATATGTCGAAATAACTATCTCAGTAGTATAGTCAAAAGACCGCTAACTTCTTTAATTGCCTCCGCTCCATATAACTCAAAAAAGAGCAAATTTACAGGAGAGACTTTTTAAGATTTACGTTATGGAAAAATGCTGAATAATAGAAACTTTATTTATTTTTATTAGTTAGTTATTATGAGTTATTAGTTATTGTGTTGCAATTATTAATTAATTATGGTGCTTTTCGATAAATTTCTAAAATTACACAAAAAACTTAGATTTCACCACCTTTTTTTGAGTTGTGCCGTCATTTCAGAAAATTTCATTCAAACATCAAGGCGCTATCTGATAAAAACTTGCAGAATTAAAAATACGTCATTTTACAGGATGAAAGTAGACAGATAATGCAGATATTCTATACAATAAAACGAAATTTGAAATTTTTTGAGTTGTGCCAGTATCAGCAAAACAGCGATATGTGACTAAAAATTCAAAAACTTTTTGCACTATGATACTTTCTAACAAGAAAAATAAAAAAAGATGGAGTTATGAAGGAAGATCGTTAGCTTTGAATTTCCATTACAAATCTCCTACAACTTACAGGTATTTTAAAGATTATTTAAACAAAAATTTACCATCTCTGACCTATTTGCATCGTTGGCAACTAATTAAAAATATTCAACTTGGTTTTAATAACACGATTACAGAAAACCTTTAGAATATTGTTTCATATTGAGATGTAGAAATGAGGCAAACTGTGTTAATATTCGATGAAATTAATATTAAAAGAGAGTTAACATATGATCAGGTAACAGATGAAATGGTTGATTTTGTAGATACAGGTGATTTTAGAAATAAATAACCAGCAAAATATGTGTCTGTTTTTATGGTCCGAGGTTTATTTTCTAATTGGCAATTTATTATTAGTTGTTTTCCACCGATAAACCAATTGATGAAATATTAAACGAGTTTCCCGATAAACATTTCGTTGTGACATCGAAATTTACCCAAGACCCAATTGAAAGCCTACTTTCCTTAGTACGATCAAGAGGGGGCTTCAGTAACAATCCATCTTTATATGAATACCCCAATTCCAAAACGGCTTCCTTCCATTTTTAAAAATCAGTAAAGCAAAAGCGGCTTCAACCTCTCTAAACAAACTTCTTTAACCAAACTGGTCAACTGTTTTACAGCTTGGTGGACATACATTTAGCAACTTTAGCTATGAAATGGGTAACAGATTCGTTAAAGGAGCCTGTTCAGAGACCAAAACCGCAAACAATCTCACTGGTTTTTCAAAATGGAAGAAAGCAGTTTTGGAATTGGAGTGTTCATATAATTTCTATAGTATCATTTTCAAAATTATATCGATCAAAGTTTTGTCTATATCTTCCCATAAGAAGAATTGTGACGAAGATAATCAGCAATTTATAGCTATTGACTCATTTAGTGATGGCAAAACAATAAATAATAATGACGATCATTGTATTTTTACTGTAGATTGGTGATGTCACTAATGAGGGTCACGAAGTTAGCAATATAATCCAGTCAATTGATTTGTTGGAATATGGGGAAAATGAAGATTCGATTTCTGTCGAAGAAACTTCTTTAAGGTATTTTGTGGGGTTCATAATTGACCGCTTGTCAAAAAAGGAAAAGTGTTTGTTATGCCACAAGATTATGAGAAACCCAAACGAAGCTGTTAAGTATTCAAAACCTTCGGGAAGTTTTATTTATTTTAAAAATTATTCAAAAAGTACCGATTTTGCTGCACTTAAAAATCCTACAGATTATTTTTTTAATATTTGTAAAATCTTCACTTTTATTCAAAATACGCCTGAAATAAAAGGTTTAAAAAGCAAAATAATTGAACATTGCATGGATGCAATATGTAAAAAATCTGATTTTTCCCACTGGTTAGCTAAAATGAATGTTACGATCACCACAAACAAATCTTAAATTATTTGATCCTCATTCTTCTTAGAGAATTTTGTTTGTGGCATTCACTTCAATTTAAAGATAAGAACTCATTTAAAAACTATTCCAAGCAAAAAATTATAAAATCCTAAAAGGGAAAGTTGTTACCTCAAATTCTTAGGAGTAGTAGCGTAAATGCCTGTAAGGGATTAGGCTTCCTGGGGAAACCACTTTACAATAAACGCGCTTAATACTCTACCCCTGCGGTGGTGTGGAAAGGAGTATTTGTTTTCAACAAAATACTAGTATTGGAGGGACACCGAAACTTTCCCGCACGTATTAGAGGGACACCGAAACTTTCCCGCAACTTTCCCGTACGAATAAAATGGTTGTCGATATTAATTGCGTCAAGTTAAAATTTTCCCCAATAAAATAAAACGTGACCGCTGAAACTAGGAAACTTTCCAGGATGTCAGTAGAACATTATAATAAAGATAAAAGAAATTCAAGTTATTTGGATTTTTTTTCTAGTGCATAAGATAGAATTCTTGTATTTGCTGCACTATTAAGTGAGAATGACCACAAATACCCATAAAGCAATAATTTCCACTTTTCATATTTTTAAATTTGTTCATGATATGATATTTTACATCTTGAAATCCTTGTAAAACGGGATAATTTGCTTGTGAATCTTTGATCAAAATAATATTTTCCCAAATCTGCAAAATAAACACATCGCGGAAATCATTGTTATAAATCAAAACAATATCAAAATTCGCACAAAACTCACGATTTTACTAACTTTTGCAAAGTAGTAGAAACCGAAAAGTCAGACCTGAAAAAACAAAATCTTCAAACTTCTAAAAATATGTAATTGATTTTTGTCATTTAAACAAAAAATCAAACAATACATTTAATAGCTTCCTTCTTGTTTACATTTATTTCCGCCAACAAATCCCTTTAATAAAATTTACCTAGAACACAAGATACACATTTGTACATGCCGATATTTCATAAATGAGAAAACCTATAAAAAAAGAAGCGCAAACGCGAATAGCTCTACAAGAACCATGCTCCCATGCTTTCCTTTCCATTTACTCTCTTCAGATACGATTTACTCAAATATCTTGACAGTGTGGTGACCGCGTATAAGTTTAATTACTAAATTTTACGCAATGTCACACAACAACTTCCGGCACGATCAGAACGATCGGTGCGAACACTGCCTCGATCACTGAACTCCAAAGTTCAGTGATCTAGCCAATTTCCGGCATCTTCATTACTGACTTCTTCTCTTGATGTACGACTACGGTTCCCTACATTGAAATCCGCGTGTAATTAAAAGGCGATATATATATATATATATATATATATATATATATACCAACAATATAAAAAACTTAAAATAAGTGATACCTAATACATTACATTATAGTGATTTATAACAATATGCAATTTTAATTAAAGAACCTATAACTAATATAAAACGTTTTCATTTAGTGATCCTTGCTATAATAGGCAACCATATTGGTGACCCCGACGGCGACGCGCAGTGCTTAGAACAAAAGCGTGGCGAAAAAAGTATTGAAAGTTTAGTAAAAAAATTAGTGGTTTCGTGCCGTTTCTTATCCAAACTCAGGATATTAAAAATAAAAATTGTGATTGCAATAAATTAAAACTAATAAAGCACATCAGAAGAGTGAACTCCGAATAAAAAAGGGAGTCACATGAATTAATTTTAATTTCTTATCAACTCTCTTTCAGCACACGATCATTTTTCATGCAAAGTTATATAAACAAAAGAAATGTAAACAAAGGAGAAATTTTTGTTGGAACCAGAAAAAATAACAATTGAAACAAGGAAATCATGTTTTGAAACAGCACACCAAACGAAAAAAAATCGAATATAATACGGAACAACAGATAATTTTTAAATATACTATCATATATAATATAATTAACAATTTTACATATATACACATATTTTTTTATATATATAACTTTTCATATCTTATTACATATATAAAGAACAATTCTAAATATATACACATACTTTGTCTCCCATATAATTTCACAATACATTATTACATATATAACTAACAATTTCACATTATACACATATTTTTTTATATATAATTTTCCATATATTATTATATATATAACTAACAATTTTACAGTATACACATATTTTTTTTATATATAATTTTCCATATATTATTACATATATGTATTATTTATAATTTTTACACATACTTATACACATTCGTTGTCTCCCATATAATATCACAATATATTATTACATATATAACTAACAATTTTACATATATACGCATATTTTGTTTTGCCCAATACATTTTCATATATCATACCTATATAAGTACATCGATACCATTGTACACATATGTACATATATATATATATATATATATATATAACGCTACATACAGCTAATAGATAAACACACCTTAAAATATTAGATCTGGTCGCATAGCCCGCATATAAAGTTGATACAATTGTCGCTTACATTTGACTATTACGTAGCGCTACCGTACAGCAGTTTAGATTAAAATTCTGAATGTCAAGAACAGAGGATACGTTAATGGACCATAATGATTCAAATGTAGATGAACCAAAACCCGGAACGTCGGGAGTCGACGGCGTCAAACTGACGAAACTGGACATCCCGAAGTTCTGGGTACACCAGCCCGCCTCCTGGTTTTACCAGGCGGAAATAATGTTCAGGATGGCGGGCTATAGGGCGGACAGTGGCAAAGTCTACAACGTTATGGCCGCATTGCCGGAAGAGGCGGTAACGGCAATGCGGCTTAGCACCGTCGATCATGCCTCCTCCACTTACGACGAACTGAAACAGTACCTGCTCGAGAAATACGGCACTTCGGAGAAGCGCCGGCTCGAGCAGCTGCTGTCAGTGCAAGAACCTGGAGACCGAAAACCTTCGGAGTTCCTCCAGGCTCTCAAGGCACTAGCCGGAGGATCAACGGCGGTCAATGATGACCTAATCCGGACCCTGTGGGAGAGGAGACTTCCACAGGTCATCCAAGTAACATTGGCCACCACTGGCGACCAAACGCTAGCCGGGCTGGCTGCTGCAGCAGACAAAGTATGGGAGGTGCTTCCACACGAAGGCGCCTCATACACGTCTGCCGTTCGCGCAACTACAGCCAATACAGAGCCACCGTGGATGTCGCTTGAAAGCGCCATCAACAAACTGACGGCACGGCTAGACGTTTTGGTCAAAAGCCCACAAAAAACAAAAGGCCGAACACCTGCCAATCGGCAGGGCGGCCCTTCACAACCTTCGGCCAATCGGCCACCAGGGGCCAACAAACTGAGAGGTAGCTTGTGCTACTTCCACTACCGTTACGCCAAATCGGCGAAAAAACGAGCCACTACCCCTAAAAAAAACTAAAGGGGCAGGGGGTCGACATGAGCGAGCATATAACTGGCCGCTCATATCGTTTGTTCGTCCGTGACACCAACAATCGGATGGATTTTCTGATTGATTCGGGCTCGGACGTTTCAATTGTTCCCGCCAAGGCGTTCCCGGCCCATAACGGAAGCCCGAACGTCCTTCTGCACGCGGCCAACGGATCACTGATCCGAACTTTCGGCACAAAGTTGCTGGAACTTTATCTCGGCTTACGCCGACGATATGTTCACAACTTTATCATAGCCGACACCACAAAAGCCATTATTGGGGCGGACTTCTTAACGAATTTCGAGTTGTGCGTCGATTTCAAGTATCGACATTTAGTCGACCAGCGCACGAATTTTCGAATCAACGTGTGTGCTACAGTCGACTACAACCCCGAATCCCAACCATGCCTACTTACTGGCATATATAAAGAGCTATTAACGAAGTACGCTTCGTTAACAAAACCGCCCAATTTTAACCTTCCAGTTAAACACAAAGTGCAACACCACATTGTGACTAAAGGGCAATTACCCTTTGTCACCGCTCGGCGACTCCATCCGGAGAAACTGAAGGTGGCAAAATTAGAGTTTGACCATATGGTCCAATTGGGGATTTGTCGACCTTCGTCGTCCCCCGCAGCATCTCCACTTCATCTGGTCCCTAAACGGGACTCACATAAATTGGAGGCCATGCGGCGACTACCGTCGCCTAAATGCTGTCACTGTGCCGGATAGATATCCGATCCCGCATATACAGAATTTTTCCGTGAATCTTCACGGTTGCACAATTTTTTCGAAGGTTGACTTGGTACGTGCATATCATCACATACCAATCGCCCCAGAAGACGTGCATAAGACTGCACTCATTACGCCATTCGGCCTATATGAGTTTACTCGTATGCCATTCGGCTTACGAAATGCAGCTCAAACCTTTCAAAGGTTTATTAACGAAGTTACGAGAGATCTCGACTTCGTTTATGTATACTTGGACGATATACTTATCGCCAGTAAAACCGAGGATGAGCATATCGTTCACCTCGAAGAGCTCTTTAAACGCCTCGATAGCTTCGGTTTAACCATTAAGCTAGAGAAATGCGTTTTTGGTGCACAAGAGATCAAGTTTCTAAGCCACCGCATCACAAAAGATGGAATACTTCCATCCTCCGATCGGGTTCAGGCTATCGTTGATCTCGCACCTCCAACTTCTGTCAAATCGATCCAGAAGTTTCTGGGAATGGTGAATTTCTATCACCGATTTATACCAAAATTGGCTGAACAGTTGGTGCCGATAAACGAGCATTTGAGAGACCTTCTTAACCGCTCACGTGCCAATAAAGTATTTACCTGGCCAGCAGAATGTCAGGCGGCATTCCTCAAGGTGAAAACCTCGATGGCTGAAGCAACTCTGCTGAACCATCCAATCGAGGATGCAAAATACAGTCTAACGACTGACGCTTCTGATTATGCAATCGGAGGCGTTTTGGAACAATTCAACGGTCAACGGTGGCAACCTCTAGCTTTTTATTCCAAAAAGCTGTCACCAACAGAACGGAAGTACTCTGCATTCGATCGCGAACTTCTCGCAATCTACGCAGCGATCAAACACTTCCGTTATTTCGTTGAAGGACGCAATTTCGTGGTCTATACTGATCACAAACCACTGGTTCGTGCCCTTCATACAAAGACCGAACGATCCCCTAGACAGACCAGACATTTGGGTCTAATCTCTCAGTTTACCACAGACATCAGACATGTATCGGGTAAACAAAACGTTGTCGCAGACTACTTGTCGCGCTCACTAGCAACCGACAACGTTGACTCAGCCACCTTCGACCTGCCTACACTAGCTCAGGCTCAACAAGGTGACACAGAGTTGAAATCTATAAAAGAACACCCCAGCAACGGCTCACGGGTAAAACTAGTTCTCACGCCAATACCATTTACCGCCCATCAGGTGTGGTGTGAAACTAGTATAGGCATTCCTAGGCCTTATATACCCACTTCCTTACGGAGACTAGCGTTCAACTCCGAACATAGTCTCTCTCACCCTGGTATTCGTGCTACAAGACGAGCCGTTACCAAGAAATACTTCTGGCCATCGATCAATAAAGACTGCAATGAGTGGTCTCGATCATGCCTAGGTTGCCAAAAGTCCAAAGTTTCAAGACACACCAAATCTCCATTTGAAGCTTTCAAGCTTCCAAATAATAGATTTGACCATATACATATGGATATAGTGGGACCCCTTCCCCCATCTCGTGGATACTCTTATATCTTAACGATAGTCGATAGATTCACGCGATGGCCTGAAGCATACCCAATTCGGGATATATCAGCTTCAACAGTGGCAAAAAGATTCGTCACTGAATTTGTCCCACGATTCGGCGTACCTCTTGAGATCACAACCGATCAAGGTACGCAGTTCGAATCGAAACTCTTCAATGAAGTTGCCAAATTACTCGGCACTCATCGAATCCGGACAACCGCCTACCATCCGCAAGCAAACGGGATGGTCGAACGGTTCCACAGGCAACTAAAAGCAGCCTTAATGGCAAGGGACAACACTACTCATTGGAGTGAAGACTTGCCCTTTGTCATGTTAGGAATACGCACGGCAATCAAGACCGACTTACAATGCTCACCTGCCGAGCTCGTATACGGTCAGAATCTGAGACTTCCCAATTCGATTTCTATCAAAACCGATGAAAATCCAATTGAAGAATCAGAATTCCTCCCTCGCCTTCGTTCTCATATGCAGAACATTAAGGCAATACATCCTCGGCAACCCGTCCAAAAGGATGCCTACGTGCCAGAAGCCCTGGAGAACGCCGATTACGTTTTCATACGAGTTGACCGAGTTCGAAAACCTTTCGAACCTCCATATGAGGGCCCATACGAAGTAATCAAACGATTACGAAAACACTTCGTCGTCAAATTGAACGGCACAACCAAGTCAATATCCATTGACAGGCTAAAACCAGTCTTCGGTTGTGACCGCGACAGCGAAGTTAAGCCATCTAAAGCGGTAACATTCCGTTAACGCTACGCTGGGGGGGGGGGAGTATGTGGTGACCGCGTATAAGTTTAATTACTAAACTTTACGCAATGTCACACAACAACTTCCGGCACGATCAGAACGATCGGTTCGAACACTGCCTCGATCACTGAACTCCAAAGTTCAGTGATCTAGCCAATTTCCGGCATCTTCATTACTGACTTCTTCTCTTGATGTACGACTACGGTTCCCTACATTGAAATCCGCGTATAATTAAAAGGCGATATATATATATATATATATATATATATATATATATATATATATATATATATATATATATATATATATATATATATATACCAACAATATAAAAAACTTAAAATAAGTGATACCTAATACATTACATTATAGTGATTTATAACAATATGCAATTTTAATTAAAGAACCTATAACTAATATAAAACGTGAGAGTTTTCATTTAGTGATCCTTGCTATAATAGGCAACCATAACAGTGTCACCGAAAATAAATATTTAGCGGGGGCAGCTTTCGCTTGGAGGAAGCTTAAATGGAGGAAATAGGAAAGCTCTCTGAACAGGAACTTGCACACTTTTCTTGTATGAAATGGAATATCTTTCCTTTTATTTGTCTATGGTCTTACTGAGAATACATATTTTATTTTAAAATCTCGAATGGAAATTTTTGTAAAAAATTTGTGTTTTTAAGTCTTGAATAAAATTTTTGTAAAACAAATTTGTAAAGAAAATTCAATTAACAATTTCGTTTTAGGGCCCCCTATATCTGTGGGCCCTGTGCGGGTGCACCTGTTGCACCTACCTAGTTACGGCGCTGTACAGTGTGAACGGTGGCAGAATTAGGATTTATATTTCTAACTGTTCTTATACCATTGGGCGGAGGGGCGAGCGGAGGCCGCGTTTGATTTGTCATTCGAGCGGGTTATTTAGTCACAAAGTCTCAGTGGACTGGTGAACAACGTGCGTTCGCAATCGAAGCGTTTTTTAAGCCAAATGATTCTTGTGCTGTTGCTCGTCGTAGATTTTGTTAGCGGTACAATATTTGTCGGTTACAGTGAAGATTTGATTCGGTTGTGGGTGCGAAAGTTCCGTGCAACAAGTTCAGCAGCAAACAATCCCCGGCCAGGGCCCAGCCGAACGTCAAGAAGCGATGGCGATAATCCGCGTCAGTGGGTGGGCAAGATGGCGACTGCTCTAGGACTACCGAAAACGATTGTGCATGAAATATTGAAAGAGGATCTCAAATTTTACTCCTTCAAAATTCAAATTGGAAATAATCAACATTCAGCCATTACTTCTCCATCGCGTTGCGCGAAATACGGTCGACAGACCCCAGCAGTCTGTACGACGGGCAACATTTGGAAGGAATGACGGGAACTAAAATCCGCAATCATGTTCTTTATAGCGCAGGTTTAATTAAATTAATATAGTATGTAGTTTTTTTATTTAATTTTGAAATCCTAGTTCTGCCACCGCACACCCTGTATTACTTATTTATATTTCTCTGAAGACAACTATCTAACAGAACCAGATATTTATTGGTATTGTTCTAGTAAAGGTATGTATTTTTATTTGCTATGGCGCTGTGTCATCATTCTAAACTTAATTTGAAACTCAAAAAAAGGATGAGTCATAAAAAAACTACTGATTATTTACGTTTTTTATTATGTCCCGCTTTCCACGAAAAAATCCCGCTTTTGAACTCAAAAAGTTTCAAAATCCCGCTTTGCCGAAAAAAAATCTGGCAACGCTGCTCCCAATTGAAGTGTGGTCGCCAATTAATAACCTATGTAGTGTTCTCTGTTGGGTCCTCCAACTTGTATCTAAATTCCACTTCTGATTAATTTTCAACTTCCCAGTAGGAAGTTATTGTAATCGGTCCGAAAATCGGATTCGAAATTTTCAATGTATTTACACGTAAGAAAAAAATTGAGACTAAATATGTGTTTGTTTGTGTGCTTACGTATGTGGTCATTTTTTCCTGCACGATTTCGCGCGAACCAAAAAATATATCGACTTCGTTGAGGTGCCGTTTGAAGCGTGTTCAAGGAAATATGATCTGAAAAGATTTTCATAAAAATCGGTCGAGCCGTTTTTTTGTTTGAACGACGTAAGTGGTCTTTGTACCAGCACGATTTCGCGCGAACCATAAAAGATATCGACTTCGTTAAAGTGCCGTTCAAAGCGTGTTAAAGGAAATATGATCTAAAAAGATTTTCATAAAAATTGGTCGAGTCGTTTTCTTTGTTTGTACGAAGTGTGTGATTTTTGTACCTGCCCAATATCGCGCGAACCAAATATGATACCGTCTTCGTTGAGGTGCCGATCGAAGTGTATTAACGAAGATATGATCTGAAAGATTATCATAACATTCGGTCAAAGCATTTTTTGTGGTTAAATGAGGAGACTTCGGCAAGTGTGCCAAGTAACTTAAATTAATTAGTTTTGCTATTGTCTAATATACTCGATGGAATGAAACCCGTTCCAAATGAGGTTAACTTTTATGGATTCAGCCGAGCAATAGCTTCCCACGAAATTTTCTATCATTTGTCTGTTTTCTGCAATACATATCGTGACTAAGTATTAGAATTAAGAATTAGCAGAGTGATCATTATTTTGGTAGATCGTAACTCAAATAGCTGCAACTTCAGGTCCCTTAAATTTAACAATATACTTGTTAAATAAGTTTTGGAATAACAAGATATTCTTCATTTTTAATCCAAGTGTCAGTGTTAAAAGTAATACATTAATTTTGTTTACAACTTCGTCATCCTAATCTTGTAAATACGCACATATCATTTGACAACCTAGCGAAAGTATTGATAAACAAATCTGACCAAAATGTTAAGTATTATATATTACTACTCGCCCCTCTTTAAACACAAAACCTAAAATAGCAAAAAATTCAACACAAAACGAAGTTCTTTTTTCTAAAACATTCTCTTCCGATCAAACAAAACAACAGAAAATAAAAAAATTATCTTCTGAAAAAAATTCTCGTTCGATTTCTTGGAAAAATGTTGAAAGTGACACAACTAGAATATTATTATAGATATATTGATTATTGTTTATTTATTATTAAAATATCCATTGATAATATTCCAATGCATAATACTGGGAAGTTGATCTTGTGGACCGAAAGGGTCAAAACCACATCCCAACTAGTTAATTGTCCAAACTACTTATTTAAATTCAAACATCCGATTATAACCGTACATTTATTTCTCACTCCAAAGCCTAATACAGTTCCAATTTTAATATCCGTCTGATGTCCTTAATTCGAATCTCACATTTTATTTTTCCAAATCTAACACTTTATTCATTATAATATCTTTAATCAAAATCTAACACTTCCGTCAAATTTAACTCTTTACTTTTTCTTTAAATTTTACACTACTCGACTTCCGTCGTTTTCAAAATCACGTCGCAGGCTGACTCTTAAAATTATAACTATAACTATGCTTTCTTCTTTACATGCATTCTATGGCGTGATCTCAAAATTATTCTCCTATTGGTTGACCTAATTACTCTACCCAAGAATATTGCTGCGTTGTTTTCGGGTTTTCCCTTTTTATTGCTTTTCCATCAGGCAACAAAAATGCAACAGTATTCTTTTACATAACTTGTTTGCTATTTTACAAGGGATATGAGGTTTTGCTTCTTTAAAAGAGACATTTCGATTTTACGTTTTTGTTTTGGGTACTTGATTTGCATGATTGCCAATTTTAGGACTTGATTTTTATTTATTTTCAAATTTTTGGTTACTATACCTATAACATTATTATTTCATTTTTAAGATTCCCAGCATTTATTAGATGTCCAGCGGGTAAGTAATTTAAAAAAATGATCAACATAAAAATTTACTTATCAAACAAAAATGACAACGGCGTGTTTTTCATGAACTTAAGTGTTCCATTCGGTCTTACGCACAGTAACACGCTATGTCGTGCAAAGTGTCTCGCTGTGCTGTTAATGTCTTACGAGGACTCAGGTTGAGTGCCTGAAGAGGCCAACCCAACCACTCACACAATAACTTAAGAATTTCGTCTTCTTGACCAAACGTTTACCTAGGCAGAGAAAGGCTGCTCGTCGGAAGTCCGGGTGTGGGGAGACCCTGGAGGTACCATCTATTTCCTTGCATCATCACTCACCTGCATGAGAGCGCCTCCTCTCCAGGCAGACACGGGGTGCGGGTAAGGAAGCTGAGGCCTACCTGAAAGATAGTTCGGAGAGAGTTACATCGGCCGCTGCTTTACCACTCTTGAATTTAGCCACTCACCATATTAAAACTCACTTGTCGAACCCTGTAATAAACAAATTATCACAACAAAAACCCATCGATCAGGCTGTACATGAACTGTTTTTAATATGATACCTTTATTATATACATTACCAAGTACTAGATCTAATGTTGACAAAATTCAGCTATTAGCTGGTACACCTACCCAGCTAGCACAGATTTCAATTTGTAACAAAAATATGTTACATTTGGGTTGTAATCCAGTTTTTTAAACAAATTTAGTCACATATAGGTTAAATTATTGTTTCGAATTAGCATTTTGCAACAATTCATCCGGTTCAGTTACACTACAGTTTTAATTTTGTTACGGAAAAACGAACTTGTAGAAATGTTCCATAAAAGTTGCAAAAAAAGATGTCATATTTAAATTAAGTTAACGTTAATAAAACATTTCGTTTTGTAGCACATTTCAAAAATGTTATTGTATTGTAAATGTCACAAATAGAGTAACAAGTTAGTAACTATTACAACTAAATGTTCAAAACGATGCAGTGAGGTAATTATTGTGTTGCAATGACGTAAGAAAAAAGCGGATCGAACTTAAAAAATTCATTTAGTTACAATAACGCTGCAGGGAGGTTTTTTTTTATTTACAAGAACTTAGGAAAAAATCTGTCAAAAAGCTTTATGCTCGCCATATTTTTCGTCGTTCTATACGATGCGGTTTTTTTGAAAAATAATCAAATGCGTTTTTCTATATTATTTTACATTTTCTATAATAATTTTCAGTGGATTATAACACTAGCAACTTAAAAAAATGTATTTAACTATAGTTTTCAGATTTCCATGCTGATATTACAAATTCGGCAAATTTCTAACTTCGTTGGGTCGAATTCTGGATTACCCCTTACCATCTGCCTTCTCTTGTAATGCGTTATATAAGGGCTCACCGATGAGCAGTTCTGTACGTTCTCGAAGGTAAGTACTTATGTAACTACCCTAAGGAAAGTAAAAAGTAAGGCCTTACCTCCTACGACATCGTGTATAAAAATAAGGACTTCTGTAAGGGGAATGGTAAAGCTTACCCCTTACTAGTAAGGGCTTATATCAGTACTTCTGTAAGCTTACAAGTCCTACTGGGTACCTACCCAGAAGGAACTTTGAGAAGAACTGAATCACTAATGCAAGAAATTATGTCCGATACATGTCACTATTTACCAATGTAATGTGTGGAAAGCGAAAATGTAACCTGCAATGACCTCGCAGGCACTTACCACCCTAGGACATGACAATGTAAAAGTAATCGATTCCCTCATCGGGCTCGTAATGGGTCGTGCTTGCCAAGTAGCGTATACCGCATTGATTCGGTATACATTACAGTTCCTACTGAGTAGTATACTAACCCCTGACACATACACATTCGTGGTATACATTTGACAGCTCTCAGCCTTCTGTTAATTGTAAAGCTTTGAAAAATGGAAAACGACTTACTTTGTGCTTGAAATGGGGATTAAATATCCTGTTGGCCAAACTCCATCTCATTGCAATATGCTATGCGCGTATTGCCAATAATATTTTTATTAATATATATTTAGATAAACTTTAAGTTTTTATTTTATATCGTTATTTTATTTTAATATACAAACTTTAATAGTTACGTATTCGAAAGAATTAAAATTACATAATCTTTTTATATAACCGTTATAATCTTTACATAGTCGAAGTTCCAAATCGAATGAACTTCTAACTAACACTATTACAATATTTCAAAATTATTTTATTGAACAATATTTGTGTGTCTATGTTTTTTAAATTTCGTTTCTGTGTACAGTGTATACATACGTGATATGTGTTATATACTGTTTTTATTAAAAAGGAAAGACGAAACTCTCTGTTAACTCGTTTATTAACTTGTCTCTACAATGTGTACCGACGGAATGCCGACGATGAATCGCCAGCAATAGGACGGTGCTTTGGCATAGCGGTTTATTATGATTCTCCGGATTTCAAGTATTGCCAGCCAAATACTACACCTCCCTCCTTTTACAAAGTTGAATATAAATTATTTTAGTTCAACTTACAATATACAATTGTGATACTACATCTTATTAACTTATAACTTGTTTAATATAATTCAAGATACTTAATTTTAATTCAACTTACAGTCTACAACTGTACGACTACATGTTCTAAATATAAGTATAAAATCCAAATATAATTCAAAATACTTAACGTTAATTTACATTTCCAAAATTCAACATTGTTTATTACTCTATTTTAGTTGTATGCTTAGCCTACTATCAAACTAATTACTACTGTACCGACTACAAGTTTCAATTAAAGATTATCTACTTCATGCAAATATTTTTTTTTTTTTTTTTTTTTTTTTTTTTTTCTTGAGATGAGGCTCATGCAGGATGTAAAATTGAATATGAAGCAGGGTTATGCATGTTTTCTAAGTGTAGAAGTATTTCGTCGGATTATAGTGCCATCTGGAAGTCTTATCCAGTAGGACCGCGGGCTTTTGTCTTTGGATTCTACCTTAGCTTCAACCCATGTACTTCCATTTTTAAACCATACTGTCTCACCTATCTTAAAATTGAGGGTCCTAGCTTTGGCGTTACGGTTGTAGTATTTTTGAGATTGTATAGTTTTTTCCTCAAATGCAGTCTGTACGTCTGGGTGGTCTATGGAATTGTATAACGAAGTTTTTCCTGGCATTAAGGTTCTAGTTTGTCTTCCCATTATCAGTTGAGTAGGTGTCAAGCCGATGTGTTTAATAGGGGTATTTCTATACTCGAGTAACGCAAGCCAGGGCTCGGAATGGCTTTCACTGCATTTCTGCATTAATTTCTTGGACATTTGTACCATTCGTTCTGCAAACCCATTGGATTGAGGATATCTTGGGCTACTAGTTACCAGTTCGATGTCATAATGTCTACAGAATTGAGTGAAGCAGTGTGAATTAAATGGCATGTTATCCGCCATTATGGATCTGGGCAACCCGTGACATGCGAACATGGGCTTAAGTTTCTCAATTATCTCTGAGGCCGTCTTATTTCTAAGCGGTAACACCTCCAAAAATTTGGAAAAATAGTCCCCTACGACTAGGTACGCTTTCCCACCAAACTCCATTATGTCCATGCCTATCTTATGGAAAGGTAGCATTGGGAATTCATGCGCTTGTAGTGGTTCTTTGGTATTCGCATTTCTAAATTTCTGGCATATTGCACATGATGCTATTTGGTTCTCAATATCTGTATTTATTCCAGGCCAGTATACTAGGCTTCTTGCACGAACTTTGGTTTTTTCTATGCCTAAATGGGGCTGGTGAAGTATGCTAAGAACGTGATTTCTCAAGCTTTCTGGGATAACTATTCGATCATTAAGAAATATTAACCCACCCTCAGTGGTAAGCTCATTACGGAGCTTCCAAAATTGTTTTAGGGAATTCGGTAATTGTTTCTTGTTTTCCGGCCATCCATTGAGTAAGGTATCGCGCAACTCTTTTAGAATAACATCCTCTGAGGTGTTGTTTATAAAGAGTTTTTTCTTGTGGTCACTAATATTTATAGTGTGGATCACCTCTTTGAGTTCAGGGATTTCAACTTCTTTATTTTTAATATAGTCTCTAGAAAGGTAATCTGCAATGTGCATGTTTTTCCCGGGCATATATTCAAGAGTAAGCTTGTATTTAAGAAGCCGTAGCTTCATACGTTGAAGCTTTGCTGATGGTACTTTGCATATTTCTTTCTTTATTATACCTAATAAGGGCTTATGGTCCGTTATGACTTTAACCTCTCGCCCGTAAATATATGCATGGAACTTATGGCACCCAAACACAATCGCTAGAAGCTCTTTTTCGATTTGAGAATAATTTACTTCTGCATCTGAAAGACTTCGCGACGCAAAGCAAATGGGTTTGTCTTCTTGCATTAAACATGCACCAAGGCCGTACTGCGAAGCATCTGCTTGCAGAACTAAGTTTTGATTTGTATCGAAAGCCTTGAGGACAGGTGCGTTGATGATTTTGTTTTTGATTTCTTCAAGACAATGTGTATGTTGGGGCAACCATTCAAAAATTATGTTTTTCTTAAGTAAGTCTCGCATTGGCTTAGCGACACTTGAAAGATTGGGAATGAAATTTCGCATATAATTTATAACTCCGAAGAGTTTTTGAAGTTGTTTTTTATTCTTAGGGATACCTAAGGCTTCAATTGCCTTTGTGCGCTCTTTGTCGACCTCAACTCCTTCCCCTGATATTATGTGACCCATATATTTAACTTTCTGAACGCAAAACTGTACTTTGTTCTCATTGAATTTTATATTCTTTAAACGTGCGCGATCTAACACTTCCTGGAGTATTTGGTCGTGCTCTTCTTTAGTTTCGGCCGCAATAAGAATGTCGTCAATATAAATTATTACATTGCGAATTCCTGAAAAGTTAGCTTCGTTCAGTTTTTGGAAAATTTCAGGCGCGACTTTTATACCGAAGGGCAATCTTTTGAACCGATAACACCCAAATGGTGTTGAAAATGTGCACAGCTTGCTAGTGTCAGGGTGAAGACCTACTTGATAGTACCCTTCTTTTAAGTCTAGTACAGTAAACAGCTTTTTGTTTGCTAACCTAGCTGTCAATTCTTCGAAAGTTGGTATGTAATGTATTTGGTCTTTTATAGATAGGTTGAGGTCACGCGGATCTAGACAAATGCGTAATTTTTTATTTGGTTTTTCAACCACTACTAAATTGGAAACCCATTCTGTAGGCTCATGTACTGGCTCTATTATACCCCGATCAGACAAATTATCTAATTCCTGCTTTAATACTTTTTGAAGAGCGTACGGAACCCTTCTTGCCGGTCTTACTACTGGTGTGTAAGAATTCTTTAATTCTATTTTAAGATTATCACTGAAACAACCCATACCGTCGAAAAGATCACGATTGTTGCTAATCAAGTCTTCTTTAGTTTTCTCTATAGTATCTACTCTTTGAACTAACTTTAGGTCAATGCATCCTTGGAGCCCTAGTAAAGGTACGTTCTTGTTCGTTACTACTATTAATGTTTGCAAAGATCTAACTTTATTTGTTTCACAGACTACCCTAACTAAGCCTACTACATTAATCGGTCCTCCATCGTACCCCTCTAATCTAATTGAGGTTTTTTCTAAAGTCACGTTTTTTAATAATTTAAGATATTTATATGGAAGCACATTGGTCTCAGCTCCTGTATCCAATTTAAATTTAATTTCAGTAGTACCAATTTTTATACGTTCATGCCATGCACTAGTTAACTTACTTGAAATACTCCTAACACGTTTAATAATAACGGTGTCAAGATATAAATTATCAATACTGCTTCCTAGTTCTTCTTTAATTTTTATTTCACGCACCTGTTTCGAGCGACACACCTTTGCAAAATGATTCCACTTATTGCACTTAATGCATATTTTTCCTTTAGCTGGGCATCCTGTACTGCCATGAGCCTGACCGCAAGAATTACATATTTTCGTTTTTTGCCTAAAATTATTGTAATTTTGTTTAATTTTTTGTTTTATGTTTTTATTAGATACAGAGTTACCGTTGTTATTATTATAATTCCCGTGCTGCTGCTGCTGCTGACTCCTAGTTGCCATGTGATCCACCGTTTTTACGGTACTTGTCCTCTGCATTTCTCTGGTTTGTTTCCCCGTTACCTCTGCCGCGCGTGCCATTTCTATTGCCTTTTCTAGTGTTAACGTTTCTGCTTCCAAAAGCCTTTTTTGTACATTTTTGTCGTAAATTCCCATAACTATGCGGTCGCGTAACATTCGCGCCTCTAATTCTCCATAATTGCACTTCTTCACTAACTTTTTGACATCCATTAAAAAACTGTCGAATGGTTCCATTTCTGCTTGATTACGACAATGGAACATGTATGATTCGTACACTTCGTTCGACTTTCCTTTACAAAATTCTTCAAACGATTTCACCACTTCTATATACATTTTCTTTTTATCTTCGGCTAGAGCAAAAGAATTGTACACTTCTATTGCGTCTGGCCCTAACGCATTTAGAAACACTGCTATGCGTACCGGTTCTGGTTTTTTATCCAGCTCGATAGCCACACTGAAAATCTCAAAATTTTGTCGAAATTTTCTCCAATTTTCTGTGAGATTTCCTTCCAACTCCAGTTTTTCTACTGGCTTTACATGCTCCATCGTTTTCACAAAAATGTATTTTACTTGCTTAGGAGGTCTTCCACGTGGTTTTTTAATTAATATTTTTACTGTGTCCTTCACACGTCCCATCAATTTATTTGGAGAATCACATCACTATCACTTTTTTATTTAATTCCGATTTTGTTTAGCACGGCTGCGCCATGTTATATACTGTTTTTATTAAAAAGGAAAGACGAAACTCTCTGTTAACTCGTTTATTAACTTGTCTCTACAATGTGTACCGACGGAATGCCGACGATGAATCGCCAGCAATAGGACGGTGCTTTGGCATAGCGGTTTATTATGATTCTCCGGATTTCAAGTATTGCCAGCCAAATACTACAATATGTCAAGCTAAATTCTCCAAGTGTATTTCCTAGTAGTAGTGAGAATCCAAACTATGACGTATTCAAAAACACTCTATTAAAAATTAACGAGTACAGAAACTGAGTAACTACCTGAATAAAACTTACTACAAAAAAACGTATATACATGATAAGTAGCGACTGCTACATAACTCCCCCTTCAGCGCGAGCGTTCATGCCTGTATTACAATAATTTCTCAAATAAAAACCACCATCGAGAAACGAAAAAGAAAAAAAATTTTATAATCGAAATGAAACTTTTTTCTTTGAACTTCTAGTTACTGGTTTTTCAGTGTCTTCCCTCTTTTCAATACAAGCGGGTTTTAATCTGTCAATTGATACCACCGTTACTCTTCCGTTGACGTTAATAGTGAAAACTTTCTTATCTCTCTTCATAACTTGAAAAGGACCTTCATACGGATTCTGCAAGGATCACCTCTTTCTGTCGATCCTTAGGAAAACAAATTCGCAATCCTGTAATCCTTTTGGAATATAGAAACTTCTTCTTTGATCTCTAGAGTCCGTTGGAACAATATTCCGCATGTGCCCTCGCAACTGAGTCACTAGGTCTGCTGGATCTGATACGTGGTGCGGGTCCCTCACAAAGAATTCCCCTGGAATACGTAGTGTTTGCCCATAAACCAATTCAGCCGGACTGCAATTAAGATCCTCCTTAACCGTTGTTCTTAAACCAAGTAATATAGCGGGAATGTGCAACAACCAATTTGGATTGCTCATCTTAGCTCTAAGTGATGCTTTTAACTGCCTGTGGAGTCTCTCCACCATGCCGTTTGATTGTGGATGATACGCTGTTGTTCGAATCCTATGCATTCCTAAAAGTTTAGAAAATTCTTCAAATAGTCTTCCTTCAAACTGACCTCCTTGGTCCGTTGTAACTGATAATGGAATTCCAAATCTCGGAAAATATTGCTCATATAATGTCTTAACAACTATGCTGGCTGTCATACTCTTCAGTGGGTATACCTCCGGCCATCTGGTGAATCGGTCCACGACCGTTAGCAAATATATGAATCCCTCTGCCGGCTGTAACGGACCTACCAGATCTACATGGATGTGTTCAAACCTTCCCACTGGTATCTGAAACTTTTGTGTTGGAGATTTTGTATGCCTGTGGATTTTTGCCTTCTGACATGCTATACAGGACTTCGCCCATAAATTAATATCAGTATTCATCCTCGGCCAAAAATATCTTCTTGTAATTAATCTCCTAGTACCTCTTATTCCCGGATGTGACAAGTTATGGATTCTGTCAAACATGTTTCTTCGTAATATTTTTGGTACGAATGGACGATCTTTATTAGTGGAACACTCTAACCAGATTTTACTTTCCGACAAAGGTACATCTGTTTCCATTAAAATAAATTTCGAATTCTTGCTTGGATTTTCAACCAAATGCTTCAACTCTACATCGTCCTTTTGTGCTTCAGCGATAATGTTTAAATCTATTTCGGTTTCGTTTACCGCGTCACATTGTTATTCTCCATAGTTACTCGTGATAAAGTATCTGCCACGACATTAGAATCTCCCTTGATGTATCTTATATCAGAGGTGAATTGGGTAACGTAATCCAAATGTCTTGCTTGTCTTGGACTCCTCTCCGCTTTAGTCCAAATTGCAGATGTTAAAGGTTTGTGGTCCGTGAATACTGTAAACTCACGACCTTCCAAAAAATGTCGAAAATGTTTAATACTTGAATACATGGCCAATAGCTCCCTGTCAAAAGTAGAATACTTCATTTCTGCTCTGCTTAACTTCTTGGAGTAAAATGCTAAAGGTTCATTCTCGTCGTTGTTAACTTGTTCTAACATCGCTCCAATCGCCACGTTTGATGCATCAACAGTCAACTTCAAAATAGGATTTTCCGCTGGATGCACTAATAAAGTTGCTGAAATAAATGCGTTTTTTACCTTTATGAACGCGTCTTCGCATTCTTCAGTCCATTCAAAATTTTTTAAATTCTTAGGTTTCTTGAGCTCCCTAACTAAATGCATATGAATGGGGCTTAACAATTCTGCTAGTCGTGGAATGAATCTATGGAAGTAATTTACCATTCCGATGAATTGTTGCATCTGTTTAATTGAAGTTGGTGAAGGAAAATCTTGAATGAATTTAATTCTGTTCTCAGATGGAAGAATCCCGTCCTTCGTAATCTTGTGACTTAAAAATTCAATAGTATTTACACCGAAAAGACATTTCCCTGGATTAATATTTATCCCGTATTCTTCTAAACGTGCAAAAACTTGCTCCAAATGTTTCTTGTGTTCCTCCTCATTTTTGCTTGCAACCAAAATATCGTCAATGTAGACAAAAACAAATTCCAAACTAATTAGAACTCTATCCATAAATCGTTGGAATGTTTGAGCAGCATTTCTAAGTCCAAAGGGCATTCGAGTAAATTCGAATAAACCGAAAGGTGTAGTTATCGCTGTCTTAAAGATATCCTCTTCTGCCATAGGTATGTGATGATAAGCTCTCACTAAGTCAATCTTCGAAAATATGGTACAACCATTCAAATTCAACGTGAAATTTTGAATGTGAGGAATCGGGTATCTGTCTGGAATTGTTATTGAGTTTAGTCTCCGGTAATCTCCGCATGGTCGCCAGTCTGTAGAATCCTTTTTTGGAACCATGTGCAGTGCTGATGAGACTGATGATGACGATGTTCTGCATAAACCTAATTTTACCATGTGCTCGAACTCTAATTTGGCTATTTTAAATTTATTCGTGTCGAGTCTCCTAGGTCTTGAAAATGTTAATTGACCTTTAGTGGTGATAGTATGCACTACATTATGTTGAACAGGTACATCATAGCGTGGAGGCTGAGTTAGTGAGGGAAATCTAGATAAAACTTTAATGTATTCACTATCAAAGGAACAATGCCTGGGTGAAGAAGAATTTGTTTTAATAATGATTCCATTAACACTTAACTCTGTGTTACCATCTATCACTCGTTTATTTCTAAGATCAACGAGCAAATTAAATCTTGAAAGAAAGTCTGCGCCAATAATAGGTTTGTCGACGCTTGCAATAATGAACGGTGTTCAGGCATAACCCTAAAATGGTTAAATGAATATTTTAAGTAGCTGTAAATACATAAAACACAAATTAATTATAAGGTTAACGAACAAACAATAACTGAAACATTATAACATAACACAAAACATAATAAATATACAAAATTATACCATATAAAATAAAATGCACAAGTGTCATCACTGACACTTCATATACATTGTTACCAATCGACGAAATATAAAATAAATTCGAAATTCAAAACATAGAATAAAAAATAGAAAAACATAGAATTTACCCCACCGAAAACGGAAGCACTGCCAGGCACTCTCTCCTGCAGAAATATCGAGATTTCTTTTATTAATAGTAAAAATTTACCGTCTCAGGAGGAGAAACGGACCGTTCAGGTCAACGACCCCAGTGCCTTCGTCTAGGATATATATATATAAGTTTAGTGAGAGATTAGGTATTATCTTTCTTGTACTAAATCGTGTTGCATCCAAACCAAAATCAGTGAAGTTAAGTCAGTAAATATAATTTAAAATATAATTGCAGTTATTTTAAGTCAAGTCACTAATGTGAAGTTGAAAGGTTGAAATTAATTGAATGTAAATTATAATGTGAAATTGAAAAGTTGAAATTATATTGAATAATATGAAGTTAAAAAACGTATATTGATTTATCGACAATTTCTAATATATTGAATATATAGACAATTGCTAAATAATTTTGTGAGATATTTTTAAATGGTGTCTGTTCATTTTTTTTGGTCCTTCGAGCCGGATGCCTTTTGAAATTATTCGTGAACGATATTTGAACGTCTAACGGGCGTTAATTAAGTGAACTGTGTGCGTCTAACGGGCGTTAAATAACTATATTACATACGTCTAACGGGCGTTAATCAAGTGAACGGTGTGCGTCTAACGGGCGTTAAAAAACTATATTGTATTCGTCTAACGGGCGCTAAAATTTAAACTCTATTCGTCTAACGGACGTTAAAAAATTATTTTATGATCGTCTAACGGACATTAATCATTTGTGCTAATCTTGTGTAAAATAAAATAAAATAGCGGAGTTCCAACCAAAAGGACATAATATTTAACGGCACAGGAGGCAACGGACAATGAAGACGTGTTAACCATCCCCTACAATAAATTTTTAAGTAACAGGATCAGCTGGGTGAGTCCGTTCCATTTTTTTTAATATTCTTAGAAATAGTATTGAATTATTAAAAAAAACACAAAGACTACATATTTTAAAATTAAATATATGGTGAACTGTGAATGTATAAATAACACGTGAATAAATTGGATTTCCTCCGCGAAGAAAAACGACTTAATACTCCACTGACTATCATAGAAATTAAATAACGAATAAAGTTCAAACAATTTTAAAGTGTAATAACAATAAATTAACTACATACATATATATGTGTTTGATTTACTTTCGCTTAATGAACTAAAATTTCGTATACTAGCGATTTGTTATTGACTTTATTTAGACGGGCTATTAATGCAATCTCGTGAAATAGAATCAGTTTGCAGTTCGCGAAAATCAATAAGTGTTTAACGAACATGGCGCTTCCTTTAAATACCCAAACTAAACAATATGTTGAGGCACAATTCGCGCTAGCTGATATGCTAGATAGACATATTAAGAATGAGAGGAAGGATCCTAAGATACGAAAAACCGTAACGTATTATAAAAATAAAGTACCAATAGTTGCAGAACTTTGGGAAAAATTTAAAATTAATCATGACTTCATAACAACGAATCCGTCGCAAAAACCAAGTGAGGAAGAAACCCAATATTTAGAAGACGACGTTTATTTAAATTTTGTAGAAACATATCTTGAGTTTGTGTCTCGGTTAGAGGATATGTATAATAACTTAAGTACTCCTCCGGAGTCGTCAACAAAGTCAAGCGTCCCGTCACCCAATATGAACGCAACCAATTCAAATTATGGTGATAATCTTGTGAAATTGCCGCGGATAACACTACCAACGTTTTCCGGTGATTATACGACGTGGACGTCCTTTAAGGATTTGTTTGTGTCCTTAATAGATAGCAAGAAGTCACTAGCAGATTCCCAGAAGCTCCATTACCTGCGATCAAGTCTTACTGGCGAGGCAGAGAGACTAGTGAAAGGATTTGCTATCACTGATGCTAATTATTCGGTGGTATGGAAAATGTTAAAAGATCGGTACGAAAATACTCAAGCATTAGTCAATTCATACTTCAATAAATTATTTAAACAGAATCCTGCCAGCGAAACATCGAATTCAATAAAAAATCTGCTTGATTCTACAATGGAGACTGTTCAAGCTCTCGAAAATCTAGGAATTCCCGACTTATGGAAGGCAATTATTGTATATATGACCGTACAAAAGATCCCAAATCACTCAAGACAAATGTGGGAACAAGAAAATAGTGACAGTAACACCCTTCCAACATATGATTCATTAAAAACCTTTTTAGAATCGCGTTTTAGAGCGTTAGAAGCAATAGACAGTAGTTCTAAACTATCAAAGCCACAAAATCATTATGGATCGAAACAACAGTCAATCATAAGACATTCATTCTTAGTAGAGCAAGGCACTACGTGTCCAGTGTGTACTGAGAAGCATCATATCCGAAAATGTCCGTCCTTTTTTAAAATGCCATTTTCTAATAAACAAGAGATTATAAAAAAAATTGGATTGTGTTTAAATTGCCTAAATTCTGGTCATATGGTATCTCATTGCCCCAGTAAATTCTCATGTCTTAAGTGTAAAAGACGTCATCATACATTACTACATTTAAATGGAACAACGGGGGCGAATAATAATTTTCCCAATAGTAAGGCGCAAACCTTCTACCCAACTACAAACTTTGCAGAAATTAGTAATTTAGAAACATCCTCCACTCAGCCTATACAGCCTACAATCAATAGTTTGCATGTGTCTACCCAAAAGGAAGTTTTATTACCAACGGCTATCATTACGATTGAATCACCGCGTGGAATTCAACAGGTTATTCGGGCCGTCGTGGATCAAGGCTCCCAAGCCTCATTCATTACCGAGCACGCTGCACAAATTCTTAAACTAAAAAAGAATCAAATTCACGCTTCTATATTTGGTGTAACAGGATCGGAAATCGCCAGGTCCCAAACAAAGGTAAATTTTAAGATACTTAACCCCCAAGGTGGCAATGTGAAAGTAGATGCCTTTGTCGTAAAAACAGTTGCAAACTTACTACCTACAAAACCTGTGGCTCTAAACTGGAATAATTTAGCTGGATTAAAACTGGCAGACCCGACATATAACATCCCTGGAAAAATCGATGCGCTATTAGGAGCTGATATATATCCAAGCATAATCTGTGAAGGCCTCGTCAAGGGTCCCACGGGGCAACCATTAGCTCAAGATACAATATTTGGTTGGATTGTATCAGGAAAAACAGACGCAAGGACAAGCGAAAGCAGTAGTGTAAACACTTTTACCACACTTGTAGCGTCGGAAAGTGATAGTCTCGGTCACCTTCTCCAACAATTCTGGGATATTGAAGAAATGCCACGTAAGCAAGTCTTAACAAGGGACGAAGAGAAGTGTGAACAATGGTATGCAACAACGCACACTAGACTGGAAGACGGACGATATTCTGTGAGACTCCCATTTCTCAGCAACTCTCATAAAGAGTCGTTAGGACAATCCAGAGCGGCAGCGTTTGCAAGTTTACTCAGTCTGGAAAAACGATTGCTCCAAGATGATTACCTGCGACAGGAATATCAAAAGTGCATCAATGAATACCTGCATCTAGGACATATGTATTTGGCAAAAGATAGTGAAGTTCACAATCAGAGGGAGAAAGATGGAAAACTGTACTACAGCAGTTACTATTTGCCACACCATGCCGTCTTAAAAGAGAGCACCACAACAAAGGTACGAGTTGTCTTTGACGCTTCTAGAAAAAGCACATCAGGGCTGTCATTAAATAATATATTGAGCACTGGACCAAGTATACAAAATGAGATGATAGGGATATTACTACGGTGGAGAACCTATAAATATGCCTACATATCAGATATAGAGAAAATGTATCGGCAGATAAGGGTACACAACGAAGATACGTCATTTCAAAGAATTTTATGGAGAAATACATCAAGTGAACCGATACAGGAATATTGTTTGAGTACAGTAACTTTTGGAGTAACGTGTGCACCTTACCTGGCTATACGCACACTTAATCAATTAGCGCATGATGAAAATGAAACCCATCCTATTGCAGCTCAATCTGTGCTGAATGATTTTTATGTAGATGATCTTCTCTCGGGAGCAGATGAAATTGAAGAAGCCATCCTAAAACAAAAGGAAACACGACAATTGCTTGCCAAAGGTGGGTTTAAATTAAGAAAATGGGTAGCTAATAACAGCAGAATATTACTTGACATACCAGAAGAAGACACAGAGATGCACACCTCAGTAGATATTAATACCGATAATATGGTAAAGTCATTAGGATTAGTTTGGTATCCTCATAAGGATAATTTCGGATTCAGAATAAAACTGAAAAAAGAAGAAAGTGTTAGAACCAAACGAAACTTATTGTCTGAGATTGCCAAATTATTTGATCCGCTAGGATGGATTTCCCCTATTATAATTCGAGCAAAAATATTAATGCAATCGATATGGCTACATGGACTAGATTGGGACCAACCATTACCGGACAACATTAAAACACAATGGATGTCATTCAAGGCAGAAATCTCTAGTCTGGAGGAATTAAGAATACCCCGATGGATAGGTATGCATAAAAGGGTCAAAACATGCCAACTACATTGTTTTAGTGACGCATCACAAAAGGCTTATGCAGCAGTATCCTACTTACGTGTTGTGTATGACGATGGAAATATTCAAACACAGCTCTTGATGTCCAAAACCAAAGTCGCACCCCTAAAGCCTGTATCTATTCCCCGTCTAGAGTTATGCGGCGCTGTTTTAGCATCGAGATTAGCAAAGGTACTAAAAGAAATACTTCACGTAAATACCTGCCAGTTAGTAATGTGGACCGACTCCTCCATAGTATTGGCGTGGTTAAGGAAACATCCGGCCACATGGACTACATTCATCGCAAATAGAGCAAGTGAGATCCTAAGCAACATCGGAAATGCAACATGGTATCATGTGTCTTCCATTGATAATCCTGCAGATATTGCTTCACGGGGATCAACAATTAGTGACATTGCTAGTTCATCACTCTGGTGGCATGGACCTAGCTGGTTACAACATCCTGAAACTAAGTGGCCCAGTCAAATCGTAACCAACGACACAAACCTAGAAATGCGAAAAACAATTCAAACATTTTATATTCAGAATACGAAGAACGAACTCGAACAATCACCGTTAGTTATTATCCTTGAAAAGTCCTCATCCTTTAATCGTTTGATTAATATTACGGCTTATGTATTGCGATTTTATAAAAGACTGAGAGGTGACAAATCCCAACCAGAAGGGATAACACCGAGTGAACGTACCAACGCATTATATTTCTGGATCAGGTTTACACAAGACATAGCATATTCTACTGAAATACACGAATTAAGAAAGACGGGAGTCATTAATTGTAAAAGTAGCATTCTTAGCTTAAATCCCTTCCTAGATGATCATAATCTGCTGAGAGTAAAAGGCCGGCTTCATCATGCTAATTTGCCTTATAATGAACGTCATCCTGTTATAATGCCAAAGAATAGCAAACTAACGACATTGCTACTTGATCACTATCACCAATACACAGCTCATGGAGGAACACAATTAATGCTGAACATCCTACGAAAGAAATATTGGATCGTCAATGCCAGAAAATTAATAAGTCAACTTGTACATAAATGCATCACGTGCTACAAACATAAAGCTCAAACCGCCACACAACTCATGGGAGATCTACCAACACCTAGAGTGAACGTTACTAGACCCTTCACTCATACTGGAGTAGTCTATTGTGGCCCTATACAAATTAAAACAAGTAGACTTAGAAATGCAAAAATCGTAAAAGGATATTTGGCCATATTTATCTGTCTCGCTGTAAAGGCAATTCATCTAGAGGTTGTAAGCGACCTAACGACACATGCCTTTCTGGCAGCGTTTAAACGATTTATATCTCGTAGAGGAAGATGTGCGCATGTATACTCGGACTGTGGCACCAATTTCATTGGAGCTAATACCGTACTGCAAGATATCAAAAAATGGGAAAAGGAGCTAGCGATACATTGTGTTAATGAAGACATCGTTTGGCATTTCAATCCACCCTCATCTCCACACTTTGGGGGTCTTTGGGAGGCAGGTGTGAAATCAACAAAGTACCATCTACGCAGAATACTTGGAAACACTAACTTAACCTTTGAGGAACTCACCACCGTGGTAACCCAAATCGAATCGTGTCTGAATTCCAGACCACTTTGTGCACTAACTGCAGATCCATCAGATTTGAATGCCTTAACACCAGGACATTTTTTAATAGGAGATGCTTTGTTAGCCCCACCACAAATAGACCTTTTGCCCATCAACTCTAACCGCCTCGATCGGTGGCAACTATGTCAACAACTATCTCAACAATTTTGGAAACGATGGACTAATGAATATTTGTGCCGCCTACAGCAACGACCTAAATGGATACAGCAAACCCCTAATATCAACAAAGGAACGATGATTTTAGTAAAAGATGACAACTTACCATCTTTTAAGTGGCCATTAGGACGGGTCATAGATGTACATCCAGGAAAAGACAACTTAGTGTGTGTAGTGACAGTGCAAGTAAAGGACGCAATAGTTAAACGCCCTATTACGAAAATCGCGATCTTACCAATACAGGACAATGAACATTTATAATAATAAGAGTGTGTCGCGAACTAAAAAATTTTTGTGTTTTGTGTTCTATATCAAAAAATATTATAGTGAACTATGTATATCAAATGTGAACTTAGTTAATCGAATTATAAAAGACAGTAAACTTACGAAGTAAAGATATAAGCTAAAACAAATAGTGCGCGAATAAAAACAGTTGTACAAGATAAACATTCAATAATTAACACAAACATAAACTAACAAAAATAAATTTTAGTTAGTACTAGTTACCTGAACAATTACATATATAACATAAATACTGCTAGATCTCATCTACTTACAGATATGACCATAGACTTCAGCCTGTTTCAAGAAATCCAATTATACCCAGAATAAGTGGAAACGAAATGAATCACAACATCCGCCAACTAGGTCAATGGGCCATCCGACCTATCTCAACATATAAAACTAGGTCAACATGGAAAATGGAGTGCAACACCGTCCCCGGGGGAGAATGTTCAGGCATAACCCTAAAATGGTTAAATGAATATTTTAAGTAGCTGTAAATACATAAAACACAAATTAATTATAAGGTTAACGAACAAACAATAACTGAAACATTATAACATAACACAAAACATAATAAATATACAAAATTATACCATATAAAATAAAATGCACAAGTGTCATCACTGACACTTCATATACATTGTTACCAATCGACGAAATATAAAATAAATTCGAAATTCAAAACATAGAACAAAAAACATAGAATTTACCCCACCGAAAACGGAAGCACTGCCAGGCACTCTCTCCTGCAGAAATATCGAGATTTCTTTTATTAATAGTAAAAATTTACCGTCTCAGGAGGAGAAACGGACCGTTCAGGTCAACGACCCCAGTGCCTTCGTCTAGGATATATATATATAAGTTTAGTGAGAGATTAGGTATTATCTTTCTTGTACTAAATCGTGTTGCATCCAAACCAAAATCGGTGAAGTTAAGTCAGTAAATATAATTTAAAATATAATTGCAGTTATTTTAAGTCAAGTCACTAATGTGAAGTTGAAAGGTTGAAATTAATTGAATGTAAATTATAATGTGAAATTGAAAAGTTGAAATTATATTGAATAATATGAAGTTAAAAAACGTATATTGATTTATCGACAATTTCTAATATATTGAATATATAGACAATTGCTAAATAATTTTGTGAGATATTTTTAAATGGTGTCTGTTCAAACGGAAACGTTAAATCTCGTCTTAATCCAAAGTCCAATCTAAGAAGCTTTGTTCCGTAGGTATGGATAATTGATCCGTTAGCTGCAGAAAGAATTAGTTGTGGATTTCTCTTACATTTTCCATAAAATGCATTCGGTATGACTGATAAATCAGCTCCAGTATCAACTAAAAATTTAAACTTATTCTCTTTATCAAAAATAAGTAGTCGATTAGATTTTTTTGGGGTATTATATTTAAAACATGCTGAAGGGATATTTAGTTTTTTTGGTTATTAAATTTGCATGGTTTAACACATCTTTTCGCTTTGTCGCCGAATTTAAAATGAAACCAGCAAAATGGTTTATTATTATTATTATTATTATTATGTGAATCACGGCTTCTACTTCTAGACCTTGACCTATGATGAAATTCATTACCTCTATTAATTGTAAGTTTCTTAATTAAATCCGTTAAATTTTCGATTTTATTTTCCAAATAATCAATCTTTTTAGTAAAATCTATGCTACTTACATTGCGACCTAACTGGTTTATAAAAGGAATTGAAGCACAATCACTGATGGATGAAACATATTGTAATCTTGAAACTTCAAAAATTTTATCCGCTAACATTAGAAGATCTTGGATGCTTTGTTTTCCAGAAGACATCAATGCGATATTAATACTGGGTGGTAATTTTCGCATCCAAAGCTTTCTAATCAAGTCCTTTCCTAAATTTGATGAAGTTCCGGCAAGTATCTCCATTGATCTATAAAATTCTGATGGTTTCCTATCTCCCATCTCAGAATTGCATAATAGTTGTTCCAATTTTCTTTCTTCAGATTCGGTAAAACGTTGAATTAATGTTGTTTTTAAAGCTTCATATTTGTTCTCTTGCGGTGGGTTTTAAATGCAATCCAATACATTCATTATGATATCTAGAGGAAGAGCTTGGATGACATGTTCGTATTTAGTCTCATCCAATCTAATTCCTTTAGAGTTAAATTGGCTCTCTGTTAAAATAAACCATGCCTCTGGGCACGGGGACCAGAAAGTTGGTAGCTTTACAGCAGATGCACTGATACTTTCACCATTCCTATTCAATCCTTCATTTTCACCACCTTGGACACTCATATTCAACACAATTTATTAACACTCACGTAAAAAGAAGTTCAATAAAATTTCGACTTTACTTTAACTTCGCGATACTATATACGACAACCGTGGACGTTCGCGCTAAGAGTCGAATAGTAGTCAAATTTAAATAAATTGTACCGAAATTTTATTCACGTTTAACTTTCTGAAAAATGAAAAATATTCACCTTATGCGGAAAGAAAAATAAGTTGGATTGTCACCAATATTCAATTATGTAAATGTAATGTATGTGTATGTAATTCTGAACAATTTATATTTTAGAGAAAAAGAAAAATATATTTAATTGAAAAGAGTAATTAACTTCCCCTTCATTGTAAAATAAGTTTCTTCTTTTCCTTTAAATTCCTCTTCAAAATTTCTTTCTTCGTTTTTCTTCTCTTGTTTCTTCACAAATTTTCTACATTTTCTTCAGGGCTTCTTTTAAAATTACTTTTCTTCTCTTGAAAAAGGTTGTCTGCTCTTCTCAGCTCGGGGTCACCAAAATGAAATGGGGTGTTGGTATAATTAAATATCCTGTTGGCCAAACTCCATCTCATTGCAATATGCTATGCGCGTATTGCCAATAATATTTTTATTAATATATATTTAGATAAACTTTAAGTTTTTATTTTATATCGTTATTTTATTTTAATATACAAACTTTAATAGTTACGTATTCGAAAGAATTAAAATTACATAATCTTTTTATATAACCGTTATAATCTTTACATAGTCGAAGTTCCAAATCGAATGAACTTCTAACTAACACTATTACAATATTTCAAAATTATTTTATTGAACAATATTTGTGTGTCTATGTTTTTTAAATTTCGTTTCTGTGTACAGTGTATACATACGTGATATGTCAAGCTAAATTCTCCAAGTGTATTTCCTAGTAGTAGTGAGAATCCAAACTATGACGTATTCAAAAACACTCTATTAAAAATTAACGAGTACAGAAACTGAGTAACTACCTGAATAAAACTTACTACAAAAAAACGTATATACATGATAAGTAGCGACTGCTACAGTGCTCTTTAATATATTTAGCCCAGTTGTCAGAGACTTTGACCTCGCACTAAATGTGATCTCGCTGAAAATTGAAACTAAGGTACTTTTTTGGGTGTAAAAAACGATAAAAAATCTTTGCTGCGCTAAAGTGTATGCTAAGTTCACAATTTCGAAAACAAATTCGAAAATTTGGTTTTTGCTTTAGATATCGAAAAATAAAAAAAAATTCGAAAAACTAATAGCGCCACGTGAAAGAGCGGAAAATTTCACTAAAATTTATATTATAACTTACTTTAAAAAAAATTTTTTTATTATTATAAAAAATTATTAAAAATAAGAAG
Source organism: Thereva nobilitata (assembly GCA_963855945.1). Taxonomy (NCBI): domain Eukaryota; kingdom Metazoa; phylum Arthropoda; class Insecta; order Diptera; family Therevidae; genus Thereva; species Thereva nobilitata. The sequence continues at coordinate 141,807,624 of OY979694.1, forward strand.
AAAATTCGAAAAATCTAAGCGCGCCAAAAAGCTGAATTAAAATATTCTAGCGAGGCGTTCGGGGAAAAACTAAAGTATCCTTGCCTAAAATGTACGCAAAAATAAAAAAAAACATTTTAAAGAGGACACTCTAAGCTTTCTAAGAAAGCCATTAGTTTATAATTTTTTGTTTTTTTTCTCATAGAAAACTTGACTGGAAGTTATAAGTTGTAAAATTCTCATTGATGTTTATAAAATTGAAGATATATATTAATAGAGGCAAGGGTTGCTAGCCCTTGATTGGAATCCGCAAGGATCCCGTCGAGTCGGAAGACCTACGACAACGTAGAGGAGAACCCTATTAGCAGAGGCCGCAACAACTGGGAGATCCTGGTCAGAGCTGAGAGCTATTGCGCAAAACTATTAAGGTTTATCAGTGATATAAAGAAAAAAACGTCTTTCTGTTATGAATGTTTTAGTGGAGTGAAAATTGTAAAATTAATTAAAATACTTAAGGCTACTTCGATTTGTCAAAACATTATTTCAACACTCCCACTTTTTGACATATTTTATACTAATACATGTTTACAATAATTATTTCGTTTTATGACTTTCATCATATTTCGCAGCTTCTCATAACGTCCTTTTGCTAATGCTTTTGTAAGAATGTCACCCAGTTGTTCATCTGTTGATACATAATTCAAGCTAAAAAATTCCTGCTCATACTTCTCGCGAATGAAGTGATAACGAACATCAATATGTTTTGTTCGTTTATGAAATTCCGGATTTTTTATCAGCCGAATTGCGCTCTGGTTGTCCAAAAACAGCTCTGGAAGTTTCTTTTCATCGATAAGATCGTTAATCAATCTCTTTAGCCAAATTAACTCTTTTACTGCTACAGTAGCTGCAATATATTCTGACTCGGTTGTCGACAATGCTACAGCTTGTTGCCTGGTTGATTCCCAACTGACTGGTCCACCATTTAATAAAAATATTACACCTGATGTTGATTTTCTAGTCTTGGTATCCCCTGCATAATCAGCGTCGCTGTAACCGATTAGTCCTCCTGTTGCCTGCGGTTCATAGTAAACGCCATATTCTATCGTTCCTTTTATGTACTTAAAAATTCTCTTCACCATATTTACATGGGCATTTGTAGGCGATTCAAGATACCGGCTCACAACTCCCACTGCATATTGTATATCAGGCCTTGTTCCGACACATAAATACATTAAATTTCCGACAGCTTCTCTATAAGGATAGACTTTGTTAAACTCAGAATCTTCAAAATGATTTACATTTTGATTTATATCAATCGGAGTTGAAACCGCATTACAACTACTCATGTTAAATTTTGAGAGTATTTTTCGAGCATAAGCTGCTTGACTTAAATGAATGCCTCCCTCTTCGTCTCTGAAGATTTCCATTCCTAGAAAAGTATCTAGATTCGTTGTCTTGATCTCAAACTTCTCACGCAAATGTTCAAGGACTGGTATAACATCTGCTTGATCATGCGCTGCAATCAATCCATCATCAACATAAATTGCTAAGATGACCTTTTTCTTATTGTTTTCTTTCACAAAAAGACATGAATCCGCTACAGAAGTTTTGAATCCAAATTTCTCAATAAATGTTGTAAAACATTTATTCCAGCATCTAGACGCCTGCTTCAATCCATATAAACTCTTTATAAGTTTACAAATCCTTCCTGAACCATCGTTATAGCCTGGTGGTTGATTCATATATATAGTTTCTTGAATTTCTCCATAAAGAAATGCAGTTTTGACGTCAAATTGACACAATTTCATATTTTCTGATGCTGCTATTGATAAGATCGCCCTTATGGATGAGAACCTTACTACTGCACTAAATGTTTCCTTGTAATCCACTTCATATTTTTGCGTAAAACCTCTGGCTACCAGTCTCGCTTTGTAACGTTCTATTTTACCATCAATGTTGTATTTCACTTTATAGACCCATTTGTTATCAATAAGTTTTTGATTTTGTGGCACTTCAGTAAGTACCCATGTTTTATTTTCAATCAAAGACTTATATTCTTCATCCATTGCCTTTTTCCAATGAACTTTGTCAGTAGAGTGAATAGCTTCTTCGAAAGTTGAAGGCTCATCAACTATTGAAAACATTGCTTCTGCCATAGTTACCTCACTACCATGATGCGAGAACTCATCACATTCTCCACCACAATCACGAACTGGTTTCCTAATTTTAGTTCGATCCCGAAGCCGATTTTCTAAAATATTTTCATTATCTAATGTACACCAACCTGACGTTGTTGGTCTTTCCCTAATGATTTCTTCATCTGTGTGTTTTATATTTTGTTCGTTATCTATTTGTTGTTCACCATGATTTTGTTCGGTAAGATTTTGTTCTTGTTGGTTTCTGAAAAATATATCAATTGTACTATTTTGATCCGAATTATTTTTCTCATTTGTCTCCAGCACTTCAAAAAAATCTTTTTCTATAAACTTGACATCCCTGGCTATCTCAACTTTTCTTGTTTTAGGATCCCAAACACGATAGCCTTTAACATTCTCATCGTACCCCACAAAAGTACATTTCGTTGCTTTTGCATCAAGTTTTTGCCTTTTCTGCTTCGGAATATGCACAAAAACTTTTGTCCCGAAAACTCTTAGATGATGAATGTTCGGAATTTTATTGTGCCATAACTCATATGGTGTTTTCTTCAATATACTGCTTGTGCCAGTTCTGTTTAAGATGTAAACTGCGGTATTAGCAGCCTCTGCCCAAAACTTCAGTTCTATGCCCTTGGCGTATAACATCGACCGTGCTGCTTCAACTACTGTACGGTTTTCTCGTTCAACTGATCCATTCTGTTCTGGAGTATATGGTACAGTACGTTGATGACAGATTCCATGTGACTCCAATAACTTTTCCATTTTGGCATTTAAGAACTCCTTACCATTATCTGTTCGTAAAATCTTGATCTTGTGACCATACTGATTTTTAACAAAATTAATAAATGCTTTTATTTTTTCAAAAACTTCTGATTTGTTTTTTATAAAATAAATAGTACGAAAATGCGAAAAGTTATCTTTAATAAGTAAAAAATATCTATTTCTACCAATGGATTCAGCTTGCATTGGACCGCAAACATCAGCATGAATTATTTCGCCGCATGTATTAGTCTTCATTGCACTGGTTTTATACGGGTCTCTGTGTTGTTTCCCCATTAAGCATCCTTCACACATGAAGTCTTCATCGACAAACTCAATATTATATTCCTTTAAAAAGGTTCGAACATGACTTAAATTTTGGTGCCCAAGTCTTTCGTGCCAACTTTTCAATGTATTGCACTTTTCTGCCATGTTTACTGCAATTGGGCATATTCACACGCTGCCATAATTGTGGTGAGTAAAACTGGTTTTATTCAACTCCTAGCAACTCAGACGGGGCGTAAATGAGTGTAGTCAAGACCCTCGTAAGTACAGGCCTGGAAGCAGACAGGCCAACTAATACTAACATAGCTGAAAAGTGGCCAAAAATTTCTGACAGTTGTGGAATTAACATGGCCGAAGCCATACGAAGCAATTTTTTAAGTTTGTTTTTGCACTAAAAAGTGGTAAAATATTGTATATTTTCACTTTTTGGTGCACATGGATTATCAGTGATTAGTGCTTTAGTGATTTAATAAATAAAATTAAAATGAAGTGAGTGGTTAAGTGTATTTTAAGAGTGTTAATTGATTAGGTGACCATTTTTGTTTACAATCGCGGTGGTTTTTTCGTGTTAATTTAGGGAAAAAATGTTGAATTTGTGTAGTAACATAATAAAAAGTGCTTTTTAAGTGATTAAAGATTATTATAGGATAGTTATTAAAAACATAAGTGCAGAAAAATGTGAAGGAAAAGTGAAAAAGTTATTGTTATTCATGTTGTGTGGTAGTACTTGCACTTATGTTTTTAATAACTCTTCTATAATAATTTTTAACTACTTTAAATTCACTTTTAATTCCATTACTACACAAATTCAACACCTTTTCCCTAAATTAACACGATAAAACCACCGCGATTGTAAACAAAAATGGTCACCTAATCAATTAACACTCTTATAATACACTTAACCACTAATTTTTTTTAATTTATGGACTCAGATCACTAAATAACTTATCACTGATAATCCGTGTGCACTAAAAAGTGATAAAATACAATATTTTACCACTTTTTATTACAAAACCAAAGTTAAAAAATTGCTTCGTACGGCTTCGGCCATGTTAATTCCACAACTGTCAGACGATTTTGGCCGCGCACAGACACAACCAAAAAGTCTGCTTCCAGGCCTGTACTTACGAGGGCCTTGGTGTAGTAAATTTGAATCCTATACAGGAACCTTTAAATGTATTGCAGATGAAATTTACTTGTTAGAGAAAAACAGAGCTAAAGAATGCAAGAAATAGAAGTAACTTTTTATATGTGTGCCAGTTTTCACGCGTTTGCTTTTGCGTGAAAAATGTTTCGTTAAGTTCTTCCGCTCCCTTCCCTCTCTCATCTATAAAACCGGTTTTAGGCGCCATGAATGTGCACTGTGTGAATATGCCCATTGACTTTGTTTGAACTTTGAACTGCATCTTGAATAAATTTCCATCGCGAGCTCCCACTGCCACAACGACATCGCCTCGCTTTAGTTCACACTTGCTTTTATCTGAAGCCAGGGTAAAACCTTTATCTAGAGCTTTAGCTCCAGAAAATAAATTTCTCTGCAAGTCTGGAACGTATAGGATATCCGTTAGAACTTTTTCGCTCCACTTCTTTCCATTAAAAACAAGTAAGTTAATTGTTCCACATAACGGTGCCTTTAGTATCCCACCGTTTGCTAATTTTACTTCTTTTGGTGGATTTAGCTGACGAATATCCTGAAACCAATCTAACTTGTGGCTCATGTGGTCACTTGCACCGGTATCCAGCAGCCAATGATCTGCATTTGATCCGTTTGCCGAACACATAAAAGCTTCCCTATCAGATTTGCTAGCTGCTGGTTTATTTATTTTCATATTTATTTGTGGGCAATCCCGTTTAAAATGTCCCTGTTTATGACACAAAAAACATTTATATATTTTCTTGTCATTTTGAGGTTTTCTTTGTGATTTCTCGTGTGCTTTGTTCCGGTAATTCCGTTTTGAAAATAACGCTTCACCTATTACCGTATTTTTATTTTCCACACGACTTTCTTCCATCACTAAACGTGCTCTTAAATTTTCTAACGTCCTGTCAGCTTTACTCGTAGATTCCCACGCACTTGCAAAAGCATTATATTCTTCAGGTAGAGCCATGATAATTTTTGCAATTATCATTTCATCAGAAATTAACTGCCCCAACGACCTTAAACTATATATCAGGTCCTCCATTCTTGCGATGAATGTTACCATATCCTCGGTTACCTCTTTTGTTATTGAAAAGAACTGTTGATTCAGCATTAAGATGCTGGATTCATTTTTCTTTTCAAACACAGCACTCAATTTATCCCACATTTCTTTTGCCGTGTTGCAATTAACAATATGAGGGATAACTGAGGCTGATACTGTTGTCCCGATTAACCTTTGTGCTCGAGCGTCCTTTTTTACCCAATCTACCTGTAAATCTCCACTTTCAGTTGGTTTAGGAATTGTTCCATCCACCAAATCATAAATGTCCAACGCCATTAGACTCAATTTGCTTTGAAATCGCCAAGTCGTATATTGCGTTGCATTTTGCAATTTATCAATTCTTGATACCTCGGCCTCCATTTTGAATTTTTTTTTATTCTCTTATAAAATATCTACAATGTTTAAGAATTAGTATTATTTAATTTATTAATTCCTAAACCTTCAAAATGCTGGGCCCATAACCTATTAAGGTTTATCAGTGATATAAAGAAAAACACGTCTTTCTGTTATGAATGTTTTAGTGGAGTGAAAATTCCTTTATTGTCAAATCGTAAAATTAATTAAAATACTTAAGGCTACTTCGATTTGTCAAAACATTATTTCAACAAAAACAGAGTCCGCTGGAGGGCAAGTGGTTCCGCCCTATGTCCCATGAGGAATTAAAGGAGCAATTAAGTAAGTAGATGAAGGATCAAAGAATTTTATTGTTTACTTTTAACTTTCCAGATATCAAAGTAAGCTTAGCTTTTACACGCTTTATATTAGCTTCACCTGTAATTTGTGTGTAGTATGTAAACAATTCTTGAAACTTGATTTTGACCCACGTCCATATAACCGATCAACTTCAAATTTTGCACATATGTATAGTTCGCGTGGCAATGCGCTCTGACCATTTAGTAAAAATATCAAGATGGCGGCCGAATTTTGTAATTGTGCTCCCCGACCTCCGACATGCTATCAAATGACAGGGTTTGACAAGTAGAATACAATTAGCTAAGTAGCGTCATTCAAAATTCAAAATGGCGGCCAACACAAAATGGCGGATTACCTTTATTTTACACGGTATGGGTATCGAATGAAAGTGTGTGACGAATATAGTACAGTAAGCTATGTGACGTCATTTTAAACCATATTTAATCACAATGGGCATTTCCAGTTTTTAACCACGGTTAAGTAACCAAAAACTTATGGTCGATTAGTGGTGAATATGTCTTCGGTACAAAGCGGTTGAGGTGTATTTATGGTACATGGTAAACGTATTTATCAACCGAACAGATCCTGGTTATGTGGTGTATTATATGTCAAAACGTCATTTTATAATGGGTAGTAATACAATAATAGTTTGAAATTGTAATTGATTTGATGAACACGGAAGAAAACAGTGATATATCATCAGAATCTGATACAGATGTTGAACTTTTATTGGAAGCAATAACAAATAAAAAAATTAAAATCAGAAATTATGTTGAGAATATTGTACCGAAATATTCTTTTGATACTTATAGAGAACATGATACTTGACGAGAAATACAGTAAAAGTATGTTGCTACAATTACAAAATGATATATTTACGTAATTATATTTAAATATTTTATTTCAACAGACTATTGTCGAATATATAAATCCTTATTGGAATAAGTTTAATAAAAGGCCCAGAACAAATGCAAAAACTACTGTTTTATTAACGCTGTGGTTTCTACGAAATCAGGAAACTTTTAGACAAGTCGGTGATCGCTTTAATTTAAGCATGAGTACAATATATACAACATTAATAGATGTGTGTAAAATCCTATACAGATTAAAAACGAAGTTTATTAAATGGCCAGTACCTACTCCTAGGAGACACAGCAGAAAAATTTAATAATTTAAGAAGACGTAATTTTCCCAGTGTGATAGGGTGTATTGATGGGACCCATATACAAATCCCAGGACCCAAAGGTGACAATTCTTTTTACAATAGAAAAGGATTTCACTCGATCATCCTACAAGCTGTCTGCGATGCAGATATGAAATTTACAGATGTTTATGTTGGCTGGCCTGGATCTGTCCATGATGCCAGAGTATGGATGTCATCTCCACTATATAAAAAATTAAAAAATCAAAATATATTCACAAATGAATATCACCTTCTTGGCGACAGTGCGTACCCATTGGATAACTTTCTGATGAAACCATTTAAAGATAAAGGTCCGGTTACACGCAACGATCTGCTTGTGCAAATTGACTGGCGCAAGTCAATTGGTGCAAATAAACTGAGTGAACATGAATCGGTTTACAGGCAACGATTTATTTGTACAAATTGACTGGCGCAAGTCAATTGGTGCAAATAAAAAGAGTGAAAATGACACTAAATTATGCTAATTTGACACGATTATTATATTATATTGATTATAATAAGGTCGGAGGAGCGTCATAAAATTTCACCATTCACCCAAGGGCATGCTGAGGGTTGTAGCTTGTCTTGAACATCGTTTAAACGCACGGTATACAGAAACAAGGTAATGTAATGGAGAAATGTCATTTGAGTGCTGACGTCACTTGGCACGCTCTTCCCATATAAAATCGGAGTTGTGTTGTTGTTTCTACATTAGTGCTGACGTCACTCGGCACGGAATTTCTACGATATTCGAAGCTGTCAGTCTCTGTTACATTACCTTGTTTCTGTATACCGTGGTTTAAACGCTCATGCCAAAACATCAACCTCAAGCCGATTTTCTAAGAACACATATTTTGCACAAGGCAACCTTTTTGGCTTGCGCCAGCCAAAAATTTGCGTTTACACGCAACGATTCACTTGCGCAAATTGACTTGCGCAAGCCAATTGGCACAAGCAGATCGTTGCGTGTAACTGGACCTTAATGGCCATTTAGACAATAAACAAGTATATTTCAATACAGTCCTGAGTTCTACACGTATTCGTATAGAGCAAGCTTTTGGAAGACTAAAGGGGATATTCAGAAAATTAAAATATGTACAGGTATATAAGCAGAATAATTTGCTTCATAATATTGCACTTAATGAGCAAGATGCTGCAATACAAGAAACTCCCCTAGATATTGCTATTGTGTTTAATAAAATAAAAAGTCTAATTCATTGCACATGTAAATAATAAATCTAAACAAATCCTTAAAAAAAATAATTAAAAAATTAAAAAACACGACGCCGAATTAAAGAATGAACTAAAAAGTCAAAAACAAGTTTTAAGTACTAATGTAAGACAGAAACAAGGTAGAAGATATTTTATTTATTTTGTTACATCTATCGTATATGTATAATCTGTATTTTTTCAGTCGGGGCACAGTTTTAATTATACTTATTCTCGTAACATTTTGTACCCCGACTGCAAAAATACAGATTATACATATACGATAGTTGTAACAAAATTAATAAAATATCTTCTACCTTGTTTCTGTCTTACAATAGTACTTAAAACTTGTTTTTGACTTTTTAGTTCATTCTTTAATTCGGCGTCGTGTTTTTTAATTTTTTAATTATTTTGTTTTTTATTTTATGATATTTTAGTGATTATAATTCGTAAACCAATGTAGTTTTTATTAAATGATTTTATTTTAGTTCTTATTATTATAGCACTTACAACTATTGAGATACAGTTTTAATGCAAAAGTAAAGTTATCGAAGTTTAACTTATTCTATCTAAATTTAGACACGCTGATAGATTAGGCAGAAATCGTCTCAATGAGACCTTTCATTTGATACCCATATTGACCCGATCAGAAGAAAAAAAATAAATCGGGTGTGGCGTAAATTGGGTCTGACGGCCGCCATATTGTTTTTTTTTAAAATTATATTACTCGGGCTCACTAAACGATTCTAACGGTACCCCAGCCATCTAAATCCGTTCAGGCGTTTAGAAGTTATGGTAGAACAAAGAAACATACAAACATAAGGTACTATTGAAATTATATAAAGAGAAGATGGATTGTTACCCCCTCTTGACCGTACTAAGGAAAATAGGTTTTCAATTGGGTCTTGGTTAAATGTCGATGTCAGAACGAAATTGGGAAACTCGTTTAATATTTCATCAGTTAAAAGAATAATAAATATTAGAGTCAAAATCAATCCCCCAATTCAAAATGTTTTGTTTTGTTCTAAAATGAAATTGATTGGATGTAATCTAGCATTTCAGTAAAATATTTCCTTGGAGTATTTGTTTGAGTTAATCCACACTTATACCAATTTCTGCTAAAAGGTTCTTTACTATGGAGACAATGGAACAAGTTATTGAGTTTTGAAAAGAAATCAAAAGTAGAAATAGTAACTGATGGAATATTAGGGCTAAGCAAATTTAATTCCAAAGCAGTTTTAAGAGCAGCACAAAGTGTGTTATTTAAAACTTGAAGAGTATAAGAAACCTTCATTTTTTCCCAAGTATTTGGCCATACAAATTTTGAAGTTAGCTTCGGCACCATTTGAGTAGAACCATTTTTTCTAAATTATAGAGTTCTTCAACACAGCTCCAACTTACTCTTCCATCTTCACAGTGAATATCTTTTACCAATAAAGTATTACGTATTAATTTGAAAAAATACGTATTACGTATTAATTTGAAAAAGTGTCCTTTTCAGTTACTCCGAGAGAACTAAAGCAACTGCGATTGTTGGAAGCCTGATCTGGGCGTATACTTCGGATTTTAAGCCCAAGTTCACAACAGTAGCCCAAATTCAACTTCACTTTTTCGGCTAATACTTTAATATTAATGGGTTCATCGGTGGCAAAAAAAACTAATAATGGATTTCCAATTAGATAATAAATCTCGGACCATAAAAACAGGAACATACTTTGCTGGTTCTTTATTTCTAAAATCACCTATATCTACAAAACCAACTATTTCATCTGTTACCTGATCATATGTTAACTCTCTTCTAATATTAATTTCATCGAATATTAACACAGCGTTCCTCATTCCTTCATCCCAATATGAAGTCTTCTTAAGGTTTTGTGTAACCGTGTTATTAAAACCAGGTTGAATACTTTTAATTAGTTGCTAACCGATGCAAAGAGCTCAAGACCTCAGATGGCAAATTTATGTTTAAATTGTCTTTGAAATACCTGTAAGTTGTAGGAGATTTGTAATGGAAATTCTTGTTAGAAATATCATAGTGCAAAAAGCTTTAGAATTTTTAGTCATATATGGCGTGGAGGCAATTATAGAAGTGAGCGGTCTTTTGGCTATTCCATTGATATAGTTATTTCGACATATTCTTCTTTCTAGATTCACCTTCTTAGTTCTATTTTCTTTGCTGCAGCTCTTCAACTTTTCTATAAGTTTTTTTATATTTATTTAATAAATTTTTATATTTTGAGCGGTAGAAATTTACCGATTTCGCCGATTCCCGTCTAAAGTAAAAGAAAAGAGAAAGAAAAATGATAGCTTACTGGGGAAACCGCTTTAAAAAAAACGATCATAATACTTTACCCTTACGATGGGGAGGAAAGGAGTAGTTATTTTTAACAAAATACTAGTATTAGAGGGACACCGAAACTTTCCCGCACGTTTTACGATTAAAATGGTTTTCGATATAATTGCGCCAAGTTAAAATTTACCCCTATAAAAGAAAACGTGACCGCTGAAACTGGGATACTTTCCAGGATGTCAGTAGAACATCATAATAAAGGTAAAAAAAAATCAAGTTATTTGGATTTTTTTATAGTGCCATTAGATAGAATTCTTATATTGGCTGCACTATTAAGGGAGAATGTCCATAAGTAACCATAAAGCAATAATTTCCACTTTTCATATTTTCAAATTTGCTCATGATAAGATTGATATTTTACATCTTCAAATCCTTGTAAAACGCAATAATTTGCTTTTGTAAATCTTTGACCCAAATAAAACTTTCCCAAATCTGCAAAATAAGCACATTGTGGAAATGATTGTTATAAATCAAAACGGAATCAAAATTCGCACAAAACTCACGGTTTTACCAATTTTGCAAAGTAGCAGAAACCGAAAAGTCGGACCTGAAAAAACAAAATCGTAACTTCTAAAAATATGTAATTGATTTTTGTCATTTAAACAAAAAATCAAACAATTCATTTAACAGCTTCCTTCTTGTTTACATTTATTTCCACCAACAAATCCATTTAATAAAATTTACCTAGAATACAATATACACATTCCTACATGCCGATATTTCATAAGTGAGAAAACCTATAAAAAAAAGAAGCGCAAACGCGAATAGCTCTCGAAGAACCATGCTCCCATGCATCGCTATCGTTTTTCCTTCCATTTACTCTCATCAGATAAGATTTACTCAAATATCTTGACAGTGCCACCGAAAATAAAGATTTAGCGGGGGCAGCTTTCATTTGGAGGAAGCTTAAATGGAGGAAATAGGAAAGCTCTCTCAACAGGACAGCGCACACTTTTCTTGTATGAAATGGAATATCTTTCCTTTTATTTGTCTATGCTACTAGCAACCCCGTCCACAATTTTCTTGAGCAGAAAGTGCGGAAAAATGTATTAGATGAAGAAGAAAATTTTAAACAAGCACTTTTTTTCATTAAAATCAAAAGAATCACAAAATAAGCCAACAGTCAATGCAATCACTCCAGAAAATGACATTTTTCAACGAAAAGCTACGCCAGTTTCATTGGGCGAGCTCTCACCGACAGTGGTACGGGAAAATCACGTTGACGGAATCATTGGGCCCCGGCAGTTACTGTTACTGTCGCTATCACTGTCTCTTGTAAACGTCTACAATCCCGTCTTTTTTACTGTCGCGACAGTACTGGCAAGATTGCAATCTCGACAATACTGTCTAGGAAGTAATTTGACAATTTGTGAAACCAAGTTGGCGAAAAGTGATTTTGAAGTGGGTTTTATACTAATAAATGTACTCAAGTGGCACGGTATACAGAAACAAGGTAATGTAACAGAGACTGACAGCTTCGAATATCGTAGAAATTCCGTGCCGAGTGACGTCAGCACTAATGTAGAAACAACAACACAACTCCGATTTTATATGGGAAGAGCGTGCCAAGTGACGTCAGCACTCAAATGACATTTCTCCATTACATTACCTTGTTTCTGTATACCGTGCTCAAGTGGGATGATACATGAGTCAACGTGTTGATGCAACACAATGTCAGTTTGTTGAGCGGAGCCATAACCATATATATTTACAAGCCATGAACAAGAAAAATATTGAGAGCGAATTTCCGCTCAATCGGACCACAACTCGATGAAGTCACGTTATGTTGTTGGTGTAATTTGGAGAATTTGGTAGTCCGATTCACTCAATATCTATTCTTGTTCATGGCTTGTAAATATAGAAGGTTATGGCGGAGCTGATACACGAGGCAACGAGGCGATTTTATATGTGTAAATCAGTTTAGCGGCATAGCTTTTTCTGTCAAAACCATAAATATAATTCAGTCAAAATTTTTGCATAAAGCCTAGTTCACACGGTAACAGTGATATCGTGGCATATAACGTAATGGCAGTGCTCGAAATTTGCTGTCCCGGCACCAAGTGTTCACATGATCCACGCATAGTGTTGCGACACTCGTGTAAAAAAATGGGGAAACTTGTATCTGCGGCATCGGGTGTCAAATATCAAAAAATTTTGATATGCGGCATTCAATAGTTCAGACGATGACACTTTTGCGATATCACGTCGCGAAATTAAATGCCACGACATCAGTGTCACCGTGTAAACGAGGCTTAACTATAGGAATTATAATAAAATGGAAGGCATTAAGGGCATAATGCTCGGTTCACATTATTCCAGTCCAGTAATCCAGCGAGTCAATCCAGTCCAGTGCTGGACTGGATCATATCGTCCACATTATTCCAGTCCAGTAATCCAGCGAGTCAATCCAGTCCAGTGTTAGACTGGATCATATCGTCTATTTTATTGCAGTCATTCAAAATTTATTGGTTTTCAGTTAAGTTTGTCATTGTTAGGAATAATGGAACTAAAACAATGCGTGTTTACAAAAAACAACAATGCGTGTTCACTGTTCAACGTTTAATCCAGCACTGGATTGGTCGTCTACACTATTCCAGTGGCGCTGGATTGGGCGAGCTGGAATGAAAAAGTAGACTGTCAATCCAGTCACTGGACTGGATTGTTTACTGGACTGAGTACATTCCAGTTCCGGTTCACATTATTCCAGTAGCAGTCCAGCGCTGGATTCGATCACTGGACTGGATTGCTACTGGAATAATGTGAACCGGCCATAATAGAAAGTAACTTATTAGGGGTATTCACGCTTTGTTGTATTCAGCCTTGTATCGTTGTATCAGGTGTATTTGGTTACACCATTGTAAAATAATACAAGACTTTTCCATATAAAATTATTTACAAGAGCGTTGTAAATTTACAACACTAAAAAGTGTTGTATTACGTATTGTATCATTGTATTTAATATTTGACAGATGTTTAAAATGGAGCGGGAGATCGTAAAGTGAAGAAATTCATTTATTTATATCTATTTATATATTTTAAAACTTTAGAATAATTCAATTGAAGGACCGAAAGAAAAGAAAAGACAAAAATGTTCTTCTTCTTCGATGTATTTACAATAGATTGCAAAAGGAGCGTTCACTCTTCGTTGTAAATTTGTATTGTATTTTTACACTGTTTACAATGATACACTTAAGCGTGAATACCCCTATTATTTTCCTCGTCGGGGATGAAATAAATATTGGGCCAGTTAAAATTATCGAAACTAAACTACAAAAATCAAACAGTCAAAGTTCAAGTCAAAAGCATTTATTCCGAGTTAATACATGATAATGTTACAACTTTCTTAAATACTGGGCCTTAGGCCTGCTGTATCCAGATATAGAATATTAATACGAGAAAATATATACAAGTAATATGTGTTAGTGAAAGTAGTAACACTTAATAGCCGTGTTCCTTTTCTACTTTTAAGTACTCTGGAGTAAAAAATTAAAGGAACGCAAAATTTGTCGATATGAGTAAATTCTATGAATTTTCTGTGAGATCAGGAGTAGTTCCAAGTAAATACGAGTAAAAAAGAACAGAAAAGGAACACGGCTAATAGAAGGTTAATGAGTTATGGTTAAATAACTGTACTTTTATGCCTCAAGAGTATATGAGGACAAGTTTCCAGGAATATTAAGATTAAAAATATAAAAATTCCTCACTTATAACTAACTTATGCCTAATGGTCGAGTCTTGACGCTGGTGACTCACACGAAAATCGATATATCCGTTATGTTTCCCTCAAACATGGGATGTTGCCCTCTCAATATCCGATATTTAGTGGCCGTTATAGATTCTATTTGTTCTGCATATTAAATGTTGTGGTTTGTTGTTCTCCGGTCAACGTGCCTTCATCAATGATGCTATCGTTCGTCCCACCCAGATTACTCCTCTCAACAATGTGACATAATCCGTTAAAACTTATTAATCCGGCTTTAGTTGTTCCCCTGGCACTCTAGAATTATAACAAATTTGATATTTAAATACATATATTAAAAACTTTATTTATTTAATTTCAGGCCCATTGGTCTAGATTCCTTTAACAACTTTATAAACAAAAATTTTCTTTTAATATTCCACGAATCTGTCAAACTAAAAAATAACAACACAACCCCCAACAAGGCATGCCGAGGTATAAAATGCATCTGATATTCAAAATAATCAAAAAAAATTTCTTGACAGTTTGGCATACATAAATATTTTCCATGCAACTCGAGGAAAAATGGAAATCGTTTCTAGTTTCGGTCAACACCGCAAACTTCGCTCTTACCCTTCCGTTGACCCACGAACTGCGAAATGTGTATCATCCACTGACATATAGATATGGACTGCTAATTGACAACTTTCAATGGCACCATTTTTCTCCAGAAGAAGAAGACCTTTTCTATGTAAACAACAATTTTTTTTTCGAATTTAGAGGAAAATAAGTAATAAGATGTATGTTATAATTGATAGAAATAATTTTCCATCATTATTTTTTATTTAGTAGCAGTTTTTTCGTTAAATAAATGTATTTTTTTTAAATATGTGAGGGTTTTTTCCACTGACATATAGATATGGACTGCTAATTGACAGCTTTCAATGGCACCATTTTTCTCCAGAAGAAGAAGACCTTTTCTATGTAAACAACAATTTTTTTTTCGAATTTAGAGGTAAATAAGTAATAAGATGTATATTATAATTGATAGAAATAATTTTCCATCATTATTTTTTATTTAGTAGCAGTTTTTTCGTTAAATAAATGTATTTTTTTTAAATATGTGAGGGTTTTTTCCCTCTGTTTAACGAACTTTTAAAAATAAAGAAAATAGAGAAAGAAGAAAAAACTCTATAGCTGTCTAGTTTTTTCTAATTATGTTTATATCACTGACATGCACTGAACTGTTTTTTATTTTAAAACCGATTAAAGTTCATAGGATTTTGAAGGGGGAACGGGACAACGATAATTTTTGGTGCCACTTTTTTGTATGGGATTTTGTTTATTTAGCAGTCCATCTCTATATGTCAGTGGTTTTTTCCCTCTGTTTAACGAACTTTTAAAAATAAAGAAAATAGAGAAAGAAGAAAAAACTCTATAGCTGTCTAGTTTTTTCTAATTATGTTTATATCGCTGACATGCACTGAACTGTTTTTTGTTTTAAAACCGATTAAAGTTCATAGGATTTTGAAGGGGGAACGAGACAACGATAGTTTTTGGTGCCACTTTTTTGTATGGGATTTTGCTTATTTAGCAGTCCATATCTATATGTCAGTGGTATCATCCCCATCATTTTTATTTGTTGTAGGCTGCAGCATTCAAAAATTGCTTTTAAAACTTCGGGAAAAAACACTTATCGTGGATGATGAAATGCGGGTAAGAAATTCAAGAGACTTAAAACTATCTCCAGAAAAACCTTAAAGTTTCAACCAATCTTACTTTTGACGGTATAGGTGTCTTCGTTTCTAATTATTGGATGAAACTGAAACACATTATGGGTCATTTTACAGGATGAAACACGAAACAAAAAGTTTCATTCAACTTTGCTTGGTCTGAAGGGGAGAGGAGAGAGGGTTTGAGGGAACACGTGTTCCCTCCAGCCCTCTCTCTCCTCTCCCCTTCAAACCGAGCAAAGTTGCATGAAACTTTTTGTTTCGTGTCTTATCGTGTAAAATGACCCCATCTATTACAACTCTATAGAGAACAAAAGCTTTTATTTTACCAATTCATACAACTGACAAAATTTGTCGTAAGGTAACCTGAGCAAAGAAAAATGCCCATTTCTGGCCCTGGGTGCCCAGGCCCACATATAAAAGTATATGGAAACGATAATATGCAATATAAGCCGTGTTTTTTTTAATGAACTATATAGTTCTTCCCCATACAAATCTGAAAACCCAGGTTTTATCGAGGTTTTTATCCAGGTCTTGGGACATTTCAGACGTGTTTTTTAATGAACTATATAGTTCTTCCCATACAAATCTGAAAACTCAGGTTTTATCCAGGTTTTAATCCAGGTCTTGGGACATTTCAAAATTTCCCTTTCTTTTCGGAATGTAACATACTTACCGGCTGTCGGAAAATCGTCATTTAAAATAAAAACAACATAGAAGTGACGAGAGCAAATTTGAAGGCATGAGGAAACAAATAATTTATTTTTTAGAAACTTATTCATTATTTTCTAGAGGGGAATTCGTGTAACAGTTGTTTACTGACACGCAACTTCGGATTAATTTTAATATATTTAAAGAACTGAAGATGGCGCTTAGTGAAATTTCCCTTGTCTTTTTTTAATGAACTGGATCGAAGACCTATATAGTTCATTAAAAAAACACGGCTCACAATTACATTCTTATAACATTGGCTTAAGCCGAAAAATTTCGGTTTAAGCTATAATTCGAATTATCCCGTTTATACGACAAAAAATTTTGGATGATCCATAATTCGAATTTTTTTTTGGAGTAGCTATAAACTAGGTATATGATACGAAAAATGACAACGACAAATGGCGCTGTCATTTTTTCGCCGCGCCAACCATGATAAGGCCCAATGTTCCAGCTCCATCTCACTACACCAAAGAAAGGACATTTTGAGAAGAGCCGGGCGCTGACAGGTAAGGGACATAACTCACGAGAATGTGCTAACAAAATTATTAAGTGTGCAAAGTGCAACGGGAGACATTCCACTTCAATGTGTGATCCATCATAGAAAACATTTATTTCAAAGAATCGAACGCGCGAAGAAACGCCAACATCTACATCAGACTCAGCAAATTTGTTCGGTTTCATGCCAGCATCCCAATTTACTTTTGCAAACGGCCCGTGCTTTTGTGATGTCGTCATCGCATTCGAGTACTGCTGCGTTAGCCGTGCGATTGATTATAGACGGTGGATGTACATTACAGAAAGTGTAGTTTCCAAGCTTGGGATAAAATTGTTTGATACAGTTGATTTGCGTATACTTCCCTTTGGTAGCCACCGAAAATTACCGGCTAAATCATTTGATCGTGTGCGAGTGCAAATTAAAAGTATACATAGTGGAAAAATAGTTTCTTTGCTAGCAGTTGTGGTTCCGAGCATTTGTATTGACGTTTTACCCGTGCCAAACGCAGATTCCGATATATTTACTGGCATGCTTCTGGCAAAATTCAAGGTTTGTGATGGACTTGGAATGTTAATTGGGGCAGATAATTTCGGATCCGTAGTTTTTGACGAAATAAAGCGAGTGTCACCTGGATTAATCGCCACAAACACTGTATTAGGATGGACCCTTCAAGGACCAACTTTAAGTGATAACAAAGAAATGAATGTGCTGTGTGCCGCTACTTGCTCATTTTTGAATGTGTGCAATGATATTGATTTTCATTTCACGTTTCTCCCCTGAGACTACGTGCGAGGCAATTAAAGATTACCTAAGGGGAAATGCTGTTAATCCTGAGACAGTCACTTGCAGGAAAATCAGCAATGTTTCCAAACCGGTTGCGTCTTTTGTTCTGACTGCACCACCAAATACCGCTGAAAAGCTTTTGGACCCCACGTTCTGGCCTCTCGGTGCCTTTTCAAAGTATTTTGTTCCCCGCACACGAGGGCATCGTATTTCTGACACTGTACAGGCTTCAAAAAACTCAAGACAATTTCCCTCTATTACCAAAACGTGAGGGGAATCAGATCTAAAACCGACGATGTATTTCTGTCAACTTCGGCCAGCGATTTCGATATAATCGCTTTTACAGAAACATGGTTACACAGTGGGATCCTTAATGCCGAACTTTTCGATACCTCCTTCCAAGTTTTTCGGAAGGATAGATATACTGACTCGGAAGCTCGTGGAGGTGGTGTACTAATTGCCTGTAGTAACCTTCTCAACTGTTGCTTAATAACGCTTCCTAGTTTTTCCAATTCTTTGGACATTGAGCTCCTCGCTCTTAAAGTCTCCCTCGTCCATAAGAACCTATTTTTAATTTGCTGCTACATCCCACCAGGTATGTTCAGCACTCTTGACGATAGAGGTCAAAACCTCTATGATATTCTAATATCTTGCATTAATCATATCCAGGATATGATGGACTCTAAAGACGAACTCTTACTTTTAGGAGATTTTAACTTACCCAATTTTCTATGGGTATCTTCCGATGAGAACGACAACTACCTACCTGAAAACAACCTTAATGATAGGGAATCCGACTTTCTGAATTCCTTATTCTCATGCGGTTTGAACCAAATGAACGGTGTGAATAATACTTTAGGAAGGTGGTTAGATCTTTATTTGTACCGTTGTACCACGAGGGAAGTTTAATTGAAAACTACTTGTTTTTATATTACACGGTACACTACTTTATTAAATATTCTTATTATTATTTATAAAAACTGACTTAGGCTACACTATGCTGATATGTTATATATATATATATATTTAGTATAATCAACAATCTTCGATTGAGTCGCTTTCTGGTCACGTTCTTGTTTGAGGAACTTTCGCACGAAGAAAAAAAAAATGTCTAGCGGAGATGCCGGAAATTGGCTATATCTATAGGGACGATAGGGACGGGAACGGAAAGCGGCTAGATCACTGAACTTTGAGTTCGGTGATCGATGAAGTGTTCCAACACGATCGTTATTGATCGTGTTTACCATTTCGGAATATGTTGTGTGACTTTGCGTAAAACTTAGTGATTAAGTTTGTACGCGGTCACCACATACTCCCCTCCCAGCGTAGCGTTAACGGAATGTTACCGCTTTAGTTGGCTTAGCTTCGTTTTCGCAGTCACAACCGAAGGTTGGTTTTAGCCTGTCAATGGATATTGACTTGATTGTGCCGTTCAATTTGACGACGAAGTGTTTTCGTAATCGTTTGATTACTTCGTATGGGCCCTCATATGGAGGTTCGAAAGGTTTTCGAACTCGGTCAACTCGTATGAAAACGTAGTCGACGTTCTCCAGGGCTTCTGGCACGTAGGCATCCTTTTGGACGGGTTGTCGAGGATGTATTGCCTTAATGTTCTGCATATGAGAACGAAGGCGTGAGAGGAATTCTGACTCTTCAATTGGATTTTCATCTGTTGTGATAGAAATCGAATTGGGAAGTCTCAGATTCTGACCGTATACGAGTTCGGCTGGTGAGCATTGTAAGTCGGTCTTAATTGCCGTGCGTATGCCTAACATGACAAAGGGCAAGTCTTCACTCCAATGAGTAGTGTTATCCCTTGCCATTAAGGCTGCTTTTAGTTGCCTGTGGAACCGTTCGACCATCCCGTTTGCTTGCGGATGGTAGGCGGTTGTACGTATTCGATGAGTGCCGAGTAATTTGGCAACTTCATTGAAGAGTTTCGATTCGAACTGCGTACCTTGATCGGTTGTGATCTCAAGTGGTACACCGAATCGTGGGACAAATTCAGTGACGAATCTTTTTGCCACTGTTGAAGCTGATATATCCCGAATTGGGTATGCTTCAGGCCATCGCGTGAATCTATCGACTATCGTTAAGATATAAGAGTATCCACGAGATGGGGGTAGGGGTCCCACTATATCCATATGGATATGGTCAAATCTATTATTTGGAAGCTTGAAAGCTTCAAATGGAGATTTGGTATGTCGTGAAACTTTGGACTTTTGGCAACCAAGGCATGATCGAGACCACTCATTGCAGTCTTTATTGATCGATGGCCAGAAGTATTTCTTGGTAACGGCACGTCTTGTAGCACGAATACCAGGATGAGAGAGACTATGTTCGGAATTGAACGCTGGTCTACGTAAGGAAGTGGGTATATAAGGCCTAGGAATGCCTATACTAGTTTCACACCACACCTGATGGGCGGTAAATGGTATTGGTGTGAGAACTAGTTTTACCCGTGAGCCGTTGCTGGGGTGTTCTTGTATAGACTTCAACTCTGTGTCACCTTGTTGAGCCTGAGCTAGTGTAGGCAGGTCGAAGGTGGCTGAGTCAACGTTGTCGGTTGCCAGTGAGCGCGACAAGTAGTCTGCGACAACGTTTTGTTTACCCGACACGTGTCTGATGTCTGTGGTAAACTGAGAGATTAGACCCAAATGTCTGGTCTGTCTAGGGGATCGTTCGGTCTTTGTGTGAAGGGCGCGAACCAGTGGTTTGTGATCAGTATAGACCACGAAATTGCGTCCTTCAACGAAATAACGGAAGTGTTTGATCGCTGCGTAGATTGCGAGAAGTTCGCGATCGAATGCAGAGTACTTCCGTTCTGTTGGTGACAGCTTTTTGGAATAAAAAGCTAGAGGTTGCCACCGGTGACCGTTAAATTGTTCCAATACGCCTCCGATTGCATAATCAGAAGCGTCAGTCGTTAGACTGTATTTTGCATCCTCGATTGGATGGTTCAGCAGAGTTGCTTCAGCCATCGAGGTTTTAACCTTGAGGAATGCTGCCTGACATTCTGCTGGCCAGGTAAATACTTTATTGGCACGCGAGTTGTTGAGAAGTTCTCTCAAATGCTCGTTTATCGGCACCAACTGTTCAGCCAATTTTGGTATAAATCGGTGATAGAAATTCACCATTCCCAAAAACTTCTGGATCGATTTGACAGAAGTTGGAGGTGCGAGATCAACGATAGCCTGAACCCGATCGGGAGATGGAAGTATTCCATCCTTTGTGATGCGGTGGCTTAGAAACTTAATCTCTTGTGCACCAAAAACGCATTTCTCTAGCTTAATGGTTAAACCGAAGCTATCGAGGCGTTTAAAGAGCTCTTCGAGGTGAACGATATGTTCTTCCTCGGTTTTACTGGCGATAAGTATATCGTCCAAGTATACATAAACGAAGTCGAGATCTCTCGTAACTTCGTTAATAAACCTTTGAAAGGTTTGAGCTGCATTCCGTAAGCCGAATGGCATACGGGTAAACTCATATAGGCCGAAAGGCGTAATGAGTGCAGTCTTATGCACGTCTTCCGGGGCGATTGGTATGTGATGATATGCACGTACCAAGTCAACCTTCGAAAAAATTGTGCAACCGTGAAGATTCACGGAAAAATTCTGTATATGCGGGATGGGATATCTATCCGGCACAGTGACAGCATTCAGGCGACGGTAGTCGCCGCATGGCCTCCAATCATGTGAGTCCCGTTTAGGGACCAGATGAAGTGGAGATGCTGCGGGGGACGACGAAGGTCGACAAATCCCCAATTGGACCATATGGTCAAACTCTAATTTTGCCACCTTCAGCTTCTCCGGATGGAGTCGCCGAGCGGTGACGAAAGGTAATTGCCCTTTAGTCACAATGTGGTGTTGCACATTATGTTTAACTGGAAGGTTAAAATTGGGCGGTTTTGTTAACGAAGAGTACTTCGTTAACAGCTCTTTGTAAATGCCGGTAAGTAGGCATGGATGGGATTCGGGGTTGTAGTCGACCGTAGCGCACACGTTAATTTTAAAATTTGTGCGCTGGTCTACTAAATGTCGATACTTGAAATCGACGCACAACTCGAACTTCGTTAAGAAGTCCGCCCCGATAATGGCTTTAGTGGTGTCGGCTATGATAAAGTTGTGGACATATCGTCGGCGTAAGCCGAGATAAAGTTCCAGCAACTTTGTGCCGAAAGTTCGGATCAGTGATCCGTTGGCCGCATGCAGAAGGACGTTCGGGCTTCCGTTATGGGCCGGGAACGCCTTGGCGGGAACAATTGAAACGTCCGAGCCCGAATCAATCAGGAAATCCATCCGATTGTTGGTGTCACAGACGAACAAACGATATGAGCGGCCAGTTATATGCTCGCTCATGTCGACCCCCTGCCCCTTTAGTTTTTTTTGGTGGTTGGTGGTTTCTTTGCCGACTTGGCATTACCACCACCGAAACTGCAGGGGCTTTTGCAGGTGGTTTTAATTATTAAAAAAATATTGTTTCACTTTAGAACGGATTATGTGTTATTGCACTTTTCGAATTTATTTTGACTTTTTTTTTAAAATCGTTTTTTAAATTTGATATTAAATATCCGAAACAATGAAATATTGTCACGGCACGTTGCGTGTGGCCGTCGGGTCACCAATATTTGTACCGTTGTACCACGAGGGAAGTTTAATTGAAAACTACTTGTTTTTATATTACACGGTACACTACTTTATTAAATATTCTTATTATTATTTATAAAAACTGACTTAGGCTACACTATGCTGATATGTTATATATATATATATATATATTTAGTATAATCAACAATCTTCGATTGAGTCGCTTTCTGGTCACGTTCTTGTTTGAGGAACTTTCGCACGAAGAAAAAAAAAATGTCTAGCGGAGATGCCGGAAATTGGCTATATCTATAGGGACGATAGGGACGGGAACGGAAAGCGGCTAGATCACTGAACTTTGAGTTCGGTGATCGATGAAGTGTTCCAACACGATCGTTATTGATCGTGTTTACCATTTCGGAATATGTTGTGTGACTTTGCGTAAAACTTAGTGATTAAGTTTGTACGCGGTCACCACATCTTATATTCTTTTTCGACTCAGACAACATGTATGTTGAGCCTAGCTCAATTGTCTTGTCGCCTGTTGATAATTATCACCCTCCTCTCCTACTCAGCTATTGTTTTGCCTTTAACAATAAGCTAATCCCGGAGGTGTCAACCTTTACTTTTAAGCTTAAAAAGGCCAACCTTGAAGTACTGTCATCCAAGCTCATGTAGCGACTACACTGGCAACACGAATTTAGTGTCATTCAGCACATCAAAAAAGATGAGAGAGACACAGCCAAGCAAACAAACAGACGATTCCTTCTTGGTCTTCACGGCTGCCATTAAGAAAGAGTTACACACGCGTCCGACGGTGCTATTAAAACCGAAAATATTATTAATTACTTGTAGTAAAATATAGATGACATCTTGTTTATAATTTAGCATTAAAATAAAAACTTTATTAAATTCGAGCGGGTGTTTTTTATAATCTGTATACACATTCTAATGCTAAAACTGGTGACCCCGATACACAAAAAAACACAAAACGAATTTCACAACGCGTGTTAATTTTTTCGCGCCATCGCATGCCAAGCCGCTTAGTTGTAGTACATCTACAAAACACTTAATTTTATAAAATATGTTAAATAGTTTTTTGCACAAATACAGCTTATGTATAGGAGCAAATGAACAAAAGTGCATAATATAAAAATAAAAAAGAGAAGCTGCAGTTCCCGTTTAATTCTAATTAAGTGCAGTAAAAAGAAAAAAATGTCCGCTTGAGACACGAAAAGGGACGCAGCAATTTTGGGCGACACCTAACAACATTTCCACTGTGGAAATAAACACAGAGAAGTTAACATATATATAAAAATATAAATAATAATCTTTCTCTTTCACGTTTTATATAAATTAAATGAACATTTATATATAAATAACAATCAACATGTCAGACGAGGATGAGTACAAAACACCAAAAGAGATACCAGCAACCTCGTCACACAGCAACGAGTCAGATCTGGTTAGCGCTAAGGTAACAATACCAGAATTCTGGCATCAAAACATCAAAATATGGTTTCAACAAGTCGAGGCTCAATTGGCCTTGCATCGGATAAAGGCAGATATAACCAAATATAACTTGCTAATCACACATTTAAAACCCGATGTCTTAACGCAAGTTGCGGCGCTCGTCGAAAAACCCCCAGAAAACGACAAATATGAAAGTTTGAAGGAGCAGATCGTACGCGTCTTCTTCGACTCGGAACAAAGACGGATCAAGACACTGCTTTCGGGACTACAGCTCGGATCACGAAAGCCATCACATCTTCTAAATGAGCAGAGACAAATTGCAGGGAAGCTTATTTCGGACCAAATGTTAAGATCCCTCTGGATCAGCCAGCTCCCACAACACATTCAGGCAGTCGTCGTAGCAGCACCAGGAAGCATGGACGACCTGGCAAATATAGCAGACAAAATCTGGGATATGATACCCGAAAATCAATTCATCGCAGACACCTCAAGAAACCAGCAAGCAATAATACAATACACTGAAACGAAAACAGAGGGCAACAACCAAGATATTAATGCGGTATCATTGGTCCAAGCACCAGCAAGCCTAGAAGTTCAAATCGCTACACTGACCGCACAAGTGAATGAACTACGCGCATTCCAAGAGCGAGACAGAAGACAACACACACGAGAGCGCAATAGAGAGCGATCTCACTCCCGAAACAGAAGGAGATTTGAAAGCTGTTGGTACCACTACAAATTTGGGCATGAAGCAAAAAAGTGCATAGCGCCCTGCCACTTTCAGCATCAGAAAGCGACAGCGGAAAACAAGTAGGCCCCGTGGCTGATGAGACGAATGCCACGGGCCAAGTCAATTCACCTCGTCTCTTCATTAAAGATCTCAATACTCAACTTCACTTCTTAGTAGACACGGGAGCTGACGTCTCAGTTTTACCATCTACATCCATAAAAAACAAAAACAGAACTCCGCAGGAAGCAATAACCCTATACGCAGCGAACGGTTCCAAAATCCGCACATATGGATTCAAAAAACTAACCGTAAACTTAGGATTGCGTCGAACATTTTCGTGGCCATTCATAATCGCGGAAACTACCAAACCAATCATCGGAGCAGACTTCATCAAACACTTTGGATTGCTCATAGACCTAGAAGGGGAAAAGCTTATCGACACTAGGACACATTTAGAAATTCAGGGCATTATCATCTATGTTCCAAAAACAACAATATCAACAATCTGTGGAGAGCTTCCTTGCGCCGATATTTTAAGAGAATATATTGACATAACTAAGCCTACACCACGGGAAACAAGCAGAAACACAAGTGTTAAGCACCACATAATAACTACTGGCCCACCAATATTCGAGCGACCGCGCCGCCTACCTAGCGAGAAATTGATAGCCGCAAGACAGGAATTTGCAAACCTAATGGAAGCGGGAGTTTGCCGACCATCCGATAGTAACTGGGCGAGCCCATTGCACATGGTGCGAAAAGCCAACGGAGAGTGGCGCCCATGTGGTGATTACCGAAGGTTGAACTCCATAACCACACCCGACCGCTATCCAATACCCCACATCCAAGATTGTAGATCGTTTTTCGCAGGTAAGGAAATATTTTCAACATTGGATCTACGGCGTGCATATCACCAAATCCCAATAGCGGAGGAGGATATAAAAAAGACAGCCATTACAACACCCTTCGGGTTGTTCGAATTTTGTTACATGCAATTTGGATTGTGCAATGCCGCGCAATCCTTCCAGCGATATATGCATGAAGTACTGAAGGATCTCGACTTTGTATCGTGCTACATTGACGATGTGATCATCGCTTCCTCTTCAATAGAGGAACATTACCTACACCTCAGAACTGTTTTCGAAAGGTTCCGACAATTTGGTCTAACTATTAACGTAGCAAAATGCACATTCGCCGAAAAGTCAGTTAAATTTCTAGGGCACGAAGTCAGCACAGACGGCCTTTTGCCCCGGCCGGACAAAGTAACAGCGATCAGCAATTTTCCACAACCTTCCACCGCTAAAGAACTTCGCAGATTCACAGGGATGCTGAATTTTTACCGACGTTTCCTCCCTCGAGCTGCAGAAACGCAATCGAGCTTGCAGAGCCTAATAACGGGGAACAAAAAGAATGACAAGACCGTACTTAAATGGACAAAGGATACAGAAACCGCCTTCGAAGAAAGTAAACAGGAACTCGCAAAAGCAACGCTTCTTGCACATCCTCAGCAGAACGCAGCGTTAATTCTTCACGTAGATGCGTCTGACAAGGCAGTTGGAGCCGCCTTACATCAGATGGTAGACGAAGAGCTTCAACCCCTAGGATTTTACTCAAAAAAACTAACTAACGCGCAAGAGAAATACTGCACGTACGAACGAGAGTTAGTAGCAATCTACCAAAGCGTAAAATACTTCCAGCACATGTTGGAAGGACGTCCGTTAGTATTAATAACAGACCATAAACCTTTAGTTTACGCTTTCAAACAAAAATCCTCCAAATTATCGCCACGTGTATCCAGGCAACTAAGTTTCATCAGTCAATTCTCTACGGACATCCGCCACATCACGGGAACGCAAAACATAATAGCAGACCTGCTGTCACGAATCCCAACAGAAACGGGCCTCAGCGAAATCGACACCGTAAACATCCAGCCCATAGAGATCAACTATGACGACATAGCAAAACATCAGCTTACCGACGAGCTCACCCAACTCCAAAAAAATCACCGTTTGGAAATAAAATTAACACCGATACCTGAGTCAAGGAACGAAATATACTGTGAAGTATCAGGAAACCGCACGAGACCTTATATCCCACCAAGTCATCGGCACATCGTTTTTAGAAAATTTCACAACTTAACCCACCCAGGAGCTAAGACAACAATAAAGATTGTCAGCGAACGTTTCTTTTGGCCATCCATGAGAAAAGACTGCAGAGAATGGGTACGAAAATGCATACAGTGCCAACGATCAAAGATAATGCGTCATAACAGAGCCCAATTACAAACTTATAATTTACCTTCAGGCCGCTTTCAACACTTAAACATCGATTTAATAGGACCTCTACCGTACTCCAGAGGATTCGAATATTGCTTAACAATAATTGACCGATATACCAGGTGGCCGGAAGCCATACCGCTCAGGGATCAAACAGCTGAAACAGTCGCCAAAGCGTTACTTAGTGGATGGATATCCAAATTTGGCGTACCTACAATAATTACTACCGACCAAGGTCGACAATTCGAAGCTAACCTTTTCCACGAATTAGCAAAGTTATTAGGATTTCATCGCTGGAGAACCACGAGTTACCACCCACAAGCAAATGGCATAATAGAGAGATGGCATAGAACACTAAAAACTGCAATCAAGTGCTACGAAACAACCGAATGGGTTGACATCCTGCCACTCGTACTACTCGGCCTACGTACGTCGTTTAAAGAAGACATCAACGCATCGCCAGCGGAACTGTTGTACGGAGAAACCCTCCGGCTCCCAGGCGAATTTTTCGACACAAAACCCACAACAATAACAAACAATCACGAATTCATAGAACAGTTACGGGACTATATAAGGAAGTTAAGGCCATCCCAAACAACACACCATTTAGGTAAGAAACCACCATTCATCCAACAGGACCTCCACAATTGTTCACATGTTTTCATACGTAACGACAGTGTAAGAAAACCGCTACAACAGCCATACGACGGACCGTATGAAGTGCTAGGAAAACACGAAAAATTCTACCAGGTACAAATCCGTGGAAAAGCACACAACATCTCAATAGACAGGCTGAAAGCCGCACACATCGCCGGAGAGCACGAACCAAAACTTACACTCCCGCTATCACAATCCATACCAGTCCGAACGAAGGCCACCTGCACGGAGCAACAAAAAGGATCTAAACCAATCAAGAAAAAGGTAACTTTCAACGATCAACAGGAACGAAATACCCCAAACGGAGCAACATCCAAAACAACACGTACTGGCCGAGCTATAAGAAAGCCATGTCGCTTCGAGATGGTTATTAAAGGGGGAGTGCTGTAGCGACTACACTGGCAACACGAATTTAGTGTCATTCAGCACATCAAAAAAGATGAGAGAGACACAGCCAAGCAAACAAAAGGCCGTATCAGAACCTAAAAATATGCAGCGTGCAGCAGCAGCACCAGAGCAACATGCTGCAGTCGGTATCAGATACTAGTCTTTTCCGCTGTGCAGCGCACTTTTTATTTGATAGCTAAACCTCAAATTAAAAATTTAAAAATTGCACTAGTTCTACCAATTATTACTCCATGTCCTTTTAAATAATTTAAAACAAAAAATTCCGCGTCCCCTTGTTTAAAATCACTTGCCGCATTACGAAATGTCAAAAGTGCTGCATGTATATGCAGCAAAATTAGGATTTGAGATGAAAATGCAGCACGCTGGTCTGGTGCTGCTTTGCTTGTCATTTTACCAGCCTCAGCCAATAGAAACACTTGTGGTTGCAGCGCTGCATAGGTTCTGATACGGCCTAAACAGACGATTCCTTCTTGGTCTTCACGGCTGCCATTAAGAAAGAGTTACACACGCGTCCGACGGTGCCATTAAAACCGAAAATATTATTAATTACTTGTAGTAAAATATAGATGACATCTTGTTTATAATTTAGCATTAAAATAAAAACTTTATTAAATCCGAGCGGGTGTTTTTTATAATCTGTATACACATTCTAATGCTAAAACTGCTATTTTTTTAGTTTTTTTATGTTTTAAAGAATTCATTTTTGTTTTTTTTTTTACTTTTACAACATATATTTTTTTTATAAGTTCGCTTGAAATGCATTTTTTGTTTTGTTGCATAGATAAATTTCCTTTTTTTTAATATAATATAATCTTCATATTTTCCTTTTTTTGTTTATTCGAATATGTGTTTTTTTTGTTTGTTTTTTTTTGTTTAAACATTGAAAATACGACTATTCCACGTTTATTAAGTTTTTTTTCTTTTCTTTCTTTCTTCCATATTTTTTTTTATTGTTATAACAAATAATAACTCAACGAGTTGTAACTATTACCGTTTAATAAAAAAAATTATAAATTATTTTAAACTTTGTTTTACTATTATTTTTTTTCTGTTTTTGTTAATTATTGTTTTGTGTCAAATTCAAATTATGCGTTCCTTTAATTTTTTACTCAGGAGTACTTAAAAGTAGAAAAGGAACACAGCTAATGTTTTATGATGAGGCCCATACGACAAGAACTTTTGTCCCTGTGACTTCTGTATAGACAATGAAGTTTGAATGAAACGGTCAGCGGGTCTGTGCGGACTTGTCGACGGAATATCTCAGGCGACTTTTCCAGCGACTTTCCTTTGTTTCAGAGATAAAAGTCTAGAAGTTTCTGCGACCAAATGTCTATCGTGGGAGCTGCACCAACCATTAACTCTCCAATTCATAAACCTCTTGTACCTAGGGGTCACCAGTTTTAGCATTTACATCCATAAAAAACAAAAACAGAACTCCGCAGGAAGCAATAACCCTATACGCAGACTTTTCGGCGAATGTGCATTTTGCTACGTTAATAGTTAGACCAAATTGTCGGAACCTTTCGAAAACAGTTCTGAGGTGTAGGTAATGTTCCTCTATTGAAGAGGAAGCGATGATCACATCGTCAATGTAGCACGATACAAAGTCGAGATCCTTCAGTACTTCATGCATATATCGCTGGAAGGATTGCGCGGCATTGCACAATCCAAATTGCATGTAACAAAATTCAAACAACCCGAAGGGTGTTGTAATGGCTGTCTTTTTTATATCCTCCTCCGCTATTGGGATTTGGTGATATGCACGCTGTAGATCCAATGTTGAAAATATTTCCTTACCTGCGAAAAACGATGTACAATCTTGGATGTGGGGTATTGGATAGCGGTCGGGTGTGGTTATGGAGTTCAACCTTCGGTAATCACCACATGGGCGCCACTCTCCGTTGGCTTTTCGCACCATGTGCAATGGGCTCGCCCAGTTACTATCGGATGGTCGGCAAACTCCCGCTTCCATTAGGTTTGCAAATTCCTGTCTTGCGGCTATCAATTTCTCGCTAGGTAGGCGGCGCGGTCGCTCGAATATTGGTGGGCCAGTAGTTATTATGTGGTGCTTAACACTTGTGTTTCTGCTTGTTACCCGTGGTGTAGGCTTAGTTATGTCAATATATTCTCTTAAAATATCGGCGCAAGGAAGCTCTCCACAGATTGTTGATATTGTTGTTTTTGGAACATAGATGATAATGCCCTGAATTTCTAAATGTGTCCTAGTGTCGATAAGCTTTTCCCCTTCTAGGTCTATGAACAATCCAAAGTGTTTGATGAAGTCTGCTCCGATGATTGGTTTGGTAGTTTCCGCGATTATGAATGGCCACGAAAATGTTCGACGCAATCCTAAGTTTACGGTTAGTTTTTTGAATCCATATGTGCGGATTTTGGAACCGTTCGCTGCGTATATGGTTATTGCTTCCTGCGGAGTTCTGTTTTTGTTTTTTATGGATGTAGATGGTAAAACTGAGACGTCAGCTCCCGTGTCTACTAAGAAGTGAAGTTGAGTATTGAGATCTTTAATGAAGAGACGAGGTGAATTGACTTGGCCCGTGGCATTCGTCTCATCAGTCACGGGGCCTACTTGTTTTCCGCTGTCGCTTTCTGATGCTGAAAGTGGCAGGGCGCTATGCACTTTTTTGCTTTATGCCCAAATTTGTAGTGGTACCAACAGCTTTCAAATCTCCTTCTGTTTCGGGAGTGAGATCGCTCTCTATTGCGCTCTCGTGTGTGTTGTCTTCTGTCTCGCTCTTGGAATGCGCGTAGTTCATTCACTTGTGCGGTCAGTGTAGCGATTTGAACTTCTAGGCTTGCTGGTGCTTGGACCAATGATACCGCATTAATATCTTGAGACCCCGATACTGCACGTACGAACGAGAGTTAGTAGCAATCTACCAAAGCGTAAAATACTTCCAGCACATGTTGGAAGGACGTCCGTTAGTATTAATAACAGACCATAAACCTTTAGTTTACGCTTTCAAACAAAAATCCTCCAAATTATCGCCACGTGTATCCAGGCAACTAAGTTTCATCAGTCAATTCTCTACGGACATCCGCCACATCACGGGAACGCAAAACATAATAGCAGACCTGCTGTCACGAATCCCAACAGAAACGGGCCTCAGCGAAATCGACACCGTAAACATCCAGCCCATAGAGATCAACTATGACGACATAGCAAAACATCAGCTTACCGACGAGCTCACCCAACTCCAAAAAAATCACCGTCTGGAAATAAAATTAACACCGATACCTGAGTCAAGGAACGAAATATACTGTGAAGTATCAGGAAACCGCACGAGGCCTTATATCCCACCAAGTCATCGGCACATCGTTTTTAGAAAATTCACAACTTAACCCTGTTGTATACAAAAAATGCACGGGGCCGGTAAATGACCCGTGCAGAACATTAAAAATAAAAAGGTCCCAAGTGTAACCCGAAACCGCCAAGAAATTGGCAGAAGAAAACTTCGCGCAATTTGCCTTGCGAAATAAATAAAAATAACGTAAGGAAATTGCGCAAGTTCGGGGCACTTGGAGAAAAGCCGACGGATGCGTTTTTCCGGCCGGCGCCCTCAGCCTTGGGTGAAAGACCAGCAGCTGACTTTTGCCCCAAGGTTGATGGCCCGGAAGAAATTCGCAACGGCGGATTTTCTTGGCCAAAGTTTTCAAGCGGAGATCGATCGATGAATCGATCAAAGACAGAGTTAATTTAACTTTCACGTGCGGCGGGCGCTTCTTTTTGAGTTTCTTTTGCAAGGGTTGATTTTTTTAACCGTAGCGGGCGCGATGAATTGAGTGGTGATTCGAAAATAGTAAAGTCGTTCGTTTAGAATTTAATGTAAATCCAAGTGTTAGAAAACATTCGCTTAACTTAATGGTGTACTGCAAAAATGATTGTTTGAAAATAGATAATTAATTATATTTCCAAAGTGTTAGTATACCTTTGTTCATATTAAACTTAATTAAATGTATCGTGTTAGAGAATTTGGATAATAATTAATAAATGCAATGTGTTAGAAAACATTCGCTTAACTTAATGGTGTACTGCAAAAATGA
Organism: Thereva nobilitata; assembly: GCA_963855945.1. Taxonomy (NCBI): domain Eukaryota; kingdom Metazoa; phylum Arthropoda; class Insecta; order Diptera; family Therevidae; genus Thereva; species Thereva nobilitata. The sequence continues at coordinate 141,840,033 of OY979694.1, forward strand.
TTGTTTGAAAATAGATAATTAATTATATTTCCAAAGTGTTAGTATACCTTTGTTCATATTAAACTTAATTAAATGTATCGTGTTAGAGAATTTGGATAATAATTAATAAATGCAATGTGTTAGAAAACATTCGCTTAACGTAATGGTGTACTGGAAAAATGTTTGTTTGAACATAGGTAATTAATAATAAAAAATAACAATAGTAACAATAATTCCAAACTTAATTAAATGTATCGTGTTAGAGAATTTGGATAATAATTAATAAATGCAATGTGTTAGAAAACATTCGCTTAACGTAATGGTGTACTGGAAAAATGTTTGTTTGAACATAGGTAATTAATAATAAAAAATAACAATAGTAACAATAATTCCAAACTTAATTAAATGTATCGTGTTAGAGAATTTGGATAATAATTAATAAATGCAATGTGTTAGAAAACATTCGCTTAACGTAATGGTGTACTGGAAAAATGTTTGTTTGAACATAGGTAATTAATAATAAAAAATAACAATAGTAACAATAATTCCAAACTTAATTAAATGTATCGCGTTAAAAAAATTAGATAATAATTAATAAGTCCAAAGTAAATTAGATAATAATTAATAAATCCAAAGTGTAAGAAAACATTCGTTTAACTAAATGGTGTACTACAAAAATGATTGTTTGAAAATAGATAATTAATTATATTTCCAAAGTGTTAATATACCTTTGTTTCATATTAAACTTAACTAGTGCATCGCGCTAGAGAAGCGTTTGATAGGTATCGGTAAGTACCGAGTAGACAATTAAATAGAAAAATACACATAACAATTGGCGCAGCCGGTAGGATCTGGGTGCGCTAATAATAAAAAATCGCTAACACTGCTGGTCAAGGCACACTAGACCTTTTGCCCAAGGTTGAGCCTAACTTGGGGGCAGCGTCCGCGGTTGCAAAAGTGCAGCAAATCCTAGATCCTACAAAGAACCATCGCTCGGGGGTGTTCAACAAAGTGCCTCTGTTCCAGGCGAACAAGCATACACCCCCCTAAGTAACTTCATCGAGGGAATTTTGTGGGCTTCATCCGTGCCCAGGAAACGCCCTATGTCAGAGGGCCAACCGGGGGACAACCACCACTCAGAAACCCCCACACCGAGGGATCATCAACCAACAGCAGGCCCTTCAACAGCGTCAGGGTCCAACGACACCAACTCACCATTCAACAAGGCAGGCGAAGCAGCAACCAACATCCTAGCCGCATCAGACCTCGCAGCAGTACAAGGATCCAGCAATACCCCATCAGAACGCCTGATAATCCAGCGAGGGAACACATCCACGCCGACGACTTCAACTCCAACAGAGACACCCCAGATCTCCCCCCGAATATTGAGAAGCGGAAAAGTAGTAGAAAAGGGAGTCAAGCAAGTAGGTCCTAGTTTAAGTTTAGATCAAATATTGCAGAGAGCGCTCGAGACAGGTGATATAAATATCTCCGTGTGTCAGGCAGTGGAACGAGAGACAAATAAAATTCGTAAACGCCGCCTGACACAAGTAGAGAAATTAAAACAAAGTACCCTCCAATTTAGGGAGGATTTAGCTAAATTTAAATCCCTCGAGCGCCCTCTTACTGGCGAAGGGACAAACGTAGAAAATTTTAATGATAAGTTAGAACATTTAAATAATAGTGAAGAAAATTGTAAGACCAACAACGACACCCGCTCTATCACCACCCCACCCGCGTTTACCGCCGACCTCGCCGAAGACCTACTAACTTGGATAAGTGTGTCCCTCACGGAATCTGAGAAGGACAACCTTACCCTAAATAAAACCGAAAGAAACGGTACCACGGAAGAGGAGAAGAAACCCCTGTTTAAATTAGCCATGGCAGACGCTTACATTAAAGTCGCCAAGCTAACCTCCCAGTTAGTACCAATATTCTCTGGTGGGCATAGCCCAACCCTAGCAAGCGAGCTCCAGATGTTCTTAGGGTGCTGTCGGAGGGTAATTCAATGTTTGACGGAAGCTGAGCAACCAGCATTCCTACAAATTTTCCCAACCAGGCTTCGAGGCGAAGCCTACCAGCTGATAGCCGCAAGCCAACCAGCTACTTTTGACGATGCTGAAAAGCTCCTTAATAGGACGTATCTCCCAAGGGAGACGTACCAGGAACTAGTGAACAAACTAATTACCCTACGCCAGCTCCCTCTCGAACCACTAATAGCCTACACCACAAGGGTAAAACAACAGTTATCCCTATGTGAGGAAGCGGCCACCAATAAATATGGCGCAACAGCGGATCCAGTAAAAATACAACTAGCGGATTTCGCTAAAAACGCTTTAAGAAGTGGGATTACAAATCCTCATTTGTGCCAGTACTTACTGGCAGCAGGGGACGATACATTGGATAGTCTGATCCAGAAGGCCCTAGACATGGAGAGACTTCAACAAACCTCCATGTACTTACAGGCCCCACATCAAGTATCATCCAACTTTCAGACATATAACCCCTATATACAACCAGCTCCTATAACGCAAATCGAAAATATACAACAAGCACTCCCCGCCACGATCACCCAATACTCAAATACACAACACACCGCCCCGCCCGTAATAACACCACCAACAACACTCCAAAACTCCAACAACCCGCAGGTGATGTACACTACATACGCCTCACTACCAAACACCAATCACACTACCCCACAGGCGCCAACGCAAAACGCCCATCAAATAACTAACTCGCCTCCGAAAGCCACCACCAAACCTGAGAACAAAATAACCTGCAACTATTGCCGAAACAGAGGACACACATATGCGGATTGTCTAAAGCGTAAAAATACCCCTTTCTGTTTAATTTGTAGATCCAACACACATGATGCCAGAGACTGTCGTCAACCAGTAGAATCGCCAAGGCATTTTAATAATAATGGTCGTTACCAAAATCAGGGACCCCCAATTAACAGCAATAATAATAATCTCTACCCAAATCAAAGATCCCAATACCAAGGTAACAACCGATACCAGAACCAGAGGTCCCAACAGGTAAGTCAGAATTATAATAATTACCCCAACAACCGACCACCTAACAATGAACCCCAACAACAAATTAACCGTCAACAACCAGCTAACAATATAAGAGCGGTGTTCAATATCAGATACAGGTGTGATTTCTGCCACAGACGTGGGCACATGGTAGACGACTGCCACCAAAGGCAGCGATGGGAATCACAGCAGGCGGGAAACTCCCCGCAGTCGGACCAAGAAACCCCGGCCCGACACTAATTTCTAAAAATAATACTAAAGGGGGATCTCAAGCGCCCGAACCAAGTGTCCCACTCGTCACTCTTCCACTAGACATAAGCCTTAACGGTAAAGCCGACCTAGCAGTGGACACTGGCGCTGAGGTCAGTATATTAAAACACAAGAAACTAAAGGATCCCAACCTAATAGATTCCACAAAAAGGTGCACATTACAAACGCCATTCGGCCAAGGAAAAACACTAGGGAGCTGTCAGGGGAACTTCCTTTTCAATACCCCCCTCCCATGCACCTTCCAAATCGTGCAAAACATGCCAGAGATTCCTGACGATGGCCTATTAGGATACGATTTTGTTACCAAGCATTGTAACGTTGAGGGCCCAAACCAAACACTGCGATTTCCTCGCACGGAAATCAATCCAGAAGAAATTGCAATTCCACTACGCAGTAATACCACCAAATCGGAACCCAGAGAGCAGCAGGAGCAAACCCAAACCAGGGAGTATCAGTTCGCAGAAACTGAGATCATCCCCGGTGGTGTCTCCCAGGTAACCTCAGAGAGGAATATCAGCTGCCTATCTCAAGATGGGTCAAGGTTGGAAAACAACCCCGACGATTGTGAGACCACTTCAGGCATAAGTCATACGATAGCGTTGGAAGAACCCCTTCGCTTACCGAGCCGGTCTCAAATGGTGGCCTCAATCCCACTAAGGTTAGAGGAGGAAATGCTCTGTGAAGCATACGAGCCGAGCGAAGGAGTATTCCTCGCCAATGCCCTCTTACCATCTGGAACCAAAACAGTGTTTGTTAGCCTCCTCAACGTTAATACCCAACCAGTAGTCCTGACGAGCCTAACTCTAAAACTCACGCCAACAAAAGACTACTCCACTATATCTCTAGCCCCCAACAACAACCCTAAGCCTCTAACGAGCACTAACGACGAATGTGGGTATCCTTCAGGCCCTGAACCAGTCGGTCTCAGGAACGCCAGTACCCCATCGTCGCCCAACGCAAGGCCTAAAAGTATACCCAGAAATGGTGCAACCCCGCACGGTATACCCAAAGGGAAACGGGCAAGATTAAAGTTACAACTAAAGGAAAAGGAAATCGAGACCCTCCACCAGATGAGATACATATACCCGGACTACGAAGATCCGGACCCTGAGCGCGAAGCGCGCCTCAAACAGTTAAATGAAGAACTCAATTTCGACCACCCCCTAACGGCCGATGAGAAACAATCCATAAAGAAACTCTGTCACGACTATGCCGATATATTTCACCTAAAAGGGGACAAACTTTCCTACACGGAAGCCATAAAACACGAAATCCCCATGATTTACGACAGATTTATAAACCAAAAAATGTACAGGTTGCCAGAGACCCAAAGACATATCATAAACGAACAGTTGGAAGAAATGTTGGATAATGACATCGTCCAACCGAGTAGAAGTCCGTGGAACTCACCCCTCCTAGTGGTTCCCAAAAAATCGGGCCCCGATGGCAAGAAAAAATGGCGCGTAGTTGTAGACTACCGCAAAATAAACGAAAACACAATAGGAGACGCATACCCACTACCAAGAATCGAGGATATCCTAGACCAACTCGGTCACTCGAGATACTTCTCCACCCTCGACTTGGCCAGTGGCTACCATCAAGTATTAGTGGAACCACAAGACCGCCCCAAGACAGCCTTTAGCACGAATTATGGACACTATGAGTTTAAACGCATGCCGTTCGGGCTAAAAGGAGCCCCGGCTACGTTTCAGAGACTAATGAATTATGTCCTCACAGGCTTACAAGGCCTCGAATGCTTCGTCTACCTAGATGACATAGTCATCTACGGGAAGAACCTTGAGGACCATAATTCGAAGCTCCGACGGGTATTCGACCGGTTGAGGGAAAACAACCTCAAATTACAACCGGAGAAATGCCAGTTCCTAAAGAAGGAAGTAGTCTATCTGGGTCACGTATGCTCCGAGAAAGGAGCCCTCCCCGATCCCAGAAAGACAGAATGTGTCCAAAGTTTCCCAGCGCCACGAACAATCAGGCAGGTGCAATCATTCCTAGGCCTCGCCAATTACTATAGAAAATTTATACCAGATTTTTCTAAAATAGTACGACCTCTAACGAATTTGCTAAGAAAGGGCGTGAAATTTTCTTGGACACCGAAATGCCAGGAAGCATTTCAAACGATAAAGCGTTCCCTAGTCTCCCCACCACTGCTGATCTATCCTGACTTCGACAAACCGTTCAACCTAACAACGGACGCCAGCAGTGAGGCACTCGGAGCAGTGCTCTCCCAAGGAGACGTAGGCAAGGATCAGCCCATAGCATATGCCAGTCGCACTCTAAATAAGGCAGAACGCAATTACTCCACTATCGAGAAAGAGTTGCTCGCCATAGTATGGGCTGTAAAAAATTTTAGATGCTACCTAATGGGTCGTAAATTCACGGTCTACACAGACCACAAACCCCTAAAGGGCGTTTTCAACGTTAAAGACCCGACCACGAGACTTGTAAGATTCCATCACAAACTGTCCGAATACGACTACAATATAGAATATAAACCGGGAAAATACAACACGAATGCTGACGCTCTCAGCCGAATTCCTCAAAGAGCAGAAGAGCCCAATACCTCCACGGTGGAAGCTCTAATTCACCAACCCGGTGAGACACCATCAATACTTCCAGAAAACGTGACTAACTCGCCTCCTACAGAAAGGCTAAAACAATGTAATGCGGTCACAAGGGCTCAGGCACAGAAGATGCAGGACAACGGTAAAGACCAACGCGTTCCAACCCCAAGAGCCCCCGATGTCGACGAAGAGCCCAACGATCTCGAAACCGAAATACCCCAACCTGCCGAGGCCTCCCAAAGTAGCTCCATCGCGCTTCAAAAGAAAAGTGAGGTAATAACAAGTCCCGAAGAAATCAACACAATACTGAAGGACTACCATGACTCCCCCTTCGGCGGACACCAAGGAATCGTCAAAACCTACAATCGAATTCGCCGAAAGTATTGGTGGAGACGAATGTTCCACGACATAAGTCGATATGTCCGGAAATGCAAAAAATGTCAAACCATGAAAGCTTCAAGGCAATTCAAAATGCCCATGGTTATAACGGACATTGCAGAAAAGCCGTTCGACAAGGTTTACTTGGACATAGTGGGTCCACTGGAAGAAACCCTTTCAGGAAACAAATATATCCTAACCTTCCAGGATAACCTGACCAAATTCGTCGACTGGTATGCCATACCCAATGCAGAAGCCCAAACGGTAGCACAAATTTTCTTCGACGAAATCGTCACGCGCTACCGCATACCAAAACAAATAGTCACCGATCAGGGATCGAACTTCCTGAGTAACCTTTTTAAAGGCGTGTGTAGGCTCTTAAAAGTTAAGAAACTCCAGACTTCAGCCTACCATCCCCAGTCCAACGGTGCACTAGAACGGGCCCATAGACCTGATCGAATACTTACGCACTATAGTAGATGAAAGCCCAAACAGTTGGGATCAGTTCTTACGTACGGCAGCATTCGTGTACAACAATAGTGTACACGAGGGGACCAAACTTACCCCCATGGATTGCCTATATGGGTTCACCGCCGATGTCCCATCCAATCTAAAACGCACCCCGGAGCCTCTATACAACCACGAGAGTTATTACCACCAATTGCGGTACAAATTGCAAAAATCATACGCAATGGCGAGGAAAAACTTACTCACAAGCAAGAATCGCTCCAAAGCGCATTATGATGGGAACGTACGTACACTCACCCTACACATAGGAGACAAGGTCCTCCTACGCAACGAGGCCCGAAAACATAAGTTATCCCAAGTCTGGATCGGGCCCTATACAGTAGTCGCCGTCCCAAGCGCGGTAAACACTACCATAAAAATAAATAAGAGATTAGTAACTGTCCATAATAACCGCTTGAAGCCGTTTTATGAAGATAAAACCCAGCTTTAAGGAAAAGCCAGTCCTGCCAATAATATCGTCTAAAAGTGTTTTACAATCTAAAACATCAGACTAGACGGATGGCATACCTTACGATTACGGCACACCAAAACTAATCTCTTATTTACCTTACATTGGTCGAGCATATACGATTGCCAGTTAAAATAGCATCAGACCGAACGCATCCCAGTTTAATATTACCAGGAATCTACTTAACAAATACCCTATCCACATAATCAACATTGACGAGCATAACCGAGAATGTAATAAAATAACACCGATAGACAATAGCTATCCAAATAATATAAACACATAGTAGTAGCACACCGCTAGACTTAAAAGATAACTTTGAGTTCCTTGATTTAAATTTCGGTGAAAAATCATACCTAACAACAGTATCGCTAATCAAAAGTGCTTAACAATATCGACTGCATATTTAATGTATAAAAATAACATTAATTTTAATGACGCACTTTAGCGGATCAAGGGTGTTTTCAAGAAGGCAAAACTTGAAAGATTTTTTCTTATAAGCCAACTATATGAGTATGAGCCTATTTTAAAAGTGCAGAAATCATTAGCAAGAGGACATAGTGCACGAGAGAGCTTAAATCAGCATCTTGAAAACAAGGAAATTGGTGAAGGGGAAGAAAAAGGGTGATTACAGCTATAATCATCTTAATTATATAAATAACTCTCATGACAATGGTGATGTCGTCATGGAATAACATTTTTCGCACATCCATCAATCCCAAGTTTTTACCTCAACCACCTTGTAAGATTTTAGCCTTATTTAATTTGAACGATTTTTATGTTATAAAACAAAAACAAAACAAACCGATAACACAAAAATTGTTTTTTTTTTCTTCGCCCAACCCCACAACTAACGCCGATAAGAGAATCGCCCACTCACTTCGTATCACGGCGATTCTCTTGTTCCGGGGGGGAAGGAATGTTGTATACAAAAAATGCACGGGGCCGGTAAATGACCCGTGCAGAACATTAAAAATAAAAAGGTCCCAAGTGTAACCCGAAACCGCCAAGAAATTGGCAGAAGAAAACTTCGCGCAATTTGCCTTGCGAAATAAATAAAAATAACGTAAGGAAATTGCGCAAGTTCGGGGCACTTGGAGAAAAGCCGACGGATGCGTTTTTCCGGCCGGCGCCCTCAGCCTTGGGTGAAAGACCAGCAGCTGACTTTTGCCCCAAGGTTGATGGCCCGGAAGAAATTCGCAACGGCGGATTTTCTTGGCCAAAGTTTTCAAGCGGAGATCGATCGATGAATCGATCAAAGACAGAGTTAATTTAACTTTCACGTGCGGCGGGCGCTTCTTTTTGAGTTTCTTTTGCAAGGGTTGATTTTTTTAACCGTAGCGGGCGCGATGAATTGAGTGGTGATTCGAAAATAGTAAAGTCGTTCGTTTAGAATTTAATGTAAATCCAAGTGTTAGAAAACATTCGCTTAACTTAATGGTGTACTGCAAAAATGATTGTTTGAAAATAGATAATTAATTATATTTCCAAAGTGTTAGTATACCTTTGTTCATATTAAACTTAATTAAATGTATCGTGTTAGAGAATTTGGATAATAATTAATAAATGCAATGTGTTAGAAAACATTCGCTTAACTTAATGGTGTACTGCAAAAATGATTGTTTGAAAATAGATAATTAATTATATTTCCAAAGTGTTAGTATACCTTTGTTCATATTAAACTTAATTAAATGTATCGTGTTAGAGAATTTGGATAATAATTAATAAATGCAATGTGTTAGAAAACATTCGCTTAACGTAATGGTGTACTGGAAAAATGTTTGTTTGAACATAGGTAATTAATAATAAAAAATAACAATAGTAACAATAATTCCAAACTTAATTAAATGTATCGTGTTAGAGAATTTGGATAATAATTAATAAATGCAATGTGTTAGAAAACATTCGCTTAACGTAATGGTGTACTGGAAAAATGTTTGTTTGAACATAGGTAATTAATAATAAAAAATAACAATAGTAACAATAATTCCAAACTTAATTAAATGTATCGTGTTAGAGAATTTGGATAATAATTAATAAATGCAATGTGTTAGAAAACATTCGCTTAACGTAATGGTGTACTGGAAAAATGTTTGTTTGAACATAGGTAATTAATAATAAAAAATAACAATAGTAACAATAATTCCAAACTTAATTAAATGTATCGCGTTAAAAAAATTAGATAATAATTAATAAGTCCAAAGTAAATTAGATAATAATTAATAAATCCAAAGTGTAAGAAAACATTCGTTTAACTAAATGGTGTACTACAAAAATGATTGTTTGAAAATAGATAATTAATTATATTTCCAAAGTGTTAATATACCTTTGTTTCATATTAAACTTAACTAGTGCATCGCGCTAGAGAAGCGTTTGATAGGTATCGGTAAGTACCGAGTAGACAATTAAATAGAAAAATACACATAACAACCCACCCAGGAACTAAGACAACAATAAAGATTGTCAGCGAACGTTTCTTTTGGCCATCCATGAGAAAAGACTGCAGAGAATGGGTACGAAAATGCATACAGTGCCAACGATCAAAGATAATGCGTCATAACAGAGCCCAATTACAAACTTATAATTTACCTTCAGGCCGCTTTCAACACTTAAACATCGATTTAATAGGACCTCTACCGTACTCCAGAGGATTCGAATATTGCTTAACAATAATTGACCGATATACCAGGTGGCCGGAAGCCATACCGCTCAGGGATCAAACAGCTGAAACAGTCGCCAAAGCGTTACTTAGTGGATGGATATCCAAATTTGGCGTACCTACAATAATTACTACCGACCAAGGTCGACAATTCGAAGCTAACTTTTTCCACGAATTAGCAAAGTTATTAGGATTTCATCGCTGGAGAACCACGAGTTACCACCCACAAGCAAATGGCATAATAGAGAGATGGCATAGAACACTAAAAACTGCAATCAAGTGCTACGAAACAACCGAATGGGTTGACATCCTGCCACTCGTACTACTCGGCCTACGTACGTCGTTTAAAGAAGACATCAACGCATCGCCAGCGGAACTGTTGTACGGAGAAACCCTCCGGCTCCCAGGCGAATTTTTCGACACAAAACCCACAACAATAACAAACAATCACGAATTCATAGAACAGTTACGGGACTATATAAGGAAGTTAAGGCCATCCCAAACAACACACCATTTAGGTAAGAAACCACCATTCATCCAACAGGACCTCCACAATTGTTCACATGTTTTCATACGTAACGACAGTGTAAGAAAACCGCTACAACAGCCATACGACGGACCGTATGAAGTGCTAGGAAAACACGAGAAATTCTACCAGGTACAAATCCGTGGAAAAGCACACAACATCTCAATAGACAGGCTGAAAGCCGCACACATCGCCGGAGAGCACGAACCAAAACTTACACTCCCGCTATCACAATCCATACCAGTCCGAACGAAGGCCACCTGCACGGAGCAACAAAAAGGATCTAAACCAATCAAGAAAAAGGTAACTTTCAACGATCAACAGGAACGAAATACCCCAAACGGAGCAACATCCAAAACAACACGTACTGGCCGAGCTATAAGAAAGCCATGTCGCTTCGAGATGGTTATTAAAGGGGGAGTGCTGTAGCGACTACACTGGCAACACGAATTTAGTGTCATTCAGCACATCAAAAAAGATGAGAGAGACACAGCCAAGCAAACAAACAGACGATTCCTTCTTGGTCTTCACGGCTGCCATTAAGAAAGAGTTACACACGCGTCCGACGGTGCTATTAAAACCGAAAATATTATTAATTACTTGTAGTAAAATATAGATGATATCTTGTTTATAATTTAGCATTAAAATAAAAACTTTATTAAATTCGAGCGGGTATTTTTTATAATCTGTATACACATTCTAATGCTAAACTCACTTCGATTGATTTCAATACCTTGCTTTCCTCTAATGAGTTGGATGACGACGTAACAAGATTTTACTCCGTCCTGTTTGAAACCTTCGCATCCTGTGTACCTATTGAGCCTCTAAAGTTGACCAGATCATCCCCACCCTGGTACAATAATGAGTTGAGACACACCAAAAACCGGAAGAATAAACTCTGGAAAACCTACCTCAAGAGAAAAGACACTGCGAGTTTCTATACATTTCTCAATTGCTATGACCAATTCCATGGTCTCTCCGAGGCTCTCTATAAGGAGTATCTTAGTAACATGGAAGGTAAACTGTATGGCGATCCCAGAGCATTCTTTCAATTTATCAACTCTAAGAAAAAAGTCGATAATTACCCTAACACCATGCAATACGAGAACTCTGTTAGTTCTAATTCATCCGAGATTTGCGACAAGTTCGCATCGTTCTTCCTCAAATCTTTCTCGTCTCCTGTCTTCCAACCTGATGAAGACAATTTTCGACATATCAACGCAATACAAACGGCTCAAAACTTATCTCTGTCTATAACCAGGGAAGATATCTCGAAACATATAAATGATCTTCCACAATATTTTTCGTCTGGCCCTGATGGTGTTCCTGTGCAAGGGCCCTACTGTCTCCTCTCCTATGGTTATTTCAGAAATCCCTAAATACAGGGCGCTTCCCAACCTTATGGAAGAATTCTTTTATAATCCCCGTCCATAAAAAGGGTTGTAAGAACGAAATATCTAATTATAGACCCATTGCAAAGTTATCATGTATACCAAAACTTTTCGAATCTATTATTTATTCTGCTATTGCCCCTATGAGACTTATCTCAACTAACCAACATGGCTTTCTTGCAGCTCGTTCCACTACTACTAATTTACTGGAGTTCTCTTCTCACACCGTTCGAGGCTTTGTCACTGGCTACCAAACTGACTGTGTTTACACAGATTTCAGTAAGGCTTTCGACAAGCTCTCTCACTCTATTATAGTTCTCAAACTAAAAAAATTAGGCTTTCCGCATGCCCTTGTGGTATGGTTCCAGTCGTATTTAGCCGGCAGAACCTACCAGGTTCTATTCCGCGGAGCCAAATCTAAAAACATTGAAGCGTCCTATGGTGTCCCGCAAGGAAGTCATCTTGGTCCTCTTCTTTTTATTTTATCAATTGATGATATTGTTACCCTGCTAAGGCACTGTAAAATCCTTATTTACGCTGATGACATTAAACTGTACCGCCACATAAGGAGTACCGAAGATTGCAAACTTCTGCAAGCAGACCTAACACCTTCTATTCTTGGTGTTCCAACAACAACCTGGTCCTTAACATTAGTAAATGTGAGGTCATGACTTTTTGTAGGAAACGTGGCGTTATTGCCTATGACTATACTTTTCTCGACAACAAAGTCTCCCGCGCAAATTCTGTAATCGATCTAGGAGTTAGGTTAGATAGTAAGTTGGATTTTTCCACCCACATCAATTATATCTCTTCCAAGGGCAATTCAGTCCTGGGATTTATGAAAAGATGGTCCAAGGAATTCAACAACCCCCTTATCACAAAGCACTTGTACATATCTTTAGTTAGGCCTTTACTTGAATACGCCTCCCAGGTATGGTCTCCTTACTACTCCTCCCATGTTGGTAAAATCGAATCAGTTCAAAGGAGGTTCGTCCGATTTGCGCTCAGCCACCTCCCGTGGGATGACCCACTTATTCTTCCGCCTTATGAGAGCAGACTTAAATTGCTCAACTTGAGCTCTCTCCATAAGCGTCGCGAGGTCGCTGACGTTAAATTCGTTCATCGGTTATTGAATGACAAGGTGGACTCAGACGTCTTACGAGGCCGCACGTCTTTTAGAGTGAATAACTATAACCTAAGAGGTCAACCTCTCTTGTACATTAATTCATCTAACACCAATTATGGGTTATACGAACCGGTTAATCGCATGCTGTTAAACGTTAACAATAATAGGAGTGTTTTTAGCGTGCATGCTAGTGAAGATGTCCTTAAAAGGACTCTTTTAAATGTGGCGTGACTCCCTGCGTGTCCCACTCTTTCTTTGTCTTTGCAAGCTTCTCTGTTTCTTCTCTTTTCTTGCACGCTTGTTTGTGTATTGCATTTCTTTCTGTTTTAATCGAATGTGCAATCCCTGGGGGGTCATATCTCGCATATGTGTGAGGTATGACCCTTTCGGGATTGCATATTCAATTTATATGTTGCATGCTTTAGTTGAGCCTATCTCAGTGCTACTTGTGCTGAGCTGCTAAATTTTTCTTGGCCCAGCTAAGAAGTGAACCTTCTGAATTAGAAGGGTTAACTCTATTGCATGATTGTGTTGTTGCATGAATATAATAAAAAAAAAAATAATAATTGTGACGTTAAAAGATTTTGGGATTTAGAATCCATTGGTATTGTTGAAAGAAAACCGGAGAAAAATAAATTTAGGAGCTCTATCAAGAAAAGTGAACTTCGATACGAAGCGAAATTATTATGACGTGATGCCAATTGCAAAATTGACAACAATCATAAAGGTGCTATGGTGCGTTTTAAGAAATTAATAGAAAGGTTATCACGTGTACCGAAAAACCTGCTTGAATACGACTCTGTAATGCAAGAGATGATACAAGGTGGGACAGGTGAAAGCGTTCCTCCCATTACCAATAATTGCGACAAAATATTTTATATGCCACACCGACCAGTTTATTGACGTGACAAGGAAACAACAAAACTACGAATCATCTTCGACGCGTCAGCGAGTTCAGGTAATGCTTTATCCTTAAACCAGCATCTTTTTCAAGGTCCAAATCTGCTTCCGGACGTGCCAGCGGTGTTGTTAAATTTCCGAATCGGAAGAACAGCTTTAGTCGCCGATATTGAAAAGGCGTTTTTGCAGATACTCCTTAACGAGCACGATCGTGGTTCGTGTCGTTTTTTGTGGTTCCAGAATCAAATACAAGATATAGAAAGGTTACCTGAAATGGTGGCGTACCGGATGACGCGGGTGACGTTTGGTGTGGCTTGTAGCTCTTACCTCCTTTGTGCTACTTTACAAAAACTTTTTAACGATAACTCAAACTTATTTCCAGATACTGCCCAAATATTGAAAAAAGCGTTTTATATGGACGATCTGGTGGTGAGTGTTAACGATTTTGATGCGGCTCTTAAATTATATACACAGACATGTCAAATATTAAACGAAGCGTCGACGAATGGAAGTGCAACAGCAACGACCCGCAATTGCGAGAAAAATTCAGCGAAAACGCACCGTGCCCTGAAAGCCAGAAAGTTTTAGGAATCCATTGGTCTTGTGAAAAGGATGAACTTATCGTTCCATTTGCAAAGCTAGCTGACCTACCAGTAAGTCCAACCAAACGCAACGTTTTAAGTTTGATAGCGAGTTCCTATGATACACTTGGTGTATTAGGACCATTTATCGTTGGATTAAAGATCCTATTTCAGGAGATCTGGAAACTTAAATTAGACTGGGACCAACATTTACCGCCACCTCTTCAATCAATTTGGAATAAACTCATAAGACAAATTAAAATAATGAAGGAGGTGAAAATTCCTAGATGTTCTTTTGCAAACTTCAAGCCAACAAACGTACAGCTGCACCTATTTGCAGACGCCAGCCCTCAAGCTTACGGATGTGTAGCTTACGAAGCCTTTACGAGGATCACCCGACATGTGTCAGATATTTATGCTCAAAAAGTCGAGTTGCACCATTAAAGAGTAGTACTTGCAGCGATCTCACGCTTCCAAAACTCGAGCTGACTGCTGCACTAATTTCCTGCAAACTGGCGAGCTACCTTTGCAAAAATCTTCACATTCATTTCGATGATGTAATATTCTGGACCGATTCAAGGATTGCCTTAGCTTGGATTTTACGAGATACACAGCGTAATAAGCCTTATATCGAGCACCGAGTAAAAGAAATTCGCCTGCTAAGTAACGTAGCTAAATGGAGACATTGCCCAGGAGTTTCAAATCCAGCAGATTGTGTGATTAGAGTTATTTCTAGGAAAGTTGCAGAAGTTCCATCTAATTGGCTCCAAGGACCGGAGTGGCTTGTCCAAGACGAGATTAACTGCCCAAGTATTGATTACTTACCCGATATTTCTAATGTTTTGTTTGGCTTACAGATTACTGAAGAAGATGAACATTTCCCCTTATTTGATATTGAACACTTCAGTCGTTACCGAAAGGTGGTGCGAGTTACGGCGTATGTAATGCGCGACATTGGCCGAATCAAGCATGGCAGAACATATCCCAGCTTTCTGAGAGGTTATGAAATATTGTTAGCTGAGGAATACTGGGTCAAATCAACCCAACGTATGTTCTTCGCGGAAGAGGTGAAATGTCTAAAGACCAGAAAGCAGATTTTGAAGACTTCTCCTATCTTAACGTTGAGACCCTTTATGGACAAAGTAGGAGTTCTGCGTGTTGGCACTCGTTTACAAGAGGCGAAATTTAACTTTGACGAAACTTATCCAATAATTCTCCCAAAATCGTCTTACTTTACAAATCTTTTGGTGAATGATATTCATGAACGGACACTACATGGGGGTGTCAACGTAACGCTAATCAGGCTGAGAGAGGTTTTGGATAGTGAAGTCGCGGCAACTAGTAAAGACAATTATAAAACAATGTGTTATTTGCCAGAAACTTAGAGGACCATCAGGTGTACAAAATGTTGCACCACTACCCAAAGATCGCTTAACCACTTCCAGATCTTTTGAGACAATCGGTATCGATTTTGCCAGACCAATTTACGCTAAACAATCAAAGGCAGACAAGAAGACGAAAAAATTCTATTTTATGTTTTTGTCTTGTGCTGTCATACATGCTGTGCATTTAGAATTAGTTTCGAGCCTGAACACTGAGGACTGCGTTCTCGCACTTCGACGTTTCTTCGCACGCAGAGGTTGAATGGGCTTGCTGCCTATTCGGAAAACTCAGTGGATGGGTGCAACGCAAACTTTAGAAAAACAAAGGATTTGTACTATTAATTACAATCTTTATTTTAGAGTATCCAATCTTCGTGATTCCGGTATAATTTGTTCGTTAAATTCAGTATACAATTCAAGTACGGTTAAATTCATGCAAATTTCAAGTTCAATTTCGATTATCTCAAATTCATGTAAGATTTACGTTAACTTATAAATTCACTTTAGAATTATTATTACTTCAAATTCGTACACAATTTTTCCTTTCCTTTAAACATAAATTGACGTGGGCTTCGAGTCCAATTCTACTTTTCAATCCGCTTAATTCCGGTGTAGTCCGACTCCTGTTTGCTGGAATGATGCTTTAGTAAAGCAAACCCGTGGTTCGTGTTCCAACTAAAATATCAAGAGTTAGGGTTAATGCGGGGTTTGGGTTCGAGAGTTTATCAGCTCAGGACGACTGATATTAATTAACAGCAATTTCTATCAGCTCAGGACGACTGATAGAACCGAGATTTCTATCAGCTCAAAACGACTGATAGAACCAAGATTTTATATCAGTTCAATACAACTGATATTAGTAGAAATTTCTATCAGCTCAAAACGACTGATAGAACCAAGATTTTATATCAGTTCAATATAACTGATATTAGTAGAAATTTCTATCAGTTCAAAACGACTGATAGAACCAAGATTTTATATCAGTTCAATACAACTGATATTAGTAGAAATTTCTATCAGCTCAAAACGACTGATAGAACCAAGATTTTATATCAGTTCAATACAACTGATATTAGTAGAAATTTCTATCAGCTCAAAACGACTGATAGAACCAAGATTTGAGATCACGAGCCTTTAGCTGGAGTTTCTTCTACTTCAATTCTCGTAGAAGTCCGAATGCGATCTGAATTTTTTGATCAACGTGCCCCGATATTTATCTCTCTGCCAACAATGGATTAGCAATCTGGCGGGGCAATTTCGTAGTGGGGCGATGCTTTACTCTGCTGACGAAATGGCGCCTTCTAAATATTTAACGTTGCTGACTAAGTTGTTGCTGTATTAGTGCATTGTGACATTTCGGTCAGCTGCTTAGCAAGGTAATATGGGATTTATTTAGTTTTTAGTTATTTTAATTTATTTTCATGTAATTTCAGGAATTTGGACACCAGTGGGATATGCTGAGGAAGGCTTGTTAGTGTTGTCAGGTTTGTATTTTTCATTTGACTTATTTCTTTGTGGTGAAATTGATTCTAATTTCAGGTGGTCGAAGCTGCATGGACGGGTTTTGGCTAATTTATGTCGATGAGTTGTTTATCCCAGGCTAAGTGTTTTTGTGATATTTTTGTGACGATTAATTATTATTGTTTTTTGTAGGTTTTTGATATCACGACGGAACAGAGGTACCCCGAAAAGAATTATATCAGACAATGCTAGAACATTTAAACGTGCTTGTATAGAACTTCGTCCATTAGGAAAAATAGTTGAGTGTAGCCATCTTCAAGATTTGAGAGCTGCATGGTGGGGCGGTTTCTGGGAGCGCTTGGTTAAAGTGGTGAAGGATGTGCTTAAAATAACTATAGGAAAGGCAGTACTGACCAAGGATCAGTTGGAGACCCTTCTTTGCGAAGCAGAAGCGGTGGTTAACAGCAGACCACTCACTTACGTTAGTGATGACCCAGAGGATCTCTCACCTATAACGCCGAACGGTTTTCTTGTGGGAAACTACGTTTTCAGTTCAGTCAACAACAGCGACGAACCAGTTGATACCGATATACGGCAGCGTGGAAGATGGGACTCCAGTTAATTAATAAATTTGCAAAACGCTTCAAGACTGAGTATGTTCAAAGCTTACGGTCAGCACACCATTCAATAAATAAAGTTGGATTTGGGACAAACATTAAGGTTGGTGACGTTGTATTAATGCAGGACAACTTGACTGCCAGACTCTTGGAAACCGGCTGTGGTTGTCAATAATTACCAGGGTCGCGATGGCAAAGTACGCGCATGTGAAATCCGGTTGCCCAATGGATTCATCACCAGAAGAGCTATATAACATTTGTACCCGCTAGAGCTTAATGCCTCTACTCGCCCGGCCGGAGGATGTCAAAAATATTCAGATGTTGGTAACCCTAGCGCATGCTATTAAATCGAAAGGACTTGGCTCGTCGAGCTCACTCTCGTAACAACAACGGCGGTGATAACTCTTAACGCTATACCTAAGCAATAAAAGTTTAAAATTGTAACGGTTGTGTTTTATTTCACGAAACCAATTTATTACATATCCTATATCGAATATTTGGAACATGTTTCATATTTCCCTGCGGAGAATCAGAATCTGTGAAAAAATGGGGGTTGCCATTTAAAATTTTAGATTCACCTCCACCCCCTGCTAGGGAGTGAGTGGGTGGGGGTGAGATTTGTGTGCAAACGATTCCACCCTCCAAATTGAGCAACTATCGCTCGAAACTTTTTTCACGATCACCTACCCTTCAGGAAATATCGGACCCTTGCCGGACTTTTGCCGCACCCTGTATTTCTTAAAAATCCGGACTTTTTTTAAACCAATTCCTTAACCATTTCATTGTGGGGTGCTACACGGAGACTCAAGAAGTAAGAAAAAACCGCTTTTATAGGAAAGAAACGAAGGAGAGAAAGAAGGACGCACATGACGAAACTTTAACGAAAGAATTTTCATCCAAAAATTCCATGGGTGAAAACAAACTCATACGCACATTTCTTCCTCTTCCCCCTTCTCAGAGTAAACAATTGACCGCGGTATACCCACATCAAAGCTTTCATGTAGGGTAAAGAAATATTGTAAGCCGAAGGCAGCCTCGTTTAGCATTAAATAACGAGACTCAAATCTGATTTCGGCCGACTTCTCGAGTCTCCGTTTAGCACCCCTAATTCTTTTAATTGCATATTATCGTTTCCATATACATTTATATGTGGGCACCCAGGGCCGAAGTGCCTATGGTCGGTGGGCATTCCCCTTTGTGTGCTATTATCAGAATAAAGAAAATTCGTTAACAAAATCCCTTTAATCTCAAAATCAATCCGCTTTGAAAGGAACGGATTTACCCAACATTTTATTTTCCTGCGTCTCCGTTTTTTTTCATTTTCGATATCCTCAAGCCCTTTAAGCACATTAAAGAGGTTACTGCAACACCCGCAAGGTGTGAAAACATTTTTAAAATGAGCTGTCGGCCAGTTGATCGAACGCTAATCGTCCAGCTGGACAGTATGTGACAGTTCCAGACAGAACTGCCCGCCAGTAGCACTGTCCCGTGTAAATGCCGGGTCTGGTGAAAATTCGTGGAGGACAGTAAACCACAGAGACAAGACATTTACTGTGGCCAATACTAATTTCAATGCTAAGGAACTCCAGAGTATTTGACACGGATTCTTTAACTTTCAGGGTTCGAAAACTGCCCGTAACATAAATAGCTACTCCACCACCAGAGCGATTTTTTCTATCATTTCGAAATAGGTTATAACCATTTATAGAAACAAGTTTCGAAGGCACGTGATGTCGTAATGAGGCTTCGGATACCAGAATAACGTGAATATTTGATTCACGAAAAATTTCACGAAATTCGTCCATTTTATTATATAAACTGCGCGCATTAATGTGACAAACATTCAGCCCTTGAGCTCTACTTTGGAAAATGTTAAGCAAAGTTCTGATTTTGTTCATATTAAAACCAACTTCCCGAAGTCATCAACACGATATAATAAAATGAGCTCAGAATGCGACATAATTAAAAAATTTATACTTAACGCCTTTCAAGGTGTCTTCCATTTAGACACAGAAACACAATTGTGTCCGACACAGCGTGTCGCTCTGTGTCGTTCTGTATAAGCCCAAATGGAACACATAAGTTCATGAAAAATCCGGCGCACTTTCCTCGTTTTTATTTTTGGTTGACAAATGAATCGTAAATTTTATGTTGATAATTTCTTTAAATTAATCACCCGACATCTTATAAATGCTGGGAATCTTAAAAATATATATAGTTTAAAAAACTAAAAAATACGCTTTGATTTTAAAATGAACTAAAAAGTAAAAAATAATTTTGAATGTAAAGTTTTTATTGCTCCAGCCAGAATATGGAAACAACCTACCTTTCGAAACTCTGGAAAACCTACCTGAAGAGAAAAGACACTGCGAGTTTCTATGAATTTCTCAATTGCTATGACCAATTCCATGCTCTCTCCGAGGCTCTCTATAAGGAGTACCTTAGTAACATGGAAGGTAAACTGTATGGCGATCCCAGAGCATTCTTTCAATTTATCAACTCTAAGAAAAAAGTCGATAATTACCCTAACACCATGCAATACGAGAACTCTGTTAGTTCTAATTCATCCGAGATTTGCGACAAGTTCGCATCGTTCTTCCTCAAATCTTTCTCGTCTCCTGTCTTCCAACCTCATGAAGACAATTTTCGACATATCAACGCAATACAAACGGCTCAAAATTTATCTCTGTCTATAACCAGGGAAGATATCTCGAAACATATAAATGATCTTACACAAGATTTTTCGTCCGGCCCTGATGGTGTCCCTCGTGCTGTTCTAAAATCCTGTGCAGGGGCCCTACTGTCTCCTATCCTATGTTTATTTCAGAAATCCCTCAATACAGGGCGCTTCCCAACCTTATGGAAGAACTCTTTTATAATCCCTGTTCATAAAAAGGGTTGTAAGAACGAAATATCTAATTATAGACCGATTGCGAAGTTATCATGTATACCAAAACTTTTCGAATCCATTATTTATTCTGCTATTGCCCCTATCTGCAAGAGACTTATCTCAACTAACCAACATGGCTTTCTTGCAGCGTTCCACTACTACTAATTTACTAGAGTTCTCTTCTTACACTGTTCGAGGCTTTGTCACTGGCTGTCAAACTGACTGTGTCTATACAGACTTCAGTAAAGCTTTCGACATGCTCTCTCACTCTATTATAGTTCTAAAACTAAAAAAATTAGGCTTTCCGCATGCCCTGGTTATGTGGTTCCAGTCGTACTTAGCCGACAGAACCTACCAGGTTCTATTCCGCGGAGCCAAATCTAAAAACATCGAGGCGTCCTCTGGTGTACCGCAAGGAAGTCATCTTGGTCCCCTTCTTTTTATTTTATCAATCGATGACATTGTTACCCTGCTGAGGCGCTGTAAAATCCTTATTTATGCCGATGACATCAAACTGTACCGCCACATAAGGAGTATCGAGGATTGCAAACTTCTGCAAGCAGACCTAAACACCTTCTATTCTTGGTGTTCCAACAACAACCTGGTCCTTAACATTAGTAAATGTGAGGTCATGACTTTTTGTAGAAAACGTGGCGTTATAACTTACGACTATACTTTTCTCGATAACAAGATCTCCCGCACTAACTCGGTTATCGATCTTGGGGTTAGGTTAGAAAGTAAGTTGGATTTCTCCACCCACATCAATTATATCTCTTCCAAGGGCAATTCAGTCCTGGGATTAATAAAAAGATGGTCCAAGGAATTCAACAACCCCCTTATCACAAAGCACTTGTACATATCTTTAGTTAGGCCTTTACTTGAATACGCCTCCCAGGTATGGTCTCCTTACTACTCCTCCCATGTCGATAAAATCGAATCGGTTCAAAGGAAGTTCGTCCGTTTTGCACTCAGTCACCTCCCGTGGGATGACCCACTTATTCTTCCGCCTTATGTGAACAGACTTAAATTGCTCAACTTGAGCTCTCTCCATAAGCGTCGCGAGGTCGCTGACGTTATATTCGTTCATCGTTTGTTGAATGACAAAGTTGACTCAGGCTTCCTACGAACCCGTACGTCATTTAGAGTGAACAACTACAACCTGAGAGGTCCACCTCTCTTGTGCATTAATTCCTCTAATACCAATTATGGGATGTACGAACCAGTTAACCGCATGCTTATAAATGTTAACAAAAATGCGAGTGTTTTTAGCATTCAAACTAGCGAAGATGTCCTTAAAAGGACTCTTTTTAATGTGGCGTGACTCCTTGTGTGTCCCACGTTTTCATTGTCTTTGCACGCTTCTCTGTTTGATGTTTTGTGCTCTTAAATGTTGCATTGTTTTTTGTTTTGTGTTTGCATGTCTTAGCCGAGCCACTGTGCAGTGGTAAATCTGACCGCGTTTGTGTGCAGGGACCGGACCGGCTCGGTACAGGAGTGCCGGGGAGGGTTGAGAAGGAACCCGCATTTTCGGTCGCATGCTCGTTTTGCGGTGTTTTTTCTTCTTATACCTTTTTTGGTGTTTTCGGCCGGATTCGGTCCCTGCACATAAGCGTTGCCCGTTTCTCCGCCCAGCTGAGAAGTGTACTTCTGAGCTAGAAGATTAACTCGATTAGATATTGAAATGTAAAACAGCGTGGGACTCTCTTCCTATATTTATTAACACCGGACATTTTCGCTAGCGGCCCACGCTTTTTTACATTTCGAAAGGTTGGTTGTTTCCATATTCTGGCTGGAGCAATAAAAACTTTACATTCAAAATTATTTTTTACTTTTAGTTCATTTTAAAATCAAAGCGTATTTTTTAGTTTTTTAAACTATATATTTTTTATTTTCTATTTTTTAGTATCGTCATTTTGTAGAGACCGGCATATTGGATTTAAAATGACGTCACACAGTTTACTGTACTATACTCTTCGTACGCTTTCATTTGATACCCATGCCGAGGGCGTTGTAAAGAAAAAGGTAAAGCGCCATTTTGTGTGGACCGCCATTTTGAATTTGGAATCACGCCACACAGTTCTGTATTCTAATTGTCAGACCCTTTTATTTGATACCCATACCGAGGGTGTTGTAAAGAAAAAGGTAGTCCGCCATTTTGTGTTGACGGCCATTTTGAATTTTGAATGACGCCACAGAGCTAATAGTATTCTACTTGTCATTTCCTCTAATTTGATACCCATATCGGGTGGGTTGTAAAGAAAAAGGTAGTCCGCCATTTTTTGTTGGCCGCCATTTTGAATTTTCTATAACGCCACATAGCTAATTGTATTCTACTTGTAATACTCTTTTATTTGATACCCATGTCGGGGGTCGGAGAGTAAAATTGCAAAATTCGGCCGCCATCTTGGTACCGCCATCTTGATTTTTTTACAAAATGGTCAGATTGCATTGTCACGCGAACTATACATACTATGTGCAAAATATCAAGTTGATCCGTTACCTGGAAGTGGGTCAAAATCAAGTTGCAAGATTTCTTTACATGAAACATACAACATACAACATACAACATACAGGTCAAGCTAATATAAAGCGTATAAAAATGAAACAATATTGTAGTAATTATAAATTAACGATCACATTTCAATTGGCGAGGGTTGGTAGCATTGTCTTAGTTGTGCCCGGCTGTGTCCACTGACATATAGATATGGACTGCTAAATAAGCAAAATCCCATACAAAAAAGTGGCACCAAAAATTATTGTGTTCTCGTTCCCCGTTAAAATCCTATGAAATTTAATCGGTTTTAAAATAAAAAAAACAGTTAAGGGCATGTCAGCGATATCAACATAATTAGAAAAAAATAGACAGGTATAGAGTTTTTTCTTCTTTCTCTCACTTTCGTTATTTTTAAAAGTTCGTTAAACAGAGGGAAAGAACCCTCACATATTTAAAAAAAATACACTTATTTAACGAAAAAACTGCTACTAAATAAAAAATAATTATGGAAAATTGAAGATGTATGTTATCTTATTACTTATTTTCCTCTAAATTCGAAAAAAAATTGTTGTTTACATAGAAAAGGTCTTCTTCTGGAGAAAAATGGTGCCCATTGAAAGTTGTCAATTAGCAGTCCTTACCTATATGACAGTGGCTGTGTCTAGCTATGTCGTTGATGGAACAGTTCTGTGTCGGTCACAGTGTAACACTGTGTCTCTCTGTGTCTAAATGGAAGTAAATGGAAGGCACCCACAGTTATCCCAAAATTACAAAAAGCAAAAGTGAGCGAAAAAAAAAGAAAATTATTTTCAAAAAATAGAAAGAAAAAAGTAAAACAAAAATAAAATTGAAATATAAAAAAAACAATCAATAAAAATTAATATTCAGACGCATGCAAAACTCCTCGGCGCTGGCTGGTTACTCCAAATTTCCTATGATGCTCCTGAAGTAGAGGCTGGGCTGACGGCGTCGTTCAGGTCGAGTGCTGACGTAAATAATTTAGGCGGCTCATTTTTCCGCAACATATACTTGCCCCGATGAGTGAAAGCAGTAGAAGCAATATTCCTTCGTTGGAGCTGACACGCGGTCTGGAGGATGTCGTTGTTTTTAGCCGTCAAGCTTTCATTTATGTGAATCACTCTGTCAGAGGCAAAGCCCATGTTTAGATATTTCAAAGAGGTCCGTGCTGGCGACTTTTTCGTAGGAACTCTAACTGCTGGTTGACTGACGGGAATTTAATAATCAGCAATGAGCTTGCCTTTCTTACATTGCCAGCCTGGGACTCTAGCCGTCGGCGTGTAATGGTCGAAAAACATTAACGTAAGGCGTTAGTTCATGTCCAATGGTGGAGGCGAGCTGATCTAAAATCTGCCTCGGCTTGTCGTTGTCGGTGGTAGGAACACCTCCAACGACCACATCTTTGAGCCTTGATTGCCGCCGTAGGTCATTGGATTATGCTGCCACATCATGTTGTACGGACTCTACATCATCTTTAGTTGAACAACATCAAAAGATAATCTCTTTTTACTAATTCTTTTTCTATATTTTTAAATATTTCTGACTTCTTATACAGTTCTACAGGGTGCGCCAGAGAAACTTACTTATTGGAAAGGTCAATAAAAACAACACAAGTACTTCAGTTATTGTTTTAAATTTTTTTTATTTTAGAATACAATATCCCAATTTTTTTTTCATGCAGTCTTGAAAATGACATCGGATAAATAGCTGGCGCACCCTGTATCAAAATGATGAAGGGAATTTTGTTCCTGCATTATCCAAGTTAAATTTCCACTGTTATTACAGCCGTGTTTTTTTAATGAACTATATAGGTCTTCGATCCAGTTCATTTAAAAAACGACAAGGGAAATTTCACTAAGCGCCATCTTCAGTTCTTTAAATATATTAAAATTAATCCGAAGTTGCGTGTCAGTAAACAACTGTTACACGAATCCCCCTCTAGAAAATAATAAATAAGTTTCTAAAAAATAAATTATTTGTTTCCTCATGCCTTCAAATTTGCTCTCGCCAGTTCTATGTTGTTTTTATTTTAAATGACGATTTTCCGACAGCCGGTAAGTATGCTACATTCCGAAAAGAAAGGGAAATTTTGAAATGTCCGAAGACCTGGATAAAAACCTGGATAAAACCTGGGTTTTCAGATTTGTATGGGGAAGAACTATATAGTTCATTAAAAAAACACGGCTTTATATTCTTAATACAAAAAAAAATAAACGCGCTACTAAAACACCGAACACAAAACTAACGCCGAAGGCAGACTTCACGGATGGTAAACAAACAGAACACATGCCATTTCAACCCAATTTCAACTCAACACGCGTTTATGAGGCGAAATATCGACGCGACCAAGGTAGGAAAGCTCAGTTGGGTTGAGTGGACCTCGTTTCAACTCGACCCCCGTTTATGACTGGGTTCAACCTGGGTTGATCCTAGTCAAAAACGGGGTAGATATTTCGCCTCATCTATAAATGAGAATTTCACACAACAATTTTAGGTTATGTTGTGATGTCAGTTCAACTTTGTTTTAACCCAAAGTGAACTCAACTCAACATCTACCCCGTTTATGATAAGGGTGAAAAGTTTAGTCGGGGTTGAGTTGAAATTTCAACCATGTCGAGTTGAGTTCACTTTGGGTTGAAATAGAGTTGAACTGACATCAAAACATAACCTCGTTTTGTTAATTTTTTTTTATATTTTTAAATATTTCTTACTTCCTATACAGTTTTCCATCAAAATGATGAAGGGCCTGCATAGTTTTTGTTTCGTTATGTTCCCAAAGATTTCTTTTAGCCCCCCAGTAGCACGCTTTGTGCAAATTTTGTGCAAACATGCAAAACATTTGCACAAAAATTGTTCAAATCTAACTCCGAAATATCCAGAATTTTTTGGAAATTTTTTTTTGTGTTCGAAATTTTATAGAATCTCACCAAATTTTTAATATTGGTATGATTGATTTATCTATGAAGTTATGGCAAACTTTTATTTTGGATAGTTTGTAGCCAGGGCATTGGCCATTTAAACTTTCAATTTATAAGTTCATTTTCAGAAAAAAAATAATGCAAAACATTTGCACAAATAATTCTAGATATTGCGGAGTTAGATTTTAGCAAATTTTGTGCAAAACCTTTGCATCACGGTATACAGAAACAAGGTAATGTAATGGAGAAATGTCATTTGATTGCTGACGTCACTTGGCACGCTCTTCCCATATAAAATTGGAGTTGTGTTGTTGTTTCTACATTAGTGCTGACGTCACTTGGCACGAAATTTCTACGATATTCGAAGCTGTCAGTCTCTGTTACATTACCTTGTTTCTGTATACCGTGCCTTTGCATAAAGTGTTGCTACTAGGGCCATTGCTGAAATTAAATTTCCACTTTTATTACATATATATAATCTTATATATTAATAGGCAAACAAAAAGTTTGCACACGCTAAGGCTTTTTTGTTCGTGGACCGATTTGGTTTAAATTTTCAGAAAATGTTCTTTTTATGGCATAGTTTTGTAATAAGGAATTTCAACGAAATCGATTCACGAATAAAAAAGTTATAGCGATTTTAATTTTTCGAATTTTAAAAAGCCGTTGGAAAATTTGAATTTTTTTGTGAGCATCAACGTAGAACTGAGTAGCCTACGATTGACACAAATGCCGCAGTGGCGGTTCCTCTTTGGAAGCAAAGGAAGCACTGCTTCCCTTGACCAAATAGGCAACTTCATAAAAAATTAATTTAAATATATTAAGATTAATCAAAAACAAAATCTTAATATATTTCTTCATCTGGAAACACTAAGCAAGCAATGTACAGATTTTTTTATAATTAATTTTTTTTTTTTAATTTTTTTAAAAAATTTATTGAGCTTCGTTAATTATTGACAGTTCTTACAAATGTGACATTACAGATTTTTTTATATAAAATGTACAATTCATACTACTGTATACAAAGAATAAAGCCTCGGCCACGATACGAGCGGAGAGCGGTAGAGCGGCAATACTAAAGTGCCGCTCACCTCTAATCCGAGACATTAAATTTTTCTGGTGCCGCTCGCCGCTCTTAAAGCCCAAAACAGAATGAATGCAGAAACTTCGACTTTGACTTCACCGTTGCAGTAAAGTCGAATTTGCTGCACAGCGCTAACACATTCATTTCAGAACTTCAAAGTCTATAATTTGACAGATAGAATTTACAATTGCGATCACCATTTAATAACATAACAAAAATTATAAATTTTAAAAAATTTACCAATTTTTTTTTTATTGTATGACTTTTACGTATATTACCTGCAATTATTAAGTTTTGCATACGATAAACTCAATCAATTTAAATTTTCTAATTTGGCTACAGTGGCAAAATTGAAATGTTGTGTTGGTGGGGCTTATTCTCCAAATCGTTTCACGTGAAAAAAAATGTTCACTTGCAATTCACTTCATGTGATTGAGTCTATTCTGTGATTCACATGATTCGAAAAAAAAGTTTCACCTGGAACAAGTGGAACTGAAACTGTCATAGGGAAAGTGTCAATCGTTATAAAAATAAGAAAGTTGTATTTTTGGAGTAACTTGTTAAAAGATCAATAGTTTTTTTCGGTTTTAACATGACAAGTGCAGAATTGTGGTTTAGCAGTAGCAATAGTGATAGCAGTGATGACTTGGAAATAATATCCTTACGACGTCGCAAAATAAGAGACAAAGCAAATCCTTTAGAAATGGGAAATCAACAGTGAGTGGATTTTGTATTCAAATTTAAGTAACCTATGTGTAATTACGACTACTGTCTCCTGCAACAGGTTTCGTGCATATTATAGGATTTCAAAAGATCTCTTTAGATATCTTATAGAAAAAATGGAAGAGAAGCTCACGCCTTGCATTGCTGCCAATTCCGTATCAAATGTAGTTAAACTAACGGCTTGCTTACGTTTTTTCGCTGAAGGAGCTTACCAAAAGGGTGTAGGGAATGATTTGTATGTTGGCTTGGCTCAGTCAACATTTTCCAAGTGTCTATCGGAGATGCTGGAATTTTTCGAATCAGAAATTTGCCCTAACGAAATAAAATTTCCTACTTCTGAAGAAGAAATCAATTCTATAAGGATTTCTTTTTACAACAAGACCGGATTTCCTGGGGTCGTAGGATGCGTCGATGGCACACATGTAAGGATTTTTCCACCACCTCACGACGTACAGCATTTATACTATAATAGAAAAGGCTTTCACAGTCTAAACGTCATGTTAGTAAGTCCTTTATATTGGTAATATATTAAATTTGTTTTTAAATGTTATTTTTCCATCTAGATCTGTGACCACAATTTAGTTGTGAGATATGTGGACGCAACTCACCCAGGATCATGCCATGATTCCTTTGTTTGGAATGGTAGTTTTATAAATAAGAACTTACGAGACAAATATGTTGGTGGTGATAGGGGCAACTGGATTTTAGGTAAGCGGTCTCTTATCGTTAATTCCCATTACTAATTAAGTGGTTTCTTGCAGGAGATGCAGGTTACCCTTTGAGACCCTATCTGATTACTCCTTATAGGGCATCAGATGATTTAAGGAAATCACAATTCAATAGGACGCTCTGCTTGGCGCGCATATATGTTGAAAGGACAATTGGTGTTATTAAAAACTCATTTCGTTGTTTGATGAGTCAAAGATCTCTCCATTATAAACCGGAGAAAGCCACACAAATAATAAATGCAGTGTGCGCTTTACACAACTTGCGTATTAAATTTAATATGGATCTACAAGAATACCAAGAGGAATTACCAGTGAATGAACACGCAAATCAATTAGTAGATGAACCTGAAGATGAGCTGCTTGATGCAGGAAGAAGAGTTAGGGATGAAATTATGGATTCAATTACACATATATGAGAAGTCTCTAAATTAAATAAAGTCTTACTAAATTAAGTTCTAACTCTTTAATATATTGCAAAACAAATTTAATAATTAGTAAATTAGTATTTCATTTGAATTTTAAATAAAAACTTAACTTGTTAATGAACACTTCATATATTAACACAACTTAAAAACTTCATTCGACTTTTAAAATTAATGGAAATGAAATCACTCGAGCAAATCTATACGTTCTAATTCTACTTCTAATTTGCGTTTTTGTAAGTTGAGAATTTGTATCTCAACATTTTCTTTATTAATTTGCCTTTTTTCTTTCCGTTCTTTGTATGCTTTTTCGAATTTAATTTTTTTTTCTTTCGAGTAGTATGTCCTCCTGTAATATTTTTCTATGTCTTTCATGGAGTTAGATATTTTCTCCAATAAAAATGTTTGCTTATCAAGAAGTGCCTTCCTGTATCTCTTTCCGCTTCCTGTTGGCATGACATTTGATGTTTTCATTGTGGAGGGGGCTGGAGGATCCTCAGGAGTATCGCGCTGTTCTATAGCTGCAGGATCGTCACGTTCAGGAAAAGAATCTTCTTGTTCAAAAGTTTTGCTTTGTTCGGTCAATATGTTATTGCGTGTAGCAACAGATACTTCTGACGAAGTACCTGCTTGACTAAAGGATTCCGGGCAATTTTCTATTAATTGACGTGCAGGGGCTTCTGCTTCAGGCAATCCAAATACTCTTCCTGATGGATTGCACACTTTCTCTAAATCAAGCAAATGAATTGCCTTTTCTTCATATACAGAGAAATGGTGAAGTTTGTTGGGGCCGCCGCCTGTTGAATTAAATTCTCTTCTATTTTCTTGCAGCTTTTTCTTTAAATTCAACTTAAAGTCATTCCACACCTACCAATTTTACAATAAATTTACAGTTCCTTATACAAATAGCAGTTTACCTTTTGCCACTCGGTATCTTTCCTAGTTGGGGGCCCAAGACTGTTTAAGCGCACTGTAATCTCCTTCCATATTTCCGCGTATCTTTCTTTGGCCATAAAATTTTCGGAATACTTCTGCCCTTTTGCTACATGTTTGTACTTTTCCATTTCACCCAAAAGCACATCAAACTGTTTTCTCTTCGTAATTTTTCTGCACACAAAAAGAATAATTATCGGAAAGTTTAAAATTTGAGTAAATAATTTTATAAATATAAAATACTCACTTCTTTGCTGCCATTTCGTACATAACTGCCGTAATACCACTTCGTAATAGGATCTTCCACTTGGAAAAATTAGGTGAAACACTTAATCACCTCACAACGAAACTATTCACCTCAGGGGATTGCCAGAATAGAATATGGATGAAGGTTCCACATGAGAAATGAAACATGTGAAACCATTCGCACTTGTCGACTGCCAGAATAGTATTTTTGGAATGTGAACATTTTTTCATGTGAAACGAATTGGAGAATAAACCCCGGTAGTTCTGAAACTTTTGCAGCAACTTTTAAAATTTTCAAAGTCGAAGTCGGCGCAAAGTTTACTGCAACGTTTACTGCATTGATTCTGTTAACTGAACGTGAGTACTATAGAAAATGTATGAAACTGTCAAAATGCAAAGTTGAAGTCGAAGTTTCTGCATTCATTCTGTTTTGGGCTTAAGCCTCGGCCACGATACGAGCGGCGAGCGGCGAAAAGTGAGCGGCGAGCGGCACCAGAAAAATTTAATGTCTCGAATTAGCGGCGAGCGGCAATTGAGCGGCACTTTAGTATTGCCGCTCTACCTATTAACGCTCCCCGCGCGTATCGTGACCGGATTTGAGCGTTTTCCATATAAAAAAATACAAACTAAAACTCAGAATCGCCGCCCTGCCGCTCACCCTACCGCTACCCGCACGCCGCTCGTATCGTGGCCGAGGCTTTGTCGTGGCCGAGGCTTAGAATAGGGAAGATAAGGAACCGAAGATAGCGTACATGTATACGGATTGGAGGGAAGCACTTAAATTCAAGAACCTCTCGCTCTAAAAGAAAAGAAACAACCATATGTTCATAAGTGTCAGATAACTTTTGTCTTTGACAGTTCTGTTCGCGCTTGAAAAATTTATAAGATTTCTCCATAAAAATTAAAATTATAACAAGAAGTTCTAGTTTTTTTGCAAAGTGACAATACTGTGCGTGATAAACATTAGTGTGTATAAAATGAAGTGCGCTGTAAAAGGTTGTTTGGAGAGAAGACCGCGAATGAAGGGAACTGGGAGCATTCGCTATCATCAGTAAGTAATTTTTATGAATTCATGAATATCAAGTATAGAGTTTATCCTTCCAATTCAAAGAATAAAGTGTCTCGTTGGATATTCAGTTGTTTTTTTGGAAGTTCGAGCAAATTTAACGCCAATAAAACAAATTAAAAGTGCAGTTTTGCTCTAAGAAAAAAAATTGACTGCAACAACAAAATACACAGCGGATATTAGACAGCGGCGTACCGAAAATCAAATTTTTGGTTTAATTTTATATTTTTTTAATTTATTTTTATACAAACTTAATGTTTCAGCTTTCCGGCAAAATCTGAAATGAGGAATAAATGGCTGCATGCAATTGGAAGGACTGATTTGGTTGTAACCCGGTATGATTGCGTGTGCTCCAAACATTTTCAGCCAAGTGATGTGTTCTCATCAGGAAGATTGCTGAAAAGCGCAATCCCTTCTGTGGCTATATGCGTTGATAATCTTGAAAACGTACAGTATCTGAAACTATATGATTGGTTATATATTAAATTGGTTATATACATTACAGGAATGCGCTGACGATAGTATCAATCGCGGTGTAGGCGAAGGTACCAGGAAAGCAATACTTTTGGAGAACCAACAGCCTGGCGAAGGTACCAGGAAAGCAATACTTTTGGAGAACCAACAGCCAATGGTAATAAAACTAATTTTAGAGTATTGCATAAAGTTAGACTTATTTATTTTAAAGTATCTACAAATATTTGCTTATATTTCCATACATTACAGGAATGCGCTGATGATAGTATCAATCGCGGTGCTGGCGAAGGTGCCAGCAAAGCAATACATTATTATACATTACAAGAATGCGCTGATGATAGCATCAATCGCGGTGCTGGCGAAGGTACCAGCAAAGCAATACTTTCGGAGAACCAGCAGCCAATGGTAATAAAACTAATATTAGAGTATATTGCATAAAGTTAGACTAATGAAATTATTTGAATAGATTACTGAATGGCGAGGACAATTTTCATCACCTGGCTCGGAAGACTTCACAGAAAGTGAAAACAAAAAACAGAAGGAAATTAACGCTGGACAGTTATCGCCCATATTTGAAAACGTCAACATTTTGGAGGTTGAGTTTAAAAATTTGAAAATTTTAATATTTATATTTAATATTTGTTAAATTTAGAATCAAATGGTTATCGAGGAAGTCCCAAGCGTTCAATCTCCAGAATCATCCACGGAAAAAGAAATGGTAAGGAAGCAAAGGATTTGTTTGTTTTCATCGCTTTAATACATTTCTTTACGGTTTGTAGATTGTAGAAGGACTTTTTACTAGTCCCAAAGCAGGTCCCAGCTACATTCGGAAGAAAACTTCTGCGCCAACAACGAAAAGGCGAATGAATCTTCAAACTGCACTTCTTTCAACCCAAGGAGATTTATCAACGTCTCCAACTTCTGCAAAAGCTCGTTTGCGTATGAAAGTGAGGACTTTAAGAGGTAATGTTAAAGACAAAAATATAAAAATTAAAAGATTAAATCAAAATTTAAGAAGAAAATCCCGAAAAATTTCAAAAGTGCAAGATGTTTTGGACACATTAAATAAAAAAAATTTTATCAATGAAGAGCATAACAGTATGCTTTTGGAATTATCGGGATTTTGTTCTGAAATTTTTGAAAGGCAATTTTTAAAAAAAAGATCTAAGCCGCTTCCTAAAGTTTATTCGCCAGCCCTTAGAGCGTTTGCCTTAAATTTGAATTTTTATTCCCCAAAGGCATATATTTTTGTAAGGGAAACTTTTGATTGCTGTTTGCCTCATCCACGTACTCTTTGTGGGTGGTACAAAAACACAAACTGCGAACCAGGTTTCACAGCCGAGGCCTTTGTTGCCCTCGGGAACGTGGTTGTTGAAGCCAAGAAGAGCGATAGCGACATAATATGCAATTTAGTTTTTGATGAAATTGCTATTCGTAGTCATGTCCAATGGGATGGGAAAAAATCATACGGGTTTGTTGATTTTGGTAATGGTGAACAATCGGATGTGAAAGCAACGCAAATTCTAGTGTTCATGCTTGTTTGCATTAACAGAAGCTGGAAATTACCTATCGCGTACTTTCCTATCACCACTTTGACAGGGCAACAAAAAGCTAATTTAATTACACTTTGTGTTCAGAATATTTCAGACACAGGAGTTCATTTAACAGGCCTTACTTTGGATGGCGCTTCAACCAATCTGACGGCTTGTAAGATTTTAGGTTGTGATGTAACTGCCTTGTCGCAGGAAAATTTTTTTTTCAGAGTGGATGATGATCAGGATATTCTTGTATTGCCTGATGCAGTTCATTGTTTAAAATTAGTTAGAAATCTTTTTGCTGAACTATCTCCGATCTTGGATGAACAAGACGAAGAAATTGACTGGAAATTTTTGGAAAGATTACAGTCTTTACAAGAGAGTGAAGGTCTTCATTTAGGGAATAAATTAAGACGCGCTCATATTCATTTCGCCCGCAACAAAATGAAGGTTCGGTTAGCAGTGCAATCCCTAAGTAAATCTGTTGCAGATTCAATTGATTTTTGCCGTGAAGAGTTAAAACTTCCGGAGTTCCAAAACAGCGAGGCCACAACCAAATTCATTAGAATTATAAATGATATGTTTGATGTGTTTAATAGCCGTAAACTATATGGCAATCAATTTAAACAAGCACTTTGCGAAAACAACATTAATTTATTGCAAAACTTTGCGGAGAAGACTTGCAATTACCTTAAAATGCTTAAATTTCCAAATGGCCCGTTTGTAGTTAATCATAAGAGAAAAACAGGTATCATCGGCTTTATAGTCCTGTTAAAAAATCTTACACCCTTGTATGAAAATTTCATTGATAAAAAAATGCTGCTGTACATTCCGACGTACAAGTTAAACCAAGACCACTTCGAATTATTTTTTTCATCCATTAGAACACGCTTGGGCTACAACAATAACCCCACAGTCAGACAATTTCTATCTGCTTATAGACAGCTTCTTATACACTGTCAAATCAGGGAAAAGGGTATAGGAAACTGTATTCCTCTCGAGGGAATTAATATTTTAAAATGTTCACCATTGCCAACAATCAACACCATCAATGAACTCAATAATACTAGCGAAAGATCCCTCTTGGTGGATGACATAGAGGAAAGCTCCACCTGTAGTGTTAATATACCGGAAGATACTTTTTTGCGGGATCACGACTACTTGTCCAATCCAAATATACTCACTGAATACACTAATCATGTAGTAAAATACATTGCGGGATATGTAGTGTTTTCAATTAATAAGTGTTTAAAATGTGCCCTTTGCTTACAAGCACTTGATGGAGACTATAGCAAAAATACTTTGATTGCATATAAGAGCTATGGTTATCTGAAATTTCCGTCAAATTCAGTAGTGCTAATTTGCGAGCAAGCCGAAAAGGAAATAAGGCTGCAACTTACATTGAATGAGAATATTGTAAATTCAAAGATGCATCAGCAGATTCTCATAAACGTTCAAAAACGACTTCTGCGACAAAACTTATTCGAAGAACTTTCGGAGCATTTTGTTGAAGGTAACCATTACAGCCTGCTTAGAAAGCTGATAATTGAAAAATATCTTAATGTAAGGTTTCATTTTATTGCAAAAAGTGCCAGCCGAAAGGATTCAATTAGAAATTTGTACACTCGCTTAATATTGTTTCAAAATATGTAAACAAATCTCCCAGAATCTCCCAATTGTTGCGGGTTCCAGTGTAGGGCCTGTTTGGCTACATTTTCGTTTTCGCGTCGCAAGGTGTGGCCAATCCAATTCCATTTCCTTCGCCTGATTTGGTCGTCTATCCTTTCTTGGCTGGCACGGCGCCATAGTTCTTCATTTGTGATTCTTTCGTCGGATTTAGCCTTAAGCCCGCCGAACTACTTTCTGTTGCCAAATTGTTTAACAGGTTCTTCAAGTCCTAGTGTCTGTGGGCCAGCAAACCGATATCATCTGCGTAGTCGAGATCCTTAAGAATCCCCACTGTATGCCACGTGTTGTGCTATCTATGGCGCTGACAAGGATGTCGTTTATTACTATAAGAAAGAGTAATGCCAAAAGTAGGCGTGTCCTGGTTCGAAAAGCAAAAGTCGTCGTCGTGTTGTCCATCCGGTTCCAAGGCAATGTTTGCCGATTCGTAGCAATGGTGTTTTTTATGGGAGCGGGTTGCTAACGCTCAGCCCAACCGACTTAAAACTCTGTTTTATGGCGCAGAAAACTCCCCATTCCACCGTCTCCCCTTAGCTCCTTCCGAAGAAGTACCCCAGGGGACACCGCGGGGAGGTAGGATTAGAAATTGCTCACAGAGCTGCTAGGTGCTCGTCTGCAGTGACTCTTCTCTGGTTTTGGCAGAAGTGACAAATCGGGTGCTACCCCTTCAGAGGTGTTTCTTTGTTAGCCGTTCGCCCCCCAAATAATAATTTACTAATTACTTATTTCTTTAATTTATGTTTACACAAAAATGTGTTCGTTATACGCTCGTGTAGAACCACCCGTTCATATTGCAAAATCTAGTTTGTACCTTTATATGTATTTAAATAATTTTATTCGCAATAATGAACAATAACAATTATTTCGTTTACGTCTTGTAACTTTTAACTATTAATATATTCATTTTAACGCTGTTCATATTGCAAAATCTAGTTTGTACCTTTATATGTATTTAAATAATTTTATTCGCAATAATGAACAATAACAATTATTTCGTTTACGTTGTTTAACTTTTAACTATTAATATATTCATTTTAACGCTGTTCATATTGCAAAATCTAGTTTGTACCTTTATATGTATTTAAATAATTTCATTCGCAATAATGCATTTTTATTTCGTTGCCCCTCCCGGTTTTGGACTACATCTGACGCCGCCAATGCCCATCTTCCGCACCTATACTAAGGCGGTGGTGTGCATATGTGTTGCCGAAATGCTTCCCCGATTCCAATTAATTGCGCTTCCTTATCTTCTCTATTCTAAGGGCCGAGGCCTAACATAACGTAGAGAAGCTTAATATCTCCAGCTTTCTTTGGCACCGAAAATCAACGTGAAAAGTCCAACACATTCAATTCAATTGAACTCACACTCTCGCAAAGGTTTGCGTTGATACAGGTCCCTGAGAAGCTGAACTAAACGCAGCTTCTTCGGAGCCGAATACCGGGATATGAGAAGGCGAACATAGACAAATTTTCTCTATCCACCATATTCTCTTGTTTTCTTGGTTTCGTTTTCTGGTCTTCTGCTCTGGTTTCGCCTGCTGTGGAGTTGCTCTTGAAAATTTTGCTTCGAAATTTGTTTTGACTCTTAATATGAATTTTCGTTTGAGTCAATAAAAAAAGAGATCGATGATGGGTGAACTTTCTCTTTATTCTAATGGTGTGGCAGGAGGTGTGTATTGAAGAAGCTGAAAATTTGTAGCTTCCATTTGTTTTTTATGATTCTCTTTAATGATGATTTAAAGGGATAGAGAGAGATTATTTTTTTGAATTGTGTTATACAGTGGCGAACAAAAGTCAACGTACACCATATAAAATAGCGAAAATTCGTTTACTATAGCATAAAAAAATTGTGATATTACAAAATAAATAAGTATAGATGTTTTCAAATGCCGTGACATTTGACGCATGTTGGGGTAAAAAGCTCTTAAAAATGTTTAAAAGCTGGAGATAATTTTTCTTCCTCTCTATTGAGAAATTAAGCTCCAAAATAGGAAGCCAAAGGCGCACGCAAAAGAATTGTCAGCAATTCCCATATACTTTCTGACAACTTGTTGCAAATATTACGACGACTCTGTCTTTTTATTAGAGCTTCTGTATATACCACCGTGGCTTAAAAAATCTCAAACGAAAAACGAAATTTATATTTTCCTATTTGAATAATTGATAGAAATTTGAAGATCGAAGATAAATATTTCTTAACCCTAAGTAAAATAAAAATGCGAAGAAACTATTTTAAACATAATTTATTCAAAAGGAAACACTTTTATAATTAAAATTGAATTTTTTTTTCTTATAATTTTGTGAACCATTGTATATTGTAAAAAGTGAGCGAAAATTGACTCCTCCTCCTCCTTATCAAATCACTTGCTGTCATTTAATCAATCGCGACTGCGTTTTGCTAATTTTACAAATTATGAATAAAAAGCGTCCTTTTTTATATATTTTTAATTTTCAGGTTTTTGTATTTTACATACATATTTGCTACAGAAATAATTTGTAGCAATTTCTATTAAAAAATACGCAATTTGGGTTTTTAATACTTTGATACTAGGATTGTTGACGTTTTCGGCCAGTCGCATGCGCTTCTGCCAGGGGAGGTTACGTTGCTTGCGGCTGCGGAGAATACACAATTTATGAATGAAAATGCTCATGAATTTAAAAAAGGATTTTCAGCATTTTTTTTTAATTATTATAAATTTAGGGATGAGAAATATTTCTCATAATTATAATAAAATTATGCTTATTATGATGGATAGATTTACTTGGTTGCGCAGGGTTTTTACATGTATTTAAAAGCTCTGCTCAATACATATAAAGATAACTTAACTTTATTCATTCGGCATGCGCGCATCCCTTCCCAAATAATTTTGTTGAGTTTTTTCTGCGTTTGTTGCGTTTTTAAATGAAAAGAGGGGAAATGATAGAACAAAATTTATAAAATTTGGCAACGAGGTGCGCAGAACTGTTCGAATTTTTTGTGTCACGGAGTTTGAAAACATCTATACAATCCCTCTGTACAAAAACATTATATTGAAATTGCATAATGAAATTGTTTCTACAAAAAATAATAATAAAAATTTTTAAGTGTACGTAGACTTTTGTTATTTGTGAATTCTGTATATTTCACTTTTTTGTTATTTTTTTTGTAGAAATAATTTATTATGGAATTTCAATAAAATGTTTTGATACGTATATTGTGATATCACAATTTTTTTCAATTTTTAAAAATAAAATAAAAATACGAATTTTCGCTATTTTGTATGGTTTACGTTGACTTCTGTTCGCCACTGTATGTATATCTTACTATATTATTTTTTATTATATTAAAATAAAAAGAATATAGATTGGTAGTACGGGTTTCTACTTTTTGCATGGGGTTAATTAGTTAATTCGTTTTCAAATTTGTTATTTTTCAGTTTTTCTAATTAAAGCCGCCGATACCTTTACTTTTATCGCTCGCGGGGTACATTAGCTTTGACGCCCTACGCATTGCTTCCCTTATCCTGAACCTTACGAACCGCCACTGAAATGCCGTTTCAGTGAAGCGAATGAGAAACAGAGAAAAACAAGCGTTTGTGTGGATTTTTGGCGGCATAACTGACATAAAAAAACTCGGTCACTTTGTGCGTGCATTTTTTTTATACTCTTTTGTGTATAGTATTATTGTGTAAGGGGCTGCCGTTCGTTTTTTGGAGAGTGAAATCAAGTGCAAAGAGATAGAATGCATTTATTATTTGAATTGAATTTAATGAGGCAAGTTGCAATGTTATTTTTTTCAATATTTTAATTTTTGATGCTTTAAGTGATTTTCTTTTAATTTTATTTTGTAGTTTTTTGTTTTTATTGCTTATTAATAATTTGTTTGTATTTTTTTCGCGTTTTATTTTTGAAATGCCAAGTCAACGGCGTGGACATAGCCGAATTTAAATTCGAACAAAGGGTGAATTTTATTTAGTAATTTTTCGGTGACCGAATTTCGGTAACGGGCGTCCCTACTAGTTAATATAAAACAATAAACGCGCTACAAAAACACCGAACACAGCTTCTTGCATTCCACCCTCACTGGATGATGTTCGTGAAGCAATTCCATTTCCATTATTTTAAAGACAAACATAGCCCTGGGCTTCTTTAAAATAATTATTAAAAATTTTATAAATTACAAAATTTTGTTGTCATCCATGTTGTCAAATGAAATGCGTGAATTGTATTTTGGCACACTTTGTAATTTCGAAGTGTCCGTGGTGAAAGTAGCAAATTCGGAATTGCAACTTGGCACCCACCCTTAGTAGTCAAATATTCTAACATTCATATGTATGCAGATGATGTGCAGCTTTATCTCCCTGCGCCAAGAGATCAAATACATATGTGTATGGAAAAGCTTGCTGCTGACTTACGTAATAGGGCATTTTCTACCCACACATACAAGACAGCCGCAAGGCACACAAAGTTTTGAGAGCTGATATTTCTCATACATTTTGTTAACTTGGCGGAATTTTCTTAGTTTTTTCTAATTTATCATTAATTTATTCAATAGAAAGTAAGTTTTATAACATCAAACTAATTCAGCAATTGAAAATTATTTTTATGTCATGTAATTTATATTACCAGTGCCTAGTATTTGTGCCGTAGTTTGATGTAGTAAGCGGGGTGACCGGGACAACGAAAAAATTTTCAAATTTCCGAAAATTTATAAAAGAACCGAGAAAAGGGTATCATTATTGTCAAAATTAAAGCAGGAAAAGTGGTTAGCGGCTCTTAAACGAAAAGATTTAAAGGCGTGGATGTTTTGGTTAAGAATTTCCAGTTTTGGCATTTTTACTGCCCAAGTACTGGATCCATCCTGCTTTGAAGCTTTTATATCCCTTCAAACCGTTAAAAGCTCTAAAACTTTCTCTGCTATAAGCACTTTGCCGATCTATTAAATATTCTACGATATCAAAATAATGCACATTTTTTGGCAAAGCACTTCGAGAGAAATTGTTATCATTCAATTTATACAGATACAGGCCATCGCAATAATTTCCAATTTTACACTCATACCCGTTTTGAACACTACAATAAACAGAAACGAAAGCACTTAATCAAAAGATGAACTGGTATTTAGATTTCATATTAAAAATGTGAGCTGTTATTTCACATTTTATTTTCTAAAAATAACTAATATTGAGTTTTTTCCAATAAAAATATTACCTACTCCACACTTTCCCTATTCATCTTGCCGGCCTGTCATCGTGTGTGTGCCTTGCGGCTCTCCAATACATTGCCATTGGGCCTATTCACACAGTGCACATTCATGGCGCCTAAAACCGGTTTTATAGATGAGAGAAGGAAGGGAGCGGAAGAACTTAACGAAACATTTTTCACGCAAAACTTAACGCGTGAAAACAACCACACATATAAAAAGTTACTTCTATCTCTTGCATTCTTTAGCTCTGTTTTTCTCTTACAAGTAAATTTCTTCTGCAATACATTTAAATGCTCCTGTATAGCATTCAAATTTACTACACTCATTTACGCCCCGTCTGAGTTGCTAGGAGTTGAATAAAACCGGTTTTACTCACCACAATTATGGCAGCGTGTGAATATGCCCATTTGATGACGTGTCAGAAAATGCCCTATGTATCCTACTGGAGCGCGTTCAAAAACCTTACTATGGTTAACTATGGTAAACTTTTGTCGTTCAAAAACTCCGTGGTTAACTACAACATAACCACGAGCATAACTTTTAGGCGTTCAAAAACTCTTGTGGTTAACCATGGTGTAGTTAAATTATAACCCTGCTCGCGGGCATGGTTAGCGATAGTTAAGAAGAAGAAGAATGAAAACATCTCTGACAGTTGTTTTAATTTTAATCACATGAACAAATCAAAGTGGGATTTGTGGGATTACTACAAATAATAATTAATAAAATAATTGAAGCAATTAGCGGGGGTTATTTTTTGGAAAATTTTGAATTTATTTTTTTTTCTTCTTCTTTAACCTGTAGTTAAGCACGGTGCGTTCAAAAACCTCCATGGTTAAACATAAACTTTCGTGGTTAAGTGAAGTGATGCAGCATAACCACAGCTTACCTCGTGGTTTACCATAGTAAGGTTTTTGAATGCGCTCCTGGTCGACATTAAATTTACTGCAGCTAAATCCTGCGAAGTCCCAGTGTATTTTTTTCTCTCACTCTACTACTGTTTGTCCTGACTTCTCTGCTATCGCGTTAAACTCGGTTCCTCTTGTTTGCGTTGATAAAGCTAGAAATCTTGGGGTGGTACTGAATAGCAGCATGACCTGCTGCGATCACATTCAGCCTGTTTCTTTACGAAATCCCGGGATGCCTGTGATCCCAATTCATGTTTCTTTGCTTTCTCGGGATCATTTCCCCTCCATCCCAAAGAGCCAGAGGTCTGGACTTCTGGCGGCGTGGATTAAATGAGAAATGTCAAAAGGTGACAGTTCTCAGCTAAGGTGACAGTTCTCAATTTTCAACATCAATTGATTTAATAAAAGATATTCGTGTTTCGAGGCAATAGTTCAAATAATAAATAAATTGAAGTGTTGTGTTATCGAAACAACAGTGAAAATAATAATTAAATTGAAGTTTTTTGTTATCGAGACTATTAATGCAAATAAATAAATAGTTCTTCTTGGATTTCTCAATCATCCCAGAAAGCATTTCTTTACTTTGACAGTTGTATCCCCACCCTTTAACAAAAACTCGGGATCCCAGGGATCCCGGGATTTAGTTAAGAAACACACTTATTAGTTTCATTGTTGGTAAAACCTACGGACTCCTGTCGAAGTTTCGTTACCACTGTGGTTTGCTGAAAAGGGCTGTGCGTATGAATCTGCTAAAAACCTTACTACTATCTCTTCTAATGCATGGCCTTTCCATCTTTCCCTCCCGATTCTTCTTGCGCCCATAAGCTTGACGTAGCATTTAATGATTGTGTACGTTTTGTTTATAAGTTACGCCGATTCGACCACATTTCACCTTACTTGAACTCCGTTTTGGGCTGCTCTCTAAGTGACTATCGTGAGTATAGGCTCCTGCGGCTGTTTCACAATATCCTACACGAGCGCAAACCTCCATACCTCAACCAGTTTATGCAGCTTTCGCAATCCCTCAGAAATAATAATTTAATAATTCCGCGTTTTTGCACGTTAATTGGTCAGCGTTCTTTCTTTGTCTTCGTTCAGCTCAGCTCTAGAACTCTCTTCCTGCTGATTTAGAGCGTATCGATTCAATGGGCATTTTCAAGAAGCGTCTTTTTGAATTTATTTCTACTAGGGCTAATTAGAGCATGAATATACAACTATTTATTAATATACAATTTTTTTTATTTCTATTTTTACTTATTGTATTATATTTCTACTTTATTTTTATTTTTCTTCTCTTTTTGCTTTTTGTTTCCTCTTCTTACTTAGTTAGTTATTTTTAAGTTTTTTTTTTATTTTTCCGTATTAAGTTTAACTTAAGTTTGTCCAATGTTGTTAATTAATGTACTAATTTTTAAGATTCAAATCTTTGTACATGTATTCGTAAATAAATAAATAATAATAATAATAACCCAATTTCAACTAAACACGCGTTTATGAGGCTAAATATCAACTCGACCCTGTTAGGAGAGCTGAGTTGGGATGAGTGGACCCAGTTTCAACTCGACCCCTGTTAATGACTGGGTTCAACCTGGTAAAGTGGGTAATCATATACCGTGGTATTTCAATTTCAAATCAACCTCGAACTTGAGAGCTTGACTTGAAGCTGGCTTGAAATATATTTGACACGGCATAAATTTGCCGGGAAATACGAAATGGAAGAAAATTTTTTCTCATTTATGTGCAGCTTATAGGACCGATTCACAATGAAAACTTCAAGCTTCAAAAATTAGTATTATAGGATTTATGTACAATGATTCACATACACAGCTTCAAGCTGCAGGCCTCAAAGGAAGCAAGTCAGCTGAAGGTTGAAGTTTGCAGCTTGAAGCTTTCATTGTGAATCGGCCTATACATGTACCCCGTTTATGACTAGGTTCAACCCAGTCATAAACGGGGATCGAGTTGAAACTGGGTCCACTCAACCCAACTCAGCTCTCCTACCTGGGTCGAGTTGATATGTCGCCTCATAAACGCGTGTTGAGTTGAAATTGGGTTGAAGTGACATTTGTTTTGTTTGTTTACCATCCGTGAAGTCTGCCTTCGGCGTTAGTTTTGTGCACGGTGTTTTTGTAGCGCGTTAATTATTTTATATTAACTATATATGTAAAAACAGTAGAAATTTAATTTTGACAATGGCTAAAAGAAATGTTTGGGAGCATTAGGAAACAAAACCTATGTTAGAATAATGCGGGAACAAAACTCCCCTCACCATTTTGATGGAAAACTGTATAGGAAGTCAGAAATATAGAAAAAGAATTAACAAAAAGACGTTGTTTTGATGGCAGTTCAACCCGATTTCAACCCAAAGTGAATTCAACTCGGAATCATATACGGTGGTCGAAATTTCAACTCAACCTCGACTCAACTTTTCAACCTAATCATAAACGGGGTAATGGAGGCCCCTGACATATAGAATGGACTGCTCATCAGGAATTTTTCATGGCACCAATTCGTTCCATTGCTGGCAAACCTTTTTTCACTGACATGTAAACACGTCAGTTACTTTTGTAAATTAAAATTGTTTATATTCGTTTTTGGACGATGGAAACAAAATAAATTGTTCTTAAAAAAAATAATAAATGCAATTTTGATGTTATTTCCCTTTTAAAATGCCTTTTTTCATTAATTACAAATATTTATGTTAAACCATGCGAGTTTTCTACCTCTGTTTCATCTAAATGTCTGTGATTCCGAGTCTTATGGCGAAACGTGACAGAAATAAAAAAAATCACTATACCCATCTATTTTTTGTAAATATTCTGACATTAGTTCAAAGGAAAAAATGAAATCAGGTATGGCAACTTTAATATCGTGCAACCGTTGTGGCGGTTTTATTTTAAATTACGCTTAAAATCATTCCAGAATTTTATTTACTATTCTTATTTTACTGCAAAGAT
The DNA here is from genome assembly GCA_963855945.1 of Thereva nobilitata. Classification (NCBI taxonomy): domain Eukaryota; kingdom Metazoa; phylum Arthropoda; class Insecta; order Diptera; family Therevidae; genus Thereva; species Thereva nobilitata. The sequence continues at coordinate 141,884,166 of OY979694.1, forward strand.
AAAAAAGTTATCGTATTTTGTGGTTTATTCAAGGTCAAGAGTAAAATTATTAAAAAAAATGGAAAATTGTGCGGTTTTTTATTGTCAAATTTTATTTTTTCAAGTTTGGCACTATCTGATTTCATTTCTGCCAGTGAATGCACTGAACTCTTAACACGAAATTTAACAAAATTTGAGTTCAGTGACAAAGGGGGCTTATGGATGAGCGAGAGGACTATACTTTTCTATACTTTTTGGTGCCATGAGTTTATATGGGAAGAATGTCTGATGAGCAGTCTATTATTATATGTCAGTGATGGAGGCTACACAAGGAGATAAATCTCCGTGTTGTTAATTTTCGTTTGATTATTGGTGGCGCTGCAGTCAAATGTACCCCAAAAAACATGGCCGATTGTATTTATCCGGTTCATGGCAAAGTTCGTTTATTACTAATATATTTTACGTTTACCAGCTTAGAGCTGCTTACCAGCTTCTAAATTCAATTTATATCAATGCGATTATTCGTAATTAATCAATTTTTGATGTTTCCAATGAATTTTTATTAATTTCATGTGGGGTACATCGGACAAAGGTGACATCTGTGGTTAAAAATGAACTAGAAGTTTAGTTTCTTCCACCCATCCATTTCCTGTCATTTTCCCCATAAGAGTTTTTCCTCCTTGTATATTCTCCATGGGCCTATAGGTGGATGCGATACGTGTCGAGCTTACTGCTGTCACCAAAATATTGTACATACTATGATTATCTATGAATGTGTATTTTCGCCAAAACAAAATACGAAATTTCCCACCCCATCAAACGTCAATGCAAGTGTGTGTGAAATCAACGCGAGAAATAGAATCCAGAAGCGTCGATTTCCTCTCTAAGCGCCTCTTCACCCTTTGCCCTAAAACTCGTTCAACGACTGCAGTAAGCTCGACACGTGTCGCATGCCCCATATAAATAATATTAATTTATTAAGTGAATTGCACAATCAACGGAGAACTAATTTCAAAACTCAAGCGCTGAAGTAGGGGTTACATGGCTTTAGTTCAAGTCGATCCGACAATTTTTTGGACCGACTTGAGTGAAGTAGACTTGAAATCGATCTGAAGTTACATGCCATTCAAGTCTACTTGAAGCCGACTTCAAGTATGCATGTAATCATAGTATATGGGCGCGTTTAGGCTCAAGTTAGACCTAATTTACACGAAACGTTTTTTGCTGCGTAAAACACGAGTTTTGGTAAATATTCAGATTAACTCTTCCACGCCCAATTTTGATGAAATTTTTACACAAGGTACAGTTATTTATGTACAACTCAGGCATGTTAACAAAAAATGTCGGCCCCGTTAGCTTGTAATTCTACTTCAAACTGCCGAAATTTCAAAAATTCAAATGCAATTATTGCCATATTATTTCCCCAATACTGATGAAATTTACACACATTGTGTATTTTAATGTGGACAACTTATTTTTGGAAAAAAATTGGCACACATGCACCGTTACTTTTTTATTTAACTTTATAATACTTAAATTTCAGAAATGCGATAATTGCCAAAGTACACCACGTTTTTTTATGAAATTTATATATAATGTATATCTTTCTCTGTATAATAAATTGGTTTTAAAAAAAATTGCCTTCTATATACCGTTTTTTTAATACATTTTTAAAGCACCGCACTCTATGGGAGTATGAAATAGTAACTGTCACATTTGACTTTTAATGATATGAAATATGTATATAAATTTTAAAATAATTAAAAGTCAAATGTGACAGTTACTATTTCATACTCCCATAGAATGCGGTGCTTTACAAATGTATTAAAAAAACTGTATATAGAAGGCAATTTTTTTAAAGCCAATTTATTATACAGAGAAAGATATACATTATATATAAATTTCACAATAAAATGTGGTGTACTTTGGCAATTATCGCATTTTTAAAATTTAAGTATTATAAAGTTAAATAAAAAAGTAACGGTGTATGAGTGCCAATTTTTTTTTTAAAAATAAATTGTCCACATAAAAATATACAATCACCCATGTTCCAGAAATCGTTTTCGTCAAAATTTCGCGAATTCATTTCGTAAAAATGAGTTTTGCTGTTCTGAAATTCGCTTTACGTTTTGAAGTGGAATTCGTTTTCGAAAACGAAATTTTGCTGTTCCACAATTCGCATTACGCCAAATTTCAACATATTGAAATCGCAACGTTTGATTGAAGTGAAATTGCTTGCACCGTTACTTAAGGGGCAAGCACAAAAGCAATCAACAGGAGAAAATATTAATAAAGTTTGTGGAAATAATCCAGGATGACTATAAGAAAAAAATTAGTTCACAATAAGGCCGAAATGCGTAAAACTGGTGGGGGGGCAATATCTTACAAAAAAGGGCCACTAAAGATCAAATCGCCAAATTAACTGATTTATATACAACCATTAATGGTACTCCTGGAAGTACTGCATGTGGTGTAGAACAGGAAAAACAAATTGATGAAATTGCGTTGGCGCGTGCTTTTGGCGAAAAACTCGTAGAAGAAATAGAAGTGAATTTGTCAAGACATGCTAACACTTCAACATCTACGAAAACTAAAAAGAATGTTGTTTCTCCATTAAAAGTGTTTTATTCCTGGTTATTAACCAAATATAATATTATAGGATACATTTTCCCAATTAATTCACAAACTAAACTGATCAAAATTTTTTATTGCGACAAATTCACAAATCAAACTAAACTCTATTCCACCGAACTACTAACAAATTTATAACCAAAATATTTCAACTTGACAGTAAACATATGATTTCGAAGTGAATTGAAACATTTTCGAAAGTAGGAAAAACATACGAAATCTGGAACACCAATTTCAAATTCGTACGATTTCAAATTCACTTGCGATTTGAATCCGCGCGTTTTCTGGAACATGGGCGAATGTGTGTAAATTTCATCAATATTGGTGAAATAATATAGAAATTATGACCTGTTCAATTTTTGAAATTTCGGTACTTGGAAGTAGAATTACAAGATAACGGGACTTGACCGACACTTTTTATTAACATACCTGAGGTGTACATAATTAACTGTACCTTGTGTAAAAATTTCATCAAACCGGGTGGTAAAACTCTTAAGGGGAAAATGACAGAAAATGGATGGGTAGAAGAAACTAAACTTCTAGTTCATTTTTGGCCACAGATGTCATCTTTGTCCGATGTACCCTTAGAATATAAAACTACAGGAAGGGCCCTCGGAGAATTTTAGCGTAGTGAATTTCAAACTGCACACTTCCATTGCTCATTTTTTCACTGAAAATTCACTCGTTGTTCGGCGCAGGACTTGAAAGATAAGAAATAAGATGAAATGTCATGTAACAACAGATATTCATTTCACTTACCTGCGCCTGGGAACCTTAGCCAAATAAATCCAGAAAACAAGGGCCAGAACATCAAAAATATGCTAAAAAATAGAATAAAAATGAATTAATACAAGGGAAATAAATGAAATTGAATTTAACAACAACAACAATATAACCTAAAAATAACAAAAAAAAGTATTTCAATATGAATGTTTTACTCGAATCAAAACAAAACAAATAAAATGAAGAATTAATAAGTCCCTAAGAAAGGGCAAAACAAATAAAATAGTTAAAAATAAGGAATTTTAATGAATTTGAATGCCGAATCTTCATGTTGACAGTTGTCAACATAAAAACAAAAAGTCAATAAATTTCACTAAATAATGAACCCTAAGACCCTAAAGGTAAATAAATCTATGAAAAATACTTACGTGCACCCTTCCATTGAAGAATTAAGGGCCCTGAAACACTAAAACGCGCGAAAAAGCACAAAAACCGGCGCCCGGCGCGAACCGTGAAAACGATTAAACGAAAACTGACATCCATAATTTCTGTCGCGAATCAGCTGGCAAAACCTATGTGCAAAGGGCAGCAATGCCAGGTAACCGCGGAAAATAATCCCTTGAAGGGAATTTTAATTATTTAAATATTTACATTTACCCAATGAGTGGGAGGGAGACAAAAAATATTAAAAGGGGATATAAAATCCTTTTTACAAATCGATAATGAAACTAAAGGACGACATTATCTATAATTTATGGCAACTACAATAAAACTAAAATTTTATGAAAATAAAGGACTTTAAGTGAAACCTAATAATGAATTGTGAGAAAGGAAAAATTTAGAAATTTTTTAATGCCAAAATTCTCAACATCTGCAACAAAAAAAAAATATGTTCAAATTTATGGGAACGCTGCATGTCGACATATAATTTATGAGTGCACTGCCAATCGACTCAGGACCTGGAGACCCTATTTAAACAGAGGCATCAACTAGCTCAAGGCATTTCGTTCGCGCGCATTGGACATTAAAAATTGTATGGAACTTAGTCATGACCTAAGGGTTATTAAGTTTGGAAATGCAATTTGTCCATCGTGGAATACTTTATGTGGTTGCATCGTGGGATTTAATATCTTTCTTTTGAATGCTGGAGTGGTTTTTTTGTGTTACACATAAATTAACATTAGTATTTTGATATAGACATTTTGCTAAATAAAAGATAGTTTAAATTGAAATTTAAATAAATTTTTTGGGTTTGGTAGTTTTTAAAGGGAAGAAAATTAAATTTAATTTATAATTTGTTGGGAAACATATTGAATTGTTACTATTATTAAACAAAAAATTGTCAAATTATTTGGAGTTAAAGGAATAAAGAATTAGTTTAAAAATAACAAATATTTGTTGAATGTCTGGTAGTAATCTTAACTAAGGTAACGGTGAACTAAGGCCACATGCGTAACGAATTGGAAATAATCCGCTACACATAACCACCAATCTGCAAAAGTGTGCAAAACTGTTTCTTAACGGTTCTGAAATACAGTGTCTGGAATTTACTGTATTTTTGTTGAATTTCTTGTTAGGAACCATCCTTGCAGAAAACACTCGTAACAACTTCAATTACACTAAAAACAAATTCTTTAAACTTTCTTTCTTCTTTTAATTAGTTTTGCGAAAAACTGTAAATAAATTTTATAGAAAACCTCGTTTTAACGAAAGTGCCGCGGGTAAATTTGACAGTTAACTAACAAGAAATTATACCAATTGGACAGTTAACTGATAGCGATTTCACTGCGCTCCCATACACGGTTTTATACGCGAGGGCCTTTCCTGTAGTTCTATATTCTAAGGATGTACCCCACATGAAATTAATAAAAATTCATTGGAAACATCAAAAATGATTAATTACGAACAATCGTATTGATATAAATTGAATTTAAAAGCTGGTAAACAGCTGTAAGCTGGTAAACATAAAATATATTAGTAATAAACGAACTTGGCCATGAACCGGATAAATACAATCGGCCATGTTTTTTGGGGTACATTTGACTGCAGCGCCACCATTAATCAAACGAAAATTGACACCACGTAGTTTTAACTCCTTGTATAGTCTCCATGGGTAGACCACTCACAGCAGACGTTTTCTTGATTATCTTATCTCCCTTTTTCGTCAAAAAACACACAGCCACACAAACATCACGCTGTTAAAACACAACAATGTGTCAGTTTTGACGCACGTTAAAAACTTCATCGTCTAAACCTACAGTGGTGAGCACGTAACACAAAAGAGAATTCTTGACAAGGCAGAGCAAAAAACTCGTCGTGTAAATCAGGTCTTACTTAAAATCTGTTAAATTAGCTCTGTTAACTTAGCACCGTTTCTAGTATTTCAGTTGACAGTTCTCATTTTACAGCTAATACGCTAATAACAAGTAAAAATAATAACATTTCTCATTTTACAAATAATAAAAAGCTAAAAAATTAATAATATCTTCATGCTGTATTGAAATATTTCTGAATGATTTGCTTACAACAAAAATTTGCAAGCAAACGTCAATTCATTACCCCGAAAAACATGGCCGATTATATTTACCCGGTTTATGGTAAAGTTCGTTTATTACTAATATATTTTACGTTTAGCAGCTTACAGCTGATTACCAGCTTCTAAATTCGATTTTATATCAATGCGATTATTCGTAATTAATCAATTTTTGATGTTTCCAATGAATTTTTATTAAATTCATGTGGGGTACATCGGACAAAGGTGACATCTGTGGCCAAAAATGAACTTCTAGTTTAGTTTCTTCTACCCATCCATTTGCTGTCATTTTCCCCATAAGAGTTTTGTCTCCTTGTATATTCTCCATGCTCTGATGCAAGTCTTGCATGCGCGTCTTCGATAATTGTAAATGGGCCTTTGAGGAGCCTCAAAAGGAGCGCAAAGCGAACCGTCTAAACAGTACTTAGTTTAAAAACTGGTATAAATTTATTCTTTGACGTTAAAGCCTAACTTAACGTACATGGTGACTGTTCACACAGGTCGCTTTGAGGCGCGACAAAGCGAACGAAAAAGCGAATATTTGTTTAGGCCCATTTTACACGATGAAACAGGAAACAAAAAGTTTCATGCAACTTTGCTCGGTTTGGGGGGGGACGAGAGAGAGGGCTGGAGGGAACACGTGTTTCCTCACACCCTCTTTCCTCTCCCCATCAAACCGAGCAAAGTTGCATGAAACTTTTTGTTTCGTGGTTCATCATGTAAAATGGGCCTTACACGTTTCGCTTTGTGTCCAGTCGTTTTTATGACAGGTGGAACATACGGTACGGGAACAAAGTTTGTGATTTTCAGAAACGTGACATAAATTTTTATAAACTGTGATTACCTGAATATAATTAATTTTAGTAAAAAATCTGTGCAACAAAACTGAAGCCTGAAAATTGTCCTATCGCACGTTTGCTCCCAATACGGGTGAAACGAAAATAAAATGGAACAGTAAGGTGATACAAAATGAAATTGAAACAGTCAGCTGGTCAGACAAGCGAACGTGAGTCGCTTTCAAATCGAGACGCACTTCCTTCCCACCCGAACGCTCCCCGCACCAGTAAATTTCGTGTTGAAAGGTCGCGATGACCACGGTATACAGAAACAAGGTAATGTAAAAGAGAAATGTCTTTTGAATGCTGACGTCACTCGGCAAGTCTTCCCCATACAAAATCGAAATTTTTGTTGTTTTCTGTATTAACTTGCCGGGTGACGTCGGCTTTTCTACGATATTCGAGCTGTCAGTCTCTTTTACACTACCTTGTTTCTGTATACCGTGGCGGTGACCACGGTATACAGAAACAAGGTAATGTAAAAGACGAAATATCGTATCGTAAGTGCGAATATCGTAGAAAAAGGCGACGTCACCCGGCAAGTTAATACAGAAAACAACAACAACAATTTCGATTTTGTATGGGGAAGACTTGCCGAGTGATGTCGCACTAATACGATATTCAGTGTTTTACATTACCTTGTTTCTGTATACCGTGGCGGTGATCACCCGTGTGAACAGGCACATGGAGACTATCGGGCGTTTTCATAAATGCAGGTTGCGTGCGCAATTGACTTCTTCAGCAACACACTTCAATTGCTGAATAAGTCAATTGCGCACGCAACTTGCATTTATGAAAACGCCCTACCACGGTATACAGAAACAAGGTAGTGTAAAAGAGACTGACAGCTCGAATATCAATTGATTAATGGTGGCGCTGCCGGCAAATGTACCCCAAAAAACATGGCCGATTGTATTTATCCGGTACATGGCCAAGTTCGTTTATTACTAATATATTTTACGTTTACCAGCTTACAGCTGTTTACCAGCTTCTAAATTCAATTTATATCAATGCAATTATTCATAATTAATCAATTTTTGATGTTTCCAATGAATTTTTATTAATTTCATGTGGGGTACATCGGACAAAGGTGACTTCTGTGGCCTAAAATGAACTAGAAGTTTAGTTTCTTTTACCCCATCCATTTCCTGTCATTTTCCCCATAAGAGTTTTACCTCCTTGTATAGTCTCCATGTTAACCTAGCTTAAAATTTTGACATTTTACAACCTGGTTAATATATGTAGGTTGTAATTTAACTACACTTTCTTTTAAAATTAATAATGTCGGATGATCCGGTAGAACTTATGCTAAAAAAAACTGGATGCATTGAGCTACATTACAAAGTGCAGGTAAGTTTTGCCATTTCGTTGCAGGTAGTTTTAAAATTTTTGTATTCTATCTATGTATTTATAGGAGTGCATAGCTGAAACCAATGATTGGCGAAAATGCCAAGAGGAGGTAAAGAATTTCAAACAGTGCATGCAGGCGTATACAGATAAGCAGCGCGCAAAATACGAAAATAAGAGTTAACATGATGACCATTATAAAGAAAGTTATTTCGTTGCCGTATAAGCCCTTAAAATTGGCCCTTGTAGTTCGAGGAGATTTAAAAATGTCTAAAGGAAAAACTGCAGCACAATGTTCCCATGCATCTATACTTTGTTATGAAAAATCCATTCAAGAAAACTCTGATAATTTACGAAAATGGAGCAGTTGTGGACAACCTAAAATTGTGCTACGTGCATCTAGTTATGATGAGCTGGAAGAGATTTATAAAGAAGCTGTTAAAGCGAACGTTGTTGCTGAAATTGTAAGAGATGCTGGAAGAACACAATTAGCTCCAGGCACAGCTACTGTGGTTGGAATAGGGCCGGATTTTGAGGACAGAATTAATGCATTAGTAAGACATTTGAAATTGTTGTAGAATTTGCAAAAATTAGTGATGTATATTAATATATAATGTTTTATTTTCAATTTGAAATCTAAATCGCTACCACATAGGATAGTTTTGTTTTATGAAAGTTGGCATTTGAGGTGTTAGTAGGATGTTTATAGGGCGAAAGCAAATAACAGGTATATGAAGTATGGAGACCAACTACCCATCATTATGATTGATGAGAGGTAATATCGCTCTAGAGGCCAAGTAAAGTGTAATGTGTCACCCCATCATTTCATTTACCCTCATAATGAAAGTATAGGGTGTCACAGGTATTAATTTGGAATATTAAAAAAATATAGGATGTTGACTGAATCTCGTACTCTCACTTGTGTCTCACACTCTTCTGTCGCCATTTTACTCAGTTCTATTAGCTTTTTCGGGAAACCTATTTGTCTCATGTGGCTCCTTCTTTTATAAGCAGTTCTGTAACCTACGAAAAGAAGATGCACATCGACTCTTTCTCGCCAGCATTTTTCAAGCATTTGTCTCATGAAAGTACTTGGTAAGCTGTGTTCAACAACATGATTGGTCTGCAGCCAGAGCTGCACAAAGTACTTGAAGTAGTGTACTAAAGTTATTGTCAAATGTGTCTGAAGTACCAAGTACTATGAGATCAATATTTAAAGTACTTGAATTATCAGGCGTGTTCCTTTTTCCTGGTGTACCTACACCAGTATATTCTGGAGTAGATGTAAAATGAAATGCATCTTTTTATTTCAGGATAGTTTATAACGTAAATAATAATCAATTGCATAAAAATGGGAGTTTACATATTTTTTTAACACCATTTTCACTAATTTCATTGGACATATTTAAATTTTTTAAACTTCTTCTTTTTGTTTAGAATAATTTCGGTTTTATCAATGGTATCATTAAATGACAACATCAAAAAACGCGCTTAATGATTTATATAACCGAAAACGTGAATAACATAACCTTAACTACTACTAGTAACTACTCGAATCATCTACTCCATCATATAAACTGGGGTGGTTGGAATTACTCCAAAGTACACCGGTGTAGTTACTCCAGGAAAAAGAAACACGGCTATCAATTACTTACGAAATGTACGTGAAATTTAATTAAACAAGTCGGCCCTTAATTGCTTGATTGCGCAAATCGATGGGGTGCATGTTATTTAAAAAATTTGCAAGCCTAACTTGTTCAAGATCTGTCAAGTCTGCGCAAATCTTGCATTCTTGTATGGATGCTTATTTGATTAAGGAAGAAAACGAATTAATGTGTGAAAATTAAAATGCTGTTCGCAGACGCAGAGGAATCTCAGTTTTTTTGATTTTATTAGGTATGTTTCTAGGTTGCGGAGGGCTATTTTTTTTATGTGGCAGTGCTAAGCTGAGGAGTCACCCTTTGTACTACCAGTCCGTTATGTCGTTTGTCACGTCATAGTGCAATGTCTAGCAGTAAGCTTAGTACAAGGTAATAGGTTAAGGGTTATGGGGGTTCGGGGGTGTTAAAAAATATGGCGATGAATCCTGCGTTTGAACTTTTGGATGTTGTAGGAGCTCAGAAATACTGACTGCGAGAGATTATTCCACAGTCGAGTTGTTCTACTTAGAAACGAATTGCTATCTTGTTGAGTGCACGAAAAGACCAGGTGGTGGGAGTGAGAGGAGTGGGCTAATCTGGTGTTGCGGGTATAAGATTGCCGTGGAGGCAGGGGTGGTAGCATGTTAGTTGTTTCAATCGACCTCTTCATACAAAAATTCTGATTTTATGTATGAAGAGGTCGATTGAAACAACGTACGTGCTTCCACCCCAGGAGAGCGTTTATTTCGGTGGAACAGTCACTATGATAGAGCGGTAAAATTTTGTCAGTGCTGCTACATTCCTACGGTGCCTCAAGGGGTCTATGGTGGAGCAAACGGTGTCGTCATCGATTAATTTAAGGGCTCTTTTGTATTTTATCTAACCACGCTAAGGTGGTTATCGAAGCACCGCCCAAATTAGAGAGTTGTATTCGAGAAGAGGCCGAATGTAGGATTTGTATATTTCAGCACGGGCCGATGGCTGGAGGAGGAACTTGCACCTCTTAAGAAATCCCAAGCACTGGGATGTTTGTTTGGCGATTTGGAATATGTGCTCGTTCCATCTTTGGTTAATGTCACGCCTAAGATGTGGAGGGATGGGTCGGCCAGTAGTTCAACTTCGCCCCCTGTCATGGATGGAGAGGTGTTGCAATTTTTATTGGAAATGAGACAATACTTGGTTTTTGGTGGGGTTGAATTCGACACGATTCTTGCGACCCCACTCTAGAATGAGTTCAATGTCTTTGTTTATTGAGTTGAAGATTAGTTCACGATCACCAAGACAGGATCTGGCACGTGCTTGTCTTGCATTGTCGAAGTCGTAAGAGTAGCGCAGGGTACCGCCGTCAGCGAAGCTGGGAAGTTAGAGGGCGTTAAAAGTAGCTAATTTATAAAGATAAGAAATAGACCAGGTGATAAAATTGACCCCTGAGGGACCCCCGCAGAGATAGGATGAGATTTAGATTTGACGCCATCTAATACTACCATGATTGAACGCTCGGAGAGGAAACTCTCAATCCACTTCTGTAGAAGTGAGTCGACACCAATAGCTTTAAGTTTAGCTAACAGGGCTAGATGCCAAACTCGATCGAAAGCCTTGGAGATATCTAGAGCAACCAGACTAGACTCACCAAATCCATGCAGAAGGGAAATCCCTATGGAGGGAAATCCGGTCCGTGTCCTATTCATCAACTATGCGCGAGTTCCTAAGGGCCAGTTTCACACTCGCCGACTTTTTCAGAAGATTTTTCTTGGTTGGTTGTCGGTTCGTGTGAAACTGGCCAAGATAATAATTCAGAAATTAGTTTGAATATATAATACAAAATATTTTCTGTTGTTATATCGAAAAATAAAACAATGAAAAATATATTATACAGTATAGACGGAAAGAATTTGAATCTAACATGGATATAAAAAAACCATTGAAATTAGTCAAAATTATGGTTTCGATGACTTAAGTATAAGGGCTTGCTAACTTGAATCAAACTAAAATGATTTCAAAATTTATACAACACCCGCATAGTGATATTCACTTGGCTGTACTTAATAAACTAGGTTCTATCGATAAAAAACGAAAGAATATAATGGTTAATACAGAATTGATGAGAATGGCAAACGATAAACAAAAATATTTCTTGCATGTCATTTCGAATCTATTAACTCCAAACCGTAGTCCATTTTAAATATTTTTTACGAGTCCAGCTGGATGTGGTAAAATTTTTGTGATAAAATTGCCATGGAAATCTATAACAGATACACAGATAATGATGGATACTGTAACTAGTACATCACCTGTGCTTCGACAGGGAAATCTGCTATTGCTATTAATAGAACTACTGTACATACTGCCTTATTTTCTTTGTCAACATTACTTCCATTCAGTACTGAAGTAGCACATCAATATAAACAGTGGCGGATAAACGGGGGGGGGGGAATGAGGGACACCCCCCCCAAAGAGCTCTTTGATATATGGATTACTTTATCATATCAAATAGAATTAAACAAAAACACACCTTAATGATTCTACTCGCAATTTATTGGAATCTAAAAAAAAATATTTTATATTCTCAATAAAAAAAACCCGAATGCATTTCGATTTGATTTGCAAATCATCATCAGCAATCACGACTGAAGTAACTAAAAGTTGCGTTGATCCATAGTAGGCATAAACGATTTGGAGCGGTCCATTTCAATACAAAAATCAGCTTTTCATTCAATGGCTCATCGCTTGTGTACGCTTCCACTCTCGGTCGAGCATTACAAAAGTGAAGACGATTACATAAAGTCAGTTGCCAAAGTTAATAGATATCCAACAGATATGATAGATCAAATCATTAAAAAACACTCCATGAGTGCAAAAAGGAAGAATTTGACAACTTTAATATCATGTTTGGATAAACCAGTAAAAATGAAAGTGTCGATTTCTTATGTTCCACAAATTACCAATAAGTTGAAATCTGCTTTCAACGAACAAAATATGACATTAGTTTTCAAAGGTGACAATAAACTAGGTGATTTGCTTGGTAGCACAAAAGATAAAAAAGACGCACTTGAAAAATCAGGCATTTACCGGATTGATTGTAACGAATGTGATTCTGTCTACATTGGTCAAACGAACGTACAATTAGGAAAAGATTCAGCGAACATGAGAAGTGTATAACACAGAGGCAAGTAACAAAATCGGCATTTGCAGCTCACGCCATAAAGAAAATGCATTTGAATATTTCTATTGACAACGTAAAGTTGATAAGAAGTGTGCGTGACGAGAGAAGACTCAATGCCTATGAAAGTGCCTATATCCAGAAAACCAATAACACCGTTAATTTGGACAATGGCAACATCGAGTCGGTGTTGTTCTCTCTCCTATAATACCGGACCGTTCCAAATCGTTTAATGCCTACTATGGATCAACGTAACTTTTAGTTACTTCAGTCGTGATTGCTGATGATGAGTTCGTCGGTACAATAGTAAACTAGTCTATCTGAAAATTCCTTAATTTTGGGAGACGCAAAACAAAATATAATTAATGACTGAAAATCAGGCTTTTTTCAGTAAATATTCAAATAAATCAGTTGTATTAGTCTTGGACTATGGTCTTTTGGATCACACTTTAAATAATCACAATATAAATCAAAATAAAATGAAAATTTCTCTAGTTAAGTCAAAAATTCCAAAATGTCAGATAGGTTAGTTTACCATTGGACCGACGAGTTGTAAATCAAATCGAAATGCATTCGAGTTTTCATTATTGAGAATATAAAATATTTTTTTTTAGATTCCAATAAATTGCGAGTAGAATCATTAAGGTGTGTTTTTGTTTAATTCTATTTGATATTATATCGATTCTACGTAGTTCGGTGTTTAAAAAATGCCTTGATGGATTACTTTAGTTTTCAAAAAAACTGTCGAGTAAAAGCAATTGAAATAGGAAAATCGCCTCTAGATATAATCATAAAAATTAGGGCCAAATCAATAATGCACGTTGCGCGAGCAAATGATTTCTTCAGCAATTGGAAGTCTGTAGCTGAATAAGTCATTTGCTCGCGCAACGTGCATTATTGACTTGGCCCTTACTGTCTGTAGTTTTGATGAAAAAAAAATCTTGAAAATTTTGCAATTGCAGCTGTGCGCTTAGTTTGAAATGTTATCTGTGCTGTATCTGAATTGTTGAAGTTTTAAAAACGTGGCTTAATAGAACATTTATTTTAGAAACCTCTAGCTACAATAGCTTTGTGAGGTATTTGATTAACACATGCGAGGCAGTACTTTTGTCCCTTACACGACGGTAAATTGTACTGAGGCTTCAAAAATAATGTCCTAGTACTCTTGGTATGAGCGTGTAAACCCAAGGGACATATATATTTTGCAAATATTTCTTAAACGCTGAGTCGTATCATAAAATAATATGTATAAAGTTTGTAGGTTATGCGACATTTTCCCGTACGAACTGGCATTCATGAGATATCGCCGTTTTGAACATTTAAAATACTTATATGCCCTCAGAGGTAGCCCTAATAAAGCATCCCGCCAGCTTAACAGGTTAATAATAGGATACCGAAGTTCCTCTTAGGTCTGGTATTCACCTAGAGCGGACGGTGTACCTCCTTGTTCAGGTGGTAGTCTGGTACTGCTGTGTCACAGCCTTTGTTGGCTAGTTAGCGGGATTCACTTTGTTTCAGGAGGGATAACATTCCGGTGAAGCTGCCTCCCGCTAATTCCGACGTTTGCATCGCTATGTTGTGTACCAAAAAAATGGGCCAAACTTCCCAAAAATTATTGGCCCTTTTCCTAAAACCATGAAATTTCCCATTGTTCAACCATTTTCAAGGTTAAATAAAAACCTCAGGGAAAATAAATTAAATTTGTAAAGAAAAAACTTCCAAAACTCATATTGCATCGGAATCGGCGCCGGCAATATGAGTCCTTTTTTCTGATAGATAATTTGCGCGCTCACCTCTCATATGTGAGAAACGCAAAATAAGCACTTAACGTGCGACTAAAAGTTAACTGAAGTGAAGGTCAAAGTTAACCGTGAGAAATGCAAAATCTGCAGTTTTCCGAGTCTTGGTTTAAATCGCGAAATGTTCGCGATTTTTGTTTTTTGAACAGTTTTTTTTTCTTGCATTTACGAACCACGGCGGGTGGTTTTCGCGTTTCAAAAAGATAGTTGATTTTTAACTTTTATCGGCGCCGGGCGTTGCGGAAAATTCGGACATAACGCAAGTTCGGTTTTAAATTGAATCGGCGTAAGGCGTTGCGGACAATTCGGGCAAGAACAGAAAAAATGAAATTTGAAAGATTGTGGAAAAATAAAGGTTTTAAAGATTGTGGAAAATTAAAGATTGTGAATAGATATTAAAGGACGTTTTATATATGAAGATTTGAAAGATGAAAGTAAAGAAGTTTTATATAGGAAGATTTTAAAGATTGTGGAAAAATTAAGGAAGTTTTATATTTGAAGGTTTTAAAGATTGTGGAAAATTGAAGATTGTGAATAGATATTAAAGGACGTTTTATATATGAAGATTTAAAAGATTGTGGAGACGTAAAGGTAATTTTATATAGGAAGATTTTAAAGATTGTGGAAAAATAAAGAAAGTTTTATATTAGAAGTTTTCAAGATTGTGGAAAATTAAAGATGGTGAATAGATATTAAAGGACGTTTTATATATGAAGATTTAAAAGATTGTGGAAAAATAAAGGTAATTTTTGTTGTGCTTGGGATTATTCCGCAGAGGTGTTACGAACTTACCAGAAAATTACTCAGCGTCTGGCCGCAAATTTCAAAGGCAAGAGTGCCAAAATGGATTCCCTAATTATTTTTGACACAGCAGCAAGGGACTGCAGATTATAAGGTAACGATTGCCAAAATATGAAAACAAATGAAAAGATGTGGTATAAAATCTAAGGCTGCAAGTCAAGTTTATTTCACGCCAGTCTCTTCGCAAGTTCTCCCTGTTCGAGAACTGCCGTGCCATTTTATACAAAAATAATCTAGAACAATTACTTAAAGTTCTTAAAATTTAAGAGGGGTTATCCAGTAGATAAGGGATGGACTTTGGATTTCCAATATCCATCGCTTATGTTTACATTTCTCCTCTTCAGCAAAAACATAAGGAAATCAAAATATCGTTTAAAAATATTTTGACCGCAATAAATTAAAACCGCCTGGTCACCATAATAGTAACATGAACATTTAAGTGAGTCACATGCGCCTATGCACTTGTGCAATGACATGGGTCAATTTATTACTTCACACATGTCTTGCAACAGAGTTTCTTGTGTGCATGGGATTCCCGTTGTGTTTTAATTATTCGGACTGGAGGGAATCCTCTGACGCAATTATCTGTGTCCATGGTGACGGTGGTTTCAGGTTCTCACTTTTTGTTTACATTTGAGGGAATTGTTGGTTGTGATTCTGTGTTGTTGTTATTGATATATAATATCACAACATTTTATATAGGAAGATTTTAAAGATTGTGGAAAAATTAAGGAAGATTTATATTTGAAGGTTATTATTATTATTATTTATTATTTATTTATTAGGTAGAGTACACAAGATTACAATCTTTTAAAGTACATAACATTACACGGTAAATAATCCAAAATTCTTACAGCTAACTTAAGATAAGGGAGCGAAGAGATGAAAAGAAGTAAGAGAAAAATAAGAAAATTCGAGAGAGATAGGTATAGTAAGGAGAGTAGAGTAATAGTATAGGAGAGAGTACTAGAGTGAAACAGGAAGAGAGGATAGAAAAATAGATGCCTGTTTTCTGAAAGTCGTGGCTGTGCTGATTTTTTGGATGGATATAGGAAGTATATTCCAAAGTCTAATCGCATGCACAAAGAAGGAACGACTACCAACCAAGGAACGATGAAAAGGGATAAGTAAATTTAATGACCTTAAGGACTGCATCGGGACAAGGAAGTCAGAGAGGTAGCAAGGACGTTTAGAGTAAAATATTTTATGTAGGAGAGCTAGTGTCATGACATTAAGAAAATGAAAGAGCCCACATCCCAGTAATGAATTTTGAAAGTCTGACACATGATCAAATCTACGGAGGTGGAAATCAAATCTCAGACAATCATTGAATGCGACCCTGAGTCAGGATGAATCAAGAGCAATATATACAAGGGCGCCATAGAGGAAATGCGGCAGAATAAGTGATTTCACAAGCTTGGCACGGAAAAAAGGTGATAGCAGATCAGCGAACAGCCACAGTTTACGCAAGGTACCATAAATCTTCGACAACATGGAGGAGACATGATTACAACAGGAAAGCTTACAGTTAATAAATGTCCCAAGGCTCTTGACACAATCAACGACAGGAATAGGAACATTACCTACGAATAGATTAGGAATACATTCAGAGGACAGAGGACACCGGCTGATAAGCAGTACTTGGGATTTACTAGGATTAAGATTGAGGAAATTAGAGCTCCATTCACTGATTCGAGATAAAATGTTATTCATATCAGCAGTACCGGATACAATATCACTAGGAGGAAAACAATTGTACAACTGAAGATCATCAGCATACATATGGAAAGAACAGCCGTCACTGACAGAGGGAAGATCATTTATGTACAGGGAAAAAAGAAGAGGACCTAGTATCGAGCCTTGAGGAGCACTCAAACGCACGGGCAGAAGGGAGGATGTAATGCCATTGTGACGAACACATTGAAATCATCGGAAAGAAGAGAGGAGAAAAGACGCGTAGCAGAGGAAGAGAAATGATAAAGTTGATTAAGTTTGGACAAAAGGAGCGGATGGGCCACCGAGTCAAAAGCCTTAGAGAAGTCGAGTAGAACCAGTAATGTAAGATTACCCTGATCAATCGCAGCCCTAAGATCAGTTGTAACCCTTAATATAGCAGTCTCACAACTGTGCGATTTACGAAAGCCAGATTGATAGGTAGAGAGAAAATTATTACTCTCAAGATAGCACATCACTTGCTTAAACATAATTTTTTCAAAAAGCTTTGACGAGAAAGGGAAGGATGCTAATAGGACGAAAGTCCGATATATCAGATGGTGACAGTCTTTTAGGTAAAGGAATCACAATGTCTTTTTTCCAGAGCGAAGGCAATTCAGATGCAGAGAGGCAATAGTTAAAAACATGAGTGATAGGTTCAGCAATTAGGGGAGACAAAAGTTTGAGAAAACGTGGAGAAATTCCATCAAAGCCGATACTGTTCGAGGAAATAGAGACTAGAGACTCAAGAGCTTCTAAAGAATCAACACAGCGGAAGTAAAAGCCATCACTGAGCGAGTCAGAGGTGGAGGAACTAGAGAAAGAGGGACTATCGTAACTCGGCGGAGAGAGAATGAATGATGAATTTAGGAGCTCAACATCAAAAGGCTCAGATGCGGCAGAATGAACACCAAGTGAGCGAAGGTTAGACCAAAGTCGTTTCGAACCTAGGTCAGATTAAGCTTGCGGGCATAGAACTCACGTTTAGCAGCTCTGACTTTGAGGTTGATGCGATTACGAAACACTTTGTAATCAATTAGGTAACTGCGAATTTTAGCTCTACGGTAACGCCGGTACATAGACTCACGCTGGATTATCAGATCCCGGATCTCGCGTGAAAACCATGGGCAACGAGAAGAAGTTTTGACTACGCATGACTAGCGGTACACATTGGTCATACAATGACTGAATGAAGGAGGACAAGATAGCGACCTTATCGTCGACAGAGGTAGTGATATAGATGTCATACCAGGGTAAAGAAGAAACAGCTCTTAAAAGCCGCTCAGGATTGATGCTGCTGTAGTCACGGTAGGAGAATGAAGAAGACGAAGAAGAAGGTAGGAATGAGAAATAAATAGAGAGAGCCAACAGACGTAACAGCAAGAACATCAAGCAGCGATGGATTTCGGCAGTTCATAAATGTTGGAAGTTTATTGAAAACATGAAGGTCCAATGACTCAAACATATAAAGATATTTCGCTTGACCATTTGGTTTTAATAAGTTGACATTGAAATCACCTGCAACAATTATATTCTCATATTGACGAGAGAGATTAGAAACAAATGCATGGAACTCAGCAGCGACCACGGAGTCAAATATAGTGGGGGAGAGTATACACTTATGACAGCACATTTATCAAAGGCAGATTTTAATTCCACAGCAATGAATTCAAGAGGAGAATCTTTAGACCAAGCCAAGCGCTCTAGAGGAAAGCAAGGAGGAGACATACACAGCGACACCACCACCAGTGCGACCAACACGATCATTCCGGTGGATAGTAAAACCAGGAAGGGAGACACATAAGAGGATGGGATTTCAGGATTTAACCACGTTTCACTAACAACTAAGACATGCATTTTAGGGCAATCAAGCAAGTTTCTAAGCTCATCCATCTTATTTTTTAAACTCCTAGCATTAAAAACGGCAATATTCAGCCTACATATTCCAAGGTTTTAAAGATTGTGGAAAAATAAAGGTAGTTTTATATAGGAAGATTTGAAAGATTGTGGAAAAATAAAGGAAGTTTTATATTTGAATTTTTCAAGATTGTGGAAAATTAAAGATTGTGAAGAGATATTAAAGGACGTTTTATATATGAAGATTTAAAAGATTGTGGAAAAATAAAGGTAGTTTCATATAGGAAGATTTTAAAGGTTGTGGAAAAATTAAGGAAGTTTTATATTTGAAGGTTTTAAAGATTGTGGAAAATTAAAGATTGTGAATAGATATTAAAGGACCTTTTATATATGAATTTAAAATAAATTGTGTGTAAATAAGTATATCACCATAACATATATATCTATACATAAAAATATATATATATATATATATATATATATATATATATATTACAGCTAGTTCAGCCGGTTAAAAAAAATGATCTCGTACAACATTCAAGAGTTAAAACGCGAGGCTCACTGCCTCCTCCTCATGCATCCTCCAGACTACTACTAGACATTGCACCATAACGTGAGCGACATGACGGACTGGTAGGATAAACCTAGACTTTCACATAAAAAAAGTTTTCGTGGCTTGTTTACGTCATCAGACTTTGAATAAAATCCTTTGTTGGACTATGTGGCTAATATATTCAGGGGCGATAATTGAAGAAAAAAATTGTTCTAGGGAGGGGGTTAAGATACAAAGTATTTACGAAAAAAAGAAACTTGAGTGGACTCCATTTTCAAGATATGTAAGTTCAAAGCATGAGAAAAATCCAAAAATTCTTCGTTTTTTAGAATTACGCGCGATTTACAATGTTATTCTTCTTTTTTTATTCCTAAGGAGTCAATTTTTTACTATAATTTTTAACCCTACACCCTATGCAACAAGCAAAGAATCATTGGAGGGATCTTAATAAATGCACCTTGGCCATTTTTGCAGAACCTGTAAAGATCCTGACGAGGAGGAAAGTGTACTACATCTTTTCTGACACTGCGCAGCCCTAAGCAGAAGCATACTAACCACACTTGGTGAACCCTTTCTAAGCACGCTTGTGGAAATCTCGAAGATTGGGATCCCGCAACTTAGAAGATTCATTACTTCCTCGAGTGGTTTAGCGAAGAAACGACAGTTTAACATCAGGTTTAAAGTGGGATCACTATGGCATCACAATGTGCCTATCCTTTTGGCCTAAGTCTATGAGCTTAAACCAACAGCTCAGCCATATCTAACCTAACCTAAACCTACACCAAATACTATTTCAGGTAACATCATCGCCAGATTTTCGGAAATTCCCCCCCCCCCAAGAATTGTTTCTAGACCCGCCACTGATATAAAGCACTATTTAAATATGTCAAAGTGTTAATCATTGACGAAATTAGTATGATCGGGCGCTGAATTACTTACTCAGTCGACTCACGATTAAAGCAGATTATAGAAAATTTCATTTCTAACTTTGGTGGTACAAATGTTATTTTGATTGGAGATCTACCCCAGTTGCTACCAGTTCGAGCTACTCCAATTTACAAGCAGTAGAAGCAGATAATTGTTATTGACCAAAATTGGAACGGTCAAAACTCGAAGATTGTAAACTAATTTTATTGGAATTGCCATTTTTAACAACTGAAGAGGTAGAAATAAAATGTCCACATGGGATCGGATTATTTAATACAAATGAGGCTGTCACAATAACCGAATTTAAGGTGTTGCGCAAGATAAAACTATTTCGGCAGCACACACCATTTTGCACGCCTTATATTACACAAAATGTTCCTTATTGATACTGCAGGCTTGGCTTATGAATGTTTTTTATATGATTACAACAAACATCGATGTATTATTGCTTAGCAAATGGCGCTGTTGCTAAATTAGTTCATGTTGAAAGCAGAACTAAGGGCTATGTGGATTGATTTCCCAAACTCACTAAAGATTGGCCAAAAAGTAAAGGAAAAAGTCCTTGGACATGTAACTGCTATTCAAATTAGGGAGACTGCTGTACCGATAGGACGAAGATCAGCAACTTTTTCACTTAATAACATAACATGCTAAGCTATCGCATCTACCTTTACTTTGCGCTTATGCAATACGCTTTGCGCTTATGCAAATCAAAGAAATCAATTATACAAAACTTGAATGTTTTACTTTTAAACGAAACGTGGTTACTCAATGAAGGGTCAGTGAGTATACCAAAGTTCCATTGTATAATTCAATATAAGCGATCAAACGTTCGAGCTGGAGGCTGGTTGGTTATGGCCATACACAAAAGCCTGAGGAGAATTTCTTGACAGAGGCGAAGATTCCGGTCAACTTTTTAACTTTCTCCAAAAGCATGTAAATCTAACCATGAATAATGATCGATTGTTTTCAACAACACGACACGGCACCACCATCCGATACGTTAAGGCCGCTAGTATGAAACTCGGCTAAGAGCAGAGAAAATAATAGACTAGATGGCGACGTTGGGTGATGTATGGAATAAAGTGGAAGAGACGCTAAATATGCTCCATCAGAAGGTAAGATGGAAAGAAACCAAAAGGAAGAGAGTAAGGCTTAGAAATACCAGTGGTATTAGTAGGTAGATAAAAGCTGAAAAGGCCTTCTCGCGGGAGAATGGGTTGACTAGTACACTAGTAGGTGATTTTAGTTAGGATTAAAATCCGGTATAACCGACAGGCTGGACCGTGTCGGCATCATGATGCTTCCACCTACCAACGCACGCACATAATAAAAATTCCAATAAATTATTTGCATGTAAATTAAAAATTAGTCTTAAATCACCCCAAAGAAGTATAACTTTTAATGCGCGTACATAAATACACACACCCACTTTTTTTTAGAGTTTTACATATTACCCTATATTTTTGTAACCCTATGACCTATTTTCATGAGTAAGCTATCAGTGTACGCAGAATACTCCCACCTATCTGTAAAACTCAAGGTTCTACCCTATCAACTATGAATAATGAGTCATCATAGTCAAAATTTCGGGTTTTTTTTAACTAAAATTCAACTAAAACCACCTTCGACTCGTATACAAAAACACCTAACAATGAAGGTAGAGGAACACGAGTTTGAAGTAGTAAAATCATTTACCTACCTTCGGTCAATAGTAGCAGCCGACAATAGCATGGAACCAGAAATACGCGCATGTCTGGTAAAAGCCAGCAAAGCTACAATAGTTTGACAAGGTTCTTCAAATTCAAGTATCTAACCATATCTAACGTCTAAATTTCTACTATATAAGACGATGGTCTTACCGTTACTCACCGAGAGGAATACACTTCGGAGGATTTAGATGAGCCTGCTCGGAAAGTTTTCTACGGTAAGACCTATGGCATGTGACAGCGAGGGAGACCCAAACTCCGCTGGAAGGATGGCATAGACCAGGAGGCCCAGAGCTGAGGGATGCCAAACTGGATGATATCGCCTCAGAATGAGGACCGGCGGAGAGAAAAGGTGCGAGAGGCCAGGACCAGATCCCGGCTGTAGAGCCGTCAAAGAAGAAGATACACATTTCTAGGAAATCATTTTTCTAGTTTCTGTACGTTTCAGAAATGAAATTTCTTTGTCCAGGGATTCGTATCGCGAAGAAGACGAAAGATCTGCACTCTGGAAGAGAGAATAAAAGAGAACTATTATTATTAGTACTGGAACTATTTATTCGTACTTGAAGAGTTGTTTCATATACCATCTCGGAGACTAAAGGAGTATGCACACATCACCCAGTGAACACAGAATGTAAATGTGATATAACATAGAAATAACAAGTTACGTAACTTTCTTTACTTATATGAGACATAACATTGACGTAATATTTAAGTTTTATGTTATGTAACTACTTGTAACGTAACAGTTACATGTTTTTGTGATTTTAATAAAACGTCACAATCGTGACTCTTATGTTATATATTGGTAACGTATAAATGCTACTTTAATGAAACGTTACAGCAGTAAAGATAAGATCCAAAGCAGAGAGCAGAGGCAGAAGCAGAATTCTGCCTTCTGAATCAGATCCAACTAAAGCAGCAGCAGTGACAGAATTTTTATTTTTAATCAAAATATTTGAGTAATAACAAAAAAAAATATTTTTTCTAATTCATAACTGAAATATATTACATAAATAGACAAAAAAACCAATCCAAAATGCCCATTTGTCATTTAAAAACAACTTGCCAAGTGACAAATGTTTGAAATGTCAAAAAATTGTGCTTTGCAAAGCAGCAAAATTAGGATTTGAGATGAAAAAGCAGCGGCAGAATTCTCTGCTGCTTTTCTTGTTACGTGACTAGCGTAAGCCAATAGAAACAGTTCTCTGCCGACGGGGACGGTTCTGCTTCTCTGTCACTACTTAGAAATTGTCGAGTTCGATTTTACCTCCCGGCCGGTCGGTCGCAATCAATATAAGCATCAGGAAATAAAACAGTGACTTCTGCAGTTTTCAGCAAAGGAATTCTTTGAAGCAATATTTTCAAGAATAGAAAAACATATATTTCTTTTCCTCAAGTACTTTTGTGGCAACGAAGTTGAAACTTCCTAGTTATTAATAAGCCGCCATATTTAAGAATAAACAGCAATGATGTGGAAAAAGTGAAATCTCATCATTAACATAACCCTACATTTAGACACATGAAATCAGTGATAAATATTTTACAATATTATATATTATTAGATATTTATAGTTGCAATATAAAGTGATTTCAGTTGAATTATTAGATCGACTTCTCCAGTTCTCAGCAAAGGAATTCCTTGAAGTTTTCATTAATTGAATCAGCGATATCCCGCCTCAAATTGTTGTTTATATTTGCAATATTTTCAAGAATAGAAAAACAGATATTTCTTTTCCTCAAGTACTTTTGTGGCAACGAAGTTGAAACTTCATAGTTATTAATAAGCCGCCAGATTTATGAATAAACAGCTATGATGTGGAAAAAGTGAAATCTCATCATTAACATAACCCTACATTTAGACACATGAAATCAGTGGTAAATATTTTACAATATTATATATTATTAGTTATTTATAGTTGCGATATAAAGTGATTTCAGTTGAATTATTAGATCGGCTTCTCCAGTTTTCATCAAAGGAATTCCTTGAAGTTTTCATTAATTGAATCAGCGATATCCCCCCTCAAATTGTTGTTTATTTTTGCAATATTAACAAGAATAGAAATACAGATATTTCTTGAAGGCGCCAGATTTATTAAAAGCAGTGGTAAATATTTTACAATATGATATATTATTTGATATTTATAGTTGCAATATAAAATGATTTCAGTTGAATTATTAGATCGACTTCTCCAGTTTTCAGCAAAGGAATTCCTTGAAGTTTTCATTTTTCGGTAATTTTACAACGGTAAAGTCTTTTAAATTTTTATACATTTTATATTATACATTTATATATATTATACGTTGACTGCTGTCAACTTTCATCGATGCTTCTATATTTCTAAACAGTGTATAAATGTTGTCCATAATTCTTATCTGATTTTTTTAAACTTACAATTTTACTTGAATATTTCATTGGATTTTTCTATTAACATTCGGTAATTACAATGTAATTATTACAATATAATATGTCTCTAGTACATAATATGGTATGGCTATTCATGCCAATATTACGTATTTTTGTAATTTTTTTTATAATTATCATTATTCCAGATAATGCCAAAAGTACTTTCTCGTTTATCAAGACGTAGAGTCAATCAGTTAATTGATAAAAAAAATTCTGAGTTAAAGTACATCAGACAGAATACTGTTCATTCCATTCCTGAGAATGACACAAGTTCGGTATTTGACAGGACATCAGACAATGTTGTAACTGAAGATAATCTTCGATGTGATTTCAATTCTTATGACTATAACGATACATTACATGATTACATTGAACTCATTGACAGTGATAACTTTAATCATTAGGTTCAATATTCTAACCCTGAAAACAGTCAAGATGTATCACACGAAGAAAACTCGTTTCAAACTATGAGAGCAAACTTTTCAAATTTGCCAAAAGCTCAAGACAGTGATTTTGGTGAAGATCTTAGAATATGGATTTTGAAACATAATGTATCTCATCGATCAGTAAATGATTTACTAAAAATTTTCCGGGCCAATGGACATAAACAATTGCCTCAAGATGTTAGAACGTTGATGGGTACTCCAAGACAAGTTACTGATGGGATCTATCATGGTAACGGTGGTGCATATTTTCACTTTGGGATAAAAGAAGGCCTAGTACGATCTATAAAAAAATATTTTAATTCACCTCCATCTAAAATTGGTGTTCAACTTAATTGTGATGGTCTCTCAATAGCCAATAGTTCTTCTAGTCAATTTTGGCCACTCCTTATGGCAATACATGCTGATTTTTATACTGAACCATTTTTAGTAGGTATTTATCATGGTTATTCAAAACCAATTGATCCAAATGAATTTCTCAAACCTTTCGTAACTGACATGATGATAGTAATGGAGGAAGGCATAGTAATTGATGGAAAGAAAACAACAGTTACAATTTCGGTAGTAACTTGTGATGCACCTGCGAAGGCATATATAACCTGCACCAAATATCCGACAGGCTATTATAATTGTTCTAAATGTGATCAAGAAGGAGAATGGAAAGGCCGTGTTGTTTTTCCAGAAATGAAAAGTCTCTTGCGTACTGACGAAGCCTTCATAAGTATGGATCAAGAGGAACATCATAATGGAATATCCGTATTAACATCTTTAAATATTGGAATGGTTTCCAAATTTGCCATCGATTATATGCACCTTGTTTGCCTTGGTGTAATTAAACGTCTTATACAGCTTTGGACTAAAGGACCTAAAAACATTCGACTGACACCGCCTCAAATCGCTGCATGTTCAGATGCATTACTTGCTCTACGTAATTCTATACCATCGGAATTTGCTCGACAGCCAAGGGATTTTGAGACGATAGACAAGTGGAAAGCGACGGAGTGTCGTCAATTTTTACTGTACACAGGCCCGGTCGTTTTAGAAAACATAATGTCAAAAACTTATTACAAACACTTTTTAAGTCTGAGTACTGCTATTAGAATTCTGTGTGATCGTCAATTATGTATAAGTCTGAATGATTATGCTCATTCATTGCTGGAATGGTTTGTCGAAAGATATAAAAGAATTTATGGAGTTCAATATTTAACGCATAATGTTCACAATCTTCTCCATCTAGCTCATGATGTTAAAACTTTTGGATGTTTGGATAAATTCAGTTGTTTTAAATTTGAAAATTTTATGTCTAATATAAAAGGGAAAATACAAAATGCTCCAAAACCCTTGGAACAAGTTATCAACCGTACATATGAAGAAAATTCACTTTCTGTTGAAAGAGAAGACAAAGATTCATATCCTGTTGTCAAATTTGCAAGAAACAGCTCTCAAATAAAAGCACTTGTATTTGACGGCTTTACTCTTACCACCGAGAAAACTGGTAATCATTGTTTATTAGATGATGGATCAATTTTGTTTATTACTGATTTTAAAATTATTAACAATGTTGTGTATATTATTGGTAATAAGTACCTAGACAAACAAACTTTTTCAAAAATTCCTTGTGATTTTTCAACTTTTAATATTTTTAAATTTTATCATTCTTGTCCATTTCAATCAGTCATTATCGAAACATCTAAAATAGTTACTAAATGTGTGAATATAACATATCCTTCATTAGGTTATAAAGTAATAATTCCATTATTGCAAAGTAACAATTAGTTATTCTTCATTTGTTTATTAATTTACATTAATATGAGTACTGTATGTAAGTTTACTGTAAATTTATGATAAAATATATGAGTTGATTTTATTCGCCTTTATTTTTTATTGCTATGTTTTTTTTTGTTTTTTTTTCAAAAAGCTGCAATTATTACATAACAAAAAAATTTTTTACATTTAAACAAATCAGTGTAAAACATAGGATAGCGATGACATCACAACTAAGTATTTATAGCTGTTTTTTAACAAAATTCTCTCGTATTCATTTTTGGCAAAGTTTTGGTTGTTTTCTTACGTGTACATATTTGTGTGAATTATTTACATAAATTTTGAATTTTTAATATTGATATAAGTTAATAAATATATATTTTTATAGAATATATGTCTGTTTTGTTTGTTACTATTTTTTCAGTTTTTTTTGTGTTGCTTCCATTAACTAAATTCGCATGACAATGGATTATGCAGCTATCACATTTATAGATGAAGGAACTCCTAACGAAATTCCGTCAAAGTGGATTTTAGAATCAGATGATGAAAATATTGGACAAAATGAAGAATCAAACAAAAATAAATGGTGCTGGTGGCCACCAGACGGTACTAAAAATGTAACTCAATTAATACAGCAACAAGCTAATCCAGATGTTACTACTTGGAAGAAGTGTAAAATTGAATTAAAGAAATATACCCGTAAGTATTAGCAAAAAGCATAATAATTTAAATATTAAAATATAATAAACACCGTATATAAATAATTATTTAATTTTTAATAATGCTGTAATTGTCTGTGACAGGTAAATGGGAGAAAGCCAGGAAAGTGGCTCAAAATACAGATTATTGCTCAACGGATGAAGATAAGCGTGGCAGAGGAAAAAGAACCAAGCTAGCATCTAAACGCTACCAACATCATGTAATTTATTCTTCTGAGGATGATGGAAATTCTTTGGATGATCCTCCAAGCCTTCCCAAAAAATTCCAAATCAAAGACTTCAGGAACACAGGCAAAACTACTTACAAATAATGAAGAATTAATAGACGGAGGAGGACATTCAAAATCACGGGCTCCAACAACTCAGGCCAAACAACTTACAACTGATGAAGAATCAATTAACCAAGAAAAATCTGCTGAAACAAATGTAGAAACAATATGTGAAAATGCGGTCGAAGTGAATAATAATTCAAGAGAACATGAAGGTAATCTGCAACTTTTTAAAAAAAATTAAGCACATAGTCTTAATATTCAGATTTATATGAGTTAGTCTTTCTTGTAGATGGAAAATTATCCTTAACTTTGCGATTCTTGGCTCGAATCGAATTAAAACTTGATGATTTGTCCAAAAGACTCGACGCCATTGGACCTTCTCCTAAATTAATGGGAAAAGTTGATAATATAAAGTTATTCTTACCCGTGAAAACCCGTGAAGAACTGGAAAATTTAGATAAGCAACTTGAAAATCCTGCTATGTGTAGAGAATTTGTAAGTATAATCAATACTTTTTCTTCGACTGATTGCTTTTATTCAATTTGAGTATTTTTTATGTGAATTAAATCGTTGCAGTTAACTTATATAGACAGAATTGGTGGCGACACTCCAGAGAATATGGTAAAAAATATTTTTGCGGAAATTTTTACAAATGAATTTGCAAAAGATTATACATGGGCCGGACGAAATAAAGAAAAATTCAGTGTCTCAAAATCAAAAGCAATGGAAAAAGTAAAAGGTAATTTTAATAAAATTAAGCTATTATAAAATATTAAATAGAAAAATGTACAATCATTCTAAAAAAATTTAGAAGTTTTATGCTTTTACTGGTAATTTGAAGTCGATTATACACTTTAAATGTTTTATTTTACTTACTTTAAATTTCTAGTATAAGTGAAAATTCTGTAAAATTGTTTAAAATTTTTGTACATTTTTTTAATAAATACCATACAATGACTCATATTCTTAATTCAATTCATTTTTAGAGAAAATGGTTGATGAGAATGCTACATTTCGAAAAAATGACTTTGAGCGTGAAGGATTGGAGTGGTTCCGGCTTGGCAATCAACGATGGACACGCGAAGGAAAGAAGAAAAATTAACTGTTATAATTAAAGTTAACATTTAAATAAAAAACTTAAAATAAATTAAATAATATTAATTAATAAATAAATTATAACATACTTACAAATAATTGCTAATTCTAAGCATATATTTATATTTTGTGTTTTTGACGGAATAAAATATAAAGATTGCAAGAAGGTAATGAAAATTTTATTCATGTTCGACCAGCTTGACCAAATCCGTGAACAAGGGCGTTTAATGTAATTTTCAGTTATCTATAAACATTTAGTATACATGCTCAGTTAGAATATATATACATACATATATATTTCCGATCAAATTACATTGAAACGTGTTTGTACAGACATGATGCTATTCTCATGTTATATTGCAGTTACGTCTGTATCCTCTTAAAAAATTTATAGATCAGCTTGTAACATTTACATAACTGGAATATTTTTCTTTTCATTACATTTACGTATTTGTTATATTACAATTATATTGCTGTTATATCAATGTTACGCTGCTTTAACATATGAGTGATGTAAAAATTATATTATTCTGTAACGTAACAAGAACGTAACAATGTGATGTAACATTGTTACGTTTATGAGTAGGAAATTGTGAGTTATATGTGAGTCACATGTGACTTACATTTTATGGAACTTGTTACTTTCGGTTCTGTAAATGTGACATCACATTTACAAAACAGTGTTCACTGGGCAGGGACGTGCCCGGGACGTTCGATTTTTGCTCCGGCCGGGACACGGACATGTGTGAACGAGTTCGTATAAAATGTACGCACCGATATTTTTTGAACCCCTGACGGAACACTAATATGTGTGGATACTCCTTTACTCGTTCACATATGTCCGTGTCCGGGCAGGAGCTCGTTCACACATGACAGAACACGGCCCTGTGACGTCCCGGGCACGGCCCTGATGTGTGTCGATACTCCTTAAAGCTCCTAAGTCTTCTTTTACCGCTGTTCGTAGTCCCAGTAACCATGGTAAGACATCTACCCAACGTTCCGTATTATCGCTGTGTTGTACGGTGCCACCTCTATATAATCCGTTTGACGATGGATGATATAGCGTTGTCATATCATATGTGTTCTCAATAACCTGCAATTTCTGCAATATGTGTTCCCAATAACTTCTGAATTGTAGTCCGTGATCAGTAGTGACGTATTGTGGTGTGTCGATTCTGCACATCCCTATGGAAAATAAGGCTTTTCACACCGTTTCCGCGTGATGTCTGCAATCGGGATGGCTTCCGGCCATCTCGTAAATCTGTCGATAATGGCATACACAAATAAAACGAAAGATATTCCATTTCAAACAAGAAAAATTTGCACTTTTCTGTTCAGAGAGCTTTCCTATTTGAATTTCCTCCATTTAAGCTTCCTCCAAACGAAAGCCCCCCCTAAATCTTTATTTTCGGGGGCACTGTCAAGATATAGTCCCCGTGTTCTTTTAATGAACTGAGTTTTGAGAGCTTTTGAGGAGCTTTTGAGTTCCCATACAAAATCGAAGAACCAGAAGACCCAGATAAAACCTGGGTTTTCGATTTTGTATGGGAACTCAAAAGCTCTCAAAACCCAGTTCATTAAAAGAACACTGGGAGTATTTGAGTAAATCTTATTTGAAGAGAGTAAATGGAAAGAAATGCGATAACGATGCATAGGAGCATGATTCCAGAGCTATTCGCATTTGCGCTCTTTTACAGGTTTTCTTATTTATGAAATATCGGCAGATGTACTTACATAGGAATGTGTAGAAAACATTTTAATTTAGCTACATTTTATAAGAAAGGGGCTGTTAAATGAATTGTTTGATTTTTTGTTTAAATGACCAAAATCAATTAAACATTTTTAGGGATATGTTTGTTTTTTCAGTCCAGACTATTTGGTTTTACTTTGCAAAAGATAGTAAAACCGTTATTTCTGTGTGAATTTCCTTTGAATTCATAACAAACATTTCCGGTATGTTTTATTTATTTTGCAGATTTGGAAATGTTTCATTTTGGTTGGAACGCGAATAGCTACTATGCATGGAGACTATACAATACAAGGAGCTTAAACTTCGTGTTGTCAATTTTCGTTGATTAATGGTGGTGCTGCAGTTAAATATACCCCAAAAAATATGGCCGATTGTATTTATCCGGTTCATGGCCAAGTTCGTTAATTAGCTTCTAAATTCGATTTATATCAATGCGATTATTCATATTGGATTTCCCAATGAATTTTTATTAATTTCCAACGAATTTTTTTTGAATGGCCCCATTTCGACTAACTTAATTTTGAACGAATCGTCGAAATAGTTCAAATTCAGCTAACTTCTTGTGGGGTACATCGGAGAAAGGTGACATCTGCGGCCAAAAATGAAGAGTCGACTGATGGATTGCGGATGGGAACGTCAGAGAGTGTGGCTGCATTTCGTAACCTCTAAAATTTAAATCTTCAAGTTTTTCTTAAATCGACCAGAATTTAAGTGGTTGTTGTTGTTTTTTTATATCTATTTAAAGAAGTTAATAGTCAAATTTTGTTGGAAAAATCAAAGATTTTTGATTTTGCTAGTTCCACGAGGTAGTACATGTGGCCGAGGCTAACGGGCTTGCCCGCGATGCCTAAGGCAGGTACACTCGATAAAATCATCGAGAAAAACAGACGCAGCCGGATTTTTAAAAGTAGCAGAAAACCAAATGTAGCCAGTGTATACAGTGAGAGAAGAAAACTCTCATCTGAGTTCGAAATTATGAACATCCCAAAAAACGTGACAAGCATCATCTTCACAAATAAGTGAAAATCCGACTTTTCCTAATGAAAAAAGGAAAAACAGAACTAGCCCGATGGCAGTAAATTCAGGAATTAATGAGAACTGTAGGGCTAGACCAACAACGTCAACATTTGATCATAAAGGTAGGATGTCGTCCGACTAACTCAACAGAAAAGTCAGCAAACTGAGAACAACATAAATTTTGCAGAAGTCGTCTTTAAAGACAATAACGAATGGACAACTATCTCAAACAAGAGATGTAAAAAAGGTGAAAGTTTGCATGAAAATAAATTCTAGTGGTAATAATATAGAAAAAACAAATAATAGGTTTAAGATTCTTGAAAATATGGATATGATAGATAGCATGAATTTAAGTAGTAATGCCAATATTAGTAATAGAAATAAGAATATAAACAGAATTTTTTCAGATAATAAGTACTAACCCGAAACGTATTGAAAATAAATTTCAGCTACCCATATTGGCAAAAAATTTAAATACTAAAAATTGTTCAGATTTCCTGAAAAAACAAAATATTACATTCTATTTTGCCAAGGGGCGACGGGATTATACTAAGATCTACGTCAAAGATCTTGATAATAAAAGAAAATTAATTACTCTCTGAAAGAATAAGAAAGTGAGTGGTTTTACAAACTCTAGTAGCGACGAGAAACCAACTAATCTTTTAATTAAGGACATTAGTCATACTTTTGACGTAAAGGATATCTTAGAAGAATTGAAAAGTGTTTTTCCTAGTCTGAACTTTACTAAAGTATCTAAATTCGTGACGAAGCGCTCTAAAGAGCAAAAAGCGTCACTGGATATTATGTTGATACAGTTAGCGCCTAACCAAGAATTAAACGATCTACTGAAATTGAAATATCTGGCCTCTCAGAAAGTGAGGATCGAACGGTTGATAGGGAAAAGTCCTATCCAATGCTTTTACTGCCAAGCTTTCGGGCATAGGGCTTCTAATTGTTTTAACAACTCTAGATGTGTTAAATGTATGAATGACCATGAACCGGGTTCATGTAAAACAGTTAAGGGAATAGACCCCCGTGCTGCGTCAACTGTGGAGCCAGCGACCACCCAGCTAGCTATAGGGGATGCCTTAACTTCAGAAAACATTTGGAAAATCTAAGAAACAGGAAGCAACATTTTAAACCTCAGAACTTTGTAAGAAGTTCGAAATCATTCGCAGACATACTTAAAGAGAATAACACCCAACAGAGTAAAGTAAATGAAATTCCAACTAATTTTCAGAGCCAGCTGGAGCTCTTGAGTAACATGATGTGTAAGTTTAATGACATTGTATATGAACTTGGCGAGGTGGTTAAGAGCCTAATTGGTCATAAATCTAACAATGTGTAAAAACAAGGTTAGGATTTTAGAAATTAATGTTAGATCGATTAGATCGACTAAAAGAAGATTGGATTTGTTCAATCTAATTAGTGATGGATTTTATGTTACTCCTTTGAGTATATGTAATCCAAACTCGCTTAAACTTTTTGAGCCGATTAACGAGACTAACTTAATCCCGAAATTTTATGAAAACAGAACAGCCTCTTGGAAAAATAGAAGGTAATAGATTTTATTTAACTATAAACTAAACTAATGAATTATTAAGTGTACGCTCACACCAATGGTGGCAGGATAAGTGGCTCGCTAAGATAGGTGCTACCCTAAGATATAATACTGTTCACACCAGAAGATACCTGCTTGGCTAGGATATTAGAAAATGCTGCTGTTCGTCGCCGTTGCCTGAATGTATCCTAAGAAAAAACAAACACGCCTGTTCGCTTGGATCGACACCTAGCGACTAGCTACAGCGAAGCACGGTCGGTATGAACAACGCAGTGCTAGCACGAACATTCGTTTGCTTGGATAGTTCATCCTACCACCTAGCTAGCCACTAGGCGCTTAGTGTGGCACTTATTGGTGTGAACGTACAACAGTGTTTGTGACAAACTTGTTTGTACGTTGAGCCTGCCCATACACTATAAGGTTTTACAGCAAAACTAAATAAATAAATACAGCTAAATACTAAAAACACCGAAACAAAATAAACAACACCAGAGCAGGCGTTTTTTATGTTATGGAGAGAACTGTCAGATAAAACCACGAAAAAATCAAAACGTTTTGATATTTGGGACAAACTTTTGACAAACATAAAACCAAAAACCAAATTCACCACACACTGTCAATCTTTGTTTGAACGCCTTGTTTGTACACATAAAACCTTGTAGTGTATGGGGCCCTAATTTATTTATTTTTCAATACTTTAATTTATAGTCCTGGAGACAATGTTGTTACATCACTTTATTTCTTACTGTAAATAAAACAAATGAATTTTAGGATATTATAAACGATTTATATACTTTATTTTTGTATGGGCTATGATTTAATTAATGTATACAAATGTTATAGAACTTAATCTGAATCTTATCTTATTATATTATATATGAAATAGTATAAGTTACAGCTATCGGATGTGGCTTAGTTCTCGAGTCACTTGTAAATTGTATACGCAAATATTGGCAATTTTTGATTTTCATATTATAAGTTTGGCACTAAAATGTTACTAGGAATAAAAAATTAACTGACAGGAACTAAGATATTAAGATTGAATTATATTTCTATTTTATCGATAATACTGGATATAATTAAATAATACACATTCAATTAATATAAGTCTTTGTATGTTACAATATAGAATAATGCACCTCCAAAACACAGGAGAATTGGAGATTTGTACAGGAACCTGTAATAGGCGCGGATCTAGAATTTTGTTTTGGTTTGTTTGTCACGGAGTGGCTGGAAAAAATGTCTACTCCTAACAAACAAACAAAATTAACATAACGAACAAAACTAACCGAATTTTCTAGTGGATTAAAAATAGAGATGTGCCGAATGTTCGGCCGAATATTCGTATTCGGTATGTTCGGCGTATTTTTTAATGTTCGTATTCGCCCGAATATTCGGTTAGTTTTCCGAATAATTACCGAATATTTAAATAGTGTTATTTTAAGATTTACATATGTTAAAGAGGCTTGATTCTCGAACCGTACATAGGTAGTATTTGTGAATGAAACAACCACTACATTGTGTAACCATTATTTATTCACAAAATCCAAAATTAAAAGAATCCGACTCATTTATATGCTCAATCACAATTCAAACAGGCCCCTATTCCCAAACCAGTCTTCGTGACAATTGTCACAAAAGTGAGTGTTGCATTCTCGAAATCATTTATAGTGCATTTTTCGCGGAAAATTGTCACTATTGTCACGGAAAATTTTTAGGTGACGCGACAATTTTTTTAAAATAAAAAGAGACGAAGTGTATGAATATTTTTTTTTAATATTTTTGGGGATTTGAAATTATTCTTAAAGTTAAAATAACAAGCAGGAGACAATTTGATTGCCATCGCCATGTTGCCTTTATGGAGAAAAACCAGGAGATATCGAAGGGCGTAAATATAGCCAAAGTAAAGCAGAGTTTACTAGAAAATGGACTGTTCACTGATGCTGTATGGTTTAGGTCCACCAGACGTCCACCTTCAGACGGAATTTTTATAGTCCAAGAGCTAGTGACAGAATTGCAAAGTGATTTTGTAGAGGATGGGCCTTTGATATAAGGTAGATTAGGTAAAGCACAACCGATTAAAAATATTCGCCAGTTCGAGTCTACTTAAGTTTTAATTTTATGAATTTTTGAACTTGTCGATTTTTTGACCATGAAAAAAGTGATATTGCAGAGGATGGGACTTGGTATATAGGTTAATTGGGTTGCCCCCAACACATATTCCGATTCCCATCTCGTTTGGAGGTTAGGTTTGACTTTTGGGAATTTTTGAACATGTCGGTCTGATCAAGATGGACAAAGTGATATTGGAGAGGATGGGGTTTGGTATAATGGTGAGATAGGCCACCAAGAACCCTAATTCAGCTGCCCATCTCATATGCAATCACGGTTGCGATTTTGGCGGCTTTTAATTTTGTGGCCATTTTCGGTATGACCCAAGTGATTTTGTAGGAGATGGGATTTGAATATTAGGGTTCGTTACAACATCTACAATACATATCCACTTGCCCATCTCTTTCCTAGTTGTAGAAACCCTTGCCATCTCCAGTTGAAGTTGAAAAATCGTAAAATCTAGTTTTATATATCAAATTGAGTTAAAATGGATGTATATACCCCTCTAGTGGCATATTTATGTTATATATTTCAGATATTATGAGTAGTTGTGTATTGTATATACAAACATACATTATAACCCGGCCCGCTGGGTGCGGGCGTGCAGAGTGTGCACCGCACGCGGGCGGCACTTTCAGGGGGC
The DNA here is from genome assembly GCA_963855945.1 of Thereva nobilitata. NCBI lineage: Eukaryota > Metazoa > Arthropoda > Insecta > Diptera > Therevidae > Thereva > Thereva nobilitata. The sequence continues at coordinate 141,920,157 of OY979694.1, forward strand.
GGCAAACACAACAATCTCGTGATCGAACTCATTTTCATCATTTGCACTAGGTTCTTTTTAGAATGCCATAACAATTACATGTATTGATCTCCTTTAAAAATAAACCGATAAACCGAAAACGTTCAAACCACTTAAGAAGGATCGATCTCTGAAAATAGTATAATATAAGGACAGAGAATGTAAAATTAAATTCCCATGATAGAAGTCAAATTTATTCTGTAAATAAAAGTTGACATTCTAATCTGATTATAATTATTGACAAAATTTTAAAGCAGTTTGACGTCTAGTTATGGAGAATTATCCATTTTTATGTGCAATAAATTCCCACGTTTAATATCATTTTTACTCGACCTTTACTTGAATATTGAATACTAATTACTCGAATGCAAGACGTTCAATGTTTTTTAAAAAATTTTATTGAATGTATGAGATATCAATAAATAACGTATTCAAATTTCAGATTTTTCATTTGGAATATGCTCCTTCAATCGATCTTCCTTAAGATAATTTTAAAGAGAATTTCCCGTTGTTCCATGTAGAGGAAAAACCAAATAAAAAGAAAACGAGTTTCCCATTCGCTCTGGTTGTTTAAAAGCGCAGCTTTTTCACTCATGCTGCGGGCTCCGTTTGCTTCTTAAAGCCCGGGACACACATATCCGAACCGTGTCTGCACCGCATGACAGCCGTGTGTTGGACAACACACGGAGAGAAAATAAACAAGTAAAATTTGATGCGGTGCGGACATGGAGACGCGGAAATGTGGGGACTGACTGGTAAGATCAATGTTGCCAGGTGATTTTTTCGAATATCCGTAGATTGCGATTTTCTGAGGTGGGACAAATTCCGTAAAAATCCGTTGCTCCGTATTGTTGCTCCATCTGGCTATTTCAATGAAACTTATAAATTATTTGATATATCACATACGAGTTTTTCGTACTTTTTAGTATTTATTTTAAGTAATTTAAATTTACATTTGGAAGCATAAGATTCTTTAAGTTTAAGTGGAATAAAGGTGTTTAATTTTTAATCAGTGGCAATCAATTGCACGAAGATAACATAAGCTTTGGAAAACTATAAATGCACAAAATGATGAATAAGAGTATTTATCAGCAGATGTGTTTTCTACTGATTAATACTCTAATTCATCATTTTGATGTACTTTATAGAAGTATCTCGAAGAAGAACTTTGCCGTGTAAAATGGCTTCCAAGGTCTCTGTCTCCAGTTTGTTTCTGAGCTTCGTTTTGTTGATATTGATCTGACTGAAAAATTTACAGTGGCACAACCAATGGAAACTCTGTGGAGCCATTAGCGTTTTCATAGTTAAGCACTTTGTTCAAAAAGAATTTTTGTCCAAGTGAAAATCGTTTTTGAAGGTTCTTTTCAGCGTTTTGAATTCCTGGTGCACATCCTCGATGTCGAAGCCAAAGAAGTCGGCAGCGACTGATACATTTACCTTGTTTATGCGTAAGACGGTTTTAAGCATAAAATCGGTTTAAGACGAATTGGCTGTATAAACAGATTCGGATTCTCTCTCAGACAATTGAAAATTTACGTTCTTTATTATGCATTAACATAACTTTAATCACTAACCGAAATAGAGTGAGATCATTCTTTTAATGTAAGACCAAAATCAGCCATTTTGAGAACTCCTCACACATCCACACAATAATTCGTCTTGAGCTGAAATATATTTAGCTTGAGACAAATTTCGGCTTAAGTGCCGATTCACAATGAACGCTTCAAGCCTCAAGCTTCAAATTTTTTTTCTATAGTTTCAAGTTTATTTGAAGCTTTGAATGTGAATAATTGTACATAAATCCTATAATCCTAAATTTTTTAAGCTTGAAGCTTGAGGCTTGAAGCGTTCATTGTGAATCGGCCCTAACACTGTTTATACGGAGCTCGATTCTATCTTAAGCCGAAATTCGACTTACGCATAAACAAGGTAATTGTGAGACATTTTCAAATTCATGCGTTCAATGAATTCGAATTCTTTAGGCATCTCGACACTCTTCTCCGTTAAAGGAAATCTTTTAGAAACTTCCAAAAATCCGTTAATTCCGTAAATTTGTTGTATTATTCCGTTAAAATTCCGTATTTGAGCTATAATCCGTTGAAAAATCCGTTATTTTTTTCCCCGTTCGAAAAATCCGTGTTTCTACTGAGAAATCCGTAGTTCTGGCAACACTGGGTAAGATTTTACTTGTTTACTTTTTCTCCGTGTGTTTTCCAACACACGGCCGTCACGCTGTGCGCAAATGTGTGTCCCGGGCTTAAGCCGGCTCTTCACGATGCGGTGAACGTTTCATTCGAATATTGGCTTCCAACGTTGGACGATTTTCGGCGAAAGTAGACCTCCTATCGAAAAATGTTAAATATAAAAGTTGTAGGTAATAAAAAGATCTACAACTTTTGTACAAACCATTTTTTCCACCTTACCAACTTCCAGAGCAATGAGTCATCAAAGTCAAATTTTGGGTTTTTTTTAACTAAAATTTCAACTAAAACCACCTTTTTCTCCAAAAAATACCTAGTTAACTAATATTTTTTTTTACAAAATTGGAAGCTTGGACAATTTCTTATCAATAATGTCCGGACAATTTGTATCCTACGGCTTTTATTTTTGGAGTTATAAGCAATTTTAACGCTAAAATTGGCTCTTTTTTTGTGCCTTTTCACCTAAGCTTTGCCAAAAAGTACCAAATAAGCACCAAATAAGGCAAATTTTAACATCAAACTTGCTAATAACTTCAAAAGTAAAGGCCGTAGCGTAAAAATTGTCCAGACAATATTGATAGGAATTGTCCAAGCCTTCCAATTTTGCAAAAAAAATATCAGTTAACTAGGTATTTTTTGGAGAAAAAGTTGTTTTTAGTTGAAATTTTAGTTAAAAAAACGAAATTTTGACTTTGACGACTCATTGCTCTGGACGTTGGCTAGCTGGATCCTTGATTTTGACAGTTTTAGATAGGTGGGAGTATTCTACGTACACTGGTATCCTATTCATGAAAATAGCTCAAAGGGTTAAATAAATACAGGGTGATATGTAAACCTCTACAAAAAAAATTCAAAACGCCCTAGCTGCTAAACCGTTAAGATTTACCCCCCCCCACCCATACGATTTTTTCTTCGTCTATCCAAAACCTATCTACAGCCGGCCGCTTTGTAAGCTTAAAGGTATACACCCTGTATAATCATCAAAATGTTTTTTTTTTCCATCAACCAATTTTTCTCAATTAAACGGAAAATATTGATGGAACGGAGATGGGATTGAAAATGTAACATTTGGCAGATGCCACGAGCCTATGGTCCAAATCTTGGGTTCTACAAAATCACTTGGGTCATACCGAAAATGGCCACAAAATTAAAAGCCGCCAAAATCGCAACCGTGATTGCATATGAGATGGGCAGCTGAATTAGGGTTCTTGGTGGCCTATCTCACCATTATACCAAACCCCATCCTCTCCAATATCACTTTGTCCATCTTGATCAGACCGACATGTTCAAAAATTCCCAAAAGTCAAACCTAACCTCCAAACGAGATGGGAATCGGAATATGTGTTGGGGGCAACCCAATTAACCTATATACCAAGTCCCATCCTCTGCAATATCACTTTTTTCATGGTCAAAAAATCGACAAGTTCAAAAATTCATAAAATTAAAACTTAAGTAGACTCGAACTGGCGAATATTTTTAATCGGTTGTGCTTTACCTAATCTACCTTATATCAAAGGCCCATCCTCTACAAAATCACTTTGCAATTCTGTCACTAGCTCTTGGACTATTATTATCAAGGGACAAAATTCTCTGTCAAAAATATTCAAAATCTCTCCGATTCCTTTCGACATACATAGTTGGCTGTGATAAACCTACATATATTGAAAGCATTACCACTACTTTTCTGGTATGATGCTTCCACAAAGAAGCGCAGCACAGCTGCCAATTTTATTATTGGAAGAACCGATGTTGAGCGTATTGTTTTTTTTATATTGCGTTTAGGGTTTGCAGCCCCGGGATCACAAAATCCCGGGATCCCGGTGTTTCACAAATCCTGAAATCCCGGGATTATTAAATAGCTAATCCCGGGATTTAATTTTTGTCCGAATTATATTTTGAAACTTTTTTCTCATCAAAATTTTCTAAGAATTTAATTCTCAGAAAATTAATATTTTTTTTATAAAATATGTACATAGGTAGTAATAAAAGATCAATTCCAAAACAAGTCCATCAAATTCTATTCCTATTGATAAATATATTGTGAAAATGAGAAGAGACTAAGGGTACCTACGTCCAGTACGCAGCGTAGATGATAGCGTAGAGCATAGCCGCGCATACTCGTTTATAGAACTATCAATGGGTTTTAAATGGGTGTGGCCATAACGCAGCTCGCTTTCCTCTCGCAGAAAAAGAGACTCTATGTGGGGAAAATCTTGCGATCGATTTTTTGACGACTTCCCAAAATCCGGTGATTCTCCAATTTGTCACACACCTTTGGTTCTGAAGACAATGCAACATAGTTTATTCAATTTTATGGTACATCCAATATAGCGGCCCCATAAAATGGCGGATTACCTTTTCGAAATGTAAAATAGCGTGGGGCGCCAGCGAAAAGTTCCAGTGTTAATAGAATAAGAATATAGGTAAAGAGTCCCACGCTGTTTTACATTTCGAAAGGTATGTTGTTTCCATATTCTGGCTGGAGCAATAAAAACATTACATTCACAATTATTTTTTACTTTTTAGTTCATTTTAAAATAAAAGCGTATTTTTTAGTTTTTTTAAACTATATTTTTTTTCTTTATAACTCCCCGACATGGGTATCAAATGAAAGAGTATGACGAGTAGAATACAGTAAGCTATGTGACGTCATTTTAAATCCAATATGGTCAAAACATTTTGTTATTTAAAAATAAACATTTTGATTTTTATAAGCTTACAAAATCGTAATTAATGTATTTTACATTTCTTGCTTGGTAACGGGTACAATTCAGTTTCACTCTCTGATCTGTTTCAAATAAAATTGTATCACCATTTTTTTCTTCATCATGAATTTTAACAGGAAGATAGGGTACATTATATTGCAATCTTTCGCACTCCCCTTCGGGTTCCGGTTCTGCTAAATTGGTACGAAAAAATTGATCACAGAATTTGTCCCACACAGAGAACGAAGTTAATACGAAGCTTGTAAAAAACAAGGAAGTTATTGCATTTTGTAACTAAGCTTTATGAAAAAATCGCTTCGTTCAATTAACCATACTTACATTGTAATAATGCTTGTAAATAAGTTTCTATAAACCTTAATTTTTTTTTGAATTTATTACATGAAGTGAATAGGTTTCAAAATGATACAGTTCCATTTTTAGCTAACAATGTGCATTTAATTAACAATTAGACAAAATGCAATAAGTTAAATATCTCGAGTTCACGTTAACAAAAATGAACTTTATTTTTATAAATTAAAGGTCCCAAAACTCTCTACCAGATCTGATAAAACATTTTAAATTTATTTTTCATAATGGCCGAAAAATAGCAATTGTTGTTATTTGAGTTATACACAAATGAAAAAAAAGTAAACAAAATTACATTAAAAAAATTTCTTTTTAATTGCATTTGAAAGCTGGCGTCGATATCTATATTTTGAAAATAAAAACTTTCATTTTGGACTTAATGGCATAAAATGGCGGGCATTTCAAATTTTAGATAACAAATGTAATTTTGGCCAATGGGTTTAATATTTTCACACCAACTTTTCAGGGTCTTTTTATAACATCAAAAAGTATATTTTCTGAAACTTTGATGCAGATTGGTCCAGTTGACGGTCTTGGCACTAAAATGAAAAAAATAAGGTTTTTTTTTCGTTTTTTCAGTTTTGTAGGTTATTGATTTTGTATTTAGTTTTGTAGGTTAAGGATTTATTGGCAATTTTATTACGAAGTTTTTATTTTGCCCCCATCCGACTTAAAATGCTTTGGGCAAATTAAAATGCTTTTTTTACTGCACGATATGTAATTTCAACTATGTTAATGTGTAAGGATTTTTTATGAATAGTCCATTCCTAATCCCGGTACCAATCTCGGGATCCCGGGATTTGAATAATGTAATCCCGGTATCCCGGGATTGAAAATATAACACGGGATTGCAAACCCTAATTGCGTTCTAAAATCTCAAGAAGAAATACGAACAGTTCCTTGTAGATCCTGAAATATTGTCTAAATCTGAAGGGAAATAAAACTGTTAAATTGTTAAGAAAAAATGAAATGTTCGATTACGTCAAGCCGGGCAGCTCCAAAGGATTTGATTTATCCCTAGAAGCCTTAAATTCCTCTCCCCTCATCGCTATCAAACTACATTTCCAATGAACCGAATAATTCGGCCGACTGTTCGGTTCGGTACATATTCTGCCGAATATTCGTATTCGGTTGAACCCATATTCGGCGCATCTCTAAAAACAAACGTGCCTTACGAAAACGTGCCCTAATGTGTTTTTGATGAATACGCGTCCTTTCTTGTGAGTGCAGTTAACTTCATAGTTTGCAAATCAAAACATATAGAAAGAGTATGATCAATTTGCCTTGTTGACCTTGGTCATTTTTTTAATTTGCAAAAAAGTTGGGTCGGTTTTGTCCGTTTGGTTATTTTTTGTTTGCTTTTTTAGTTGGGTCAATTTTGTTTTTTAAACAGCGAACGCTTTTGGGGGGGGTCCTGACCCCCGTGACCCCCCTTGAATCCGCGCCTGACCTGTAAAGAAATAAATAAATAAACTCGAAAGTCCGATGAAAAATAAGAGATTTATATCACCTTCCGTGATAGAACACCACAACCCTTGTGTGTGGAGCATGAGCTTTAGCAAGGCTCTTGCATACCTGACAAGGTACTCTGTTGTAGTGTTCCTTAGGTTAAGTTAGGTGTAGTCTTTTTTCATTCCAATTAGGAACCAAAATGTATATTAAGACAGATCAGTCGCAAATGTGTTGGAAGTATAAATATTTAGGGCATAAAGCTTGGCAGTACCGATATGAATTATAAATAATGTCAAATGGACCTCACATTATAGTCCATTAATGCATGTAAAATAAATCATTGTATAACAATAAGGAATATTTGTAAATGTATATGAAGTTGAATAAATGAATTGAATTGAATTGTGGTCAAAAATGAACTAGAAGCTTAGTTTCTTCTACCCATCCATTTCCTGTCATGCAACGCTATTGCTTTTCTTTCCATTTACTCTCTTCAGATAAGATTTACTCAAATATCTTGATACCCCGGCTTCACCGGCCGAACTGCGCAAGTTCGAGCCAATTAGTCTACTGAGCTACAATTTTTGCCTGATTTCCCATACATTTTCACATTTTGAAATGAGGAAATATAAAGCCTGATTTCGCCCAACAGAACATGAAATGAAGCTTAAAAGTAAAAGCTCGCTCAAAAGACAGTAATCAGCTGGAATAGTGGAATGTCATTCCAGGAAGCTTTTGCTTTTCTTACTTCTGGCGAAAAAGCAACAACAATTTCAAGCACTGAACTCGACTTTAGCCGGTAAAGCCACTTATGCGGATTGAATTGAACTATATTAAACTGAGGCCGGTGAAGCGGGGGTATGACAGTGCCATCGAAAATAAAGATTTAGCGGGGGCAGCTTTCGAAGCTTAAATGGAGGAAACAGGAAAGCTCTCTGAACAGAAAAGTGCACATTTTCCTTGTATGAAATGGAATATCATAATAATAATGGTTAAACAGGATCTGAAGGTTTTACGCTCTAGCTTGTACTTGATGAGGACTTCTGATCTCTCGGTTGGTACTTGCTTACCTATTTTGATATGAAAAACACACTTTCAAATTTTTCTGACATTACAAATACATAAGCGCATGTCTTATCAATGTGCGCGTTTATTTGTGTGTCATTTTCATTTCCCCACATGCGCGAAGATACCTCATCTCTTATCTATGTAAAACTCTAGCAAAGAAAATTTCGTAACGCCCTAACGGCTAAACCGTTACGATTACCCCCTCCGATACGACTGTTTTGTTCGTCTATCCAAAACCTATCCATAGCCGGCTGCTTTGTAGCTTTAGCAAATGCACTCTGTATTTACTGCATTTCATGCGATTTTATAATAATTTATATTGTTGCAATAACATCACTAAAGAATAAGTCCAATAATATTAAACAAAGCATGTATAAATAAAATAAGACAACATTTTTCAATAATTATTGTAAATAACATAACTTAAAAATATATTTATAAAATTACAAAATACGGATAATCAAATTTTCAAGAAAACTCTCTTTGAGATAAGTTTTCCAATAATACAAAAATTTTATCGATTTTGTCTTCAATATTTCTTAAACGATTCTCATCATCAACAACTTTTTGTTTGCGTTTTACTATCTGCTGGTTTCTTTCTAAAATTTTTAATGATGTTTTCACAGTTCGTACATCCATCTGAGCACACCGTCCAGCCCAACAAGGACAACAACAGGGTAGAAGTCTAACAGGCGAATTTAATAGCTTCTTCTCCCGGTCAGTATCATCATGAATTTGCAGGAATGCAGTTCCATTAGTTTTCGATGGAGCAGGATCTAATTCTCGGGTATTTTTGATTGGAACTAAAATTTTATTTTCATCATTTGGCAATACAGCAATTTGATGACCACAAATGTAATTTGGAAATAGATTGGTTAATCTTGTGCACAGATACTTGAAGGGTTGATTCCTCACGAAGAATGAAGTAGTTCCACCTTTACCCATTAACATTCGCTCGTAGCTAGCTAGGAGATTGGTTCGACAAATGCATCCATTCAATTCTGCTTGTGCTTTGATAGCCTGAAAAACAAAATAAATTCAAGAATTACTCGAAACTATTTTTTTACGAATTAATAAAACTACTTAAGACCATTTCAATCAATTGTATACACTACACATATAAACGTTATCTAAATAAATAAAAATTAAATGCTGTTCATTGGTAAGCGCATCAACGGCTGGACGGATTTGGCTAATTTTTTAAAAGTGTTCGTAAGAGTCCGAATAAGGTTTTTAGGGAAAGAAAAATTGGAAAACTTGCCTGGAAAATAGGAAAATTCAGGAAAACTGAAAGTGATTTTTATATGGGATTTTTGCATGAACCCAAATTTTCAACAAACAAACAAAATTTTTTGAACAAATTTTCACCCAAACTAAACGTGTATTCAAAATTTTAGCTCAATCGGAAACCGGGAAGTAAATTTAACGTCCACAGGTGATGCTAATAAAAGCGTATTTAAAAAGTGAATGCGCGTGACGCGAGTTTTTCGTTTTTTCCCCGGGCCAAAAAGTACCCAACGCGCCTATAGAAGTTTACACTTCAAAAACTCTATTACGGAACAAACAACATGCCTGATACTAAAACCACCGACGACGGCCACGGCAAAATAGCCGATACCCTGCCAAAATATAGAGCTGACATTACAGGTACAGCCGTACAGCCCAAAGTCTAGATATTAACAAGTCTTTCATCTTCATATGGAAAGGCGAACAGCTATATGCACAAATTCTTCAAACGACGATGTCAGGCTATCAGAGAGGGAATGCAAGATTTTTATACACGCTCGCACACAACTAGAGGACGGAAGATTTTATGGTTTTATATGGAGTTATACTTGATGTATTGGTGCGATTGATTCGATTTATAAAAAAAACAGCTAATTCAATTTCCTTCCTTTTCTGTCCTGCATACTTGATCGAAGAGAGAGGATCTGGCCTTGTCTCGCCGAGTTCACGATGTGTGCGTTGAGTTGCGCTCAGCAGTGATGTTCGTATATGCGCGCACACAATTAACGGGGGAGAATTTTATATGAAGATGAAAGACCTTATTATTTCTAGACTTTGGTACAACCATTCAAGAGATCGATGTCTAGCAGAAACCTTAGTATGACGTACAGCTGTCATATAAGGCACCATGTACTCGGTGTAAGTGGTCAGCAAAAGGATGAAGCCTATCATTATCGGCGTTAAAGCAATAATAGTATACGAGGTAAATTTAAGAAGATAAGCCTAATAAACGTGCCCCAGGTATGATGAAAAATTATCTTGGGAGATGTGAACGTCAAAGTAGGTCCGGAGCACTATAGAGGCAGTATGTCGGCACCCACAGCTTGCATATGAACACTAATGATAATGCACAACGAGTTATAGAGATACCAGCAATTAAGAACTTGGTCGTTACCTGCACAATGTCGTTACCTGCACACGTTTTACGAACTTCGGAAGCAAGAATGCTAGTCCGTATTTTCAATGGTAGATCAACAGGAGCAAGAAGCGTAGGGCGACCAAGAAATAGATGGATGGTGATGTGCTAGAAGAGGACACCTCAAGAGGTCCGAGTCCTACAAGGACTATAGCGCCATTTAAGAATAAGAAGGTTGTAACAACGTAGCCGCCATTCCTATGCATATAATCACAATCGGCCATTGAACATAATATTCGGAAAAACACATCTTATCAAATACAAAAATTACTAATAATAAAATAAATTTACTAACCTGTGTATCGCTCACGGCTAAACCATTCAAAAGATTAAACAGTACAATTGACATAAAGCATACAAACAACAAAAATACTAAATAACTCATAACAGAGTGGAAATTAATGTCGCCAGCATCAAATTCTCCAGTTAACATAACTATAGTTTTGATAATCGCAATAAACGGATTAACAAATTTGTTGAACTCTCCATCCTCCTCGCCATTGGGCTCGTTTGTACTGTTTGTAGTTCCAGCTGTACCCTCATTCGAATTATCGATTTTACCGAATAGAATGTAAAAGCATAAGCTAAATGTGATAACGAATATAGAATATAGCGTAAAACTTTTGAGGAAGCTTGTAGAAACTGCCCGAAGCATCAGCATGTGTGTTGAAATGGATGGAACTGGAAGAGACCCTATAAGTAGGCATAGTTCGATTGACGCAACAAGAATAGTAAATACGGCCAGTACTCGCTGTGTTTCCTTCTCATAGTTGGGTTCACTTAGACTCACGATTGTCAGAAATACTAAGGCCAATTCAAGCCAATTTATTGCTGATCGAAAATATGATTGTGGTGCTATTAGTATCTGCACCATTTCTCGGAAGATCATATATATTAGACCAATTCCGGTTAGTGTCTTAAATGTCACAACTGCCCCACTATTTATTGAGTCATGGAAGTGCAATATTATATAAGTAACCAATGACGTGCAAAACAGCGCATAAAGTAATAGATTTATGTAGAAAACAATAGAAAGGCGGTGCCATTTTAAAAATAAAAAGCTCGTAATTAATGGATGTTTTAGAAGATGCCGCAGTTCTTTAGAATCGGCCATATGTTCTATCGGTAGCATTTCTTCGCACATTTGCGATATTTTTGTTTTATTTCGACTTATTTTGCTGGGAATCAAATTTTTATAATCGATGCGTATTTCAAAGTTATCATCGCCCGGCTTTAGACCGTTTGTTGTTATACAAGAATCGAAATATTCTTCAAGAATTTCTGGACTTATTTCAGTTATTGGCAAATCATTGAATGCACTTCGTGAACCAATATATGCGCCTCGTTTCAAAAGTTCTTTTATAGCCTTTTCATTTTTGTATTTCACAGCATAGTGGAGAGGTGATGATCCAGATTTGTCTGTACCATTTATGTCTATTTTTGGCGAATCAAGTAGTATGTGAAAACACTTGTTATAATCGGCAAAATCTTCATAGACCGGCTCATCTAGTTTCTGAATGCATGTTATCAATAAATTTTCAAAATTCCGCATCTTCATATCATCTACGTCAAGTAAATTCTGTAACGCTTTCCAATTGCCCCAAATACAAGCAATTTCTAATGCTGTTGAACCATCTTGAGTTGGGTTTATATTGACACCAGCTTTTAAAATAATATCAACAGCATTGTTCAAACCTTTTTTAATAGCTTCAAAAAGCAAAGTAAGATTATTTTCTTGACAAACATTCTGCTGGTTATCGCGGTCAGATAAATTCAGTTGATATTCATTAAATGTTTTTATAAATCTTTCTTCGCTGCCACTTCGGAGTAGAGTTACTAACATTTCATGGCTTGGTCCATTTGACGCTTCTTCCGGCAAACGAATGTCCGGATAGCGTGATCTTATCTTTTCTCTAGCTTCGCCATTTCTAGATGTGTCGAGATCAATTTGGGTATTTTCAACTAAATACTGAACAATTTCCTTTTTTATATCGTTGTCTAGTTTCTTATTGTTTATAATATTAAGAATTGGAGTCATTTCCCGCTGGTCTGGAATGTTGGGATTTGCGCCATATTCGATTAATTTCTTCATGCACGAAAATACATCATCAGCATTTTCTGGAGTTATGTTTTTTGCAAGACTGTTTAATGGTGTTAAATTGGAATATTTTACGTCCACTTGTAGGTTTCTAATTTCTAAAATTTTTGATAATATTTCTGGATCTCTTGAATCTGCCGCAAAATTTATTGGACGTTTATAGAGTCGACGATTTACCTGGAATTAAAAAAATATGTTTAAAAGATATCTAAAGAAGTGGGTTTTAAAAGCTAAATTATTGTTTTCTATCAAACTAGACTATAAAATCTAGATAAATCAAACCCTTAACTACCGTGACCCTACTTTTGTTACGTAGTAAACGTATAGCGGTCTGATAGACCGGCATATTGAAAAATCCTAAAAATTGGTATTTCCACATTTTAAACGCATAAATGTTATGATTTTGGATAATGGGAGTTAAATAACATATTTATTTTCCAAAAATAAAAAAAAATTCCAAAAATTAACAAAATAGCGGAAACAAAGAAAAACGGCGATTCGAGCCCCGCATTGAAAGTTGAAAAACCTTGACGGTCTGAGAGACCGGTAACGGTGGTTAAGGGTTAAAACATTTGCGAAGTGACATCTACAATTTATATGATTTGCTTGTCAATTTATTTGAAATGCAATTTTGATGTGGCATTGCATGATAATTAATCGCAAATGAATCCGATAACGATCAAAGAAGATATTGCAATAATTTAGAAGTGGTGGCTATGGTTCTTAAATTTAAAGAGTTGAGGATCATAATACTAATAGAGTTAACCCTTCTATCCCAGAAGGTGCACTTCTTAGCTGGGACAAGAAAAATTTACAAGCTCAGCACAAGGTAGCACTGAGATAGGCTCAACTAAAGCATGCAAACATATAAATTAAAACAGAAGAAATGCAATACACAAAGAAGCGTGCAAGAAAAGTCAGTCACGTGATATTGAAAAGACTCCTTTTAAGGACGTCCTTACTAATGCTCACACTAAAAACATTAATAATTCTATTCACATTAATGGACATGCGATTAACAGGCTCGAATCTGCCGTAATTCGTGTTCGAGGAGTTGGTGTGTCCGCTCTCTCTAAACGACGCACGGCAACCTAGAAAACCTGAGTCGACCTTTCCATTAAGGAGCTGATGAACAAATGCAACATCGGCCTCCTCACGACGCCTGCAAAGAGAGCTTAAGTTGAGTAACTTAAGCCGGGATTCATATGGTGGAAGAACTAATGGGTTATCCCAAGGAAGATGGTTCAGTGCGAATCGAACGAACCTCCTTTGAACTGGCTCAGTTCTTCTAACGTGCGAAGAGTAGTGAGGAGACCAAACTTGTCAGACCATTACTCGAGTATGGGTGAGTAATGGTCTGACAAGAGAGATATAAAGGTGTTTAGTAATCAAGGGGCTATTGAATTCTTTAGATCACCTTTTTATAAAACCCAGAACTAAATTACGTTTGGAAGTAATATAGTTAATGTGAGCGGAAAAATCGAGCTTACTATAAAATCTAATCCCGAGATCTGTAACAAAATTAACACGAGGGACAAGGTGTAGTTAAAAATTATAGGACTACGACTTCTCTCAAAAGTCATGCTTTCACATTTACTAATATTGAGAACCAGGTTACGCCTTGAAGAAGAAGACATACATAATCCAGAAAGCTTGGTCTACTGACGAATCTTCAAAAGCAAGGCTTAGTAAAAAAGTAACGAGAGCATTTGTTTAAACACAAAAAATGAGCTCTGATGCTGTGTGCAAACACATGCTTTATTCAACGCAAGCGAAGTTCGAAAGATTTATGTGTGGGTTGCATGTTTCTTCTTCTTCTTTACGCTCCTTTAATCCCTCGTTGGACATAGGGCGGAAACAGTTGCCCTCCACTCCCTCTGCTAATAGGGTTCTAGGTCTTCCGACTCGACGGGTTCCTGACGGATTCCAGTCAATGGCCTGCTTGGCTAGATTTTCGTTTTCGCGTAGCAAGGTATGGCCAATCCAATTCCATTTCCTTCGCCTGATTTGGTCTATCCTTTCTTCGCCGGCACGGTGCCATAGTTCTTCATTTGAAATTCTTGCCAGCGGATTTTTAGGTTATGACGTAGGCATCTGTTGATGAAAACTTGTAGGCGCTCCTTGATGAATTGGCTGACCTTCCATGCTTCGCAACCGTACAAAAGAATTGCTTTAACATTGGAGTTCAACAGCCGTAATTTGGTGTTTATTTGAGATATCCGTTGATCTCCATATGCGAGACAGGCATGCATATGCGCTTCTTGCTTTATTTATTCTGGAACTGACGTCTTCTTCTGTACCGCCATTTTCGGTAATAATACTACCGAGGTAGCAGAATTTATCACGATTATTCAGCGCTGTCCGTTCAATGGTGGACTACTTTCTGTTGCCAAATTGTTTAACATGTTTTTGAGGTCCTGATGTCTGTGGGCCAGCAAACAGATATCATCCGCACAGTCGAGATCCTTAAGGCGGTCTAGCAATTCCCATTGTATGCCACCCGTTCTACCATCTAGAGGCTTGGCAAGGATGTCATTTATTACTATAAGAAATAGTAATGGCGAAAGTAGACATCCTTGTCGTAGGTACTCCTGAGCTCACTTTAAAGCTGTCGGACAATTTTCCATTGTAAAGAACTCTGCATTTGGAATTGTTGTATACGGCTTTTATTAATTCTATTATTTTCTCAGGCAATCCACGTTGCCGTAGTAGTCCAGTAAAATAAGGCAAAAAACGGGCTTAACTTCGGAATTCCGTGTAACAGGTCGTATCGTCTTCAAACTTTTTTTAAAGTGTTGTAAAAGCTCTACGTATAAAATCCCACTCATTAAAAAATGCCGCTACTTCCTTATTGTTGCAATTATAAACAATAGGGATGTTACGAATCATTTTAAACATTCGCATCGACATTCGCATTCGCATCAAGTAATGCGAATGTTTCGCGAATGTGAATGTGTGTAGGTCGTGTCGTGTCTCGTGGAAAACAAAATTAAAATACGACAAATTGACAGATCTGGCTCGCAAGTATCTGAGCGCTTCACCGGCCAGTTGACGGTGCTGGTGAGTGAGTGTCTAGTTATACTTGGCCTCAAGGCGAACTGTATATGAATCGTCTCATGAAATATAATATTCCTCTTTTGAACATTGTTTATTAAATACGAGAAGAAAGAATACTATTACTGTATTACTGGTCAATTGTTCTAATATTTTTTCATATCCTATTGTAAGTAATAAAAAATGACTTAATTCAATTAAATTTTTTAATGCTATTCCTAAACATTCGTATTCGCATTCGCACATTCGCATTCCGAACATTCGCGTTCGCATTCGCATTCGCGAATGTGAAAAATATGACATTCGTAACATCCCTAATAAACAATTATTGCAAAATTAAATGCGAAATTGTAATGTGCGCTAAGGGGCCATCCATAAATTACGTCACACGAATTTCATGATTTTTTGACCCCTCCCCCGTCCTTGTCACAGGTGGTCATATTTATGAGACTCCCCCTCCCTAGTGTGACGTCACATATTTTGCAATGTTACATCTAGCAATTATTAAATTAAAACAGCAGTTCCGAAATTAGTTTAAATTATTTTTTAATAAAATCAACATCAAATCAAACATTTGAGAAAAATTAACAAAACAAAAAACGATTAATTATATTGATGAAAGATACAGGGGTTTATTCTCCAATTCGTTTCACATGAAAAAATGTTCACATTCCAAAAATACTATTCTGGCAGTCGACAAGTGCGAATGGTTTCACATGTTTCATTTCTCATGTGGAACCTTCATCCATATTCTATTCTGGCAATCCCCTGAGGTGAATAGTTTCGTTGTGAGGTGATTAAGTGTTTCACCTAATTTTTCCAAGTGGAAGATCCTATTACGAAGTGGTATTACGGCAGTTATGTACGAAATGGCAGCAAAGAAGTGAGTATTTTATATTTATAAAATTATTTACTCAAATTTTAAACTTTCCGATAATTATTCTTTTTGTGTGCAGAAAAATTACGAAGAGAAAACAGTTTGATGTGCTTTTGGGTGAAATGGAAAAGTACAAACATGTAGCAAAAGGGCAGAAGTATTCCGAAAATTTTATGGCCAAAGAAAGATACGCGGAAATATGGAAGGAGATTACAGTGCGCTTAAACAGTCTTGGGCCCCCAACTAGGAAAGATACCGAGTGGCAAAAGGTAAACTGCTATTTGTATAAGGAACTGTAAATTTATTGTAAAATTGGTAGGTGTGGAATGACTTTAAGTTGAATTTAAAGAAAAAGCTGCAAGAAAATAATAATCGAGTTAATCTTCTAGCTCAGAAGTACACTTCTCAGCTGGGCTGAGAAACGGGCCACGCTTATGTGCAGGGACCGAATCCGGCCGAAAGCACCAAAAAAGGTATAAGAAGAAAAAACACCGCAAAACGAGCATGCGACCGAAAATGCGGGTTCCTTCTCAACCCTCCCCGGCACTCCTGTACCGAGCCGGTCCGGTCCCTGCACACAAACGCGGTCACATTTACCACTGCACAGTGGCTCGGCTAAGACATGCAAACACAAAACAAAAAACATTGCAACATTTAAGAGCACAGAACATCAAACAGAGAAGCGTGCAAAGACAATGAAAACGTGGGACACACAAGGAGTCACGCCACATTAAAAAGAGTCCTTTTAAGGACATCTTCGCTAACTTGCATGCTAAAAACACTCGCATTTTTGTTAACATTTATAAGCATGCGGTTAACTGGTTCGTACATCCCATAATTGGTATTAGAGGAATTAATGCACAAGAGAGGTGGACCTCTCAGGTTGTAGTTGTTCACTCTAAATGACGTACGGGTTCGTAGGAAGCCTGAGTCAACTTTGTCATTCAACAAACGATGAACGAATATAACGTCAGCGACCTCGCGACGCTTATGGAGAGAGCTCAAGTTGAGCAATTTAAGTCTGTTCACATAAGGCGGAAGAATAAGTGGGTCATCCCACGGGAGGTGGCTGAGTGCAAAACGGACGAACTTCCTTTGAACCGATTCGATTTTATCGACATGGGAGGAGTAGTAAGGAGACCATACCTGGGAGGCGTATTCAAGTAAAGGCCTAACTAAAGATATGTACAAGTGCTTTGTGATAAGGGGGTTGTTGAATTCCTTGGACCATCTTTTTATAAATCCCAGGACTGAATTGCCCTTGGAAGAGATATAATTGATGTGGGTGGAGAAATCCAACTTACTTTCTAACCTAACCCCAAGATCGATAACAGAGTTAGTGCGGGAGATCTTGTTATCGAGAAAAGTATAGTCGTAAGTTATAACGCCACGTTTTCTACAAAAAGTCATGACCTCACATTTACTAATGTTAAGGACCAGGTTGTTGTTGGAACACCAAGAATAGAAGGTGTTTAGGTCTGCTTGCAGAAGTTTGCAATCCTCGATACTCCTTATGTGGCGGTACAGTTTGATGTCATCGGCATAAATAAGGATTTTACAGTGCCTCAGCAGGGTAACAATGTCATCGATTGATAAAATAAAAAGAAGAGGACCAAGATGACTTCCTTGCGGGACACCAGAGGACGCCTCGATGTTTTTAGATTTGGCACCGCGGAATAGAACCTGGTAGGTTCTGTCGGCTAAGTACGACTGGAACCACATAACCAGGGCATTCGGAAAGCCTAATTTTTTTAGTTTTAGAACTATAATAGAGTGAGAGAGCATGTCGAAAGCTTTACTGAAGTCTGTATAAACACAGTCAGTTTGACAGCCAGTGACAAAGCCTCGGACAGTGTAAGAAGAGAACTCTAGTAAATTAGTAGTAGTGGAACGAGCTGCAAGAAAGCCATGTTGGTTAGTTGAGATAAGTCTCTTGCAGATAGGGGCAATAGCAGAATAAATAATGGATTCGAAAAGTTTTGGTATACATGATAACCTCGCAATCGGTCTATAATTAGATATTTCGTTCTTACAACCCTTTTTATGAACAGGGATTATAAAAGACTTCTTCCATAAGGTTGGGAAGCGCCCTGTATTGAGGGATTTCTGAAATAAACATAGGATAGGAGACAGTAGGGCCCCTGCACAGGATTTTAGAACAGCAGGAGGGACACCATCAGGGCCGGACGAAAAATCTTGTGGAAGATCATTTATATGTTTCGAGATATCTTCCCTGGTTATAGACAGAGATAAATTTTGAGCCGTTTGTATTGCGTTGATATGTCGAAAATTGTCTTCACGAGGTTGGAAGACAGGAGACGAGAAAGATTTGAGGAAGAACGATGCGAACTTGTCGCAAATCTCGGATGAATTGGAACTAACAGAGTTCTCGTATTGCATGGTGTTAGGGTAATTATCGACTTTTTTCTTAGAGTTGATAAATTGAAAGAATGCTCTGGGATCGCCATACAGTTTACCTTCCATGTTACTAAGGTACTCCTTATAGAGAGCCTCGGAGAGAGCATGGAATTGGTCATAGCAGTTGAGGAATGCATAGAAACTCGCAGTGTAGAAGAGAATTTAATTCAACAGGCGGCGGCCCCAACAAACTTCACCATTTCTCTGTATATGAAGAAAAGGCAATTCATTTGCTTGATTTAGAGAAAGTGTGCAATCCATCAGGAAGAGTATTTGGATTGCCTGAAGCAGAAGCCCCTGCACGTCAATTAATAGAAAATTGCCCGGAATCCTTTAGTCAAGCAGGTACTTCGTCAGAAGTATCTGTTGCTACACGCAATAACATATTGACCGAACAAAGCAAAACTTTTGAACAAGAAGATTCTTTTCCTGAACGTGACGATCCTGCAGCTATAGAACAGCGCGATACTCCTGAGGATCCTCCAGCCCCCTCCACAATGAAAACATCAAATGTCATGCCAACAGGAAGCGGAAAGAGATACAGGAAGGCACTTCTTGATAAGCAAACATTTTTATTGGAGAAAATATCTAACTCCATGAAAGACATAGAAAAATATTACAGGAGGACATACTACTCGAAAGAAAAAAAATTTAAATTCGAAAAAGCATACAAAGAACGGAAAGAAAAAAGGCAAATTAATAAAGAAAATGTTGAGATACAAATTCTCAACTTACAAAAACGCAAATTAGAAGTAGAATTAGAACGTATAGATTTGCTCGAGTGATTTCATTTCCATTAATTTTAAAAGTCGAATGAAGTTTTTAAGTTGTGTTAATATATGAAGTGTTCATTAACAAGTTAAGTTTTTATTTAAAATTCAAATGAAATACTAATTTACTAATTATTAAATTTGTTTTGCAATATATTAAAGAGTTAGAACTTAATTTAGTAAGACTTTATTTAATTTAGAGACTTCTCATATATGTGTAATTGAATCCATAATTTCATCCCTAACTCTTCTTCCTGCATCAAGCAGCTCATCTTCAGGTTCATCTACTAATTGATTTGCGTGTTCATTCACTGGTAATTCCTCTTGGTATTCTTGTAGATCCATATTAAATTTAATACGCAAGTTGTGTAAAGCGCACACTGCATTTATTATTTGTGTGGCTTTCTCCGGTTTATAATGGAGAGATCTTTGACTCATCAAACAACGAAATGAGTTTTTAATAACACCAATTGTCCTTTCAACATATATGCGCGCCAAGCAGAGCGTCCTATTGAATTGTGATTTCCTTAAATCATCTGATGCCCTATAAGGAGTAATCAGATAGGGTCTCAAAGGGTAACCTGCATCTCCTGCAAGAAACCACTTAATTAGTAATGGGAATTAACGATAAGAGACCGCTTACCTAAAATCCAGTTGCCCCTATCACCACCAACATATTTGTCTCGTAAGTTCTTATTTATAAAACTACCATTCCAAACAAAGGAATCATGGCATGATCCTGGGTGAGTTGCGTCCACATATCTCACAACTAAATTGTGGTCACAGATCTAGATGGAAAAATAACATTTAAAAACAAATTTAATATATTACCAATATAAAGGACTTACTAACATGACGTTTAGACTGTGAAAGCCTTTTCTATTATAGTATAAATGCTGTACGTCGTGAGGTGGTGGAAAAATCCTTACATGTGTGCCATCGACGCATCCTACGACCCCAGGAAATCCGGTCTTGTTGTAAAAAGAAATCCTTATAGAATTGATTTCTTCTTCAGAAGTAGGAAATTTTATTTCGTTAGGGCAAATTTCTGATTCGAAAAATTCCAGCATCTCCGATAGACACTTGGAAAATGTTGACTGAGCCAAGCCAACATACAAATCATTCCCTACACCCTTTTGGTAAGCTCCTTCAGCGAAAAAACGTAAGCAAGCCGTTAGTTTAACTACATTTGATACGGAATTGGCAGCAATGCAAGGCGTGAGCTTCTCTTCCATTTTTTCTATAAGATATCTAAAGAGATCTTTTGAAATCCTATAATATGCACGAAACCTGTTGCAGGAGACAGTAGTCGTAATTACACATAGGTTACTTAAATTTGAATACAAAATCCACTCACTGTTGATTTCCCATTTCTAAAGGATTTGCTTTGTCTCTTATTTTGCGACGTCGTAAGGATATTATTTCCAAGTCATCACTGCTATCACTATTGCTACTGCTAAACCACAATTCTGCACTTGTCATGTTAAAACCGAAAAAAACTATTGATCTTTTAACAAGTTACTCCAAAAATACAACTTTCTTATTTTTATAACGATTGACACTTTCCCTATGACAGTTTCAGTTCCACTTGTTCCAGGTGAAACTTTTTTTTCGAATCATGTGAATCACAGAATAGACTCAATCACATGAAGTGAATTGCAAGTGAACATTTTTTTTCACGTGAAACGATTTGGAGAATAAGCCCCACAAACTTAATCAACTTGAGTCCATGAAATTTGAACTCACTCCGTTAAATTATTTATAACTGGCATAGCAGACACTTCGTTCTCGTTTGGGTTGTTAACATATTAGATATTGAAATGTGACGTCACGAAATTTAGAATCCCTCCCACCCCTTGTCACACAATGTCACACTTCGTCGACCCCTCCCTCCCCCTTAAGGTGTGACGTAATTTATGGATGGCCCCTAAATTCAAAAGAATGGAATCGGAAAAAATGCTACCAGCGGGCTTTCGAGGTCGCTGATTACGAATATGATGTTTAAAATTCAAAATGGCTGATCCAAAATGGCGGATTGACGAAATATATTACTGATATTGCGTCAGCCAATCTATAATTTTTCTAGCGTTTGCGTATTTATATCATATCTTGATCCATGTTTTCGACGCAGCATTAGTGCTAACGCGACTTGCAAGGGCGAGTTAAAAGTTTTTGGTCGAATCGCAGTTATAATAGCTTCAGCTATAGAATTTTATTTTAGCACGATTTTTAAACAATTCCCCTTTTTTACAAAATCATGTTATAGACAATGGTTAAAGAATTGTGTAAAATATCAAGGTAAGCCTACATTAAGAGATATAGACCCCAGTGACAATTTTTTATGTGTTTAAAGGTAAATTCTATTATATTTTACACGATCTTCAAAGAACTCCACATTTTTTACAATATAATGTTACAAACAATGGTTAACGAGTTATTTAAAAATTCTAAAAAAGCACATATTGAAAGGTACAGATCTCAGCTACAACCTGTATATATTTAGAACATTAATAAAAGTTTTTTCGCTGAATAACAGACGGTTAATTGCTTTAAAAAATTCCATATTTTTAAGAAATGATCATTTCTTTGTTACTATTTCATAAATAAACCATTAAAATTTATATATTTTTATAAAATAAATTATTCTATCGTGAAGTATGGGTTTTCAGCTATAAATTGACCACCTACTAAATATCAATAAGTATTTTGCACCTATTGTTATTATTGATTGAAATTACGCATGGAAATAATAAAATGCTTGTTTTCCCGAAATTCGTGAAATAAAAGGTCCGCATTGAAAACACACGATTTTTTTAATTTTTTTCATTACATACATCCTAGTTATGACCATTTCAGGAAACCAATTCACAAATTAAATTTAAAAATAATTTTGCTTTTTAACAATTTGCAGAAGATTTACTGAAACAAGTGATATTTTGCCAATTATTAGTTAATAATAATTGTTTAAATATGTTTTCTATCATTTAAATACATGGATCGAGTAAGCGAAGTATTTTTCTTCAATAAGCAGTTTGGTTTTTTTCATTTGCTTTTACCAATCAAAAGTTATAGCCATTTTTGTACGTAGCGCGTCTCATTTTTTGCTCATACACACATACTATGATGTATAAGACCTTTATTAACAAATTCGCATCTCCCCGGGATTTGATCGTACAAAAAAGTTTCTTAGACATTATTTACGTAAAATTTCCTCCTCTTTCGAATGGCGTTATCAGTTTTTTCGGAAAAATTATACTTTAAAAGCTATTCGAGAAAAACCATAATTTATCACTTCTTTTGTTTTATAACTATTGCAGCGGCAATTTTTAGAAAGCGGATTTTTTGTCATATGTTATTGATACAATTTAGAAGAGAATGGCAAAAATCCGCCCCGTTACAAAGGATTCCGAAGTGAATTCCTTATTTTACTGGACTATAGTGCCAGCCATATAGAGCTCCTATTAACCGAGCCGACCGCTTTCTCATAGTTTACGAAACCAAGCTCCACTATGATTCTCATGGTGTTAATATGGTCTATGCAGGAGCGGCCTTTCTGAATCCAGCCTGCTGTCTTCTAAACGTTAGATCTACTGCCTCTCTTATCCTTGATAATAATATGTGGGACAAGATTTTACCCACAGCAGATAATAGGCAGATGCCTCTACAGTTGTCATATATTGGTAAGTCCCCCTTTTTTGGTATTTTGACTATGATACCTTCCGTCCAATCCTCCGGAAAGGAACAGGTGTTCCATGTTATTTCCAGGATTGGCATCTGTTATGAGGCTTGAGTCGGCTTTCAACAATTTTGGCGGGATGCCAACTTTTCCAGCTGCTTTACCATTGGCCATTGCAAAAATTGCCGTTACTATTTCTGTTTTGGATGGCGCTCGAGTGGCGATTCTTATTGGCTGTACATTGCTGCTGCTTTCTTGAGGTTCCTGTGCAAATAAATTATTCAGCGCGACGGAGAAATGATCTCTTCATCTTTGGAGTTGCTCCTCGTCGCTGCACAGCAGCCTTCCATCCGCGGCTGACGGCCACGTGATCTATCTGGTTTCTCATTCTACCATCGGGCGATACCCAGGTCTCCTTGTGTTTCTTCTTGTGACAAAAGTAAGTTCCATCTACCATGAGTTGGTCGGAGCTACAGAATACAACGAAAAGCTCACCGAAAGGGTGATTCCTGATAGCTTAGCACAACCACATAAAAAAAGTAAAAAAATTTAGAGTTACATACTTATAAAAAATGTGTTGTAACACACACAAGTTGTAACTTTTTTAAAATTCGATGGAAAAACGAAACAAATTCGAACGGAAAAATGTTGTGCTAAATGCACAACAGACACCTAGGCAATCACTTTCAGAATAGGTCTCTCACCCTGTGCAGAACTTGCCCCATGGCGTCGACAACATTTTGTTCCCCCTTGTTCATTGTGTTCGATATATAGTGCAGTAAAAAAAGCACAGTCTGGTAACAGCAAGATTATGATTTTATCCTGTTCGGGGTATCACCAGGCAAGGGCGGCGGAGCATAATGATTGTGAGTGGGGAGCATGTAAATCGGTCAATTTATTAATTTGATAATTTCGGCGTGGATATGTGAGTAATAACTGCGCCGTTGTCGAAAACTTTATATGTATTTTTAAACGCGTGTGTGGTTTTACCAATGTGGTCCCCAACTGAGTACTAATCACGTCCAATGCTGCTTGACCTTTGTAATCGAACCAGAATCGGTCTATTGAGGATGTTGAATAACACCCCAGCGGGAAAAATTGGGAGTGCTCCTCAGGGGAGCTAATTTTGAGCGCTGCCAAATATGCTCCTGAGGGAGCATTACTGGAGTTTTCAGAAATTTTATAGAACGAAGTAAACAGGCGATTATCTTGTTGACCATAAAGGGTGACATTAGCATACTCGATAGACCGGTTCTCGTTCCCTACGGAGGACAAGCAGCATTGGACGTGGTTAATATACTTAGTTGGGGGACCACTTTGGTAAAACCTCACCGCGCATCGAAAGGAAAAGGCAATTGCAAAAGATGAATAAAAATAAAAGCTTTTCGGCACCGGAGCTAATTCACATATCCAAAGGCCTCCATGAATAGCTCTACTGTAGATATTTAAAAAAGCTCTATAATGCTCTTTTTTGTCTCCAACCAAATCGTTGCAGGAGTGCTCCTATGGCAGCTCAAATGGAGTGCTAGCCTAGGCGGATATCTAATGTTAAAAAATATATGAAGAGGGAGCGGAAAGGGAGCACTCCATGCTTCCATGGGAGTGCTCTTTCATTGTCTTTAGAGCATTCAATTTCCCGCTGGGACCCTTCATGGTCACCAACATAATTTATGAAATATGAAGCAATGTAACAACAAAAACTAAAGCTTTGTATGAGTATGCTTTCCGAATACGTAAGGCAGATGTTGGGATTGGGAAATTGAAATAAATTTTATTTGGTTTGCCTCATATGGCCCTTATGTGAAACTGATAAGGCATACCTGACTTCAGTATCGCTGATTTCATGAGAAGCCTTCTTTTGCGATGCCCATTGCCCCATGGGGTTCTCATGAGGAACCTACAGGAAAATTCTTCTTTTGGTAAGTCCCTGAAACAATTCCCTTTTTAAAGGCTAGTCGAATGGGGTTTAAAAAGCTTAGGCTATACAGTTATATAAGTTGTCGATAGTTCTAATACCTATAATATATTTAGTTTTCGTATGAAAAGCCTTGCTTGTGTGCGGCCCTTCGAACACGTTCTTTCGTCGCAGCGAGCTAGATAGCTCGTCAACGTTCTGGGTTATAAGGTGTACATGAAATATTTTGGGTGTGGATTTCCCCACCCAATGCGAAAGTGCGTGTGCACTTTTCCTTCCATCCCCATGCGTTCCGCCGTCCCTGTCACCAGGAGTATATTCCTAAGTTTTGAACCTCGTGTACCCCGTCCTGTGCTACTTTTGTTATAAAAGTTTTTTTTATCGCGTTTTTCGAGCTTAAAATGTGAATTACTCCGGTTCTATAAGTCGGAAACAGGGCAAACTAAATACTAGTCTCTTCGTAATAAATCTTCCAATAAATCTTTGTTGGTTTCAAGTCTCTGATGTACGTACATAACCTATAAAACTGAAAATACCAGAAAAAAATGGCCATTCTTGTTTTCGCGTCGCAATGTGTGGTCAACCCAATTCCATTCCCTTCGCCTGATTTGGTCGTCTATCCTTTCTCGGCCGGTACGGCACCATAGTTCCTCATTTGTAATTCTATCATGCCAGCGCATTTTTAGGATACGACGTAGGCATCTGTTGATGAAAACTTGTAGGCGCCCTGTGATGAATTGTGTGACTTTCCATGTTTCGCAACCGTACAAAAGAACTGCCTTAACGTTGGAGTTGAACAACCGCAACTTGGTGTTAACTGAGATCTCCGTTGATCTCCATATGTGAAGCAGGCATGCATATGCGCTTCTTGCTTTATTTATTTTTATTTATTCTGGAACTGACGTCTTCTTCTGTACCGCAGTTTTCGGTAACAATGCTACCGAGGTAACAGAATTTATGTACCAGTTCCACGTCACGGTTATTTAGCGCTGCCCGTTCAAGGGTGTTTGCATTTATCCGCATTTCTTTAGTTTTAGTCGGATTTAGCCTTAAGCCTGCAGGACTACTTTCTGTTGCCAAACTGTTTAACATGTTTTTGAGGTCCTGGTGTCTGTGGGCCAGCAAACAGATATCATCCGCGTAGTCGAGATCCTTAAGGCGGTCTAGCAGTCCCCATTGTATGCCACCTGTTCTTCTATCTAGAGCGCTGACAACAATGTCGTTTATTACTATAAGAAATAGTAATGGCGAAAGTAGGCATCCTTGTCGTACTCCTGTGCTCACCTCAAAGCTGTCGGATAATTTTCCATTATGGAGAACTCTGCATTTGGAATTGTTGTATAGAGCTTTTATCAATTCTATTATTTTGTTCGGCAGTCCACGTTGCCGTAGAGCTCGCCATATAAAGCTCCTATTAACCGAGTCGAACGCTTTCTCATAGTCTACGGAAGCAAGGTAAAGGGTGATCGGAATTCAGTAGACTGCTCCACTATTATTCCCAAGGTGTTAATATGATCTATGCAGGAGCGACCCTTTCTGAATCCAGCCTGCTGTCTTCTAAGCGTTCGATCGACTGCCTCTCTTATCCTTGATAATAATATGTGCGACAAGATTTTGCCCACAGTAGATAATAGACAGATGCCTCTCCAGTTGTCACATATTGTTAGGTCCCCCTTTTTGGGTATTTTGACTATGATACCTTCCGTCCAATCCTCCGGAAAGGTACAGGTGTTCCATGCTATTTCCAGGATTGGCTGTAGCGCATCTGCTATGAGGCTTGAGTCGGCTTTCAACAATTCTGGCGGGATGCCATCTTTTCCAGTTGCTTTACCATTGGCCGTTGCATGAATTGCGGTTACTATTTCGGTCTTGGATTGGGCACGAGTGGTGATTCTTATTGGCTGTGCGTTGTTGTTATTTTCTTCAGCTTCCTGCGAAAAAGAACCATTCAGCCTTCCATCCGCGCTATTTACGGCATGTTTTTTAGTAGCGTGCTTTCCCGAGAGCTGTTTAGTAATTTGGTAGAGCACCTTACTGTTGCCTGTGTTTGCCGCGTTTTCCGCTTTCTCTGCGAGCTCATTTATCTGCCGCCTTTTATCATGCCGGACACTTCTCTTTACCTCCCGGGGGAATTGGGAGTATTCCCGTTCAAGTTGTTGGCGTTTTTCCGGGTTGCTTGTAGAGCTCACGTTATTTGTGAGAGCCCTTCTGCGTTCTATTTTTTGCCAGGTTGTGTCCGAGATCCAGTGTTGCTGGTTTCTTTGCACATAACCGATGCCTGTTTCCGCTGCTGTTATTATAGCGCCCTTTGTTGTGCTCCACAGCTCTTCAATATTTGTGTCGTCAGAAACGGTTTGCTGGTTTAAGATTTGTTGCAGATTCCCAGCAAATTCTCGCCTTTTAGTGCTCTCCCGCAGAAGGTCTACGTTAAACTGTCTACGGTTTATGGCATCGTGTTGGAGGTTTCTGATTGCGGCGATTTTTAGGCGGATAGTTGTTACTACCAAGTGGTGGTCGCTTCCAGTGTCTGCTCCCCTAAAGCTCCTGACATCCTCCAGAATAGTACTCCATCTGCGGCTGACGGCCACGTGATCTATCTGATTTTTCGTTCTACCATCGGGCGATACCCAGGTCTCCTTGTATATCTTCTTGTGACAAAAGTAAGTCCCATATACCATGAGTTGATGGGAACTACAGAAGTCAACGAAAAGCTCACCATTGTTATTGGTAATTTGGCTTAGGCCTTGATTTCCAATTGTGTGTTCAAGGTCGGTGTTGTTGGGGCCGATTTGTGCGTTTAAGTCACCCATCAAAACAATGATGCCTCCCCTTGGAATAGAGCGAAAAACCTCATTCAGTCGCATATAGAACTTGTCTTTGATGTCATCAGTCGGAGCGTAGCATTGGACTATCGTAGTACTTCTTAGACTGGTACGTAGGCAGAAACTGGTGACCAGCTAATGAGGCTGGTCCTGGCTTCCTTGGTGAGTATTACGCCAACGCCATTCCTACGGTTTTCAGTTTCGTTTCTCCCAGAATATAAGAAGGACTCACCGTTTGGGCAGATATGTTCACCCGCATCGGGCCATCTGGTCTCGCTCAGTCCCATGATCTGATAGCGGTTCATCTCGTTGAGGAGTTCATCCAGCCGTCCATCAGCAAGCAGCGTTCTCACATTCCATGATCCGATTCGTGTCCTGGTTCGAAAAGCAAAGGTCATTGTCGTGTTGTCCATCCGGTTTCGAGGCATTGTTTGCCGATTCGTAGCAATTATGTGTTTTGTGGGAGAGGGTTGCTAACCCTCAGCCCAACCGACTTAGAACTCTATTTTGTGGCGCAGAGAACTCGCTATTCGACCATCTCCCGTTAGCTCCTTCCGAAGAAGTACCCCATTCGATTTCTTGCTCCGCTTTTATTGCCTTCGAATTCGTTAACGAGTCGTTTACGAGTCCGAGTTCGAAGCAAGCTTTCGCTTTTGGCAAATCATTCTCGAATCGTTTTCGAATCTAATGTTTGCAGGGAAAATTATTATGGAAATCTATAACAGATACACTGATAATGATTGATACTGTAACTCGTACATCACCTGTGCTTCGACAGGGAAATCTGCTATTGCTATTAATAGAACTACTGTACAAACTGCCTTATAATTATCTTTGTCAACATTACTTCTATTCAGTACTAAAGTAGCACATCGATATAAAGCACTATTTAAATATGTCAAAGTGTTAATCATTGACGAAATAAGTATGATTGGGCGCTGAATTACTTACTCAGTCGACTCACGATTAAAGCAGATTATAGATAATTTCAATACTAACTTTGCTGGTACAGATGCTATTTTGATAGGAGATCTACGCCAGCTGCTAACAATTCGAGCTACTCCAATTGACAAGCAGTAGAAGCAGATAATTGTTATTGACCAAAATTGGAACGGTCAAAACTCGAAGATTGTAAACTAATTTTATTGGAATTACGATTTTTAACAACTGAAGAGGCAGAAATAAAATGTCCACATGGGGTCTGACAGAGACGGTGACAGAGGCTATCACAATAACCGAATTTTAAGTGTTGCGCTAGATAAAACTATTTAGGCAGAACACACAACTTTTGCACGCATTATATTACACAAAATGTTCTTCATTGATACTGGAGGCTTGGCTTATGAATGTTTTCTATATGATTACAACAAGCATCGATGTATTAGATTGCTTAGCAAATGGCGCTGTTACTAAATTAGTTCATGTTGAAAGGAGGACTAAGGGTTATGTGGATTGATTTCCCAGACTCACTAAAGATTGGCCAAAAAGTAAAGAAAAAAGTCCCTGGACTGGACCTGTAACTGCTATTTAAATTAGGAAGACTCCTGTACCGATAGGAAGAAGATCAGCAACTTTTCCAATTAATAACAACAAATAGATAAATGTTAAGCTATCGCATCTACCCTTTCTTTGCGCTTATGCAATGCGACTCATAATCAAAGGAAAGGATTGAAATCAATTATACAAAACTTGAATGTTTTACTTTTAAAGGAAACGTGGTGGAATTAAGGGTCAGTCAGTATACCAAAGTTCCATTGTATAATTCAATATAAGCGATCGAACGTTCGAGCTGGAGGCTGGTTGCCGTATATCAAAATGTTCATGACAGTACTAACATTATTACGCCGAGTATCGTCATAACTGTGAAACAGACTGAATTTTCAAGTTTTGATAGAAGATTAGAGATTGTCACGCGAACTATACATATGTGCAAAATTTTAAGTTGATCGGTTATATGCAAGTGGGTGAAAATCAAGTTGCAAAATTTGTCTACATACATACATACATACATACATACATACATACATACATATAGGTGAAGCTAATATAAAGCGTATAAAAAAAGAAATGAAGTGGCTATCCTAAAGTAATGCATCCACGCCTTCGCACGAATACCTGAACAATGCGTGCTGAATGCTTACCCCACAAGGAAAAGGAAACATACAATCATGAATGCAAGAAACATTCTGAAGAAGTTTAGAAGTTTAGCTTTAGTTCATATTCTTTTTATACATCCATGTCATTGGATGGAAGACTTCCTTTTACCTTCCATGGAAGTTTTTCCGAAGTCTTCTGTTTTTATTCTGCAGAAGTGATATGAAAACATTCTTTGTAAATTATTTCGAATTTTATAATTTTCTTGCAAGCTATTTTGAAGGCTGCACTTTGCATTCCGGAAGAGTAGTAAATCGCAAACATGATTTTTAATTACAAATCTTAGTTTTTATATCTGTAGATTTGTTCACTACAAAATAGTTCTTTACAGTAACCACAGCTCTAACAAAAACAGAATTCTTTAAAACGGAAAACTTCTCTATACCTTCTCTTGGCAACGGAAAGGAAGGCTTCCATATTCCTACCAAGAGAAAGCATTCTCAATTTTCCTTGTGGGACATATCCCACTGGGTAGTTATAAAGCGTATAAAAAAAGAGTTCACTCGCTTTCCTTCGACTATCGGTTAAAGTTTTCGGTCTAATCCGGTAGTCGGACGCGATAGTCGGACCCAATAGTCAGACCCGATAATCGGATCTGATAGTCGAATCCGAGTAAAAAAAGTAGCCTAAAACATGCCCAAGAAAATACTGAATCTTCCAGTGAAAGTCCCATCGCAATCGGATTAGCATTTTCCGAGATTAGCGCGGTCAAACAGACAGACATACAGAGAGACAAAAATTTTAAAAATACTTGATTTTGTTTTAATATTATGTAAATAACCATATGAACACTCCACTTATATTTATATAGAAGAAGAAGATTAAACTGCTCTAGTGCCTGGGTATCCGCGAGAGTTCTATATCAGACATTTTAGGTTTTAAGACTATGAGACTTACATAATCACATCTGCATCCTCTTTTAATGCATTCTTGCACAAAATCTCCGTATCCAGGTGTCTGTAAAGCTTTTTCAAAGATTGTCATATTTGTATTCTCATCTAAGCGAGTTGGGTCAGCTTCCATTTCTAGCGCTATTCTAAAATCTCGCATGTTCTTCTCTTGTAATGCCTTCGATAGGAGTGACTAAAAAATAAAATATTTATCACAGTTATCCATGCATAAACATTATATAAATAAAAATTTACCTGAGGATCCTGCGTGCAGGAATTAAACCCCGTCATTTCTATTTCACTATATTTTGCCATATCTGCTATTTTTTATAATATAAACAGATCTGTAAAAAATAATGTTATTTAGTACAAATTATACGATTATTTTTCAATGAAATATAAAGAAGGTGATTAAAACAAAAAGCTATAATAAATGTTATACAGATGTGATAGGGGGTTTTCACATATTTCTAGATTGACTAATGTTATTTAGTTTGTACAGCTCAACAGTTTTAAAACTCAGCAAGTTCTGTTTTCCTTCAAAATTTCTTCTTCTTCTTTAACGACTCTACAACCTGAATCCGGCATTCCTAAGCTCTGGGGTCTACGCCATTCTTCCAGTGGAAATTGGGTCTCCATTGCTGGCTGGCCCACCGATTTACCGCAGAGAAAGTTCAGTATACAATAATTATTATTACTCCCTTTTTATAGATACCATGCTTCCAAAGAGAATGATTTCCGTGACTTAATTTTTGTTTTTCAAACTTAATTTGTGAACTTGTAAAGCTATGAGAATATTTAAAAGATTGACAGGAATAAAATGGCCTTTGGTTTTTAATATGTCAAGGACTACACAAGGACTAAATTGCAGTGAAAAAAAGTTACGTTAGTTAAATAAAACAGGACAAGAATCACCATAGTGAAGCCGCTATTTTTTTTACATTTCGAAAGGTAGGTTGTTTCCATATAGTGGCTAGAGCAATAAAAACTTTACATTCAAAATTATTGTTTACTTTTTAGTTCATTTTAAATTAAAAGCGTATTTTTTAATTTTTTTTAACCTATATTTTTTTTGTTGAGCATATTTCTTCCACAATCAAATAAATCGCTTAAATCTGCATTTACGGATCCGTTTTACTCTTGTCACTTTAATTTATATTCAAATAATGGTACGATTGATAATGATAATTGCAAAAAATTCACATTTTTACTAAGTACATAATGACTTTGCATGCATTGGGCGTCAACGAGATTCACAACCAATATTTGTGCGTTTCGAAGTAAAATTTGCCGAAATGATTTAGGTAGATGTTTCACACTGTCAAGTCTTTTTTTTAATTAATTGAGTGCTCTGTTACTTTCCTTCCTTCAATTACTGGTGTCTAGGAAATGGGTCCTTCTTCTGTTAAAACTTTTAGGATTTAAAAAGAAAACCATACCAAAATGAAGATTCCTATGTTTCTATTTATAATAACCAATTAATAAAAATACATACAATACATACTTGATGAGCGAAATCAGCCTTGATCTTGTAGTTTTTGTCTTGTCTTATCTTGGTCTTGCACATTCAAAGGACATACAATTAAGCAAGGCCTCGCTCGAAAGCTTAATTTACCCATAGTTGATGAACAAACTATACGAATTTCAACCTTCGAGCAAGAAGCCACCGCCTACGCAAAGATGCAACTTGGTTTGCTTTACTTTGGAAAGCCAATATAATGACAGATGTATAAGTGTAGTTGCATTAGAAGTTCAAGAAATTTGCTACGATCTTCTTGCAACCCCACCACCATGCATGACTTTTTGAGATTTTCATTAGCGGAAGTTAGTTTGAATGAAGGGGAGTTGCACGAAAGTATCAGCATTCTTATCGGCTCTGATAACGTTTGGAATGTAATTACAGCTGACTACGCAAAATTATCTCCGAGTTTAGCAGCTGCCAACACAGTCTTTGGTTGAACAATTCAAGGACCGGTTTCATTAGAATCCTCTGTGATATTTTCTTGCTACTCAATTGTTGTCTTACACGACACCTATATGCAACGGAACATTTCAAGGCGAGTTACTTATGGGACTTAGATAGGATTGGTATAACGGATGGACTCTTCAAAAGCGTTAATTGAAGGAGATTTTAATAAATAAGTTTGGAAAAATGGTCAACGTTATTATGCTCGCTGTGGCGAGATAAGGATAGTTTCCTCGAAGGAGTGCAAAAACGATTTAAGACTCTATTACCTTCCAAATCGACCTATATATCGCGAAGATAACACTACGTCAAAGTTACGAATTGTATTTGACACATCAGCTCATTAGGGAAACGACGCTTCGTTAAATAGTGTACTCTGCTCTGGATATAATCTTCTGCCAGATGTATTAGAAGTTCTTCTGAATTTTCAACTTGGGAAAATTGGTTAGTAGCGGATATCGAAAAGGCCTTCCTACAAATCAAATTAGCGCGGGAAGACCGACTCACCGATTTTTTGATTTGCGCGTAAGATAAAGTCACCAGCGAGATAGGGGGAGCAACATGTAGTGTATTTAAATATTTAAATACGCACGTGCCGTAACTATTTTGGGCTGTTGGAACTTAACGATCTCCTCTGGGCACCGGGCGCACCCAGTTGTATAATGCCTTATTCTGATATGGAGGCTCTGTCAGGACGGACCTTACTTTTCCTACCATACTCATAGGACTTTTGTGGATCAATTTACCTGGAGAGGGCCGAAGTGGAATTGGAGAGCCCCACGGAGCACACCCGAGCCCCGCTTTCGTGAACTCCTTCCCTACAGACCAAAAACGTCGCTCTGCCCAAAGTTTTTGGACTCGCCAGAAAATTGGCAGCACCAGCTCCCATATAATCTAGGGGAACACTCCCATCATCATAAATTAATAAATTAAAAATTAAGCGTGGAATCGCAATTAACCTCCTACAATATCTCGCCGTGACAGCATTTCATTCGCGTTCCTTCGATTATCGAGTCATGTTTTCGGTCCAACCCGACAGTCGGATAATAGTGAAAAGTATGCTAAACGCCTAAGAAGATTCTGAATCATCCCGTTAAAGTCCTAAAATCGGATTAACCGTTCCGAGCTTTGAGGTTTACAATTGGAATGATAAAAAAAGTTTCCACTGGCTTTTCTGCGACTATCGCATCAAGTTTTCCGCCTGAATCAATAGTCGGAACCGAGTGAAGCCTAGAACATGCCCAAGAAAATACTGAATCTTCCCGTGAAAATCCCATCGCAATCGGATTAGCCGTTGTTGGTACGTAGGTAGCTAGGTTGTTATTATGGCTGGAGCAATAAAAACTTTACATTCAAAATTATTTTTTACTTTTTAGTTTATTTTAAAATAAAAGCGTATTTTTTAGTTTTTTTAGACTATATTTTTTATTTTCTACTTTTTAGTCTAATATATGTCTTCCACCACTTTGTAGTGACCGTCATATTATATTTAAAATGACGGCACACCGCTTACTGCACTATACTCGCTTTCATTTGATGCCCATACCGAAGAATAATCCGCCATTTTGTGCTGGCCACCATTTTGAATTTTGAATGACCCCACATAGCTTATTGTAATCTACTTGTACCTTACCCTTTCATTTGATATCCATGTCGGGGGGTCCGGGAACACAATTGCAAAATTCGGCCGCCATCTTGGAACCGCCATGTTGATTTTTTTCCAAAAATGGTTAAATTGCATTGTCACGCGAACTATACATATGTGCAAAATTTGAAGTTGATCGGTTATATGGAAGTGGGTAAAAATCAAGTTGCAAGGTTCAAGTTTTCGGTCTAATCTGGTAGTCGAACACGGTAATCGGGCCCGATAATCGGATCCGATAGTCGGATCCTAGTAAAAAAATAGCCTAAAACATGCCCAAGAAAATACTGAATCTTCCAGTGAAAGTCCCATAGCAATCGGATAAGCCGTTTCCGAGATTAGCCCGGACAAACAGACATACAGACATACAGACATACAGACATACAGACATACAGACATACAGACATACAGACAGACAAAAATTTTAAAAATACTTGATTTCGTGTTAATATCGTGTAAATAACCATATGAACTTAGAAAATGTCAATTATTTTAAAATCACAGACAGACACTCCAATTATATTTATATAGATAAAAAGTGAAACACTTTACACAGAAATTAGTAGAGTTCAAAAATTTTATTGCAGTTTTTTTATTATATTTTCAAGTGTAACAACAATTTTAAAGAAGCAAAAAACTTAGTATAGCTTCAAAATTAGGTAATCACTATATATAAGCTTCGTTATGTAAACTGAAATTAGTGTGAAACCCTATTTTATATAAATTAAACAAATCGTCAGATAAGAGAATTTTTGAGAAAAGCCATTGAAAAAATTTTATATATAGAAAACTTATCTATTTTTCTAGAATGTCTGGGATGGGTTTGATTCAAAGCGAGTTGTGCATTCGAGTCATACACGTATAGTCACTTTGAATAAATATTTACATTTAATTTTCCTCACTTCGTTTGTTAAGTAAACATTTGCTCCTAAATCTAAGAATGTTTATATATCGCCTCTCTTTTATGATTTTATTTTGCAATTCTGTTGCTTCTACACTGGCATCGTCGGATATTATTAACTGATAAAAATTCAAAATTGATTAACTTTAAAATATAAGCAATCTCAGACTTAATTTTTCGGTGAGATTTTTGCATTTATTTATTTTAATCAATAATGAAACAATTTGCTATTAAAATGATTATTAAAATATTGATATTTTAGAGCATTTAATCTTAATGGAATCCTTATTATAGTTTTTTTTAAATTAGTTTGATTATTTCTGCTCAAACAACGCGCCTTTAAAACGTTTTAGTGTTTTTCTGGTGGTTTTGAAAGTCGAAACTAGTGGTCTCTCGAGGAAAGAGTTGACAACGCTGGAAAGCTACATATATTCAAGGCGACCGCAACGATGATGTCTGATATTCCACCGACTGGGCGCATCCCGATTTGTTTGAGTTCTAAATGTAACCAGCAAAGGTTTCTGAAATTACTGCTCCCACATGTTTTCTATTTTATAAAACGGTTTTACAAGTTCTTTAAAAATGTCTTCCATTTTACTCATTCGTTCTTTTTCTTAATACCGTAATCAGTAGACGATAAGTTAGTTGATTATTCCAAACACGATAGAAAAACATAATAATTTGCAACGTCGCTAAAATAGCATTTATCTTAAATGCATTAATACGGCATTAATAGCACATAATTGTTTTTGTCCGTACTTTTCCATTTGATTTACATTTAGAAAAATATTTATAGCTTCCGCACATAAAAACTGAAGTTAGTGACAGGCAATTTCTATTGAAACTATCAAAGCGACTTCCGCTGAATATAAAAACCCTGCAGAAGTCTTTGGTTGTAGGGGGTGACAAATTAACCAATAAACTTACAATAATTCCACACTTTAATATTTATTATGCATAATCTGAAATCAATTTGATTTTGGCCACTTTCTTTCTCTTCCTTTAGTATTAATCACTTTAGTTTTATTCATTCTTTTGCGGTTTGGTGAATCTTAAATTAATTTATTCGAAAAAATATGCGTGGGAGTTGGAGCAAACTAAATTTATACAACTACCGCGGCATATAATAGCACAACCGGCTTATTCACTGGCGCTAAAACATAAATTATGCCGTATTTTATACAAATTTCAGTTTCGACAGATTCAGTTCTGTTTTTTGTTATGTTTAAAATTTTGCCTAATAATCCAATAACCGAAACAATGAAGTTGTCCTGATACAGTAGCCTCATATATTATAAAAAAATTAATTAGGAATGCGGAAATATTTTAATATTTTCATATACATAATTATTTACTGTACATTACAAATAATTATTTGAGTAAATTAAGGTTTCAGATTTTAAATAAAAGTTTTTATAAGTGAGGTGAAATAATCATGGGAGTAACGACCTGAGGGAAATTTGATGGTACCGCCACACTAAAGAGATATGTAAGGCCCTTCGTAGACTTGTCCATAATTTCAAACCGGTTTTAATATGAGTTCAATAATACACTCGGAACTCACTTTTCTCCATCATTTTCGTGTAACGATTGTAATGCCTATGGAGTAGTGTGGGGTGCAAGCACAGCGAAGCAGTTTTGCGGAGAACGAAAACATGCTTGTGTTAGTGTAATGGACGGTGAAACCAGAAAATGTTTGGGTGAACAAATGATGGAAAATGATGGAAGAAAAACTGTGTTCCCTGCGACCCCTTGCCTATAAAACCGGTTTTTGTTTTGATGTTATGGACAAGTGTGCGGAAGGCCTAAGTCCTGAGAAACGACATGATACAGAATCCTACATCCACCTCCTCGAAGATGTTGACTGCGACCCTTGGATGCTCTTGTTTTTAATAGAAAAAGACGGACGGCCATCACGAATCCTCAAGACATGCCTCGGACAGGGCGAACTCAATGCAACGACCCAGGCAACGGAATATGGAATTCGATATAGGAACTCGGAACGCCAGTACGCTTAGCAGGACAGAAGCTCTTCGCTCGCTTTTATCATTATTAGAAAAATACGACATAGCGATCACCACTCTACAGGAAACCAAATCTGCCGTGCAAAGGGCAAAAGACCTATCTGCAAAAAGCTCGTTTTCAGAAAAACGCGATCAAAGGTTTTAAAATACATGAAACCAAAGCGAATAAACCCCGTGCTCTTTTAATGAACTGGGTTTTAAGAGCTTTTGAGGAGCTTTTGAGTTCCCATACAAAATCGAAGAACCAGAAGACCCAGATAAAACCTGAGTTTTCGATTTTGTATGGGAACTCAAAACCCAGTTCATTAAAAGAACACGGGGAATGTAACCGTTCAAAGTGATAACTTTTAATTAAAAAGAACAATCAGTCTGAAATTTTTTAATGGGGGCCTC
Source organism: Thereva nobilitata (assembly GCA_963855945.1). Lineage (NCBI taxonomy): Eukaryota > Metazoa > Arthropoda > Insecta > Diptera > Therevidae > Thereva > Thereva nobilitata. The sequence goes on from OY979694.1 coordinate 141,957,989, forward strand.
GGTAGTCTAGGGAGTAAGGCGCCTGGCTACTATCCCAGAAGTCCGGGTTCGAATCCCGGCAGAGCCTCGCGGTCCTTAGCTTTTCCCACCATTCTTCTTCCCTCTTTACATTCCTCCTGTCATACCCTTAGGCTAGCACTGTCCCGCTCCACCAAGCGCATGTCATCGGTTGGTTGATGGGATTCAACTCGTTTCAGGAGGCGTAACACTCCAGCGAGTTGTTTCTCGTTGTCCCGATGCCAGAGTCGCGATAGAAATGGTTGGGGTTAGGTGGTTGTGGCAGTTCCTTCCTACTTCTCTCTTCCCCTCACTATCTATCGACTAGAGCTTGCTGTTCGACATTACACTCTATACGAAGAAAATAGATTGTCGACAGTACAAAGGGCTTTCCCTGAGCTCTAGTCTTCCATATTAAAAAAAAATGAATATTTTACATCAAAAAATGCATACAAAGCCACTTTGACCTATAATGCCTATAGGTCATTTGTCCTTTGCACGGCAGCAATGGACTCACAGTGGCATAATGGATCTTAAAACCCACACGGACTGCCACGTAATGTTATGAATATTTTTGTGCGGGGACATTTTTGAACTTACCACCGTTGAGTTCGTGCTACCGGGATCGATCAATCTACTACTATTGTCATTGGTAGCGTTGTGTAGGCTATGCTTTCCTATGACTCCTAGGAACTCTTCTTCTTTTCCTACTTAAGCGTTCATGTTTGTTAGCTAGGTTTTGGTAGAATTCCTCTCTCTCCTCATCCGTCTTGTCTTCTGTGGGCGCATGGAGGTTTATGGGACTAATGTTGTAGAAGCGTACATATTTTATTGCTTACTGGCTTGAAGTCCAGAATCAGTAATTACACTTTCTTTTCCACGATGAAGGCCACTCCAAACTCCCTTCTTCCATTCGATGAACCAGTGGAGAGTGTCGTGTGGCTTCTGAGATCCATTATGCCACTGTGAGTTTATTTAGTTTCCTGTAGAGCGGTAATCGCTACGTCGTATTTTTCCAGTAATAATAAAAGCGAACGCAGAGCGTTCTGACGTTCGACGTTGAGCGTTCTGACGTTCCAAGTTCCAAAATCGAATTCCATATTCCGTTGCCTGGGTCGTTGCCGTTGAGTCCGTCCTGTCCGAGGCCTGTCTTGAGTATTCGTGACGTGACGGGTGGGTTTTTACGGTGGAAGGTCGTCAGTCTGGTGCCCAACCGCCAAACTGGAGGACCAGTCCGGTATTTGCTTCATTTTGAGGCGCGATACACTCGCCTTTCACCCTCCCCCGTCTGTTACTCTAGACAAGAGTACCCAGGGATCACTTGATGTAAATTCAACATCTTCGTGGAGGTGGAGGTGGGATTCGATAGTATAGCGAAAGATCTTAGATCGCGTAGACCATAGATCGCAGATAGTGTTTCTCAGGACTTATCTCTTTGGTGTACCGGCCCTGAAGCCGTTACTACCATTTGACCCCCTCCCCACATTGGTTACGGCCAACCTACATAATCGGGCTTATTGGGGATGCCATTTTCTCTCGTGGCTTCGAGAAGTAATACTCCGAGCACGCTACTATAGGCGGCCTTAAAGTCTATGAAGAATTGTTGGATTGAGTTTAGAAACTGAACTTTTTCCATCGTCTTCAAGAATCCTTCAACTATCTTGGGTTAACAAGAGCAGCCGACAACATCACAGAGCGAAAAAGACCCACATGGTTGCTAAAAGCCAACAAATCGTGTTCTAGTCCGTCTTCAAAACCAAACATCTAACAATACTATCCATAATGTGCCTGTATAAAACGATGGTTACATATGGATCCGGGACAGAAGCAGACTGGATGACGTCGGCTCGAATCTGCATCACTGAAGGCAGTTTCGAGACGCCAGGTTCGAAGTCCGTCCGAAGTAGCTAACGAAGTTTTATTACACTTTAATAATAATGAATTCCAGATATTTTTTTACAGAAAAGATTAAGTAGTTACATATTTCTGTAAATAATAATTTTCTAATGAAATTTATCTATGATACAAAAAATGAGTGCTTCCTGAATAATGTTAAGCAAATGAATTATTATTGTGGAGTACCATAAAATAATCGCTAATTACCGTAACATATCACGAAATATAGGTGGAATGGAACGAACTTAGTTTCACGATATTTTGTTAAACTGCATCAACATGATTCATAACATGAAAATAAAATAATCAACTGCGAATGCAAAACAAAAATTCAGAATCACGTCGAACAAGGCTACTTTCTACCCAAAAACCACAAGTTGCTTCATGCGGGGTTTGAAAAAGTGCTTCAAGTTTCCTTAATTGGACTTCCACAGCAATTTAAGCCCACACCACATCCATCTCATAGCTAAGCGGCAAAATTTGAGTCATGCGAATTTGCGCGATTCAATTACGTCACTTCCAGCTTTTCTTTCATCTGAGAAACAGCGTTAAGTGCCCTCTCATCATCATCAACAACAAAAAGTAGAGTTTTATCATAGTGAGTGACACAGACGCTACTTGACCATCAACTCCTTCCAGATGAAACTGAACAAAAAATAAATAAAAAACCAGAAAAAAGAAAACTCGAGTCAAAAATAAAGACATTGAAAATCTGTATGAATTTGGGTCTCTGTACGCGGCCTCACGGATGAAACGTAAAGGTGGAAGCTGCGCTACACTAACTCGGCCCACAATCCATACCGATAGAAGCAGGTAATGAGCGTTTTGCAAGTGGGCAGCCGATCTCGATGTAAACATTATTTTTGCGCTCGAGCGATTCTACGAAGGAAGGGGAGTGATGGTGTGGTAGTACGTGCAGGCGGGCTCAATTTAACATTATAATTATTTATTAACTTCGTGACTAACTTCATTCCACGCAAGTAACTGCATTGCGTTGTAGCTAGCTGCATTGACTGTTTAATGAGATTTCTACGCCGAAGGAAATTCTTGAAATGCTCTTTTAATTCGATAATTCGAAAAGATTGTTATGGTTTATTTTTGGAAAAAAATCGAAGCCTATCCAAAGCTTTGGAACACCAGTAAGAAATTTGACAATAAACATGCACTCTATAGGATGAGGCTTTGTGGGCGGGCACTTCAACTCCATTTCCGAAAATTTTGAAGAGAAATCATGAACCAGAAAAGGTTTTGGTTATAAAGAAGTTTTTTGTTTATAAAATTTTTTTTTGTGTTATAATATACCATTATTATTCAGGGTTTGGAACTACATATTTCGAAAAGTTTTTAATTCCAGAAGTGCGGAATATTTTGTTTAATTTTATTTATAAGTGTAATAAATTTAACATGTTTATTGGGATAGTTTACATTGAGGCTCCAGGCGTAGAGGCGTCCCAATTTTTTTCAAGGGTGTATTTTAGCTTATTTAGATAAAACTTGTAAAAAATGATGTGAGAGCAATTTTCGGTCAACTCTTGAGCTGTGTTCCGACGTCAAATGATGACATCATTAGCATTGGCCAGTACACTGTGTTACATTTCAGAACACAGCCTCTGTTTTGCTTCAACTCTAAATTGTTAAAAAATATAAGACCACACTAAGTAAAACATTTTTGCTCAACAACTGCCGCAATTATTAAAATATTAACCAGTTAGTAATATGCAGTAGATATAGTGGAGGGTCTGTCGAATAAATAGTACGCTTTCAGAAAAGTCAGGCCAACGACAGACGCAGGAAGTATAGTGACGAGGTACTGAGGGACTTGATACAAGAACAATTTGAAAATATCAATTTACTTATGAATTACATTAAAACCTAAAACGAAGCAAAGGTTTCATGATAACTGGAATATTTTCGATTGAAACTGGTTTAAAAATCGCGTACAAGCTGCATCAAGTGAAGTTCCATATGTCGTGGTACTTTTGTCCATATTGCTTGCGTCAGTTTGCTTCGCTCCCAGGAACGTTCCTCTTTCCTGACGAACTTGCTGGATGAAGGGAGAAGTGGGGTGGTACACCCCATCATCACCTTCATCCACAAAGTTTGGACGCGTTTCTGATGAAAAAATAATATTGAAATCGCCACTCAAAATGTTGGGATTTGGTTGAAGTTTCGACCTAGTAAAATTGAACCTTCAGAAGTGGAGATTGTCATGTATGAATTCTGTAAAGTTTTATGCGGCGATACATAAATAACTACCATTAAATTCATTTGTCCATTTTCTGCCATACATCTGCCTACACATTTCATTGGGATTTATTGAGACTAAGAGATAGCGTTTTTGGTATGTCCGTATGAGATGTTAAAACATAAGCGGACGCCTCATCATATTCTTCATTTTTTATCCAAGCCCGAGTTAAAATAATTTAGTTGGTTAATTTTCTTAAAAGCATGCACGTGCTGCACCTAGCATGCTTAGGGAACTAATGCGCATGCCACCCGCATATGCACGCTCCCGCCACAGTCATGCATGCTACCGCCACAGGCACGAAAATCTAAAAATTCGCCCGCTAGAAATATGCACGCTCCCGCTATAGGCATGAACATTTATAAATGCATCCGCATTGGCATAGACCATTCCAAACGCGATTGTTGTTTTACCAAGCAGTTCCCCAACTAAGCACTAACGACGTCCAATTACCTACTATGCTATGGCACCCTTTATGGTCACCAAGCTGATTGCCCGTTTTCTTCGTCCTGTATAATTTTTTAGGGAGCCAATTTCAAAAGGAGCAAAAACGCAAAAAACAATTTTTTTGCAATTTTTTTTATTTAAAGTTGATTTTTAAATTGTAGGGGTAGTTTTAAGAGTTGAAAATAAATTATTTTTACCAGATAATCTGCATTCAATCGAATTTGAAGCATAAAGTTGGAACAACTATTTTTTACAAATTTTTATATTTTCAGTTGTGGTGGTTTTAACCTTTCAGTATTATAAATCAACCAACTTAGGAAATAAATATTGAAAAAGTGTATCTAATTGGATTATTTTTGATTATTGTTTTGATTATTATTACAATAATTATTGCCAAAAACCCTTAAAGAGGGGTGTTTTTGCATATTTAAGGGTGCGTTCATATTTTAGGGCTGCGGGATCCTGATTTTCGTAATCAGCGACCCAAAAGACATAAAGGGAACGATTTTCATAACGGTGTTATATTTTGGCAGCCCGACCCCGGCTCCCCGATTTGAATGAACCTAAGACCATAATAACGTATAAACTATTCGTCGCGTCGATTTGATGTTAGTTACCAAAATTTGTAATTTTAAAATTTCTAATTTCCTGCAAATCTCACCAAGGGGAGGTGGGTGGGTGCCAATTCAAAACAAAAACACCTCACGTATTTAATTGACCACACCCTTTGCTATTCTAAGCACAGCAACAAGAAAAATCTGAAATAATTCACCTCTAATGGTGAATTTGTATCCGTATAGTGAGATCACTGACATATAATAATGGACTGCTCATCAGACATTATTCCCACACAAACTCATGGCACCAAAAAGTATAGAAAAGTATAGTCCTCTCGCTCATCCATAAGCCCCTTTTGTCACTGAACTCAAATTTTGTTAAATTTCGTGTTAAGAGTTCAGTGCATTCACTGGCAGAAATAAAATCAGATAGTGCCAAACTTGAAAAAATAAAACTCGACATTCAAAAATTGCACACTTTTCCATTTTCTTAGATATTTTTACTCTTGACATTCAATAAACCACAAAATACGATAACTTTTTTATCTTTGCAGTAAAATAAGAACGGTAAATAAAATTCTGGAATGATTTTAAGCGAAATTTAAAATAAAACCGCCACAACGGTTGCACGATATTAAAGTTGCCATACCTGATTTAATTTTTTCCTTTGAATTAATGTCAGAATATTTACAAAAAATAGATGGGTATAGTGATTTTTTTATTTCTGTCTCGTTTCGCCATAAGACCCGAAATCACTGACATTTAGATGAAACAGAGGTAGAGAACCCGCATGGTTCAACATAAATATTTGTAATTAATGAAAAAAGGCATTTTAAAAGGGAAATAACATCAAAATTGCATTTGTTATTTTTTTAACAAAAATTTATATTGTTTCTATCGTCCAAGAACGAATATAAAAATGTTTAATTTACAAAAGTGTTTACATGTCAACTATGGAACGAATTGGTGCCATGAAAATTTCCTGATGAGCAGTCCATTCTATATGTCAGTGGCGTACATTACATTATTTCAAAGGAAAAAAATGAAATCAGGTATGGCAACTTTAATACCGTGCAACCGTTGTGGCGGTTTTAAATTTCGCTTAAAATCGTTCCAGAATTTTATTTACCTTTCTTCTTTTATTGCAAAGATTAAAAATTGTCGTATTAAGTAGTTTCTTGAAAATGAAGACTAAAAATATTTAAGAAAATGGAAAAGTGTGCAGTTTTTGAATATCATCATATTTAATTTTTTCAATTTTGGCACTATCTGATTTTATATCTACTAATGAATGCACTCCATAACATAAATTTAAGAAAATCGGTGAAAAAGCCCCCTAGAGAGAGAGTACTATACTTTTTGGGTCGATGAATTTGCATGGAAATATTTCAGATGAGCAGTCCATTATTAAATTTCAGTGCCTTAGCCTAATATGACGTCGCGTACCATAAGGAAATTTAACGAAACTGAGCTTACTTACGCCTTTTTGACACATGGCCCTAATTGAAAACGTAAAGTAACAAGTGTAAAATGGATTCCCTAAATGCAGATTTAAGCGATTTATTTGATTTATTGTGGAAGAAATATAAACAGCTTAGAAGTGCTCAGCAAAATAAAAGGAAAAATTTTAACCGAAAAATTACTTGGGTACTGATGCCGCTTACGGATGGTTGCTTTTTGTGCCTTTCTAATGGCACCGTAACTACCATTAACGAACATTCGTCAAGTTTATTACGTCAATTTAGGTCGGTGCTTTCGAGCAAGCGTGTCCTCGGCCGGACAATGGTATAGTTAGTTCCTGAGCGCTAGCGAGCACCGTCGTCGTTTTTTCTGCCAAACGCACCCATTACTATACTTGAACATAATGTGCATTTAGCTTTATTTAATACATTGTTTTCTGTCATCGTAACTGAACTTATCTATAGAATGGGGTTAAATTTGATTGTTTTCATTTAGCAAAATGCTTCCCATTTGTTATTTTGGTTAAGTTTCGCAGATGAATCACATGAATTAACACAAGATTTGGCCGCATCACACTGACTTTACTACTCTCTGCCAATCCATGTCATAACTTTCGTTTAATTTTATGGTTACTAACCAACGTATAGTTTGAATATTAACAAATTTAACTAAATTTTACCAATTTCCGCCTATATCTGAAATACTTTTCTAGTCAAGTCCCAACAAGCGAATCGTTTAAACAATAGACTACTGCCTTATGAAGAGTTCTAATAATATATTATAGCAAACTCGTGACTTAGGAAGCACTACGTGTTTTATTTAAAACTCATTTTAATCTAAAACACGTCAGGTAACTAACTACTGGCAATCGTGCCTTTAAGGTATCCTAATGAAAAAAATGTTAATAATCTCCTCGTTTAGAACAACTTAAATGCAATTTCCGACGACTTAAAAATGTATGTAGTGAAAGTAACACAGAACTTGATTCCCCATTCATATAGTCGATTTTGAAAGTTTGCTCATTAACTAAAAAAGATGCAAGAAAAGATTTGAAGTGAAACCTCATTAAAAGTGAATCGGCATCTGGTGAAATGTAGAGAATCGTATTGATATGTCGAAAGTGTTTAATGACATATTTAGCAGGTTGATTGAGGAAAATGAAATGTGACGACAAAGCGGCGTGACGTCTTAAATTAAACTATGCAACATGTTAGCTATCATTTAGTTTTATTACCTTTTGAGACATTGAGAAGTTTTAATCTACAACGAATGGACAACAGACAGAGAGGCTTTCTTGTTTTTGATTTTCGAATATTTCTTTTGATATACAAAAGCTTGATTATAATAAATTTGAATTTATAATTGAAATAAATTAAAGCTATTTTTAAATCTGATTTAATCCAATTTGCAATTAGTGATCAAATAATAATCAATAGGATCAGTCGTTTTAAAAAGTGTAGTTTATGCATTTATGTTTTGTAGGAACGGCTTTTGTTATTTTACAGTAGGATGTCCGAAAGAGAAAAAGAGAATATGTAATAATTGCTGTTCACATTTAGAAACGCAAGATATACCACGTAAATTATAATTAAACTTTGACTTGGGGAAATCACCGACCTACTCCCTTTTTACAAATCTTACAAATTGGACTAGAGACCTAGAGACTGGAAGGCTCAACTGGGCTACGCTATTAGTAAAGCCACTAGGGCTGTATGGGCTTGTAAAAGGTTTTTGTGTAAGACATGGGATCCTACACTACAAATGACGTACTCGATGTACAACACGATCGTCAAGCCTATTGTCACTAAGTCTTATGCCGCTACAGTCAAACAGGTCACAGCGATCCTCGGGTGCAACGGCTGGCTTGCCTCACCATTACTTGAGCTCTGCGGATCTGTGATGGATGCAATCATTGGATTGACTCCATTGACCATCTCCATATGAAAATCCGCTGCCATAAGTGCCTTGAGTCTTCAGATCTCATTGAACTGGCCCTGTAAAGTCAAAGGACATATGGATATCCTCGACGGTATACCAAACATTACAATTTGTCATTTCGACCATATGGTTGGTGAACTGCGGTTCCAAATTTTATTCCGGTCGATTATTCCGGATTGCTAAGAGTGGGAGGAACTCATTCTTCCTGGGGTTCCAAGAAACTTCCACTGGCTTAGCGAAGGGTCACAGTTGGTACAGGGGCTGGTATCGCAGGGCCGAAGGTCCCGATTGCAATTGGTAGGTGGCCCGCTGTTTTCCAGACTGATATACATGCTATTGAGACCTTCGCTAAGATCAATCTTGAGAAGAAAGTATGCAACATTAGAATCTTTCCGAACAGGCAAGCTGCCATCAGGCACTCTCAACGTTTTCCTCCAAAACAGTTGCAGGGTGCTTTGACGTGGTCGAGAGCCTGTCCAATAAAAGACGGTATATTCCGTTATTGGGCCTGTACATAATAGTCCTGACTTTGCCGTGGTATTTACCATATGGGTCCCTGCTCACATAATAATAATAATAATTCACCTAGTGGTAGTATTGACCATTCACAATTTTCAAGATTCAAATTTTGCGCAATTGGCATCTACAATGTGTTATTTTTCTTAACTGAGCCTTCAAATAAAGAGATATGGCATTTTTTGTTATTAGATTGGGGATTAATGGAGATTTCAATAAAACAATAAATTAACGAGATTGTTTGCACTTCAAAATACAATTTATTTTGTAAATTAATATCGGACTAAGACCGTGATGGCGAACCTTTTTGAGAAGTGGGTCAAATTTTGTTCAATATACTTTTTAGTACCAGCTGGTGACATCGCACCACGCCAGTCGGCAGTCGCCCCTTCACTGAGTATTTTAATGAACAAGAAATTCACACAATTTGCGTAAGCAACTAAGCTCAAATTCGTGCAGTTTTCTTATGGAACGTCTATATTGGTTCAGGATATTTAGTTCAGCACTGTTACATCCTCGAGGTGTTAATCTCGCCGTTCTACGAAACAAAGAAAATTTATGCGCGTCAAGTTTATTACTAAAGCCTGAACCTGATATGACTTACGGTCAGGCGCGGATTTAAGGGGGGGGGGGTCACGGGGGTCATGACCCCCCAAAGCGCTCGCTGTTTAAAAAACAAAATTGACCCAACTAAAAAACAAAAAATAACCAAACGACCAAAACCGACCCAACTGTTTTGCAAATTAGAAAAACGACCTTAAAAAATGACCTCATCAACAGATTGACCTGGTCAACAACAGATTGATCTATACTCTTTTTAGTCCGGGGAAATTAGCAAAAAAATACACGAAAGGATTGTCGACAGTACAAAGGGCTTTCCCTGAGCTCTAGTCTTCCATATAAAAAAAAGTTCCAAAATGACTTTCCGAATTATTCAAGGTATTTTTTTGGCCGAAAAGTGATTTTTGAAAACTTTGACCTTGAATAACTTCAAAAGGGTTAGGTTTCGAAAAAATGACATGACGGCTTTTTTGTAGGCAATAACGATTCGAATTGACTGATCAAAAAAAATTTCGAAAAAACGAAATGTTTTTTGTGATTCTGAAATTGTTTTGTTAAAAAGTCCCAAGGAAGCTGTGGACCAATTTTCAGCCATTTTTTCCGTCACTTTTAATTCCAAACAAAATTCTAGATCCGCGCCTGCGTACCGTACCGTAAGAAAACTGGACGAATTTGATCTTACTTACATCATTTTGAAACATGAACCTTAATGACAATGTAAAGTGACAAGTATAAAATGGATTCCGTATAAATGCAGATTTAAGGGGCTATACCAGTGTGTAAGGGTTTAAAATTTAGGTGATTTTCGGGAATTTGTTTAAAGGAAACTACTTAACTAAATGTTTTGGAAAATTAAGAATGTACTTAGGTATACTTGACCAATATTACATAATTTTTTCGTTGAAAAATGTTGAGATGCAAGCGACTTATGCGCTGTCTTCGGAAGCTCAAAAAATAAAAGTTCCCCCACTGCTGCCACGATTCCGGTCGATTGAGTAACGGAAATAAAAAAAATAAAAAAGGCGTTAAACTAGAAGGTATTTCCTATACAGTGAACTAGGATTTTTGAAAAGTATCGAAATCTAACAAAATGGCGTAGTTATCAATAAACATTCTGTTTTTTTGCCTATAAAATGGTCGTTTTTTTCAATGCCAAATTGTCAAATTTCATCCAATCAAAAATATCCTAGTTGGCTGTATGGCAAATGTAGTCAAGAGTACTCAGTTAAAATTTCAAGTCAATCGGATAAGTAGACTTCGAGTTAGAATCAAGGCCGTAGCCAGCTCCGAATATCTAAGGGCGCTCATCGTACAATTATTGGCGCCCGAAATAATAACAGTTCGGAAAAATAAAAGATGGAAATATATAGTGTTTTTATTACCTTGAGGCTGGTTTTATACTAAACATTTTCTAAAAGTGAGAACGAAAATAATGAGTACAATTCAGGTCAATTTGAGTATATTTATTAAATCAAATTAATCATTTGAGCAATGAAAACAGTTGCCTTGATGTGATGAGAACATTTCGAAAGACTTCACTCGAGTAAACAATATGCGCGACCACCTGTTTTCATGTACTGTCACGTAATAACGCTCATCTTGCAAATCATATTCTCATGATATTTGAACTTGACAAAATAATGCTAAGCCACAAATAAACTCTTGACTTAGAAGAAATATTTATTTCGGAAGAAAATTTAAATCTAAGTTTAAATCAAATGATGAGAAATTCTTACGGTTTGACAAAATAATTTTTTTCTCATTGCAATGAAAAGTCCTTACCATAAAGGGCGCTGCGCGCCCTTTCGCGCCCCCGTGGCTACGGCCATGGTTAGAATGGCAGCAAATTGGAAAAATCTCATTTCAAGGAAAACACGTTTAAAGATTAAACAATCGCTTTTTGCAAGGTAAAATTAAGTTACGGTTGCTCTTTCGAAGACTGCCATTGAAATTTTTACAGAATATTCTTGAAAGTATAAACTGTCGAATAAGCAAAACAAAAAAAAACAATTTTTTCAAAGTATCACACTGGTATAGCCCCTTAAGCGATTTACTTGATTTATTTAAGTTGTGAGAGAAATGTAATAAGCTTAGAAGTGCCCAGCAAGGGGAAAAAATTAACCGATAAAATTGCTTAGGGACTGATGCCGCTTACTGATGCTAGCGCCTTGTGCCCTTCTTACGGCACCGTACGTAACATGCGAGAATTTAACGAACATTCGTCAAGTTTATTAAGTCAATTTAGGGCGGTACCATATGAACATTCATGTTCTTACAGTTACAGTTACGTTACGTACAGTTACGTTACGGTCCGTTATATTAGGTTCGGGCTTAACACGCGTCATACACGTTTCATGACAAAGGGACGAAACGCAACGTTTTATGACCGTGTATATCATTCATAGTAGGCCTGCAGCGCACCCCATATCATCCGCCGAAGTAATGAAAAGGAGGTAACTGGTTGAAACCATTTGCAATCGATAGAGGATGCAAAAATGCATCTACAGTTGATTTTCGCCTAAGTTTGGACAATGGCAACATAATGACCACTAAAAGGTATGCGCTCTTTGAACAGAATTTACACTTTATCTCGCCATATCTCAGTTAATTTAGCAGATATTGGTTTAAAATGTTTACACAATCAAGTTTAACTAATTCTTTAAATAATAAACTATCTGAAATCTTTATATCAATTAGAAACAAAATGGTTAATTTTCGAACATTTTGCAATAAATCCGTGACATTTCTTTTCTAATTAAAATCTTATGTTGGAATTCGGCTTTTTTCTTTCTTGAAGCGACTTGGGGTGCAAAGTCGAGCGTCAACTAATATAATTGTAAATTTTGAACCGCAGAACATTTTGATCTGAAACTTTCCAGAAAACTGGACTGGACTAAAATGTAGAATAGAGAAAAGAGCGAGTTTCAAGAATGATTCTTGACTTAAATAAAACTAGGTAACAAGCATTCAAAATAGCCCACACCTTGGTTTATTTATTGTTCAATTCTACAATTGAAGTCTTAATTTCAAAATTTGTAAAATGAATGAGTTCCACAAAATAACAAAACGTGAATCCATAAAAAACAAAAGCTCGTAGCTAAACTTGGTGAATACAAATTTGATGAATCAAAATAGTTACAGGCTTACTTGATAATTAAAAATAATTAAGTGAATTTGTTAACAAGTAAACATAAAAATTTATTGAAAATTAACAAAAAGGGTTAGCTATCTCAAACAAGAATTTATAACACAACATTTTAATCAGAAAAAACAATCTCACGAATTCATTCGATAATGTTTAAACTTTCGCCATTAATGAATATAAAGAGTTCGAATAAACTTTTATATTCAGGAATCAGTTAATCTACATCTACATTGTGTTAAAATTTGAAATCGATAGCCGCAAAATTAACTGAGATATGTCGAGATAAAATGTAAACTCCGTTCGAATCGCTCACACGAAAATAATGCATTTTTTTGGTTTTTATATATGTATGTAATATTGTCATTGTCCAAACTTCAGCCAAAATCAACTGTAGATGCATTTTTGCATCCTCTATCGATTGCAATTTGTTTCAACCGGTTACCTCAACTTCATCACTTTTTGGGGGTATGCTGCAGGCCTACAGGTGCAGTGATACCATAGGAAATCAGCTAGCTTATGCCCACTTGGAAATATTTCTTTATAAATTGGACATTAGGTATAAACAATTTTTTTTATATTTTATTTTGTTTGTTCTCTCTTTTATGATATAAAAAATAAGGCTATAAAAATCAACGCGTGGGTCATTTACAAAGCCTTCCTTCTAGGTTCGCCACCACTGGACTAGGACCTGACTAGGAACATATAAAAAATGCAGTATGCTGTTAGTGCCTGCATACTTAAAAACTTGTACATTTTGACCAGATTTAAAATGTGTGTATTATCATCCTTCTAAAAACGTTATAGCGACAATAATAAAGCCAACTCTGTAGTTCTATGTGTCCACAAGTTTACATAGGCAGAAATGCGCCCAGCCCAAATCAGGTCAGATGAATGGTTCAATCGGGAATATTATAATGAACGCAACCAAAGAAACCATAATGCCTTTTTTTGATCTGCGTCAATACAATATGTAATAATAAATTTTGTCGAGGGCTACTGAATCGGACCATAATTTGCAGATCGCCTTTCGTCCTTCGAATTAATATCATCAAACGAGCACCAGTCTATTCAGTATGGTAATTGCCATCGCTTGAGTTACTGTAAGCTGTAAGGAAATTAAAATTACTATTTGATGACAGGTTGAGAAGTAAAATCCTCAACGCTAATACTGACAGGAGATAGATACTTCTGGTCATTAGTACTTCCATCAAGAAGGATTTCACTACATCCATATTCATTCTTTTAAGTACAAGGACGAAATTATGAGAAATAGCAAACCCAAAGCCAACTTATTAGCATCTCCGACCACCTAGAATTTTGATACTGCTACATACGAGTATGTCAACTAACTGTTGATACTGCTAACTATGGTTCTTAAGAAAAATTGGGTAAAGCCTGCACAAACTTTTCGCCTATCAAACTTCCCCGAGATTGGGAAACAAGATGTACCATGTAAAATCAAGGTAGCAATGGATGACGTTGAATCCAAATCGCATATTCGCTCTGCAAATAGATTCATTCTATTATCCGTCTTCATCATGCTCTTAATATATAGCGTTCGCTTAGCTCCTACAGGCTTTGTAGAGTATAGTCCGTTTCTGTTTTACGCCACTGCAGAAAAGAGTGAATATTTAACATTTTGCGTGGATGTAACATTTTGTATTTGTTCTAAGTTTCGGTTTTCTAATCGTTTGTCTTTATGTGACTACTAGTTTTAATGAGTCGTTCTAGGTTGAAGGTATCCGAGTGGCGCCCCAGACCAGAACTAGTTGGCGGACATTTCAATTTACCATCAACGGTAATGCTATAATCATCCAAACAAAATAAGGCGTTACATTTATTAGAAGCTATTGTAAGGTACAGAAGTGATCATGGACAGATAAAAAAAATAAAGATCCTTTTAAAAATATATCTCACCATAAATTTCATAATTAATATAATAGATATCTTCAAATAGTATCATTCCCCATTCCAACTCAAACTTGCCACCAAATGTTTATGCTTCTTTTCTTTATTTCTACCTGATTAACACATTCAGTTTACCTTTCATATTTATGCATTTACAAACAACAGAGTCGATAAAATCTACCTATTTTTTCAGATAACTTTATTGATCTGTCTCCTAATATTCTTATCTGAAAAGATATTCAATACAGACGCGACCGGTCTGAACAGAATCAATATCATCACCTAACTCGGTAGGTAACCAAAACCGTGCGATACCAGGCTAAATCCCTATCTCACGATCTAACGCAATGCTAAACAATTCGTTTCGAATTAATCGCCTGCAGCTTATTTCAAATTCACGAGAAATTGTTGAAAGGGGTAAGGGACATGAAGATAGATCAATCATCAGCACAATTTTTCTTTTGTGATTTTAACTGAAACACATTGACTTACCATGCAGCCGCTTAATGACCCCAGGTCTGTCGAGTATGGAAGTGCTTTTTATTGTCCTACTCCGGATGTGTAAAATGTTACTTGCCATAAACAGAATCTATCCAATTGGATATTCATTCCCTCTTATCCGGTTTGGCTCTTTCTCTGTATGTTCAGTGAATTCACATATGATCACAAAACTTGTAGAATATAATCAGATACTAGCATTTCACGATGTCAAAGTACTCACGACACTAGATGCGACTCAGCATAAATTCACTTTGTCCCGAAGGTTTGGGCACAAAAACAAAACACACAAAAAGCGAAACGACTTTTGATAAAGGGTTTAACGGAATGGATATAAAAAGGCGAGAGATAATGACCCTGATACCCTTTAGTAAAAACTGGTCGGATGTTGCACACTTGTTGCACACTTTCTAGATGTTGGAGATTATTATTCTTTTTTCTACACTTAAATAAATACGACCACTTATTTAATGACCACAAATTAAGATTCTTTTTGTTAGGGTGTAGCTACTGCACTAGTTTCAGGATTGGGTACTAAACCCATCAGAGCTTAACTTAGCTGATCTAAACTATACTACATAGATCACATGGGTGCACAATTATGACTTGAAAGTTATATTTATGGAAAACTAATTAAAAACCGGTTAGATGTAAATAAATCTGTGTAAAGGTATAAAAATTCGCGTTCTGGATACGAGGATATGTCCACTGCCTACAAAGCTCGATGGTGAACTGACTATCGCGTATGGTGGCTTCAGTATCTGACTATAGAATCGGAATCAGTATAGTGAACTTACTAAGCAGAAATGCAAGATCGCTTGCGCGCAGACACTGATATTATCCAATGGGTCTGTGGTTTGTATAGTAGCCGAGTAGCTTAAGTTAAAGTGATCTTTATTTGGTTATCCAATTAAATATGCTAACCCGCGGCCACAAGTCCGCTGCTATTCAGACATGCCTTTCCCCTATTTTCCAGAAAGATAAAGTAGATCCAACCTGCATTTCGTTCCATTGATTAAGGCGAACCCAATAAAACGGGCGATTTCGGTGCTGCGATATCCATTTTATCTACATTTGTATTTATGTGTAGATACGCCTCTGCGATATCTTTTCTATACATCGCTGAATTGGGCAGTAATCGATTTCAATTGAATCTGGGAAAGTAATGTTTATCCATTTCCACACGAATTTTATTTTTGTAATGGCTAAGTGCTTCTTTCAACGGTACTAAAGTGGATTATGCATGCATAAAATGATGGAGTAACTGATGATGTAGGCTTGAAGATGCTGTGCGCTGTTGGATATGGAAATGCGTCATTTCGATATAAAAGTCTAGTCAGATTACGACTGTTTCAAGGAGAGAAAAAAACTTTAAAACTGTCCCCTCATTTTTATTATTGACTCCTGTATACATATAAAAGTGCAGTAAAAAAATGAATGAAACTTTCAATGAAAGTGACACCACAAACATTTAGTTTTACGAATAAAGCGCAATTCTTTTTGGATCAAAATTAGGTAGGATTAAGAGCAAAAGCATGATCATCAGGTAGAAGTGAGTTTACATTGATATTTTTTGCAAAACCGGAATCGGAAATAGTGGAAACTATTAATTTTTTAATATGTAATTTTCCGCATATACTAATTTGTTGATTGTATATCATAATAAAGTCGAATATCCTCCTTCAATTTACTTAAAGCCACTAACTACTAGGCTTTAAATTTTGATAAATAATACATACTTCCTAATTTTCAAAGAAAAGGTTTGTCAATTTTTAAATTACCCCTGTAACTCCGGCATCAATCATTAGTCGATGAAAAATTTATTTTGGTCCTTGCTAACGTTCCATCAAGAAGAGTTTCATTTTATCCACATCCCTCTTTTTGTCTACAAGGAAGAAGTAAAAACAAGAAGCAAATCCAAGGCCGATTTATTAGCATCTCTGTTCTTAAGTATTCGCAAAGTGTATAGGAGTTTCAAATTGCTTGAAATCAGCAAATCCGCTGGCCTTAACAATATATCTTAAGGCTTCATTCAAAAAGTATCAATCACTTTGGTGAGTCTGGGATGATTGTTATATATATATTTCCAATAGTATTGCGTAGAACACGATTATTAAATGAATTTGTAACAGGGACCTCTTTTATTCTATTGAGCCAGTACAATGTCATACTTCAAATGAAGTGAGGTGCCATTTTAATACCAAAATGACAAAAACAAGCATACTGAAGAAAGAAAATTAAATAAAGAAAAATTTGAATATACCACGTTTTTAAAACGAACTAAAAATATAAAATAATTTCTCCTAGCCCCATAGATATTTATAACCCCATACATATTCCTAACACCACACAGATAGTCCTGAAAATTTGTGATTGTGAATTTGTGGGACGCATGTATAATTAATGTATGAATAGTTCGCCAAAGTCACTAACAATTTCTTAACCCTGCTACTCTACACTCCTTACTATTGTCTATTCTATAGCATTCGTTTTCGGGTAGCCGCCAAATTGGATCTAACGGTGTATTGAGTTTACTTTATTGTATTGTCATCGGAGCTATAGCTGTCTGCAAAATTTCAGCATGATCGGATAACCAGAATTAGAAAGCTTGGAGAATTTCCTTTGAATAATGTGTGGGCAATTTTTATGCTAGGGGCTTCACTTTTGAAGTTATAAGCAATTTAGATGATAAAATTGGCGGCTCTATTTCGTACCTTTTTAGTACTTTGTCACCTAAATATTCTAGAAATACAGGTGCGGTTAGGCGACCCGGGGACGAAGTTCTTTACGCCTTTTCTTCAACTGCAAATGTAATTCCAATATGAAGGCATATAAGCTACCTTTTTCAACACCATTCATTTCATTAAGAAGGCATAAGTATCTATTCTGGAAAATGAACAAAGGAAAAAGTGTGCATGATCCTTAAGTGGCCCTTGACTATCAATAATATTGTGCAATAATATTGAGCAAAGTACACAATCTAGCGCAATCAAATAAGTAGCAAATAACCATCAAATAAGGCCAATTTTAACATCAAAATTGCTTCTAACTTCAAAAGTAAAGGCTGTAGCATAAAAATTGTTCACACATTATTCAAAGGAAGCTCTCCAAGCTTTCTAATTTTACTACGCAGAAAAAGGTGGTTTTAGTTCAAATTTTAGTTAAAAAAACAAAATTTTGACTTTGACGTAATATATTTTCTAAAGGGAGTGACATACTTAGGTTTATGCTATTGACATCAAAATAAAGAATGAACCAGGCGCGGATCTAGACTTTTTCGGGGGTCACGGAATTAAAAGTGGCGGAAAAAAATGTCTACTCCTAAAAAACACAAAAAATATTAACAAAACAAACAAAACTATAGTGGTTTATAATTAAGAGAAACACAATATTTTTCTTGTTGTATATATTGTACTATAGCTAACTGTTTAATACTATTTTACTTGAATAAGAAAATTTTATAAAAGCAAATGTTTTAGTTGTAGACCGGGTCAATTTGTTCTGCGAGCCGCGCGTTTTGTGGTGATATCGGAGAATGCCGGAAATTGGTTACATCGATAGGGACGATAGGCAGGGAACGGAAACTGCTAGATCACTGCATTGTGATCTAGTCGATTTGATTTTAATCGGTTGTGATAGAAATCGAATTGGGAAGTCTCAGATTCTGACCGTATTCGCAGGTGAGCATTGTAAGTCGGTCTTGATTGCCGTGCGTATGCCTAACATGACAAAGGGCAAGTCTTCACTCCAATGAGTAGTGTTGTCCCTTGCCATTAAGGCTGCTTTTAGTTGCCTATGGAACCGTTCGACCATCCCGTTTGCCTGCGGATGGTAGGCGGTTGTCCGGATTCCATGAGTACCGAGTAATTTGGCAACTTCTTTGAACAGTTTCGATTCGAACTGCGTACCTTGATCGGTTGTGATCTGAAGTAGTACGCCGAATCGTCGGACAAATTCAGTGACGAATCTTTTTGCCACTGTTGAAGCTGAAATATCCCGAATTGGGTATGCTTCAGACCATCGCGTGAATCTATCGACTATCGTTAAGATGTAAGAGTGAAGGGCGCGAGCTAGTGGTTTGTGATCAGTATAGACCACGAAATTCCGTCCTTCAACGAAATAAGGGAAGTGTTTGATCGCTGCGTAGATTGTGAGAAGTTCGCGATCGAATGCAGAGTACTTCCGTTCTGTGGTGACAGCTTTTTGGCATAAAAAGCTAGAGGTTGCCACCGGTGACCGTTAAATTGTTCCAATACGCCTCCGATTGCATAATTGGAGGCGTCAGTCGTTAGACTGTATTTTGCATCCTCGATAGGATGGTTAAGCAGAGTTGCTTCGGCCATCGAGGCTTGAGGAATGCTGCCTGACATTCTGCCGGCCAGTTAAATACTTTATTGGATCGCGAGCGGGTGAGAACGTCTCTCAAATGCTCGTTTATCGGCACCAACTGTTCAGCCAATTTTGGAATAAATCGGTGATAAAAATTCGCCATTCCCAAAAACTTCTGGATCGATTTGACAGAAGTTGGAGGTGCGAGCAGGGGCGGCGGAGCATAATTATTGTGGGTGGGGAGCACGTCCAGTTAATCGGTCAATTTATTTAGCAGCTGTCTATTGAGTTATGTGGTTTTAAATTCTTTTATTATGGGGTTATGGCTCTCTTACATTTTGAGGTAAGGCGTACACAGAGAAGGCCCCTATGAGGCTAGACCCACTGCCTTATGTGGACCCCATATGGATTACCCTATAAAGCCCACCCAGGGCATCTAAGGCCTTTCCTTATTCGCGCCTCGTCATAAAGAATGCCCCTATTGACCCCTTGAGGAAAAATCATTTTTAA
The DNA here is from genome assembly GCA_963855945.1 of Thereva nobilitata. NCBI lineage: Eukaryota > Metazoa > Arthropoda > Insecta > Diptera > Therevidae > Thereva > Thereva nobilitata. The sequence goes on from OY979694.1 coordinate 141,977,997, forward strand.
CCAATCCCGAGTGGATTTTGAGAATTTCAGCGTGGAGTAATAACTGCGCCTGTGTCGAAAGCTTTATATTTTTAAACGCGAGTGTGATTTTATCAATATGGACCCCAACTGAGTACTAATCACATCCAATGCTGCTTGACCTCTGTAATTGACCCAGAAACGGGCTATTGAGTATGCTAAATAACACTCTTCATGATCACCAACATAATTCCCTGAGGACCAATGCAACAACAAAAACTAAAGCTTTGTATGAGTTAAACTAAAGTTAAAGGGTAAGCTTTCTCTTTGCTTGCCCCATTTAATTTGTAATGAGGTTGGCCTCATAGGGCCCCTATGAGAAATCGACAAGGCATACCTCATCGCTGATTTATTTTTGTGTGGTGCTCATGCGGAAATTCCCCTTTCGGCATGCCCCTCATTTGTCACATGGAATCCTCATGTGGAACCTACAGGGAATCCTTTTTTCGGCATGCCCCTGAGGCATCTCATTTTTAAATACTAGTTGGGTGCGGTTTAAAAGCTTACAACTTGTTAATAGCTCTAATATAATATATTTAGTTTTCGTATAAAAAGCCTGCTTCCTGCTTGTGGGCCGCGCTTCGACCACGTTCCTTCGTCGCCAGCGTCCGAGACAACGTTGTACCGTTCTGGGATGAAATATTTTGGATGTGGATTTCCCCATCCAAAGCGAAAGTGCGTGTGCACTTTTCCTTCCATCCCCACGCGGTCCGCCGCCCCTGGGTGCGAGATCAACGATAGCCTGAACCCGATCGGAGGATGGAAGTATTCCATCCTTTGTGATGCGATGGTTTAGAAACTTAATCTCTTTTGCACCAAAAACCCATTTCTCTATCTTGATGGTTAAACCGAAGCTATCGAGAACGATGTGCTCTTTAAAGAGCTCTTCGAGGTTAACGATGTGCTCATATCGTCCAAGCATACAAAAACGAGTCGAAATCTCTCGTAACTTCGTTAATAAACCTTTGAAAGATTTGAGCTGCATTCCGTAAGCCGAATGGCAAGGGTAAACTCATATAGGCCGAATTTCCTAATGAGTGCAGTCTTATGCACGTCTTCTGGGGCGATTGGTATGTGATGATATGCACGTACCAAATCAACCGATGAAAAAATTGTGCAGCTGTAAAGATCCACGGAAAAATTCTGTATATGCGCGATCGGATATCTATCCGGCACAGTGACAGCATTCAGGCGACGATAGTCGCCGCATGGCCTACAATCATATTAGTCCTGTTTAAGGACCAGATGAAGTGGAGATGCTGCGGGGGACGATGACGGTCGACAAATCCCTACGAAAACGTGCCCTTATGTGTTTTTGATGAAGACGCGCCAGACACGTATAGATCAATCTGTTGTTTTGGTAATTTTTTATGGTCGTTTTTTTAATTTGCACAAAAGTTAGGTTGATGTTGGCGTTTGGTTATTTTTGGTTTTTTTTTTGGTTGGGTCAATTTTGTTTTTTTAAAAAGCGAACGCTTTGGGGGGGTCATGACACCAGTGAGCCCCCTTGAATCCGCGCCTGGAATGAACATTTCTCTAAAATTATGTTGCTCTGCGATAAATAGTTGAGGGGTGATTAAAGTTTAAGTAAATTAAAAAATTGTCCAAATTACTTTTCTTAAACACCCTGTATCTCAGAGGATAGGGACGATAGCCCCATTCTCTACAACATTTTTTTCTCCAAATACATTCAGGAATCACCCCTAACGGATTAGCCACTTAGTGCAAAACACCCTGTATATATAATAATCTAATGACGGAATAAATATGAAGGAGTTGATTTGAATGTCCGGCGTCATCTGAAAAATGTCTTATTAATAAATTACTAATAATTAAAAAATTAAAAAACACGACGCCTTTGTGACAAGAAAAATGAACTAAAAAGTCAGTACTAATAGTAGAGGGAAATTAAACAAAAAAAGCGAAGTTATGATGTAGTTGGGAAGTTGGATTTTTTTGTTTTTTTTTCTTTACGTATGTTAAGATAAAGCGAAAAAAAAATTTCTGCAAAATCGGTCTTGTGCTGCACGAGAAAATTTCATAAATGCCAATTTTTGATGCATTTTGAGTGCATTGCTACACTATTTTTTTAATTTCTCCAGTTCTGTTGGTCGTAGAAAAATAAAAAAAATTGAAAAATACTCGTGAATGAATAGACTATCGAACTGATTCGGTATAAATACTTTAAAAAATGATCCTAACCTCAAAAAACCAAAATGTATGAAATTTTGTTTTATTTTACTAAAAATGCAATAAATAACGGGTAAATAGTCGGATTTTGATAAAAATTGGAGAAAATATGTATTTTGATGCTATAAGTACGTGGTTAAAATTTCAAAAAATAATCTCGACTTTTACGGCAATTGGCACTTTTCGAAAAAATATTTAAATTGCCGCCATTTTATGTCAAATCATCGTACGGTAAAATTTTTTTTTTAAATTGTAATTTTTTTTATGTTCTTTCTTGTGAGCATACACAATACTTCGTTATTTTATTTAAAATGCCCATTTTAAGACTTTGAAAAGACTAAAAAAATTCAATTTTTCAATTTTTTTTCATAGTTGGCAAGTAGCTTTTCATAGTAAGCAAAAGGCAAAAAATTGAAAATTGAAATTTTTTAGTTCCATATTCCATATAACCGATTAACTTCAAATCGCGTGACCATTTGTAAGAAAATCAAGATGGCTGTTGCAAGATGGCGGCTGATTTTTGCTATTGTGTTCCCCTACTCTCCGACTTGGGTATCAAATGAAAGGGCATGACAGGTAGAATACAATTAGCTTTGTGGCGTCATTCAAAATGGCGGCAAACACAAAATGGCGGACTACCTTTTGCTTTACAACACACTCGTTATGGGTATCAAATGAAAGGGTGTGGCAATTAGAATACTATTAACTGTGTAGCATCATTCCAAATTCGAATTGGCGGCCAACACAAAATGGCGGATTATCTTTTTCTTTACAATCCACTCGGTATGAGTATCAAATGAAAGGATGTGACAATAGAATACTATTAGCTGTGTGGCGTCATTTCAATTTCAAAATGGCGGCCAAAACAAAATGACGAATTACTTTTTTCTTTACAATGCGCTCGGTATGGGTATATCAAACAGGGCCTTTTGCGTCTTCTGTTCATAACCAAAGAAAGGTCGTTGAAAAACTGCAACTACTACTTTGATCTCATTTAATTTTTTATACAGATGCATAATTTTGGCTCAAAATCTAAAAAAGGCGTAAAACGGCCTAACAACGGCCAAACGGCCAACCGCGAAACAATACGTAATTCGAAAAAACAGTGAAGACAAAATATGTAAAAAATTTTAAGCCTTACAACTTCGCTTTGTTAATATTTTCACCAAAATGCATAGTTTCTCCTCAAAATAGAGAGAAAGACGAAAAAACGCTAAAATTTTAACATATATTACTCAAAAACCACCCTTTTTTGGAACTGCGGGTTGTGAAAATCATGTTTAGACAACCCAAATACTTTAATTCGCATCGGTCTCATAGCTGTGGGAAAAATTTCTAAAAAACATCGATTTTTTGACTAATTTGGGCGGACTAGATACAATAATTATAATATATTTTTTTTATTTTATTTCATTTTTGATTTTAATTTCAGCTATATGTAATGGCAGCAGCTAAAGAAGACCCGGGAAAGTGGACGAGGGAGCAAACAAGTATGCTGATATCACTATATCAGAATTTTCCGTGTCTCTATGACCTTACGGACATTTACCTAGTTTATAGCTACTCCAAAAATAATTCGAATTATGGATCATACAAAATTTTTTGTCGTATAAACGGGATAATTCGAATTATGGCTTAAACCGAAATTTTTCGGCTTAAGCCAAAGTTAGAAGAATATAAATTAGCCGTTTATACGTTAATTCGAAATTTTGGCGTAAGTTTCAGTTAAATCGATTTAATTTTGCTGCTATAAACTTGGTAATTGATTATATTTAAATAAAGTGAAAAAAAAATAAAAAACTAGAGAAAATCAAAGAAGAACTTTCCTTTGTAAGAGAAGTTACCTGTAACGAAATCAAAATCAAAATGAAAACTTTATACAATCAAATGTACAGGGAAAGAGCACGGGAAAGAAATTCTAAAATAAGTGGCTCAGGAATCACAGAAGTATATAAGCCGAAGCTGTGGTGTTACAACGAATTAAAATTTTTAGAAAAATACAACTGTGGAGATAAAGGGACTTCGAACGTGTGTGCTGATGTGAATATGAGTATACTTGCAAAAATATTACTATTTTAGTACACACAAATCTTTTTATTTTACTGAATCGAGAAATAATTTTTTATTTTTGCAGGAGGAAAATTAACAAGACACAACAAAAGAGGAATCGGGGAAAAGGTAATAATTTCCTAAATTTTACGATTTATTTTCATAGTTCATAGTCTATTTTTTATATACATAGTTCATAGGTTTTTTTTATATACATTCTTCATAGTTTTTTTTATATGCATTCTTCTTATTAATAATGTGTATATATGCATTTAAATAAGTGTATTTCACTTACAGTTTGCCTTCATTAAAAAAATTCAGCGAATTCATTCCTTACTGTGGTTCCACTTTGGTTCCGTGTTCCTACAGTTCGTGCTGATGCATTCGGTTGGTTGTTTATACCAACTGGTTCGCAGTTGTCGATTTCTTAGTTTTGGCTTCTCTAAGCTTAATTGTTTTTTGTAAGATTTGAAATCTATTTGCTAGAATTCCAAAACTCCGTTCAACATTTTGTCTAGCCCTAGACAATCTTGTATTGAAATTCCTCTTTAGAAGTGTATGGATAGGGTTTCATAATCCTGTCAAAGAATGGGAATGCCTCATCCACTACTATGACGTACGGCAGCAATCTTCCGTTATTCTGCTTAGATGCTGTAAATGCGATGTGCTTTCCATCCATTGGGGTGCGAACGGCTAACAAAGACCTCGGAAGGTGGTGGCACCCGATTTGTCACTTCTGCCAAAACCCGAGAAGAGTCACTGCAGACGAACACCTAGCAGCTCTGTTAGCAAGTCCTAATCCCACCTCCCCGCCCCCTGGGGTACTTCGGAAGGAGCTAACGGGAGACGGCCAAATGGCGAGTTCTCTGCGCCACAAAACAGAGTTCTAAGTCGGTTGGGCTGAGGGTTAGCAACCCGCTCCCATAAAACGCATAATTGCTACGAATCGGCAAACAATGCCTCGGAACCGGATGGACAACACGACGACGACCTTTGCTTTTCGAACCAGGGCACGAATCGGATCATGGAATGTGAGAACATATCTGCCCAAACCGTGAGTCCTTCTTATATTCTGGGGGAAACGAAACTGAAATTCGTAGGAATGGCGTTGGCGTAATACTCACCAAGGAAGCCAGGTCCAGCCTCATTAGCTGGTCACCAGTTTCTGAGAGGATTATTACCGTGCGCCTACGTACCAGACTAAGAAGTACTAAGATAGTCCAATGCTACGCTCCGACTGAAGACGCAGAAGATGACATCAAAGACGAGTTCTACATGCGACTGAATGAGGTTTTTCGCTCTATTCTAAGGGGAGACATCATTGTTTTGATGGGTGACTTAAACGCACAGATCGGCCCCAAAAACACCGGCCTTGAACACACAATTGGAAATCAAGGCCTAAGCCAAGTTACCAATAACAATGGTGAGCTTATCGTTGACTTCTGTAGTTCCCATCAACTCATGGTAGGTGGAACTTACTTTTGTCCCAAGAGGATACCTGGGTATCGCCCGATGGTAGAACGAGAAATCAGATATATTACGTGGCCGTCAGCCGCAGATGGCGAACTATTGCGGTACAGAAGAAGACGTCATTTCCAGAATAAATAAAGCAAGAAGCGCATATGCATGCCTGTTTCACATATGGAATTAACACCAAATTGCGGCTGTTCAACTTCAACATTAAGGCAGTTCTTTTATATGGTTGCGAAACATGGAAAGTCACCCAATTCATCACAGGGCGCCTACAAGTTTTCATCAACAGATGCCTACGTCGTATCCTAAAAATCCGCTGGCATGATAGAATTACAAATGAGGAACTATGGCGCCGTGCCGGCGGATAGACGACCAAATCAGGTGAAGAAAATGGGATTGAGTTGGACACACCTTGCGACGCGAAAACGAGAATCTAGCCAAACAGGCCCTTGATTGGAATCCGCGAGGATCCCGTCGAGTCGGAAGACCTACGACAACGTGGAGGAGAACCCTATTAGCAGAGGCCCCAACAACTGGGAGATCCTGGTCAGAGCTGAGAGCTGTCGCGCAAAACAGAGTCCGCTGGAGGGCAACTGTTTCCGCCCTATGTCCCATGAGGGATTAAAGGAGCAATTAAGTTAAGTTTCCATCCAGAGCACCAAGACACAAAGGATATTGCCATCGTTTTTCGAAATCATAAGCAATTTCCAGCCATACTTCTTTTTATACGCTTTATATTAGCTTGTAGTGCATGTAAGAGCACACTATGAAAAACACTGTAATACAAGTTGATTTAAATTATGACAGTTGTATTAAACAACTATCGGCTACTGTATTGCAAGTGGATTTCATAGGGGAATAGATTATGCAACGTAAATTTAATAAGCTAAGTAACATAAGTAGGGGAATTAGGTAGTATAAATAGTTGTAAGGATTTTGTAAATATTCATTAATTCCCTGTACTCACTTCGAGTAATAACGGCAATAACTTGCCCTGCGGGAATAAAAGTATTAATAAACAATAAACTTATTTAAATTTAATAGAGACTTTAAACTACTTAATCCTACACCAAATAAGGCGGCATTAGACGCCACTATTTTTTTTAGAAATAAATAGGTACAAAATATAATTTCAATCTAAAATAATTTTCTTTTCTTCGCGTATATTCACTCTTTGAGCTTCTTGGAATACGAACCAAGAAAAAAAAAACCAGAAAAAGTAATAATATCAAAAGGAACGCAGAATACCTGTTAGTTTGAGCTAGATAAAAATAAATAACAAGCTATAAGATGATGAGAGGTTAACAGTAAGAGATAAGAGTCAGATATATATAGAAAGGTATGAAGAATTAAAAAATATAATAAAGAAAGGTGTACTAGTATAAAAAAAATTACTAAGAGGTAAGGATCATAGAGGGATTTAAAAGAAGAGAAAGTAGAAATATAATAATTTAAAAAGGAGAGAAAATAGAGAGAGGAATTTAAGAAAAAGAAATATATCCAGAAATAAATAGTAAAATGGCATTTGATATGACGATTGCAATCAAGCTGATCCCAGAATTTGATGGAGACAGCACCAGATTAAATAATTTCCTAAATCTTGTTGAATGTGTAAAAGACACACTAGCAACAGAGGAAGATGAAGAAAAATTGATAAACTTTGTAATAAAAACCAGAATTAACGACAAGGTGCGAAATAGATTATACAATGAGACGACACCAACCAATTATGATGATCTTAGAAGGATATTCTTGAGATTATTCAAACCAATGGTGAATCCACTGAAGATACAAACAACCTTGGCTAGAGCATGCCAGTACGATAGATCAGTAGAAGAATTCGCGGATGAGATTGAAGCTTTAACCGCAGAACTGAACGCATCACAAATATCTGAGCAAGGGGAAGAACATAGAAAGATAATAGTTAAACTAAATGATCAACTTGCTCTGAATGCTTTTAAGTCAGGTTTACGCAGTAACATAAAAAGCACAGTATTTGCAGCACAACCTAAAACGATGAATGAAGCTGTACAACTAGCGACCATGGTAGAGGCCGACAACGAACAACCAAAATATGAAATGGTAGCAGAAAAGATGAGAAAAGCAAATTGGTCTAAATGGCGATTTGAAACAGCGAATATTCACGGAAATAATAATTATGAAAGATGGCAGAATGACACGTTTGACCCTCATAGAAATAATAACTGGAGGTAACAGCAGTGCAGACATCCAAGTCAAAATAAGAATGGAGAAGGGCAACAGCAATATTCAGACTATCAAGGACGCAGAGAATATGAAAATCAGCAAGGGCAAAAACAATGTTTGAATTATCAAGAGAGACACAATCAGTTTTACAGTGATGATAAACGAGCAGAAATACAGAATAGACCCACGCATAAGATAAATAAGATAGATTCAGAAAAATGCTTTGGTGTCCCCACAGAAAAAGAAGAGATGGACGAAGAGGAGAGTGTAATAAAAACTTTAAACATATACAGGATAAGTAATGAAAAACTAACAAATTATGTAAACATCGAAACAGATGCAACAAATAAAGACACAGCATGGTTCATAGACACGGGAGCTGATATTTCCTTGATAAAATGTGATAAACTCGTAAAAGATACGGTAATATGTAAGGAAATAAGTAAAATAAAAGGAATTACAGATGAGCAATTAGAAACTATAGGAACCATAGAAGTAAGATTTAAGATAGAGAACGAAGACATAACACATAAAATACATGTTGTAGAAGAGAACTTCCCAATAGCAACAGGTGGATTATTAGGTAAAGATTTCTTCATGAAACACAAGTGCAAACTGGATTATGAAAAATTCATATTAATAATACCAACTGATTCGAGGAAATAGAAATACCAATTGACACAACTCAAACAAACACAGATATGACAGTTCCTGCAAGAATACAAATAATTCAGCCCGTTAAATTAGGTATAAAAGAAGATAGAGCAATATTTAATGAAGAAAAAACTGATGCAGTAATACCACAGAAAGAGGTAAAGCATATAAAGATAGTAAAGGTTAAAACACAGGGAATAAAGAATAGAAGCACAAAAAGAAAGTCACGTGAAAACATCGATATGAAAAATGATTTGTCTGATCAACAATCCATCTACACATGTACATCCATATCTGAAATCAGGAACACGAAAGTGTTAAAATTTATAAATAAGGATATCCAAAGAAGAAAATATAATAATGAAAATGTAGATATAGCAAAGGAAGAAGTAAGGATTAAGTATAGTGATAATCTAGATCTGAATTTAGGTTCGATATTGGAGAAGCTATATGATGATAGAAAATGGGATAAGGAAGCTAGCGCTATCATCAGAAGAGAAATTATTGAAAGAAATAGGAATAGAGGAATTTAAAAAGATTTTCAACATGATACAAAAGAAGATAAGGAAAGGAAAAAGAAAATCCATAAAAATAATAATATTCGTGCCACAACGAATCGAAGGTGAAGAAGAACAAAAGAAGATAATAAAAGAATACCATGGGATACAGCATATAGGAGGACAGAGTAGTGTGAAAGGAATAATAAATAAAATTGTAGAAAGATGCTGTTGGAAGAATCTAAGTAAAATGGTTAAATATTATATGAAAGACTATGAGAAATGCAAGAGAAATAAAATAATAAGACATACAAAAAAATTAGAAATTCAGATTACAACAAGCTCAAGTGTTTGCGAAAAATATAATCGAGTAATCAAAGTTAAAAAGAAAAGAAAATTATGACAAAATACCCTAGATATGTATGCATGTAAATATAGATGATAAAGTAAAGATTAAGATAGGTAATAGAAAAAACATTAATCACCAAGGTCCTTTATAAGGTGAAGGCCATATGTAGTGGTAGAAACGAATAATGTAAATTCGAAAATTAGACTAGAAAATAATAAAATAAAAGAAATACATAATAATAGGTTAGTTAAATATTAATGTAAAAATTTTCCTTCAATAGGAAGAAAAAATTTTTCCCTGAAGGGAAGGGATGTAGTGCATGTAAGAGCACACTATGAAAAACACTGTAATACAAGTTGATTTAAATTATGACAGTTGTATTAAACAACTATCGGCTACTGTATTGCAAGTGGATTTCATAGGGGAATAGATTATGCAACGTAAATTTAATAAGCTAAGTAACATAAGTGGGGGAATTAGGTAGTATTATAAATAGTTGTAAGGATTTTGTAAATATTCATTAATTCCCTGTACTCACTTCGAGTAATAACGGCAATAACTTACCCTGCGGGAGTAAAAGTATTAATAAACAATAAACTTATTTAAATTTAATAGAGACTTTAAACTACTTAATCCTACACCAAATAAGGCGGCATTAGACGCCACTCGCAAAGGCTGGTTCACTAGCCTGGTCGAACAAAAGAAAGTACAACACAAACATTACAAGCTTGACCTGTATGTTGTATGTTGTATGTTGTATGTTGTATTTTGTATGTTGTATGTTGTATGTTGTATGTTGTATGTTGTATGTTGGATGTTGTATGTTTCATGTAAACAAATTTTGCAACTTGATTTTTACCCACTTCCAGGTAACGGATCAACTTGAAATTTTGCACATATCTATAGTCGCGTGACAATGCAATCTGACCATTTTGTACAAAAATCAAGATGGCGGTTCCAAGATGGCGAACGAATTTTGCAATTTTACTCCCCGACCCCCGACATGGGTATCAAATGAAAGAGTATTACAAGTAGAATACAATTTGCTATGTGGCGTTATACAAAATTCAAAATGGCGGCCAACAAAAAATGGCGGACTACCTTTTTCTTTACAACCCACCCGATATGGGTATCAAATGAAAGGAAATGACAAGTAGAATACTATTAGCTCTGTGGCGTCATTCAAAATTCAAAATGGCCGTCAACACAAAATGGCGGACTACCTTTTTCTTTACAATACCCTCGGTATGGGTATCAAATGAAAGGGTCTGACAATTAGAATACAGAACTGTGTGGCGTGATTCCAAATTCAAAATGGCGGTCCACACAAAATGGCGCTTTACCTTTTTCTTTACAACGCCCTCGCCCCTCAAATGAAAGCGTACGACGAGTATAGTACAGTAAACTGTGTGACGTCATTTTAAATCCAATATGGCGGTCTCTACAAAATGACGATAGACTAAAAAATAGAAAATAAAAAATATATAGTTTAAAAAACTAAAAAATACGCTTTGATTTTAAAATGAACTAAAAAGAAAAAAATAATTTTGAATGTAAAGTTTTTATTGCTCCAGCCAGAATATGGAAAAAACCTACCTTTCGAAATGTAAAAAGCGTGGGCCGCTAGCGAAAATGTCCGGTGTTAATAAATATAGGAAGAGTCCCACGCTGTTTTACATTTCTAGAGGTAGGTTGTTTCCATATTTTGGCTGGAGCAATAAAAACTTTAGATTCAAAATTATTTTTTACTTTTTAGTTCATTTTAAAATCAAAGCGTATTTTTTAGTTTTTTAAACTATATATTTTTTTAAATGCTTTTATTTTAACTTCATATGTTTGGAATCAAATCTTCAAATCTTGTAACGTTAATTTAGGTGACTTCCTTTTAATGAAAATTGATGAAATTTGGCAGACACGTGTATTTCCGATGACAATACACGAAAATGATAGTTTAAACTAAAACAAGATGGCGGTTCCAAGATGGTGGCCGAAATTTGCAATTGTGCTCCCCGACCCTCGACATGGGTATCAAATGAAAGGGTATGGCAAGTAGAATACAATTAGATATGTGGCGTTTCAAAATGGCGGCCTTCACAAAATGGCGGACTACCTTTTTCTTTACAACCCACTCGGTATGGGTATCAAATAAAAGAGTGTGACAAGAACAATACTATTAGCTGTGTGGCGTCATTCCAAATTCAAAATGGCGGCCAAAACAAAATGGCGGATTACCTTTTTCTTTACAACGCGCTCGGTATGGGTATCAAATGAAAGGTTATGACAATTAGAATACTATTAGCTGGTGACGTCATTCCAAATTCAAAATGGCGGCCAACACAAAATACCGGTCTTGTAACGCAAAATTTTCCTACTTAGACGCTATGAATCTTAATGAAAATTTGTACACATGTTCAGCTTGGGTCACAATACAAGTTAGTGGTGTTCCCCGAGGGAAACCACCCCCGAATTCCCTATTTGCCACCCACGCATCGTTTTAATCGCGTTTTTGATCATTTTAACGCAAAATTTTCCTACTTAGACGCTATGAATCTTAATGAAAATTTGTACACATGCTCAGCTTCGGTGACAATACAAGGGAAGGGAGGGAAGCCACCCCCGCATTCCCTATTTTTCACCCACGCATAGTTTTAATCGCGTTTTTGCTGTCAAACTCAATGAAAATTGGCATGCATGTTCAATTTCATTCACAATACAAGCTAGTGGTGCTCCCTGAGGGAATCCACCCCCGCATCCCTTATGTTCCACCCACGCATCGCTTTAATCATTGTTTTGTCAATTTTTCTCAATTTCAAAATATTTATTAACAATAAAATTTGGTTGTCCTTTTTCGAGGTAACCACCCCCACATCCCTTATTTCCACCCACGCATCCCTTATACCAGTCTTTTTCTCAACTTTTTTTTACTTTAACATAATTTTGTAAACTATAACATATTTATCGTCTGAAACAATACAATTTAACATTCTTTTGAGGGAATCCACTCACGCATCCCTTATTTCCCAGCCACGCAAACATGCCGAATATGAAATTACAATCAAAAATATTGTTGATTAACTAAAAAAATTTTTTTTTAAGTTGATGTTATTTTCAAAATTGCTCTTAATAGTTTTTTTTCCAAAATTGCTCTTAATAGTTTTTATAATAAAAAGTTTATATTTATAAAAATTTTTTAAAATTTGTTTTATTAATTTTGCAGGTAAGCGAGCCCAAAGCATCTGGAACCATCTTCAAAACATGTTGCCGGCCCAGTCAATGGGTTCATTTCACTAATCTTTTAACTGTGGCCAGTCAAACGCATCTAAATCGATATTATGAGGCATTGGCTGAGCGAAACGTGTTGTTTCGTGTTTCATTTGTTGTTGCTAGGGACTTTGTTTATAACCAAAAAATTTGACATTCTCAGAAGAGATATTGTAGGGGACTGTTGGTCATTGGATTACAACTAAATTACAACTAAATAATCACCTTGAGATATCAAGATTAATACAAAAAAAATTTCGAAAAAAATTTCAAAAAATTTTCTTAAAAAAATAAAAAAAATTTTTAAAAAATATCGAAAAAAATTACAAAAAAAATATAAAAAAAATATCAAAAAAAAAATTAAAAAATAAGAAAAATTAAAAAAAAAATTTCGAAAAAAATTACAAAAAAAAATTACAAAAAAATTTCTTAAAAAAATATCGAAAAAAATTACAAAAAAAATATAAAAAAAATATCAAAAAAAAAATTAAAAAAAATTTCTTAAAAAAATAAAAAAAAATTTTTAAAAAATGCTCTTATTTAACTTATAAAAAAACAACTAAAAAATAAAAAATAAATTATCTTAAAAATATAAAAAAAAAATTTATATATCAAAAAAAATTTATTGGGAAAATTATTTACAAAAAAATTATACAAAATATTTTTCAGATAAATCGTTAAATAAAAGCGTGGCGCATTTTCATCAAAATTATATTATAAATTTATAAAAATATAAATTTGATTATAATTATTTAATTTTTTTTTATTTTTTTAAGAAATTTTTTTTAATTTTTTTTTGATATTTTTTTTATATTTTTTTTTATTAACGAACTAAAAATAAATATAAAAAATTAAAATTTAATTTTTCAGATTTTATATTAAATTCATTTTATAATTTATTTTTGGCACAAAATAGCAAAACACTGCAAAGACAAGCTGTAAGCTCTTACATTTACGAGGAAATATGCAAAGCAACAATCCGCCAAGAAAGGAAGAGAGGAGCAATTCTGTCGATTTTTATGCTCAGAATTAAAAAAAAAATTTTGAGCCAAGTTCGTGAAACTCTGAAAAAAGATGGAGAAGATGTAAAACGCCTGAGGGCGCACAATGCTCAACCATTTGATAATAATACCCCAGGACCTTCTGGGGAAAATTATCAATGGAGAATCCCAAGCGCGTCCTGTTCTTCGACCTATTCTTTGTCATCGTCGCCGCAAGACCCATCACCATCCGAATTAGGAGGCAATAAAATAAATATCCTTGATGTACAAATAATTCAGAATGGCGAAATAATTGAGAATCGAGAAACTCCACTAGAAACTGAAGAAACTCAAAATAATAGCCAGGGGTTAGATATATTAAGCCTTGCGCTAGATGGTATTCTCTATGACCACAAATACTGAATTACTTTTTTTTAAATTATTATTTTTCGTTCTATTTTCGTTACTAAATTGTTGTTTATTATGTTATATAATATTTTATGTGCCATCATGATATGCAATGTTTTAATTTTACTAATATAAGTATATGCCTTGTTATTGAAAACAGCTGTGAATTTATGTATTAAATTTTATGAATAAAATAACTTACTTTTTAATATTCTTTTCTCATATTCTTCTAAATGGCTTCACACACATCTATAATCGCCTTCTGCAGAAATGTAGACGACAATTTTGTATTATAGTCCAAGTTTTAAAAATTTTCTCCTGTTGCAAGATATCTCAAGGTGACGGCAAGTTTTTCGCTCGCTGGAATTGCAGCTCGCATATTTGTATCTTGTTTCTATATCATGGATTATAAAACCCAATATGCGGATTAAAGCATATTTCATCCATTAGTAAGAAATTTTTGTAATCCTTATTATCAGACAATTTTAATTCTTTTATGAACGCTTGATAATTTCCTGTGCGTGCTCCAGAAAACCGCCATTCCTTCATCCAGCGCCTTTTCTTTTGCTTTTCTTTTTTTTCTTCAGCTGCACTAGCTGTAAACATGCATGCCGATGCCGTTGCTGACAGCAAAACAATCGCTGAATCCAAATCATTCATCATGTAAATGCAATAATTGTACGTCGTGTTTTCCAAACCTAATAAAAAAGAAATTAAATGTTGCTGAACAAAAAATTATGTAAAAAAAAAGATAATAATCTCACCTTTTTTACTACCTTTTTATATAATAAATTAATTACGTTTTTAAATTCTTAAAATTGCACAGAAACTCTCGGAATTTGCTAACTTCTTTTCGCTTCGAGTTTATGACGTGGAATTACCCCAGTAGGAATTCTAGGTAGCACTTACCGATGGAGCACTGATATAAGTAGTCATCTGGTAAGGGGTACTCATATTTTCTTAGGTGTTAGAAGAGCCCTTATATAGCGCATTACAATAGAAGGCAGATGGTAAGGGGTAATCCAGAATTAGACCCAGAGAAGTTAGAAATTTGCCCGATGACATTATAAAAAATGAGTCATCGGGTAAATTTCTAACTTCGTTGGGTCGAATTCTGGATTACCCCTTACCATCTGCCTTCTCTTCTAATGCGTTATATAAGGGCTCATCGATGTAGTAAAAAGGGGTATGGTAAGGCCTACACCTTACTAGTGAGGGCTCATTTCAGTATAGATGTTTTCAAATGCCGTGACATTTGACGCATGTTGGGGTAAAAAGCTCTTAAAAATGTTTAAAAGCTGGAGATAATTTTTCTTCCTCTCTATTGAGAAATTAAGCTCCAAAATAGAAAGCCAAAGGCACACGAAAAAGAATTGTCAGCAATTCCCATATACTTTCTAACAACTTGTTGCAAATATTACGACGACTCTGTCTTTTTATTAGAGCTTCTGTATATACCACAGTGGCTTAAAAAATCTCAAACGAAAAACGAAATTTATATTTTCCTATTTGAATAATTGATAGAAATTTGAAGATCGAAGATAAATATTTCTTAACCCTAAGTAAAATAAAAATGCGAAGAAACTATTTTAAACATAATTTATTCAAAAGGAAACACTTTTCTAATTAAAATTGAATTTTTATTTTTCTTATAATTTTGTGAACCATTGTATATTGTAAAAAGTGAGCGAGAATTGACTCCTCCTCCTCCTTATCAAATCACTTGCTGTCATTTAATCAATCGCGACTGCGTATTGCTAATTTTACAAATTATAAATGAAAAGCGTCCTTTTTTATATATTTTTAATTTTCAGGTTTTTGTATTTTACATACATATTTGCTACAGAAATAATTTGTAGCAATTTCTATTAAAAAATACGCAATTTGGGTTTTTAATACTTTGATACTGGATTGTTGACGTTTTCGGCCAGTCGCATGCGCGCTTCTGCTGGGGGAGGTTACGTTGCTTGCGGCTGCGGAGAGTTCACAATTTATGAATGAAAATGCTCATGAATTTAAAAAAGGATTTTTCAGCATTTTTTTTTAATTATTATAAATTTAGGGATGAGAAATATTTCTCATAATTATAATAAAATTATGCTTATTATGATGGATAGATTTACTTGGTTGAGCAGGGTTTTTACATGTATTTAAAAGCTCTGCTCAATACATATAAAGATAACTTTACTTTATTCATTCGGCATGCGCGCATCCCTTCCCAAATAATTTTGAGTTTTTTCTGCGTTTGTTGCATTTTTAAATGAAAAGAGGGGAAATGATAGAACAAAATTTATAAAATTTGGCAACGAGGTGCGCAGAACTGTTCGAATTTTTTGTGTCACGGAGTTTGAAAACATCTATACTTCTGTAAGCTTACAAGTCCTACTGGGACACTGTTATACACAAACAACTACATACATTTACTATGTTACACGGAAAAGAGGCAGAAGTTTCGGTGCATCGTGTAATACTCAAATCATGCACAGACAGGTTGGACGTGAGTCCCAAGTGAATGGCCGTGTAATTTCACTCAATGTTACGCGAGGTGCCCCTTGCCCCACAGGCACGATGATGAAAGCATAAGGGGATCTTGAGCACTACTTATGAAAGGAAATTAGAGACACAGGGCAAGGGATGCTGATGATCTTTCTGCGATGATGTTATGACTGCCAGGTGCCATAGACTTTCGATTATTACGTGCGTGGGTATTTTGTTGTTGTTTTGTTTTGTAAGGCGCCCATTACACGATAGGTTCTGCTGACAGTTTTTCCACAGTTTTGCCTACCACTGACGGAAAACCTAACGTCTAAGGTGATGACTGACGTAATCCTCCGTATATTTTGATTTCCATTAATCATGACTGGTGGAATTGATTGCCGCTTGCATGAACGTGTAATGGCCGCCTTACGGTTGTTCTTTACGTTGTGAATGATTGAATTTTCGAGGAAACGAAGTCGCACGTAAAACCCGCTGTTGATGTGCTTTTAAAAATTGTATTAATATTTATTTGTACATAAATAAAAGTTTTCAATAAAACAATTTATATATTTTTTTTATTTATTTATTTCTTTCAAAATTAATCGAATCAAAAATAAGATTAGTAATACAATGCATGGGTATTTCGTAAAAAACACACGAATAATTCAAACGCACATAGGAAGTTCTACTTAGAATTAAAAAAGTCTTCGTATGTTAGGGTTAAAACATTTTTTTCCTTGCATTTTTCGCATACTTGTTGTAGTATTCCTTTAGACAGTGATTCCCAAAGTGGTCTATATCGACCCCCAGGGGTCGACGACGACCTCCAAGGGTCCATGTCAGCGAAAAAGAAAGTTGGGGGTCCATGAGATGTCAATAGGGGTCCACGATAGTGGATATCATTTAAGCAGGTCGTGACTTTAATTTTGGCTTTCCATGAATGGAGTAATCCACACACAAGAGAGGACATAATATCTCATAATATAAACACATACGTCCATATATCTATCTATATAAAAATTTTAAAACTAATAATGAAGTAACATTTTTTAAAACATAAATGCTCATAAAACCTGATGAAGAATTATATTTTAACTAGCTGGGACCCGGTGCGCCTATGCTGCACCCATAAGCCAATAGTAGTAATCAGGTGATATGAATTTTCATATACAGTAGGAGAGTTTGAAAAAGGCAATGTTTTGGTAGTTTTGATTCCAAATAACAAAATTTTGATCGAGACAATAAAAACCATCCATTGACATGGCATTTTTCGAGATATGAATTTTCATACACAGATGAAGTGTCTCAATGACCGCTTATTTTCTGTATTTGGACAGCTGGGACCCGGTGCGCCTCGCTGCACCCAACGTATAAACATTTAAAATCAATCCAAACCTTCAAAATTCAACTCTTCTTAACCATCAACGAAAAACCAACTTCTTTAATGCAAACCTTCACAACCACAAAAAATCATCCAAATCGGCCGAGATTTAGATAGAAGATAGATAGATAGATTATTTTAATTGAGATTTAATGTTGAGACCAGGTTGCAGGGCACCCATATTAGAATATTACAAAAATTAAGTAATGCGTTAATCGCAACGCTTGGTGATGAACGATATTTTTTATCTTTCCGTTAGGAGAGAAAACAAATAGCGCGGATGATTTACCTACTCTCGAGTACACCACGTATAACTGCCCATGTGAAAAACATGGCAATTCAAGGGTTATTCCACACACTTCCAAAGATTGGCCTTGTGATTGAAGAACAGGAAACTGGACAAACTTAAATTCAAAAAAGTTACAGAAAATGGCACTTGAATTTCGAGTGCTGGGTCCTACTAGTGTGTATTACTATCGAAATAAAGCTCTCTATGACAGCGCCCCCTAGGAGTGAATTTTGAAAGTAAGCACCGACACCTCAATTTTGCAAATTTGGCCCAAAAATGCACAATTTGGTGCTCTGAGAAACCTAGTAAATACATTACACACATTTCCTCTCTGCTAAGGGGCAAAAAATGTCCAGCATATAATCAGACATGCAACAGATGTTACGGTATTTTTTTCAAAGAGCTTCAGGATAAACTATGGGTGCCTTCCATTTAGAGACAGAGAGGCACAGTGTGTCTAACAGGGTGTTCCATCAACGGCAAAAATGTGCACCGCCGAGTGAAATATATTTAAACACGACGGTGATGGAACACCCTGTTAGACACAATTGTGTCTTTCTGTGTCTAAATGGAAGGCACCCTATATTTAATGTTCTGGCGCTTTTTTACATTTCGAAAGATAGGTTGTTCCCATATACTGGCTGAGGCAATAAAAACTTTACATTCAAAAATTTTTTTACTTTTTAGTTCATTTTAAAATAAAAGTGTATATTTTAGTTTTTTTAAACTATATATTTTATTTTCTACTTTTTAGTCTATTATATGTCTTCTGCCATTTTTTGGTGACCGCCATATTAGATTTAAAATGACGTCACACAGCTTACTGTACTATACACGGTCATAGACTTTCATTTAATACCCATACCGAGGGGGTTGTAAAGAAAAATGTAAACTGCCATTTTGTGTTGGCCGCCATTTTGAATTTGAAATTTCGCCACACAGATAATAGTAGTCTACTTGTCATACCTTTTCATTTGATACCCATACCGGATGGCCTGCATAGAAAAAGGTAATCCGCCATTTTGTGTAAGCTGCCATTTTGAATTTGGAATGACGCCACACAGCTAATAATATTCTATTTGTCATACCCTTTCATTTGATACCCATGCCGGGGGTCGGGGAACACAATTGCAAAATTCGGGTGCCATATTGGAACCGCCATCTTTGCGAAAGTAATGGACATCACCAATCGCATTCTCGTACCCAGAAACCTCTATGTATACATTTTCACCCCCGTAGAACGTATATTATTATGCTTTTTATCGAATTTTTAACAAAGCTCTCTAAGACAGCACCCCCTAGGAGTGATTTTTGAAAGCAGGCACCGATGCCAAAACCACCCCCTTGATGTAAGTAATATGTGGTTAAATTTTTGTGGCGATCGGTTGAATGGTTTAGGAGTTATTAGGGAACATACATACATACACACATACATCGAATTTTATATATGTGACCTGGTCTATGAAAAGAGAGCTTACGTGCGAAAAAAAGTTATCGAGAAAACAGCAGAAAAGGGCAAAAACTCGTTGCGTCAGTTTCGCCTTAGTTGTTCCCTTTTCTTCGCGTTACCTGGTGTCTAACTATATCGGAATATTAACGTAGTTAATCATGTTAAGTTGAGTTTATAAATGTTAACATTGTTTTTGCGCCGGTCGTCTTTTTCGTTATCACTCCCTTTTATGTTTAGTAAACCTCAAATTATGACTTTCTGGTCACAAATTATGACTTTCTGATTTCACCATGTGAAAGAGTGTCTCAAACTCTATCCGAATCGGCAAGAAACTGGAAAATGATTTTTTGACACCTAAGCCCTCTTTTCATAGACCAGGGGGTCTAAAAATGCCACTTTAGGTGTTTCATAATATGATCATAATATGTTTCATTTTATAAATCACAAAAAGGCCACTTTAGGTGTTTCATAATATGATTCATAATATGATTCATATTAGATATGTCGATTTTATATAGAAAAGCGTAAAATGGCCTACTAATATGAATTGCTTATTTGTCAAATTAGATGAAATTTTAGAAGTTACTCAGAGAGCAACATTTTTAGTTCATATTTGTGTTTTATTTGATTTTTGTTAGTTATTCAGTGTTAAAATTTTATTTTACTTTATTTATTTGCCAAACAAGGCATACTTAAACTTACTACAGAAAATCAAATAAAATGCAAATACAATGAAATACCATATTATGACTAAGGTACAAAAGGGCTGTATAGTTAATTTATACTTTGTCAGCTTAAGTCTATGGTTAATTCATGGTAATTGTGATGTCAAGAGGGATATAATTTGTTGTTTAAAGGATGATTTTTTTATGTTGGGTGAGAAGCATACACTGTGGCTGTTAAAAGTCATACAACATCTGTTGACGGGTTCGTTCTTTGCGTATCCTGTCCGATGAGGGTATTCCTTAAGGATTTTTGTATGCCTATTGTGTCGAACTTGGGCATTGAACTTGATTCTATCGGACAGGAACTGTACCTTAACGTTATCGTTCAGGACGTCCAAAGTAAATCAAGAGATAAGCACTTTCCATTGCACTATATAGACTAAATATGAGTTTGACTCTTGAGCTCGTACAAGAGTTAGAACCTTATTTACCTAGGAAGGGTGGGAACGACATTTTGCAAAGTAAGTAAATAATATTTCAAGCGTAATTAATACCTAGGTATTATGTAGATATACAATGTTTGTATTGTTAGTATACCTACAACAGGTAGGTACACCTATACGTACCTACTAAATTTTTGTTATTTTTAGGTGCTAAGTGCACTATCGTTTTACGCGTCGGGATCCTACCAACGCTATGTAGGAGCAAAAGGTCACCACATGATGCACCAAGCCAGTGTATCAAACTGCTTACGAGCAGTGACATTGGCCCTAAATAGTGACCATTTTCGAAGAAAGTATTGTCACATACTGCCACTCGATAATCAATCAAGTTTTCCCGAAAAATCGCGTTTCGTTTTTTAAAAAAAAACCACTTAAAATTTCTAATTTTCTCTGTAATTGCAAAGGTTACTTTGTTTGTTTACATGATTTCTTAATTATTTTATGTTAATGAACTTAACCCGGCCATTACACGGGTCAGTTCTACTGACACTGTCGCTGACATTGACTCGTGTAAACACTCACTGACGCATCTTTTTTACTGACAAGTCAGCGCTGACGAGACAGTTTTCGAGTCAGTGCTGACTAGTCAGTGAAATGTCAAATCCTTATTTTTAACGTATGCGATAGATATGTCCTTGGAATAAATAATTAAAAAATCTCAAAATTCGTTTATTTTAGGAAAAAATGGAAGAAAAAAATTAAGTCGTCTGGAAATCATCAACCTAATTGAAAAGTACGAGGAAAATCTTGGTTTATGTGATTTTACAAAGGATTGACTCAATAGTTTTTTTTCTATACTTCCTTTTCTCTTCCCTTTCCATGGCTTCAATAATTTGTGTTAATAATAACGCAGTCAAGGAAGCATGTACACTGGTCGACGTCATTTTATAAATGAACTGGCTTGTCAGTTGACCGAACGTAATCAACGCAGACTCAGTGGATTTGACAAACAGAGTCAGTACTGGCAGTCAGCAGAACTGACTCGTGTAATCGCCGGGTAAAACTCACCACTAAATTTTTTCGTGTCGCAACGTATGCCAAATATGATTCTGCTGATGAAATGAATCGAATATGAATCATTTATCAAAGTGGCCGTTTTACCGTTTTTTAGCAGAACTGCTAATGATCTGCTAGAATTCACCAAATGAAACCTATTACAGACGTTTCACCCAATGTGGCCTTTTTAGGCCCCCAGGTCACATATATAGATTTAAGTTGTCAGGTATATTTTCTGATATAAAACTGTTTCAGAATTATTATAAACTAGCAGTTGCCCGCAGCTCCGCCTGCGCAGGTTTTTATTTTCTCTGCGTGTAAGTTATTTTGTAAAAAATATTTTTCCGCGGTAAATTGCAGCCTGTGTCAACTTTTTATCTAGCTACATATATCTCCAATTTTATCTGCGCAAAAGATCACGAAGATTTTTTGCTTAGGTTTTACGTGAAAACATAACAACCAGATCGACAATACACTACAACGGTTTTGTATATAATTATAATATTAGCAGCAAAGTAGGGATTTTATAGTGTCCTATTTTATTCTATTTACTACACCGAAATATCGGTAGCAACAGATGGAGCACCTGCCATGGTTGGGCGCTATCGTGGATTTATAAGCCATTTAAAACTAAATGTATGCGGGGTGTTAGCAATACACTGAGTCGTCCATCGACAACATTTAGTTGCTAAAAATCTGAATGGTAGATTGAATGAATCTCTTCAATTAGTCATTAATGCTGTAAACCGAATCCGAAGCAACGCGTCGAATACGCGGTTATTTGTGTAGTTTTGTTAATTACAAGAACTTTCAGCAATTACTCCTTCACACTGAAGTAATCTGGGTGTCGAAAGGCTTATGTTTGAAAAGATTTTTTGCCCTTTTTGAGACTGTTTTAGAGTTTTTGGACGCTAAAGATCTAATTTTAAAAGAAAATTTAATCAAGTGGAAACAAGATAGAGCCTATTTAACAGATTTGTTTACTAAATTTAATGAGGTTAATTAGCAGTCACAAGGTGACAGTCTAAATTTGATTATCCATCCTTTCAGCGTTTCTTGCAACAATTAAAGCACAGTAAAAATGGCCAAAAAATTAAAAGATAAGTATAGTCTGGATACAGCAAGATTATGATTTTATTCTGTTTAGGGTATCACCAGAAGTATATTCCTTTGGACCCCGAAAAACTTGTGCTACTTTTTTTATAAACAATTAAAGTTTTTTACCGCGTTTTTCGAGATTAAAATGTGGATTACTCCGATTCTATAAGTCGGGTTGGCAAACTAAAAACCAGTCTCTTCGTAATAAAATTTCCAATAAATCCTCGTTGGTTTCAAGTCTCTGAAGTACATACATAACCTACAAAAGTGAAAAACGAGAAAAAAAACAGTATTTTTTCATTTTAGTGCCCAAGACAGTCAACTAGACCAATTTGCATCAAACTTTCAAAAAATATACTCTTTGGTGTTATAAAAAGACCCTGGAAAATTAGTGTCAAAATCTGAACCCGTAGCCAAAATTGCATTTGTTTTCTAAAATTTGAAATGCCCGTCATTTTATGCAACTATACCGGTGTCAAAAACACATTTGAAGATGATGAATTTGCAAAAACGTAATATCACGTAAGCAGGGGGTCTATCCAAAACCGAAAAACTTGGCAAGTGGTCTACGAGACAAAAAAGTTTGGGGACCAATCAATATCTCAAATAATTTGTATAGTTCCGTCTGCTTGAGTATGATATCCCTTGTCTCTTTCGTGATATCTCCATGTTGCTCAAATTAAACTTGTACTCTGAATACTAACACTTTATGTTCAGAATTTTATAGCGCTGATCTCAGGTCTGCATGATTGGTTACATAAATTCCCGCCACCCTGTGCAAAATCCTTCAAATAAAAATTAATTATTTTCCGGTCATTTAAATCTACGTCACTCGAGGAAAACTTATTTAAAAAAGTTTTCAGACCTCGCCCCCCACATCTGGAATATAGAAACACACAGCAATAATGCCCACAAGTCGATGAATATTGTCCTTGCAATCGTTTTCTATTATTTAAAAAACTGGTCGAATTATCTAATAAAAATGTTTTATTATCTTATTTTATTATATTATGGGTATCTTCCAAACGAGTCAAAGTACTCCGCGGGGTCTTGTTTTGGAAAATAAAATGCTACCCAATGATTCCCGGCTTTATGTGCAGGATCCGTATTAGCTATTACGCATGCAGGTTTTTTATTTGTAGCGGTAAATGGTTGCATGGAAAGACTCTTCTAAAAAACTTTTTTGTTATGCGATTATTCGCTAATGCATTTGCTAGCTCAATCGTGTTCATGGGGTCGCATAAGTTTGAATTTCCCTCATCATCATATTCATCTTGAATATTTCATTGATGGTGTTTGTAGCGATATTGAGGAAAGTTTTCAGTATATTTATTCGCATCTTCAACCAACTTGCCTCGTTTTGTTGAAACTTCGTTAATCGATTCTAAATCCGAAATGTGCAAATTTTCACCATCTTCTCCTTCTTCAGAAGTATACAATTTTGACTCATCATCTTGGTTTTTACAAGGGTATTGGCGAATTTCACCATAGTTTTCACTATATTTATTTACATCCTCAACCAACTTTGTTCGTTTTGTAATTGGGTCTGAATCTGAGCTCTGATCTGTTCCAAGAATTGAATTTTTGTTATTATGGTTCCGCTTGACTCTCTTCAGATTTATCCGACTGCACTTGCTTTGAGAAAATATCACTAGATCTGTTCTCGCTGATAGCATGCTCGGAAACTGTTTTCGGTGTTTGAATTTGTAAATATTCCTGGCCTCTTCCTAATTTCAACATTTTATTTCTAACGATTTCTGGGGGGTATGTCTATTATCATCCTCATACTCCATAGCATTATAGATATCAGTATATATTAGGGATCTCTGATTATCTTCATATTCTCTATTTCTGAGTATGTGCGTTGACCGTTTTTTATGTCTAACAGACTCTCTCGACGAGTGAATGTCTTGTTAAATTCCAAGCACTCAAACGTAGTGATTGTAAGTTACTACATTATATCGAGCGAAGTAAGTATTTATATTCCGGTGTCGGTGCGCCGGTGTTGGCGTGACGCCAGAGTTGGTGCATCCCCAGAAAGAACTTAGAGAAGAACTGAATCAGTAATGCACGAAATTATGTATGTCTGATACATGTCACTACTTACCAATGTAATGTGTGGAAAGCGAAAATGTAACCTGCAATGACCTCGCAGGCACTTACCAGTCTAGGACATGACAATCTAAAAGTAATCGATTCCCTCATCGGGCTCGTAATGGGTCGTGCTTGCCAAGTAGCGTATACCGCATTGATTCAGTATACATTACAGTTCCTACTGGGTCGGCGTTGGTGCGCCGGTGTTGGCGTTCCGGTGTTGGCGCACCGGTGTTGGTATGACGCCACCTACCAACCAACCAACCATCAACGCCGGTGAACTATCGAGGGTAGTTTTTTCTTTTGAATGTGATTACGCCTGCTGGAAGTTTTTTTTCTTTGGTGTGTTTCACATGCTAGCTATTCTAATTGTCGCGTAATGACTGAGTTTAGTAGTGAACTAAATTAATGCAGGCGAGTGAGTTTACACGGCTGCATCAAATAATTAAATTTAATTTGATGCAGTCGTGTAAACTCACTCATAGATTAATTAAAGCACACAGTTAAAGCTAAGTATGCTGTTCGGTCAAGAAAAATTTCCCCATATAAACTTTATGTAAAAAACGCTTAGGTAATCGGTCAAGAAATGTTCTAGGAATTTTTGCTCAAGAAATTTCTGTACCAGTACGGTGTTCGCTCAAGAAAAGTGCTAGTACTATTCTGACACGTAGATGGAGCCTTTTTCTGATGCGGTGAAGAAAAAATTGGGAAGACAATTTTTTCCTGACCGAAATTGACATATCGTTTGTGACGGAAAATAGATTTGGCCGCGGGAAGTGTTTTCATTATTTTTTATAGTTTTTATAGAGCTTAATATAATTAAAGGACAGTTTAAGTGATTATTCATTATTTAAGTGTTGTTTTAAAATACGTTTCTGAGAAAATTCCTTCTTTTTATTGTGCGGAAGGACTCTAAAAAAACATTTCCCGCAGCCAGATATTATTTTCCTACACATAAATGTTAAATGTCAATTTTAGTCAAGAAAAAAAGTCTTCGCATTCACTTGTCAAAATTTTCTGTACCGGGCTCGAGAAATAATAAGAGCACTTTTCTTGACCGCCGTACTTAAGAACAGCATACTTAGCTTAAGATAGCGAACAAGAAAAATATTGTAAATAGTACCTATTATAAGAAAATAAAACATATTTATAATGTTTTAAACACTGTTTTATTTAAAAATCCCTAACGCAATTTTCCGAGGACATCGGCCATGGTGTATTATATGTACATTTAAATTTTTAATAGCAGATAAATGTTTTGAAAAAAATAAAAGCAGTTTTACAACATACATATTTCAAAATACAGTCTTTAAGTTATTATTTTCAAAGTTATTTGGAAACCGTTAACGAAGTATAAAGAACAATTTAAGATTTTTTGTGTCGAAAAGTTGTCACAACAAACAAAAATTTTGTTTTGATCATTTTCGGTTCCAGACGTATTATAAAAAAGAAACTAAAAATTACGCTTTTATTTTAAAATAAACTAAAAAGTAAAAAATAATTGTGAATGTTAAGTTTTTATTGCTCCAACCAGTATAATATGGAAACAACCTACATTTCGAAAGTAAAAAAGCATGGGACACTTTACCTATATTGTTATTTTATAAATTAACACCGGAACTTTTCGCTGGCGCCCCGGTCGATCGCAAAGTGAATTTTGGTCGATCGCTCGCGATATCTTTATTAATGTGTTACAATTGTAACTGCAGGGAACGCGTGAACGTAATGCACGCAGTGATAAGTCGAAAAGCCCGCCCAGAGAATTTATCGTCTCTTTATGCTATGGACACACATGTGGTTTCGATACCATGGTATTCAAATACCACGTAGTATACCAGATGTGTGTCACCTAATACCAGGTCAATACCATTCCAAAAATTTGGTATACTATCATTCGACGTGGTATCGAAATGAGCCAATTTTTCTTGGTTTCCTTATGCACAAACCTGGTATAGTGGCCTTTTAACTGCTAACAACGCCATTATATAGAAGCGGAAAATAAAAACACCTAATTTTTCCATTTTAAAAATTAAATTTTTGAGTAAATAAAAATTTAGCTGTGTTTTTGTTGAAAAAAAAAGAAAATTTTTTAAGTGAAAAGTTTTACTTTCGATTTCAAGCATATTTATTGACGTAAAAGAGCACAAACTGATTCGTTTTCCATTTTTAAAAGCTGGTATCGAAACCACATGTGTGTCCATAGCATTAGAAAACGAACTGGCAGTGTTTTAAATCCTCCTGGATGAAAATGATTTATTTTGCATGTGATAAAGCTGCTCCTCATCTCGTTAATTTTATTTTTGAATTTCTTTACAAACTCACATGCTTTGACATTTCCCTGCTTGTCAACGTGCTCGTATGTCTGGCTTAATTGCCGTTCGCAATCCTAAAGCTGGAGACAGATACATGCATGCGTGTGGTGCGTGCGACATTAGATATTATAGAAATGCCTGCATTCAAATGTGATCTGACATACAGGTGAGTGAACGAAACGCACTCAACGCAAAAGTCTACTTTCAACTTTTTCCGCATTGCCATATTCGATATAGCCTGAAATGCCCAAAAACACAAGTGCCATACACACACAACAAGCACATGGATTCGTCGCTTATATTTTTTTTGTTATACTTATGTAAAAGATGAGACAGAACGCAAGCACGCAACTATCTGTCAGCGCAAATTTGCCACATCATGCGGATCGTCCGCATGCTTCGCATGCTAGTATGTATCTGTTTCCAGCTTAACAGTTTTAATGGCTAGACTGCTTACTAATCTCTGATCGTTGTCTTTACCCCCGAATGAGCCAGACAGTGTAGTTTTTTTATGAAAGTCCAGCTGTCGAGCGATGATATTTCGAATTTTTGTTTAAAAGTGAAGTTAAGCTGTTTGCGGAATGTAGTAAATTCTCGTCGCCAAAAGATAACTGAAGTTCTCTGTCATACATGCTGGTATATTTTCAAGTGGTTGTGAGCTTCCGAGGAAAAAACCTAAAGGTGTTGCAAAACCATCCACAGCTTGATGTACTATTGCACCCATGGCGTTATTTGATGCGACGACGTGCAGTGTTTGTGAGCCCCGTTTGGATTCTTTGTCTTTTAAGCTCCATTTACATTGACATTGGCTGTCGCCACATATGTATTTCACACCTCTTCCCCTAATTAAACTACGGGTGTGATAACAAGTCGATCGCGACACATTTTTGTGATAAAAAGTAGATCTTAAGCTATGTTTACACTTAGATACATGTATCGCGAGTTGTACAGAATTATTATCAAGATTTGTATGACTAAATTTTTACAAATCAATTGATATGTTTAAATTTCCATTTACATTTGATTCGTAAATTTGCATTTTCATTGTAAAGAAAAAAAGAAAAAAGAAAATGAAACTAAACAAAATAAAAGAAAACGGAAGTGGTGGATACGTGAATTTCGCGGATTGCGCGAAAGTTTTAAAAATTATGTAAGGATGGACCGAAAAGAGTTTGAGCAGTTATTGGAGTTAGTGGGACCAATAATAGTGAGAAAGGACACTACACTACATTGCACTCTATACGAAGAAAATAGATTGTCGACAGTACAAAGGGCTTTCCCTGAGCTCTAGTCTTCCACATAAAAAAAAAAATTAAGTAATTCAATATCACCAGCGGTTATAAACCTTCCTTTTCGAATTATTTTCTGGCCCTGAAATATCGCGACTTGTCAAATCAAGAGCGAAATACCGATATACAAAATGTATGATCATTTGTATGAGTACACAGTCAATGCATGAGCACTTGTATGAGCTTCTGTTGCGAGATTTGTTTATTTGACTTGAATCTCATACAAATCCTGATACATGTATATAAGTGTAAACATAGCTTTATGTATACAAAAGTTGGCCACCCCTGGTATAATGAAAAACAAAATAATCAGCCGGTATCTCAATTGCATGAGACAAACAAAAGTATAACTTATAAGTTACTACAGGCCTGTTAAGAAATTATTTGTAATATGCATAATGCTGTAAACATGCTCAGGGCGCCGGCGAAACTATTTTTCTCTGCCACGACAAATGGCCCGACGAAATTAGTTGTGTGCACACTCTATGAGCGACGGCGACATAAATTAAAAACACACAACGGAATAATCATCTTGGACAGACGCATATACTACACACGCCCACAGGAACACACGAGAATAGCAACACAAATCCATGCCACAGCACTCATGCAACTTTGACAGGCGACGGCTACGAAATAGAAATTAGATTGATTCGGTAGCCACGCTCGGCGGCGTCGCCGTCGCAGTCGTCTGCAGATTGTGCGCCTTTATATATAAGCCGTGTGTTCTATTCGTTTTTGACAGTCGCCGAGGAAAATAGTTTCGCCGTCGCCCTTAGCATGTTTACAGCATAAACTAGCGTCATAAGAAACAGTTTTGTTTTTCTCTTTGCTACTCCTAATTTATACTTGAAAAATTTTACACAAAGTGGTGGGGATTTTGTAACCAATCATGTAAGGCTGAGAACAGTACTATAAAAACCTGAACATAAAGTTTCAATATTCAGTGTGCAAGTTTAATTTGAGTAACATGACGCCATCACGCAAAAAGAGACAAAGGACTGTTGGAGCTAAAGGAAAGGATAAGCTGCCTAAACGTGAATCAGTAACAGCAGCAGTTAAATCTAACAAGAAGAAGAGCTGCAGTGGCGGCTCGTAAGGTTCAGGATAAGGGAAGCAATGCGCAGGGCGTCAAAACTAATGTACGCCGCGAACGATAAAAGTAAAAGTATTGAAGGCTTTAATTAAAAAACTGAAAAATAACAAATAGAAAAACGAATTAAGTAATTAACCCCATGCAAAAAGTAGAAAAATGTACTACCAATAGACTACAAGCCCACGGCAATTTTTGGGGGGTATATGCAGATCGATACTTCTAATTGCCGTCCCTTTTGCGCGGTGCATGTGACCGCACAGGTAAGTTGAATATTCCATCCGGAGGGTACTTTTCCGACCAAACATTCTTGTAAGGCAATTCTCATATTGATACGTTATAAAAAAATAAGCTCCTAGAACCTACTGCCGTACAAAAATAATGGTACTTGAAACCAGAATTTTTTTTTAATTTCTGCAAATTTATCCCCCCCCCACAAAAGTGATTTATTCCTGTACGGCTTTTGTACATTTCGATTTCTATGCTTTCATAGAATCATTGTGTGGCTATGCCGCACATATTGGGGGGTTAAAAGGTGAGAAAACCCCGACTTAACAAGCTCCTAGATCAGTATTGTGCAAGATAATTGCAAACCGTACGGCACCGACACGAAAATATTAGTCAACACCTCAACTAATTTTTAACAACTGTCCCGTCTTAAAGTTATGGTTAATATGCATATAAAGAAACAATTACCAGCACTTGAGAGTTGAACCCTACTTTTGGGGCACAAGATCATTTTTTCCAGTACGGTAAGAAATATTTCTACAACTTGTAACTAAGTATTAAGCGGGGTTCACAATACGACGGCAGCGTGAACGGCAGATTGGGAGCTGTTCACAACGCCAGAGTAGCACAGTTTCGAAAATTCGAAATCATATGACTTGCATTGAGAATCTGTCAGAATTTCTTGCGGAATTTCTTGTTGATTAAATGCACGGTTCTTCTTGTTAATTAAATGCACGGTGGTTCTGCACAATGTCATAAGAAAAACAAGGACCCAAGCGACCTATACCACAGATATCAACGAACAAAGCACAGATATCGAGTATGGTAACTTTGAGGGAATCATTTAATTTGGCTCGAGTCATACCTTCCACTGAAGCCACATATTTAAGGAGTATTTTAAAAGACTATTTGAATGCACAAACTTAATTTATTTAATATAATATTGTCATACACTAATTATATTTATATTTAAAAGCCGTTTTCATTAATTCCTTTTTCATATCCTTAGCCATCCATATTATTAAAATTAATATTACAAAACAAGAATAAAACAGCTTTGACATTTGCCCACATGAACATGTGACCGATTTCAAACTTCGAAAAATTGATACCAGCGACATCTCCCCTGCAATTCATCTAAGTTTGTTTTGTTTGTTTATTATTCTAAAAAGTTTGTATTTTGCTCACATTTATTAATAATAAAAAACAAACAGCGATGGATATTTATGCAAACATCTTTAAGAATCATTTTACTGCAATCTAAGCTAAAATTTTGCGTTCTCAAAGCGAAAATATTTTTGTGGTGTCATCTGTTGGGCCTTAGTTTTACTTTCAATTCCGAAGGTTTCGACATTAACAGCGTCAGATTAGGAATAGATCCTAATCTCACGATACTCTAGCAAAATCTGCGCTGAGAGTGAAAAGGATGGAGAAATACGATTTTCATCGCGCTTTAAGAAATGTCCATATTACTTTGGCGTTGGAGCTGTGTTGTGAACGTCGCCTTATTGTTTTACAATGTAGCCGTCAATAATTAACTGCACCCAAAACAGCAAAATTCAACAATTTGTAAGATTTTCCAAATGCTCTGTACATTAGCAAAAAGAATAATGTTTCAATATTATTGCTGATTATAATTCTTCAAAGATAAAAAAACAAAGAAAAACAGGTGCCGTCTATTTTCAGTTGTGCCGTCTAAAAGTTATGGTTGATATACTTAATTATAAATAAACAATTACTTGCATTAGAGTTGAATCCTACTTTTTAAACACAGCCAATAATAATCGCCACTCGGGCACCATCCAAAACAGTTGAGATTACTACGTATACATGATGAGTTGAACCCAGGTTGAACCCGAGTTCAAATGCATTTAAACGCGAGTCGAGTTGAGATAGGGTCGACTAAACTCGGCTCAGCTCTGCTACCTGGGTTGAGTTGAAATTATGCATATAGACGCGATCTCAGTAGTTGAGTAGTTGAATTTATTTGACAGTAGCATTTCTGTGTTTTGTTTGTGATTTTTGTCGAATTTTATCGATTGTCGAAAATTCAACTCAACCTCAACTCAACTATTCAACTCCTCATGTATACGTAGTAGATGTTGCAAGTCCTTTACTAAAATACTTGTATTTGGTAATTGGTTTTGATATTTTTAATTACCTCAAGTACTAATAAAAACTTCAAGTACTAATAAATACTTCCAGTACTAATAGCACAGTCACTTTATACAAAAAAACGGCTAAAGCCTTAAGAAATGCCAACTGGACTATTTTCCAGCGGAATTCTCTTTATTTTGGGGTCACAAATAATTTCTCAAATGTCCATAAAGCCAACTGGCCCGGCTACTCAAGTTACGGAGGGTCAAAAGTCACGCAAATCAGTTTTCCTCAAATATCTCGTAAATTATGGGTTGTACGGTAATTTTGGCTAAATAAAATTTATTCGTGAGATAAATGTGCATAAAAATGTCCTACACAAAGTTCAAGTAGAACCAATAGTTTAGAAAAATTGGGGTGACATGCTGCGGAGCAACGCCCGTTAAAACGCTGGAAAAATATACGACCTTTCTAGTCATTTTTGTATATGTATATGGAACTAGTTGAGGAAATGGTTTGGTGCATCAGAA
The DNA here is from genome assembly GCA_963855945.1 of Thereva nobilitata. Classification (NCBI taxonomy): domain Eukaryota; kingdom Metazoa; phylum Arthropoda; class Insecta; order Diptera; family Therevidae; genus Thereva; species Thereva nobilitata. The sequence goes on from OY979694.1 coordinate 142,010,584, forward strand.
ACGCAAGAAAAACAATATGGCAAATAATACATTTTTCTGAGACAACGAGATCACCAGGGAGTGGTCCAAAAGGGTCTTGCCGTAGGACTTAACAGGTTTAGGCGTTTGGAATTAATAAAAAAAAGGTGATTTTCAAGAAGTTTGATATCCAAAAGATTTTATTGCATAGAATGCATCTTTGAGGTATAAAAACTTGAAAAATCATAGTCCGTGCGCGCAGAATGACAGAGAAAGTACCTAAAAATCCATAATTATGCAAAAAAAAGTGCATTTTGCTGTTTTTGTCCATTTTTCGAAGGTTGTTCAAAGATATTCATTTAAGATTCATAAAAATTTGAGAAAAGTGGTTTGTTTTAGTGTCATGCAAGTCTTAAGTATCATACTGGGTCATTTAAGACCCTTTATGTGCCGATTGTAGCCATTAAACGCATCCAATAGTGCATAATTTAATAATTGCTCTAAAATTAATAAAATTTTATATTCGCGGGTTTTTCGAGGTCACTAATTTCGAATTTGAAGAGAAAATCGGAAAATTCAAAATGGCTGACTGGTAATGGCCTTAATTTTTGTCAAAAATATGACAAAATTTAAAACATTTATAAAGTTTTTTTTAATATTTTTCTTTTTAATAAATATTAAGAGGAGTTCGGTTTGTGGATCCATCGAGTGAGGTCTATTTTCTTGCGCTCTACGCTTTGGACGCCATTTTGAAGACGCACCGCGTCCAGCTAACTTTACAATTGCACAGTTTTTACTTTAATATTCTTATTTTACTTCAAGAAAGTGATGTAATCAGAATTAATTAATAAATTAATTCAATTAATATATTTTTTTGATCAAGGACGCAGATTCTGTGACGCCATTGCGTATCATTTCTTTGAACTTTTTTTAGGGCTCTGCCCCATATAACCAGATTATAATCATTAACTTTTACTTCGTTACAGTTAGCGAGCTCCTGTAACAGTAATTATAATATATCTCAACCGCGTGGTTGGAACCTGATAGTTTTTTTTTCTTTTTTGTCAAAGGACGCCAAGCCGGCATTTTGATTTGTCCCGGAAGGCGTACTTGGAATTTACCGCATTCTTTATAGTGACTTGAATTCTTCCCGGCACTTATTTTTGAAAGTTCCTGTCTCCTGATTATCTAAAAATTGGGAAATTGCCGAGGAGGGTGGCTACCGCGGAAGCCACCCCGCCTGGGCTTAATGCTAAGCAGCAGTCAATTACGAAACCTAAGTCTAGGATTAAGAAGGACGGTCCTATCGGGATGGAGGGCTCCTCCTTGAGCAAGTCTGATGTCCTTGCATCAACGTCATTACATCTCCACCATCGCTAACCGCTAAGGATTCGGTTACCGTCTCTGCAGAAGCAGCTACTAACCCATCTCCTGAGCTTGGGCAGAAGCCCAACCTGGTAAACTCTGATAATCCCACAATTATTGATGCTGATATGGACTCATCTGAGGAAATTGACTTGGATGACTGGAGCACCATATGTAGGCCAAAAAAAAGGAAATTTGCAGGTTTTCCTGATAATAAATCTCACCCTAACAGTACTAATCCTATTAACACTTCTAGTCATAAGGTCAATAACCAGAACAGCTTCTCACTACTTAATGAAGACAACTCATCAGCCAACCCGAAGACCCCCGCGGGCTCGTCTCAGGGTGAAACCGGAGTTGGCTCAGGTAAGAGTGCCAATTCCTCATCTAATTTTTGTAACAATAAAAACAAGATTAAATATTGCCCTCCCATAATAATTCCGGTGGGTCACGTCGCGAACCTCAACGCGGTAATCTTTAAATTACTTCCGAATAGCAATCATAAAATACATAGAACCCGTACGGGCTCTATTAAATTATTCATTGAAAAACCGTCCGACCACAAACTGGTCTTCGACAAACTAAAATTGTTTAATGTGCCTTGCCACACCTACACTCCTCCTAGTGAGAGGTTCGCCTCCCTAATTTTTAAGGGGGTTGACTCCAGCTTTTCTACTAAAGCTATTTCCGATTTTCTGTCCCTAAATTTTCCTCAATTCTCTATTCGGGGTATCAAGCCTTTTGAAACGCCCTATGTGCGTAAAAATTTTCTTAGCTTGGACATGTTTATTGTCCAGTTTGCCAATGGCACGGACCTCGGTGAGGTTTCGAAAATTAATACTATACTCTCCCAAAGAGTTCGATGGGAAAGATTTTAAAAAAAAGATATATTGCAATGTAGAAGGTGCCAAAACTTTGGTCATGCGGCAACCAATTGTAATTACAACTTTAGATGTGTCAAATGCGACAAGTCCCACTCTCCTGGTAATTGTACCCACTCTCGCCCGGATCCCCCTTACTGTGTACACTGCAAGAACTTCGGCCATCCTGCTAGCTTTAAGGGCTGTCCGGTTTTCAAGCCCAAAATTCCTCTCATCAGACCAGAGAAGGTTAACCCTACTAGTAAAGGTTTTACCATTGAGCCTAAATCCTTCCCTGGCTTTAATGGGATGCACTCCTCTTCCTATTCACCCTCGGGTGGTAAGACTTTCTCTGACTGTTTTAAAGATCCACGTTCGGCCCATAAGGGATACGATTCTGCACATTTTCGTGAATTTCTCAGCTTTGCTGACGAGAACTTTGGGATGTCTCTCTCTGAGCTTCTCAAAGAAGTTGAACAATTCTTGCCGGGTTGGCTTAGCACCGACCCTGAACAGAAGAAGGCTGCATATTTGGCTTTTTGCTTTAGTATGGGTGTCCGCTCTCATGGCAAATAGAGACCTCTTAGTTGCTACTCTTAATGTTGGCTCGCTGGTTGCCCCAGCCCGCAAATTTTACCTCAAAGACCTGCTTTCCCCGACTTCGCTGGGGTGGTTGTCGGCGGAGACTTTAATGCCAAGCATCCTTCTTGGTCTCAGAGCAACTTAAATCGTAACGGGAAAGTCCTTAGAGACTGGCTTGATTCCAACCCTAATAGCCTTAGCTTAGTCCACCCTAGAGGCCCTACGTTCCCCCGGTCGGCTAGCTGCATTGATTTTTTCCTCTTCTCCCATAACATTTGCCCCACTTCCAGCCCTGATTGTTCTACGGGGGTGTCCTTCTCCGATCACTACATCGTTAAGGTTCGTGTTCCTCTATTGAACTGGTCCCTCCTAAATGTGCTTCCGCACAAATTTCGCTCATTCCAGGACCTTGACCGGACTCTCTTCAGGGATTCGCTTGACTCCAGGCTGGCTCTAATTACACTTACTGTAGACAAGAATCTGTCACACTCCGAGATAGATTTCCTTATTGCCAACTTTTCTCGTGCTCTCCTGAGCACGCTCGACTCCTTCTCCCCCCTTCGGGCATTTCCTAGGTTCCTCGAAAGGCTTCCTCCTAATATTAGAAGTCTTTTCCTTACTCGGAAAAAATGGAGAAGAACACTTAAATTTCTTCTGACCAGGAATCTGCATTCTCCCAACTCTCGTTCCAAAGCCCTTGAGTCCCAGATCAGACTCCTTTCAAGAATCATTGATTACCAGATTAACCAGTTTCTTAATTTATCGTTCCAAAAGAAGCTCTCGAGTATTAGGCCAGGCCCTGACATGTTTAGGGAGCTTAACCGCTTAACCGGCAATAGTAGATACCATTCCTTTAAGTGTCTTTCCTATAACAACCAGACGCACCATACCCCCGACCAAATCACCGAAGCATTTGCCGATTACTACGCTAGTATCTTTGTAGCCTCTGAACCGGGTTATAATCGTCTTAACCGTGAGACTGTCACCTACGAATATGAAGCTCTAATCCAGCACCTTGACTTACTGCCTTGCATTAGTTCCTTTTCGTCTAGTAATACTTCAACCAGCGACTCCTTACCTTCCCCTTTTACATCTCCTGATAGGTTGGCTGCCTTGATCTCCTCCCTCAATAATAAGAAATCCTCGGGTCTGGACGAGGTGTCTAATTTTATCCTTAAAAATCTCTCCTCAAGAGCTTCTACTTTCTTAACCTGTATTCTGAATAACTGTCTCAACTCTGGTTATTTCCCTACCGCCTGGAAAACGGCCTTATTAATTCCCATCCCTAAGAAGGGCTCTGGCTTGAACTCCCCTGACTGCTATAGACCTATTTCCTCATTGTCCAATATTGGCAAACTCCTTGAAAGACTCATCGCATCTGGCTTCGATGAGCACTGCACATCTAATAATCTTATACCTCATGAGCAATTTGGTTTCAAAGTTGGACATTCGAGTGAACATGCCCTACTCGTACTCCGAAGTGACATCACTACGGGCCTACGTTCCAGGGATGCTACGGTCCTCTGCTCACTTGATATGAGAAAAGCATTTGACACGGTCTGGCATAAGGGACTTTTGGTTAAGCTTAGGCGCACCAATTTCTCTCTGACTATGATCAAACTTATTTTCGATTTTCTTAGTAATAGGGCGCTTAGAGTCTCTACTGAAGGCGCACTTTCCAGGATGGTTTCGGTTAATTCTGGGGTTCCTCAGGGATCTATACTTGGACCCAAACTCTTTAACCTCTACCTATTTGACTTCCCCCACTGTCTAGTTGGTCTTAACTCTAGGGCCTTACTGTAGTTTACTCTACTGCCGCTGACCCTTGGTGGCTACGGGAGCCGTGGTCAGGCATCTTAACGCCATTAATAAATACTATAGCACTTGGGGCTTATCTATTAACGAGTCTAAATCTAAACTAATTGTCTTTAGGAACGCCAGTGGCAAAGGGCATGACTATACTGTCAGGAACGCCCGCAATCTTAAAATCAGACTCAACAACGTCGAAATCGTTGCTAACTCTGAACTTACTTACCTAGGCATTCTCTTTACTAACTTATTGAAATTCAACCTTCACATTAAAATGATTTCTGCCCGAGTCCGCAAAGTCACGGGCTTCCTCTACCCCTTAATTAAAAGTAGGAGCCAGCTAAATATGCAGTCTAAATTGCTTTTATATAAGCAAATTATGAGGCCGGCGATCTCTTATGGATTTCCTTGCTGGTTTAGCATATCCACTACATGGGCCCGAAACCTAGAGTGCCTTGAGAGAAAGATCCTTAGACACTGCTGCTCTTTGTTTTTTAAGGCCAGAAACAAACGTTACTCCAACAGGGAACTCCATGCGAGATCGCAGGTTACCCCCCTTCTTACCTACCTTATGGGCCTATGGAAGGAAAGAGTCGCTAAGCTTGCCCTGCATCCTAATCCTCTTATTCGTAACCTTTATCGGGAGCGTGAGCTCATGTTGGCTGGTGGATCTTACTACCTTAACCCTATTAACCTTCTTTGTGAGAACCTTAATCCCTCTCCAACCCCTTTTGACTTTAGTTTCCCGCGCTTGTATGACCGCCGTGACGTTGAGCACCACCGTGGATGACGATGGAGAATTATTTCACTATCCACTTGCACTTTAAAATCGACATGTTCGTATATGATGAGGAATTGGCACGGTCTCGGTTACCCTGGTGTTCCCCAACCACAGATACCTCCCTTTGCTCCGTAGGTTACTACGGAACTTAAGGGGCTCCCGTACACCTTGACAAGCAGGCGGCTCCTCTACAGGACTAATTGTTCAGTTCTACTGAGTAGCTGGCTGCTGCCCGAGTATTGTCGGCGGGGGTGGACTTTGAATGTTGACTGGACCGTATAGTTTTTTAAGTTTTTTACTAACATTTGGTAACCATTAATCAATTAATCTAGTCCTAAGCTTGAACCTAGCTGATTTTTTCTACTTTATAATATACCTATATGGTTCTAATTTGTATTAACTCCCTTCCATTCTTACTTAAATATTAACAAATGTAAAGAAAAAGTAAAAAATAAGAAGAAATGATCTAAGAATGTGATATTATTTTAGTGGCAGTTGCCCTGTTATCTTACTTATACATATATACTTATTGCCTATTATTTTGTTTTAAGTAGCGCCTCACTCGAATGAGTTGGTCCTTATTTTATAATAAAATGACTTTTATTTTCTGAGGGGTGTTGTCCCTCTGCTATTGCTAATCTAACGTAAACCTTAAACCTTATGACACTCTTAAGAAAAAGTTTGTATCATTAATAACTTTGAGCCGACTTCAGCGACCAATATTAATATTAATCTTTTTAATATAGTTACCTTATAAACTATAATTCGGTAACATTGAAATAAACAAAAAACAAACGATATTCCTCCTTTTTAAAATATTTTTTTTTAAATATATTTACATTGCGCTGGCAATTCCGTTCTCTTCTCATAATAGTCTCGCACTAATACGTATATAAGAGGAGCCACCACACGCGGGCGCCCCCCTCGGGTAGTAGCATAAGCTTCTATAATACAAGCCATGCGATTCGTCTCGACACGCATACATGCACACGCAAAAGTGGTCCCGGTCACGGTATACAAGAAACGTAATGTAAATGGTCACGGTATACAGAAACAAGGTAATGTAACAGAGACTCACGGTATACAGAAACAAGGTAATGTAAAAGAGAAATGTCATTTGAATGCTGACGTCACTCGGCAAGTCTTCCCCATACAAAATCGAAATTGTTGTTGTTGTTTTCTGTATTAACTTGCCGGGTGACGTCGGCTTTTTCTACGATATTCGTACGATATTGGAGCTGTCAGCCTCTTTTACACTACCTTGTTTCTGTATAGGGCTGTTTCACACGAGACGACGGCCAACCAACAAAATCTGCTGTCATCGTCCATTCCCTTTTGAAATTTGACGAAAAGTCGTACGGGCTTTCACACAGGCCAATTTTTCCAACCAACTGTACGTCAAAAAGCTTTAGCTTATTGTTGTTGCTTTTATTTCAATTCTCTTTTGCGTACTTTCCGAGTGAAATAAAAGTCATTTCTATTTCTTTTCTTCTCCCAGCAAAAGCAACAACAACCACACCGCTGTCAAAAAGTCGTATCGAAAATCGTGTGAGAAAGTTGGATCGGAAAATCGTCCCTCCCCATCTTTCTCTCTCACCCTCTTCTCTAAAAACATGAATATCGTACGATTTCTGTTGGTTGGCCGTCGTCCCGTGTGAAACAGGCCATACCGTGACAGAGACTGACAGCTTCGAATATCGTAGAAATTTCGTGCCGAGTGACGTCAGCACTAATGTAGAAACAACAACACAACTCCGATTTTATATGGGAAGAGCGTGCCAAGTGACGTCAGCACTCAAATGACATTTCTCCATTACATTACCTTGTTTCTGTATACCGTGGTAAATGGTCACGGTATACAGAAACAAGGTAATGTAAAAGAGAAATGTCATTTGAGTGCTGACGTCACTCGGCAAGTCTTCCCCATACAAAATCGAAATTGTTGTTGTTGTTTTCTGTATTAACTTGCCGTGTGACGTCGGCTTTTTCTACGATATTCGTACGATATTCGAGCTGTCAGTCTCTTTTACACTACCTTGTTTCTGTTTACCGTGGTAAATGGTTAGCTGTCAGATTTGAGAAAAACAAAAATTGTTTTATCGGTTTTTTTATTAAAAATTAATAGTTAAATTGTGAATTAAACCAGATCAATTGTCAGTAAATTAACTCGGAAGTGTGTGGAAATTGTGTAGAAGTTTGATTTGTTAGAAGTGAAACTTTTTTTTGTTTTCGGAAATGTCTGTTGTATCTAGAAAGGTAAACAGATTTAATGTGGAAAATAGACATTCAAGAATAAATAAATAGAACTAATAGGTAAATAAGCAAACAAATAAGCTATGGTGCAAGATTTCCAGCTCAGGAATCAATAAATTGAACTAATAGCTTGTACAAAATTTGGGCAACAATAACTAAATTTAGTGAAATTTGCTGGGAAATTGTTATCATCCTAAATTATTTACACATGAAGGATTTAGCATGGGCTTTGAAAGGTAAAACTATTAATTAAAAATACTACTTTCTACTTGAATTTACCAGTTTATAGAGTAGTCAGGAACCAGGGGTTTTAACCTGACATTAAAACCAATAGAAATGATATTTAGTGCACTTTTTGAAGAGTACTTTAAGAAAAAAAAATGTTCTGCGGCGAACGCCTATGGAAACTGGGGAAAACCCCCTGGAAGTCTCGAAAAGTTAGTATTTCCTCTATAACGTGCAAGGTGTTGAAAATTTCGATGTAATGTATATAAACAAACTTGTAAAGCGTGAAAATCTGCGTTAAAACCCCTGCTTCCTGACTACTCTATAAACTGGTAAATTCAAGTAGAAAGTAGTATTTTTAATTAATAGTTTTACCTTTCAAAGCCCATGCTAAATCCTTCATGTGTAAATAATTTAGGATGATAACAATTTCCCAGCAAATTTCACTAAATTTAGTTATTGTTGCCCAAATTTTGTACAAGCTATTAGTTCAATTTATTGATTCCTGAGCTGGAAATCTTGCACCATAGCTTATTTGTTTGTTTATTTACCTATTAGTTCTATTTATTTATTCTTGAATGTCTATTTTCCACATTAAATCTGTTTACCTTTCTAGATACAACAGACATTTCCGAAAACAAAAAAAAAGTTTCACTTCTAACAAATCACACTTCCACACAATTTCCACACACTTCCGAGTTAATTTATTGACAATTGATCTGGTTTAATTCACAATTTAACTATTAATTTTTAATAAAAAAACCGATAAAACAATTATTGTTTTTCTCAAATCTGACAGCTAACCATTTACCACGGTATACAGAAAGTCTGTTCCAATAGAGAATGCGGGATCCCGCGGGACCAAGAAATCCATGGAGGCTATACAAGGAGACAAAACTCCGTGTTGTCAATTTTCGTTTGATTATTGGTGGCGCTGCAGTCAAATGTACCCCAAAAAACATGGCCGATTGTATTTATCCGGTTCATGGTAAAGTTCGTTTATTACTAATATATTTTACGTTTAGCAGCTTACAGCTGTTTACCAGCTTCTAAATTCAATTTATATCAATGCGATTATTCGTAATTAATCAATTTTTGATGTTTCCAATGAATTTTTATTAATTTCATGTGGGGTACATCGGACAAAGGTGACATCTGTGGCCAAAAATGAACTAGAAGTTTAGTTTCTTCTACCCATCCATTTCCTGTCATTTTCCCCATAAGAGTTTTGTCTCCTTGTATATTCTCCATGAAGAAATCAACCAAATTCCTGTTCCAATAGAATCTCGTGCTCGGAAAAGCGGGGAAATTTTTACTTCCCCTCGACCAAGAAACCGCAGGAGATTTTTAGGTGGAGTGAAATCTTACGACGTTTTCAACATGTCAAAACAGCTGTTACTTGTCATGTCAAACCAAAATGATTACGATGTGCTGAAAATAATTTCTTCATTTGGTGCCTTACTACAAGATTTTGAATAATTTCATAAATAATTTATTAATTTCAATAGTTTTATTTCATTATTTTGAAGACACAAGTGATTTTTAGGTTATGGTCTTCTTGATTAGCACGAAACATCCCAGAAAGCGTTCCTTCACTTTTCGGGATTTTGACTAAATTTTCCCCCACCAATCAAGTAACTTTTCGCAGGCTACGACAGGACAGGTTTTCTATTGGAACAGACCTAGAAACAAGGTAATGTAATGGAGAAATGTCATTTGAGTGCTGACGTCACTTGGCACGCTCTTCCCATATAAAATCGGAGTTGTGTTGTTGTTTCTACATTAGTGCTGACGTCACTCGGCCCGAAATTTCTACGATATTCGAAGCTGTCAGTCTCTGTTACATTACCTTGTTTCTGTATACCGTGACCATTTACATTACGTTTCTTGTATACCGTGACCCGGGACCACTTTTGCGTGTGCATGTATGCGTGTCGAGACGAATCGCATGGCTTGTATTATAGAAGGTTATGTCATATAGCATTTACTATTATATTTTACATGTTTAAGTATGTGTATCCGGGCACGGTCACGACCTTCTCAAGTACAGGCCTGGAAGTTGCCTATCTCACTAGCACTAACGCAGCTGCTCGTAGTCCCAGAATCTGTCACTTTTGTTGGATTTATACGCCGTGATGTAAAGTTCGGAATATTTTTGCATTAGTTTGCCGTAAAAAGTCATAAAATAATATATTTAACCAGTTTTTATTGCAATAGGATTACCAGTGAATAGTGCTTTAGTGATTTAATTAAGAAAATTTAAAAAAATCGAGTGATTAAGTGTGTTTTAAGTGAGTTAATTGTGAAGGTGGCCAATTTTGTTTACATTCGCGGTGGTTTTTTCTTGTTTATTTAGGGGAAAAATGTTGGATTTTGTGTAGTAATATAATAAAAAGTGCTTTTTAAGTGATTAAAGATTATTATAGAATAGTTATTAAAAACATAAGTGCAGAAAAATGTGAAGGAAAAGTGAAAAAGTTATTGTTATGTATGTTGTGTGGTGGTACTTGCACTTAATGGCCCATTTTACATGATGAAACACGAAACTTAAAGTTTCATGCAACTTTGCTTGGTTTGAAGGGAGAGGAGAGAGAGGGTGTGAGGGAACACGAGTTCCCTCTAGCCCTCTCAATCCTCTCCCCCTCAAACCGAGCAAAGTTGCACGAAACTTTTTGTTTCGTGTTTCATCGTGTAAAATGGGCCTATGTGTTTAATAACTATTTTATAATAACCTTTAATCACTCAAAAAGCACTTTTTATTATATTACTACACAAATTCAACATTTTTCGCCTAAATAAACAAGAAAAAACCACCGCAAATGTAAACAAAATTGGCCACCTTCACAATTAACTCACTTAAAACACACTTAATCACTCGATTTTTTTAAATTTTCTTAATTAAATCACTAAAGCATTATTCACTGGTAATCCTATTGCAATAAAAACTGGTTAAATATATTATTTTATGACTTTTTACGGCAAATTATCCCGAACTTTTACCTCCTCCATATAATTTCTTCTTAACTGACAGATAATGGGTCTATTACCAACACAAACACAAACTCTGCTTCCAGGCCTGGCCTTGGCACGGTATACAGAAACCAGGTAATGTAACAGAGACTGACAGCTTCGAATATCGTAGAAATCGCAGGCCGAGTGACGTCAGCACTAATGCAGAAACAACAACACAACTCCGATTTTATATGGGAAGAGCGTGCCGAGTGACGTCAGCACTCAAATGACATTTCTCTTTTACCACGGTGTACACAGTACGTCTAATCATTATAATAATATTATGATTCATTCATTTCGCGAAGCAACAGTTAACGCACGTATGCAATTTGCGCGTAAGCATTTTTTTATATGAAGTAAATGAACTTCTATGTGACAAATTGTTTTCATGCACTTTTCACGAAATGAATGAACTTCGCTGCTGACACGTGAGTTCGTTGACAGCAGCATCGACGACATTATTACAATTTATTATTGTTTTTATATTAATTAATTTTAATTACTAAGCAAAATTTGTACATATATAAAATTTATGGAAATAAATATTTTTAATTGTTGTTCAGAAACCGAAGTGGTTTTATTAAAGCAACATTTTTGGTCCTTCGAGTAAAAATACTTAACCTGTAGAACTAGGGTCTTCAGGTAAAAATACAACCTCTGGAACTAGGGTCCAAAGGAAAAAATAAAAAATTGAAGAATTTTAGTCACCTCCAGAACTAGGGTCTTGAGGCTTTGCTAGAATCTTCAATAGCTAATCTTAATACAAACTCTCAGGTACATCTGATAATCTACGTCAGTTAAAAAGGCAATCTTTGAGAAAGCATCATTTGAGACAGCAGTATACAACATGGATCAACTACTGAAGGAACAGGCCAAGCACGTGAAAGTGATTAAAAAGATCACTTCCCAACTAAGCAAAGATTCGTCAGCTAGAAAAACGATCGAGTATGGTGAGGCAAGGCTGTTATCCCTCAACAAAGCATGGGAGGAATTTAACAACATCGATAATCAAATCGAAGCAGTGAAGGAGCAGAACCCCGATCACAAATACTTCACCGAGGGGTATTACAATCAAGTTGATGCACTCTGCGACCAGACAAAAGAAACTGTAGAAAGCGTGATTCGAGATGCAATCGAAAGAAAGAAAAGCTCTGAAGAAATTGCAGAACAAATGCGATTAATAAAAAAGCAAACAGCAATAATCGATACCCTGAAAAATAACATAGCCAACATCGAAGCAGATACGAAGAAGCAGTTATCATCAGTATATTATTCCCAAAAAATCAAACTACTAGCCGATTATTGGGAATTGATCGTACACAATCAAGCGAACATTATGGCTACCGGAAAATTCAGAGATGACTATTTTGAGCTGGATGTGTTCTCGACAACTGAAAGCCTCTATCAGAACGCCGTAATACAAATGCAGGAGAAATTGGGCAATCAATCTGTAACAGCAGCTACTCAGGCACCCGGAATGTCAACTGAAAGAAACCCAACCGTGAAACTACCACGCATTGACATCCCAAACTTTGCTGGAGATTATTTAAAGTGGCCATCATTCAAAAATCTATTTACTGAGTTAGTGCACAAAAACGAAAGAATTACCAAAGCCGAAAAGCTGTTTTATCTAAAGGCGAATGTAACTGGGGAGCCAAGTAAACTTATCCAGCATTTAACTATAACTAACGCAAATTACGATGCAGCCTGGGAAATCTTGGATCGCAGATATAACAATAAACGGATACTTATTTCGGTACAGCTGAGAAGACTCTGCAATCAGCCAGCGTTATCAAGAGAATCTGCTACTGGCTTAAAAAATATTCATGACTCCACACTAGAATGTCTAGAAGCAATAAAAAATCTAGAGATCGACATTCAGAACTGGGACCCTCTGATAGTGCATCTCCTAATCGAGAAATTAGATAAAGAGTCTAGGCGCATCTATGAGCAAACTCTCAAAAATCCGAGAGAAATTCAGGCTCTAGAAGAGTTTCTTAACTTCCTGGAAAATAGATTTCAAGCTCTGGAATCCATGGAACCTATGAAGTCTGATCAGGCAACAAAAAAGAGTGATGTGAAGGTGTATCATGGCGCGGTCGGATCAAAGTCAATATGTGGCTTCTGCAAAGCTAGCCACAAGATATACAATTGTGAAAAATTCAACAAACTGACTCCTTTTCAAAGAAACGAAGAAGCTCGGAAAAGCATGCTCTGTATCAACTGTCTCATAAAAGGCCATTCCGTATACAATTGTTAGAGCTGGAAAACATGTAGAACATGTAACAAAAAGCATCATACTTTATTACACGTAATTTCAGTGCCTCAAAAACCCGAGTTAAATAACCGAGAAACTAAGGAAAAGGAGTTGAAAATACCAACTACAACTAGTAATATACTAACAACTCATATGGCAGAAAGTAAAATTGAGGAAGCTGTACTACTACCCACTGCGATAATTCAGGCAGTCGGCAAAAATAACACCAAAGTAATGCTGCGGGCGCTAATTGATCAAGGATCTCAAGCCAGTTTTATAACCGAACAAGCAGTGCAGAAGTTAAAACTCCCAAAAAGCCGAATCAACGCAATTGTGACTACAGTAAATGAAATAGAGGTGAACGGTATTCAGACATGCGTCGAACTAACGATACAGCCTAGATTTTCATCAGAATTTAAGGCGACTACAACAGCTCTGGTTCTCAAAAAACTAACAAGACTATTGCCGTCAGACAATATTATAAACAAATCGACTTGGGAACACACAAGGAACATAGTATTAGCAGATCCTGCGTTTAATGAGCCAACAAAGGTTGATGTAATTCTTGGAGCAGCAATAATGGGAAGAATTCTGATGGATGGTGTACTGCGAGGGGCACCAGGAGCTCCCATAGCCCAAGAGACGGAGTTAGGTTGGATACTATCAGGCGAATTACAACAGCAAGTGCCCACTACATCACCTCAATGCTACGTGTGTGAAGTAGACTTACAGCAAGAACTCCAAAAATTTTGGGAAATCGAGGAAGTAAATACAGATGCAGTCATGACAAGTGAAGATGTAATATGTGAAACTCACTACAGAACTACTCATCGAAGACACTCCGATGGACAATATGTGGTACGATTACCTTTTAAAAAGGACCCTATAGTCGCCAATCTAAGTGGTTCAAGAGATATTGCCATGGCAAGATTGCTCCAAATGGAAAGGAAATTCAAAGGAAATAAAACTCTGGAAATCTTGTACAAGGATTTCATGAATGAATACTTGCAACTTGGTCACATGATTTTAGCAACTGATAAAATCGACACAGCATATTATCTACCTCACCACGCAGTACTGAAACATGACAGTACAACAACAAAACTAAGAGTGGTGTTCGATGGCTCCGCAAAACGCAATAATCAAGAAAGCCTAAACGAAATACTGTTGGTTGGACCGCAAATACAGCAGAACTTAATTTCAATACTAACTAGATGGCGGAAACATAAGGTGGTATTTACATCTGACATCGAAAAAATGTATCGTCAGATAAGAGTAGACATTCGAGACCAAAACTATCAAAGAATTTTATGGCGAAACTCTCCAGATGAACCTATTAACGAATATAAACTAACCACAGTCTCCTATGGAACCGCCAGCGCCCCATTCCTCGCCATACGAACGCTTCAACAATTAGCCAAAGATACAGCCAAGGAGTATCCACTTGCAGAAAAGGTGATCATGAGAGATACATATGTAGATGACATTGTTTCCGGAGGGGATACCTTGGAAGAAGCAAGCAAATTAAGTACAGAACTCATCAGGTCTCTTAAGAGCGGAGGATTCAACTTACGGAAATGGAATAGCAACAATAGAGAGCTGTTACAAAAACTGCCATGGGAATTACGAGAATCAGCTCCAGAATTAGATTTTGATCACGAAAGATCCATTAAAGCACTTGGGGTTCATTGGAGTCCTTCTACTGATTACTTCAAAATAAAGGTGAAACTGCCAGAAGACCGAGACCCGCTGACCAAACGGGAACTACTATCCGAAGCTGCTAAGATATTCGACCCCATTGGACTACTAGCGCCAGTAACTATTACAATAAAATTACTATTTCAAGAAATTTGGGCAGAAAACCTAGACTGGGATCAGACGCTCCCTGAAAAGGTGAACTTAAAATGGAAACGAATCAAACAAGAATTGCCTCAGCTGTCAAAAATTCAAATACCAAGATGGATTAATTACAGATCTAATGCTGGCTTCTACGAACTGCACGGATTCTCAGATGCTTCAGAAAAAGCATACAGCGCAGCAATTTACTTCAGATCAGTCCAACCAGGTAGAATAAGTGCATCATTGTTAACGGCTAAAACCAAGGTTGCTCCTCTTAAATCAAAACTAACGCTGCCACGGTTAGAACTATGTGGAGCACATCTACTTGCAAGGTTACTAAAGGAAACAGTAGCTAATCTAGATATTCCAAATTTGAAATGTTTTGCCTGGACAGACTCA
The DNA here is from genome assembly GCA_963855945.1 of Thereva nobilitata. Taxonomy (NCBI): domain Eukaryota; kingdom Metazoa; phylum Arthropoda; class Insecta; order Diptera; family Therevidae; genus Thereva; species Thereva nobilitata. Next base: position 142,025,924 of record OY979694.1, read on the forward strand.
AAGATCGTGCTCGCATGGATTATGGCTGATCCACACAAATGGAAAACATTTGTGGGAAATAGAGTTGCAGACATACAATCACAAACAAAAAAGGAAAACTGGTATTATGTAAAATCATCAGAGAATCCTGCAGATGTAGCCTCGAGGGGATTATATCCGTCACACTTAGAAGCACATTTCCTGTGGTGGGAAGGTCCACAATGGCTGAAACATGCAAGAATCACATATCCAGGAGTAGAACTTGAGGAAACGGAATTGGAGAAAAGAAAACTTGCAGTTCATTCAGTGATATGCACAGAAGAAACGGACATGTTCGAGCAAATATTACAAGGGCATACCTCACTGTGGAAAATTCTACGCATTGTTGCCTTTTGTAAGCGATTCATAAATAACTTGAAGCAAACACGGAATAAAAGACAGACTGAGTCACTTACTATCAAGGAAATTGAAGAAGCGTCACACTCAATCATAAAATTCGTCCAAGAAAGACATTTTAAAGATGAAATTCATAAATTACGAGAAGGGCAGGAGCTGCCAAGGACAAGTCGATTACTCACACTAAATCCATTCATCGACTCAAATGATATACTACGTGTGGGCGGTAGATTAGAAAAATCAAATTTGACCTTCGATCAGAAACATCCGATTATTATCCCACATAAGGGCGAGTTAACTACACTTATCATAGACCAGGCTCACAAGAAGACACTACACGGAGGAAATAATCTTACTCTGGAAGTAATCCGTCAGAAATACTGGATAATCAATGGATTAAAATCAGTCAAGGGTCAGATACATAAATGCGTTAGATGCCACCGATACAAAGCTGAAATGTCCCAACAACTAATGGGAATGTTGCCCTCGGCCCGAGTCATTCCAAGTCGTCCATTTACTCATACTGGGGTGGACTATGCCGGACCATTCGACTTGCTAGTAAAAACTGGTAGAGGCAGTCGTACATACAAGGGATACATAGCAATTTTCATATGTCTAACTACGAAGGCAATTCACATTGAGGTAGTCACAGATCTGACATCAAAGGCCTTTATAGCCGCCTTTAAGAGATTAGTAAGTCGAAGAGGTCTTGTGGCGCACATGTATAGCGATAATGCCACTAATTTCGTAGGTGCAAGCAAGATAATCAACAATCTTCAACAGCAAGCCACATTTAAAAATGAAGTTAACGAAGCTCTATCGGAAACAGGCACTCAATGGCACTTCATACCTCCATCATCACCACATTTTGGAGGACTGTGGGAAGCTGGCGTGAAATCTACTAAGCACCACATGCGTAGAGTGGTCGGAGAAACAAAATTAACCTATGAAGAAATGACAACACTAATGACTCAAATCGAAGCATGTCTAAATTCTCGTCCATTGTGTCCATTGTCACAAGACCCTGAGAGCCTAGAAGTGTTGACACCTGGTCATTTTCTAACTGGCGCACCTATCATGTCGCCACCTGATGAAGACTATTTGGAAAAATCTCCTAACCTCGTTAAAAGATGGGAGCAAGTGGGACGAATGTACCAAGAATTCTGGAAAAAGTGGTCAACCGAATATCTTGGAAGGCTTCAACAACGACCAAAATGGGCACAGAGAAAGCCAAACCCAGCAAAGGGAGATCTCGTGTTAATAAAGGAAGATAATCTACCCCCATCTCGTTGGGCTCTTGGAAGAAGGGTACACCCTGGAAGTGATGGGCTCATCAGAGTCGTTACATTAAGAACGAAATCCGGAGTGCTTAAGCGACCTATTACTAAAATCTCAATGCTACCAATTAATAATGATGAGAATACTATACGTGACACTTCAATTGAAGAAATGGACTCTGACAGTGACTCTCCACCACCGCCTCCTGCTCCAAAGGACACAAATAAGGATCAAATATCTAGACAAGGCGGTCTCAAACGACATAAGGACTCAGATCATAACGACCCTCAAAAGCGAAATCGAACAGATTCTAACACTCAGATAAACGGAGGTCACACCAGAACATCTAAGGTCAAGGGACACCTGTTACTACTGTCGCTATGTTGTGTCCTAGCCACAGCTAAGGCCGCTAGACCCTATGAAATAAATAACCTAGCAAACAATGAGGGAATTTACTTTAATGACATCTCTGAAGTCAGTCTATACTCTAGTGAATGGAATCTTCTCATATATTACAACTTGACAACTTACTGGAAGGAATTTTTTGCTATTCAAAATTCAATAAAACGACTAAACGCCATCTGTAACGAAGAAAGCAGACTATCAAGAGAACTCTGCCAGGCCACAATCACGCAACTGAATTTTCAAGCACTAGAAGCGGAACATCTTAACGAATTATTGTACCAACAAAACGAGCAGCCTCACGTTCGAAATAAAAGGGCACCATTTGAAATTGTAGGCACAGTCCTCAACAAACTCTTCGGAGTTCTAGATCAAGATTGCGCAGAACAAATTGAAACTCAAATTAACCAAATTGCACAAGATGAGAATTATTGGAAATTATTGCTGAAAAATCAGACGTCTATTGTAGAGAATACCATCAATATCATTAAGAAGAATCATGACGCAGTGCAATTACAGCTATCGAGAGTCAAACTACAGATTGAAACGATTGTGAGCAGATTAAATCACTCTCAATACGAAATGTTGGCGACTGAAGCATTTAACTCGGCTGCTATCCTAATAACCCTAACGTTGATATCATTTCAAAACATACAAAGAAGTATTATATCAGTTGTAATGGACACCAAACACGGTAGAATTAATCCTTTACTTTTAACACCTGTTCAGCTCAATGGACAATTAAAGGTAATACGAGAACACCTGCCTCAACACTTACAACTCCCAGGCACTGGAACAACGCATTCATTAATGACTCTCTACAACTCAATGCATGTTAATTTAAGAGTCACCGAAAATAAGATCCTGTTTGACGTTCGCATCCCGTTGCTAAGCACAGAACCATATCGCCTATATGAACTCATTCCCATTCCTGCAGTTTACGAGGATAAATTTGTTTATGTAGAACCTGGCAGCAGATATTTGACAGTGAACTCCAGAAAGGACCGTTTTAGTCCCACAAGCGAAGAAGACCTAAGAGCTTGTCAGCGACTAGCAGAAAATCAATTAATCTGCAGCCTCAAGGTACCTATGTATACATTAAGGTCCAATGTGAGTCATTGTGAAATGGAGATGTTGAATAACGAAAGAAAACTTTCACCCTTCTGTAAATTAAGGGAACAAGACATGCAAAACCAGTGGATAAAACTGAATACCAACAATAAATGGCTGTTTATCCTTAGAGAAGAGTTACGCATCGAGATCAACTGTGACAATGTAATCTACCCTCAAATGTTACGTGGAACTGGAATTCTTCAGTTAAGGGCCAACTGTGTGATTAACCATCAAACTCTACACATCAACGCCAATCACCTAGAATCCACGCTTGAATTGTCATTTATAACTGAGAACAAATTAATTTCTGATCATATAAACCAAAGCATCGGTAACTCTTCCTGGATCGCAATTCCACAAATAGTCAAGAAGGTTGAATCTACTGACCTAGCTCAACTTGATAAAGCAATTCAAATGCAAAAACAACAAGTGGACAGTATGTCATCCTTAAATATCCATGACCTACATCATTACAGCAGCACGTATATTCTGGTTACTGGCATTTTCGCGTTGTTACTCTACATATGGTGCAAACGAAGACGAGGCGTCAAATTCTACACCACGGCAAAGCCAACCCCCGCACCAAGAACCTGCAGGCTGGAACATCAATCACCCATAGAGCTTCCATCACTAAACCTTGAGGCGGGAGAATGTACACAGTACATCTAATCATTATAATAATATTATGATTCATTCATTTCGCGAAGCAACAGTTAACGCACGTATGCAATTTGCGCGTAAGCATTTTTTTATATGAAGTAAATGAACTTCTATGTGACAAATTGTTTTCGTGCACTTTTCACGAAATGAATGAACTTCGCTGCTGACACGTGAGTTCGTTGACAGCAGCATCGACGACATTATTACAATTTATTATTGTTTTTATATTAATTAATTTTAATTACTAAGCAAAATTTGTACATATATAAAATTTATGGAAATAAATATTTTTAATTGTTGTTCAGAAACCGAAGTGGTTTTATTAAAGCAACACACGGTATACAGAAACAAGGTAATGTAACAGAGACTGACAGCTTCGAATATCGTAGAAATTTCGTGCCGAGTGACGTCAGCACTAATGTAGAAACAACAACACAACTCCGATTTTATATGGGAAGAGCGTGCCAAGTGACGTCAGCACTCAAATGCCATTTCTCCATTACATTACCTTGTTTCTGTATACCGTGTCTTTTACATTACCTTGTTTCTGTATACCGTGCTTCATGGGGATACTTAAGACCTACGGTAATTTTATTATAATGTTTAGTTTGTAGCATACTTATGTATTTAATCGGAATAAAATTATTTTGACTTTTGACTAATAAATATTAATATTTTAATTTTACTTTTTTTTATTGTAACAAAAAATTTTAAAACATGTTCTGCAAATCTATATATATATAAAAATGAATGCCGCGTGCGTTCACGGTATACAGAAACAAGGTAATGTAATGGAGAAATGTCATTTGAGTGCTGACGTCACTTGGCACGCTCTTCCCATATAAAATCGGAATTGTGTTGTTGTTTCTACATTAGTGCTGACGTCACTTGGCACGAAATTTCTACGATATTCGAAGCTGTCAGTCTCTGTTACATTACCTTGTTTCTGTATACCGTGGCGTGCGTTAATCTCGCAAAAACTCGAAAATGGCTCGACCGATTTCAATAATTTTTTTTGTTTTATTCGCTTCAATACAGGGGTGGTTTTAGAAAAAAAACCATTACAAAAAACCAAAAGGAACAGGTGAAAAATCAAAAATTTGTTAATTTTGGGATTTCTCACTTGAGATTAGTTTCTAGCTTCATGGCCTACCTATTGTTTGACAGCTGCGTAAATGTAAAATTGTCATTAAATTGAATCGGTCCATTCTCAAAAACCCCAATTTAATGACAATTTCACATTTACGCAGCTGTCAAAGAATAGGTACGCCATGAAGCTATTGAAACTAATCTGCATTGAAAATTCCCAAAATGACCAGTTTTTTAGATTTTTCAGCCGTTCCTTTGAGTTTTTCCTAATTCATATTCTCCATCATTCTCATCTGGATTAGCTTCAATATTTGTAGTTGGCCATAAATATGTTCTGATAAAAAGACGTATGAGCTATGATTTTAACTTTAGTATGATAGTTACCTTGGCTGTGATAATACCTTTCTTATCTGAATCATAATTAAAAGCCGGAATACGCATCTACCTTTAAGGAAGCGCTTGGAGGGGAAAAAAGTGACTTATGAAGTTTTTGAAAGGACCGATTCAATTATTATTAATTGTTGTAACGGTCGGTTATTTACCGAAAAATTCCTCCTTTTGATGGTCCCCCCATCTATCGGAAATTTCAGGCTCCATAAATAAAATTACTTCACAAAAAAATTCGGGGAAAATAGTTTTCAAATTCAAGTAGTCGGGAAAATAAAAATAGTTTTTGTTCTGGGGAAAAAAAAGGGATTTTAGGAAGTTTCGAGAGAGGAGTTCGGAATTCTGTGAAGGAAGGACGTCTGTTTTTATTAACGGGAGAAAATAGGAAACTCTGTAACAGAGGCTGGATTTATTGGTGCCCGGATAGAGTCTGATTTTCTTTTTAGTTCGAACGGACAGTATAATTTTGGAGAAGCCGATATTGCTGCGTCCCTTGGCCGTTTTGCAGTAGATGCCACCTTACCTTGGTTTCAAATCCAAGATAAAATAGAAGAACTGGCAGGAGAGCAGTTTTAGCTGGCTTTGGAGGACAAGCCGCAGATGCAATAACACACTTTTTTTAACACGGGCTGTGTTGTGGATGGTGTAATTGAGGGTCTATCTCCCGGATTACCTGGGATACAAGTTCATGAAATTGGTGATACATCTTTAGGAGGCGAATCACTTGGAGGTCACTAGAATCCAACAGGGTCTCCGAAGGGGGCACCAGACGACCCATCAAGTGCTCGGCATGCTGGCGATTTAGGCCTTATAAGAACAAGGGAAGAAGGAAGCGCAACCTTTCGGTACAGTGGTCCGGATATTGAGGTAGGAGGTATAATTGTTAGATTTGTTGTTATAACCGAAGATACTGATGATTGTGGCAGAGTATATAAGGAAATATCAAAAAAAAAAAATTTTATAGACTTAATGTTTCACTCAAATGTGTAATAGAAAAAAAAACGATATAGTTATTTATAGTAAAATATAAAACAAGAAAAAAAAACAGAAAAGGAAAAAAAAATCAGAAATAATACGTCTAAACAGAGCAAAGTGTTAGTAAATCAAGGAAGGAAAAAGATACTTTTTTTGTTGACATCATAACATTACTAATCGCGAGAAAAAAAAAAAACCACCACGAGAATAAGCATACTACGTAAAATAATAAAGTTCAAGAGCTACTGGAGACAGCGAGCCAGAGCGAGAGGGACTGGAGGATTTTTTTGGGAGTTTTAAATTTTGTTCGGGGTTTTCAAAAGGGAATAACAAGAAAAAAAACACAAAAAGGTTACTGAAGAACTCAATAATTACGCATATTTACTTTTCTTTTTAAATACTTACCTCATATTCTTACAATTTTTTTAAAAATATTACTTATATATATTTACAATGACTTTTAAAAATTAAGAAATTATATTGATACGCTTACAACACATTACCCCTTTTCCAAGATATATTCACACTTCATTTTATCCTTACACATTCTTTTAAAATATTTGATTATTTTCATATATTATAATATAGGTACAATATTTTGTATCCATACTTTTAACATACTTACAAAACTTTAAAGTATAATATGGTTACCTTTTGTCGTTAGCACACACCTTTAATTATAATAATATTGCCTTAAATTATAAACATTATCAGGTGGTTTTTGTGTGTTGTACGAAACCAAGGAATCCTCGACTGGTACCAGCGCGACGATTTGTTTTTTTCCTTTCCATTGTGGTATTGAAGTTCTTATTTGGTGGTAATAGTTGGTTGCATCCACATTACCTATATTGTACAGTTAATTTTTGTTTGATGTTCACGCAGCAAATAAGTAATGCAAATTTACCTTCGTTTTGTGTTAATTAATTATATTGTGTTAAGTTGTAACTATTATATAATATATTTGTTGTCAATTTCTTTAAATCCACGAGTATTACTAGGCATGACAGCCTAAGGGGGTAATGTATCCAGGATGGTTGGGTTGTGTTTCCTCTCCAGGGTTCTCTCTAAGTTGCGTTGAACATTTGCAGGTCCACCGGATCGTTGGGAACTTCCAGCGATGAATACCTTTGGATAACATAGGACAAGAACAGTACGAAGAGATCTCCCTTTTAACTAATAGGTAAGTGGTGAATCATGTGTGTAGAGTCCCGGTCACACAACCCCACGCCCCCACCGGCGAGCTAGCGTAAACCGTGTGGCCGGTTTAGCATCCCCTATAAGAATTCAGGAAACTAGGGAGGATGTGGTCTTACAAAATTTTTTATGTTTACCCAAGCACGAAGGCAGTAGTCTTGCTGTCAACAGCAAGGAGCTCCATTGTGCCGGTACATAAATGGCGCCCAACGTTTGCTTTCAGCCCAACGATTTGGCAAACAAGTTTTCAATGTTAAATTCCGGCGCCCATTTATTACATAAATGGCGCCCAACGTTTGCTTTCATCCCAACGATTTGGCAAACAAGTTTCGATCGTAAATTACGGCACGCATTTATTTCTTAAATGACGCCCCAAATTCTGGTAACTTATTAAAATTATCTTTGACTATGGTTCACCACCAATGCCTCTTTTTACAGATTCATCTCTTTTGTCTAAATTCAGTGTGAATTTTCCTTTGCTTTCACTTTTAGGTTATCCCGTATCATTTTATCTTCTTCGCTTTAGGCATCTTGAACTAGGCTTACCTGCACCGCTGGCTAACAGGCGTAGGACCGCTTGGCCATGGGTGAAGGCTGAGTCTGGAGTTCTTTTGTCCTGTTTTTTTGCTCGTCGTCCTGAGTATCAGGCGTCATACCGCCTGCCAGTGCTTCGTTCAGTGGACAGGATCCTTGTTACTTTTTGCTGATGGACGTTTGAGTTGTAACTCGGGCTTAACCGTCTGAGGTAACAGGGGTGCTATCGCCTGCCCACTGCGCCCCGTGGACTTCTTTAATCCATTCAGTCCTCCCAAATTCCTTTTCTTTTCTTTCATTTTAGACCTTTAGTCGAAATGTGGTAAGGGATGTGGTCACTTCAGGTGGACCTCTAGGAGGCCGCACAGGCTTAACCGTCTGGCTAATCACCTGCGCCCTGTGGACTTTTGTTGAGGGACAGCCGGCTACTTCCTTGTGCTTTTATTGTTTTTATCTCCAGTCTGTCCCCACTGCTGATTGATTTTCCGTAGTGTAGCTCAGTTGTGGTTTTTATTATTTTCGAAGAAGATTTCCTTGTCTTTTATGTGGAGGTAGACTCTTCATGTCGTTCAAGTAGATGAAGACGTGTGGTGTTTCCGGAGTTGTCGATGGCACTCGGTGCTGGCTGTGTCTCATAGCTACCACCGACTGACACCGATGACCTCGGCCACCGAGAGTCTTGGGGAGAGAGATTTTTTTTCGACCATCCTGGAATTCCACCAAATCATTTTAACACAAACAAAAAACTATTTTACACCTTAATTTTTTTCAGCTATTGTACGGTTTTGATTATTGCGAGTATCACAACTATTGTTAGTCGGCTCACGGAAGTTTTTGATTAGGATATCTACCGTTACCGTAGTAGTACTGACGTTATCATCAGTTTTATTCAGTTGTTTCTTTTGTTGGTTAGTCCCGATCTGGTGTCGTATACTTTTAACGGGTATTGTTTTTATAACGGATAGTAACCCGAAAACATCCCCATTCATAGTTATTTTCGGATTTCTGGGTAATACGTCGTATAAATGGAACTTAGAGGCGGAAAGAAAACCGCTCTCGCCACTGGCCAAAGCGATCGTCCAGACGAATCTCACATCGACCTTGATGAGTCGTCCCTTTCCGAAGTCAACGATCCCACCCCGGAGGAACAACTCCAACAGGTACAACGGGAACTAGAGGCACTGCGGGCCCAACAGCGTGCTGCGGAGATTCCGATACCCCCCCGTATGGATCGTCACTATCCTCCGGCTGAGCCCGTACATACCGATAGCAGCAGGGAAGCGTCAACCGGAACGTATCGCCGCAAGTCTCCAGTTACAACCTGGAACATCAAGTTCTCCGGTGAGAACCCTGCGCTGTCGGCAGAAGAATTTTTGTTCCGGTTGGAGCTGAGGGGACGCGACGAGTGGGTCAGCCAGTCTGAGCTAAGTCGAAATATTTCAGCTTTACTCACCGGCCGAGCCGAGGACTGGTACTGGTCCCAGTTCCGCCGCCAAGTCCGTGACCCAGATAGGGAAACGGTGAAAGGTCATCTCATCAGACAGTTTAGGAGTCGTGAGTCAGACTTTGAACTGATAAAACGACTGTTGGAACTGAAACAACAAAACAATGCATATGATGACTACGTCGCAAAAATGTTGTCGTTGTATAACAGAATGTCCAATCCAATGCCGGAGGTGGAGTTGGTGGACATAATCCTTCAGAATTTGGACGCACCTTTAGATTCAGTGGTGATAGGCCAACGTTTCACCACAATGCATGAGCTACGGGAAGTCTGCATCCGCGCCGAACGCTGGCATAAGCAGAAACGTCTGGAACGAAGGCCCGATCGACAAATACACGAGGTCGACTACTTGTCAATGAATGAATCGAATTCATTACCACCGGACGCATCCTCGCAAGGAGTAGAGGAGATGACAGCACCGCGTCAGTTCCCGACGAATCCACGACCTTTCCGTTGTTGGAATTGTCAGCAGCAGGGTCATCCTTTTATGGACTGCCCATCGGAGACTCGTGGTCTGTTTTGCTACAAGTGCGGCAAGCCAGGAGTCGTGACACCAGTCTGCCCCACCTGCCAAGGGAAACCGGAGCAGGGGTGCGAGACCATACGAGAGTCCGCGCCCGAGCTAAGCTCGCCCGTTATTCCCTCGTCCACTTCATATATACCTGCTACGTCTACCATCAGCGACTTTACGTCAAATGATGCTCTTCCATCTTTTCCCTCCGAGGAGGTCAGACTCTCATTTATTTCCCGTTGGAAGAGATATATCTCCACTCGTGCACGCATCTTTTCGGAGCCACCTTTTGTGGACTCCCTGCATTCTCGGCATACCCCTCCCCAAATTAGAGTACGAGCTAAGGAGAAGCGACATCTTTCGCAGAAACTTGTTTCTGCTTTCATCTCTGACGTGTCAGATCCTCGTCCTTTTACTAAGGTCACCTTACTTCATGAGGAGGTGAATGGGTTATTGGACAGTGGCGCCAGTATCAGCTGTCTGGGAAGAGATGCTGAATCCTTTCTAGCCAATCATCCCGAAGTGACAGTCTACACTTTGCACACTGCGTTGCAAACTGCTGACGGGGCTTCACAAAAAATTTGCGGTTACATCCGGGTTCCGGTCTCCTGTGGAGGACGGACCCGTGATATGACCATCTATGTGGTGCCCAGTCTCAGCCAGAGACTGTATCTAGGGATCGATTTTTGGAAACTTTTCAGCATCGCTCCCCATTTAGTCTGCGGGTTAAACGCTTCAACTACATCTGCTAACATGCACGACTTAACGTCCTTGCAAAGCGAGCAGTTGGAGCGGGTCAAGGCCAGGTTTCCCTCTTTCGATGTCTTAGGACTGGGAAAGACCCACCTGGAAGAACACACGATAGACACTGGTGACTCAGTTCCCATTAAGCAGAGGCATTATCCTGTCTCACCCGCTATTCAACATTTGATGTATGGCGAGTTGGACAGGATGTTGGCTCTGGGGGTGATTGAGCCATCGAACAGTCCCTGGAATTCTCCAGTGGTGTTAGTTCGTAAGCCAGGAAAGGTCCGCCTGTGTCTTGACTCTCGCAAGGTCAACAGTGTCACTGTCAAAGACGCCTATCCCCTTCCACACATCGATGGTCTTCTTGGTCGTCTTCAAGACACCAAGTTCATCACGAGTTTGGACCTTAAGGATGCTTTCTGGCAAATTCCATTAGAGGTGAAGTCGCGAGAGCGGACAGCTTTCACTGTCCCCGGTCGCCCCCTGTACCAGTTTACAGTTATGCCTTTCGGCTTGTGTAATGCTCCACAGCGCATGTGTCGCTTGATGGACAAGAGCATTCCTGGGCATTTACGTGAGAACGTCTTTGTCTATCTGGACGACCTGCTCATAGTTTCACCTGACTTTGACTCTCACATGAGGCTTTTAGACGAAGTCGCCAGCTGTCTCCGTCGTGCGGGGTTAACACTCAATCTGGCTAAAAGCAAATTCTGCGTGACTGAAGTCAAGTATCTCGGCTTCATAATTGGTGATGGGACACTGAAAACAGATCCTAACAAGGTGACGGCTATCACGGAATTCCCGACCCCGAAGTCTCATAAGCAGACTAGGAGGTTCTTGGGTATGACCGGATGGTATCAGCGTTTCATCCCCAATTATGCGAGCGTGGCTTCTTCTATCACGGATTGTTTGAAGACAAAACCTTTTAGTTGGAATTATGAGGCCCAGCAGGCGTTCGAGACGTTGAAAAAGCTGATGACGGAAGCTCCTCTTCTAGTCACTCCAGATTTTTCTAAACCTTTTTATATTCAGTGCGATGCCAGCAGGACTGGTGTAGGTAGTGTGCTCTTCCAAAAGGACATGGATGGAGGAGAACATCCGATTGCTTATATGTCCAAGAAATTGAACGGAGCACAGCGAAACTACGAAATTTAGAGCTTATGTGGAGGGACAGGCTTTCACAGTCATTACTGATCATGCAAGCCTGAAGTGGCTCATGGGCCAGAAGTCTCACCGCAGTTACCAGACCTGCGAGTTGAAGATGGGTACGTATTCCAGCGTACCTCCCCACGTACTGGAGATTCCGTTGCTGACGACCTAACATGGAAGTTGTGGGTCCCAACGGAACTGACCACGCCTCTCATCGAGTCGGCTCACTTGCCTCCCCAAATATCTCATGGCGGAGTAGGGAAAACTCTAAACCGTCTAAGATGTAAGTACTTTTGGCCAGGTATGTCCAAACAGGTGCGGGAATTTATCGCCAACTGTGAGATCTGCAAGACCACCAAAGCCCCTAGTTCAGTACTTCGTCCACCTATGGGCAACCCCATGGATGCGTCGAAGCCGTTTCAATTTCTCTACGTAGACTTCTTGGGTCCTTACCCCTGATCGAAGAAAGGCCACACGGCAGTGTTTGTCGTCTTGGACGCCTTCACTAAGTTTGCCTTCTTGCACCCCGTGTCCGCTGAGACCACGGCGGTGGCCGTCAAGTTCTTCGAGCAAACTGTTTTTCACACCTTTGGAGTTCCTGAAACCATTTTCTCCGACAATGGTCAGCAATTCACCTCCAAAGAGTTTGCTAAACTGCTGAAGGATTACGGCGTGCGACATGTGCGCACTGGAGTTTATTCGCCTCACCCTAACGCTTCAGAGCGGGTGAATCGATCAGTCCTAGCCGCCATTAGGGCGTACTTAAAGGAGGATCATCGTGAGTGGGATAGACATCTCTCGTCCATTGAATGTGTTCTTCGTAGTGCCCACCACGAGGCGATAGGCATGTCACCGTATCAGGTCCTTTTTGGTAGCCATATGATCCTGCACGGATCAGCTTATCCCGTCCTGAAGAAACTGAACGTTTTCCAGGAGGGTGACATGGCTTTCTTGCCCTTGACGGACAAATTGCAGAAACTTCGTGAGCGGGTCACGCTAAATTTAGCCGCCGCGCACACCAGACATACTTCCCCGTACAACTTACGGTGCCGTGTGGGCAGTTTTCGCCCTGGGGATGAGGTCTTCCGGAGAACCTTCTGGGTGAGTAACAGAGCTGGACGTTTCAGTGCCAAACTGGCGCCCAAGTTCGTGAAAGCTCGGATACGAAGAGAAATTGGAACTAGTTTGTACGAGCTGGAGGATTTGGCTGGTAAAAGCATAGGCGTTTATCACGCCAAAGACATACGACCCTGATTGTCCTCGAAGCAAACGCTCCTCGGAGTAGCCCTAAGAAGGCATCTCGCCGGCTTCACTGGTTAATAATCGGGTGCCTTAATCCGCTTAGGTAGCTTCCCTAGCGGATGGTACACCTCCTTGCTTTTCGGTCAGTCTGGAGAACAACTCTCGGCGAATGGTGGTCCTGGCGATCCACCGGGGAATGTCAAAGGCAATATGGTATTGCTGGAAACTGACCCGATGGACGGAGAGGAGACAGTTTCGGCGTGGAGGTCTGGATGATTGTAGAGACCCGGAGTGGGACAATGTGGTATTGCCTTCCGCCGGATCTATGCAATTCCAGGCATACGCTCCGAGAGACTCGTCAGACTGTCCATCTCAAAAAAAATTTTCATTTTGACAGCACAACTAAATTCTCACCGATTTTTATGGATAAAGCTTATACACTAACTACCCGGCTAGCTCTGTAGCTAGAGCATGAGACTCTGAATCTCAGGGTGTGATACGAGCCACACATTGGCGCCAAACAATAATTCTTACGACAGAAAAACCTTCCGTTTTTTTCGGCTCCTCACTGCCTCGCAAGTCGGCCTTGTGGACCCGAGGGTATGTAACGGTCGGTTATTTACCGAAAAATTCCTCCTTTTGATGGTCCCCCCATCTATCGGAAATTTCAGGCTCCATAAATAAAATTACTTCACAAAAAAATTCGGGGAAAATAGTTTTCAAATTCAAGTAGTCGGGAAAATAAAAATAGTTTTTGTTCTGGGGAAAAAAAAGGGATTTTAGGAAGTTTCGAGAGAGGAGTTCGGAATTCTGTGAAGGAAGAACGTCTGTTTTTATTAACGGGAGAAAATAGGAAACTCTGTAACAGAGGCTGGATTTATTGGTGCCCGGATAGAGTCTGATTTTCTTTTTAGTTCGAACGGACAGTATAATTTTTGGAGAAGCCGATATTGCTGCGTCCCTTGGCCGTTTTGCAGTAGATGCCACCTTACCTTGGTTTCAAATCCAAGATAAAATAGAAGAACTGGCAGGAGAGCAGTTTTAGCTGGCTTTGGAGGACAAGCCGCAGATGCAATAACACACTTTTTTTAACACGGGCTGTGTTGTGGATGGTGTAATTGAGGGTCTATCTCCCGGATTACCTGGGATACAAGTTCATGAAATTGGTGATACATCTTTAGGAGGCGAATCACTTGGAGGTCACTAGAATCCAACAGGGTCTCCGAAGGGGGCACCAGACGACCCATCAAGTGCTCGGCATGCTGGCGATTTAGGCCTTATAAGAACAAGGGAAGAAGGAAGCGCAACCTTTCGGTACAGTGGTCCGGATATTGAGGTAGGAGGTATAATTGTTAGATTTGTTGTTATAACCGAAGATACTGATGATTGTGGCAGAGTATATAAGGAAATATCAAAAAAAAAAAAAAATTTATAGACTTAATGTTTCACTCAAATGTGTAATAGAAAAAAAAACGATATAGTTATTTATAGTAAAATATAAAACAAGAAAAAAAAACAGAAAAGGAAAAAAAAAATCAGAAATAATACGTCTAAACAGAGCAAAGTGTTAGTAAATCAAGGAAGGAAAAAGATACTTTTTTTGTTGACATCATAACATTACTAATCGCGAGAAAAAAAAAAAACCACCACGAGAATAAGCATACTACGTAAAATAATAAAGTTCAAGAGCTACTGGAGACAGCGAGCCAGAGCGAGAGGGACTGGAGGATTTTTTTGGGAGTTTTAAATTTTGTTCGGGGTTTTCAAAAGGGAATAACAAGAAAAAAAACACAAAAAGGTTACTGAAGAACTCAATAATTACGCATATTTACTTTTCTTTTTAAATACTTACCTCATATTCTTACAATTTTTTTAAAAATATTACTTATATATATTTACAATGACTTTTAAAAATTAAGAAATTATATTGATACGCTTACAACACATTACCCCTTTTCCAAGATATATTCACACTTCATTTTATCCTTACACATTCTTTTAAAATATTTGATTATTTTCATATATTATAATATAGGTACAATATTTTGTATCCATACTTTTAACATACTTACAAAACTTTAAAGTATAATATGGTTACCTTTTGTCGTTAGTACACACCTTTAATTATAATAATATTGCCTTAAATTATAAACATTATCAGGTGGTTTTTGTGTGTTGTACGAAACCAAGGAATCCTCGACTGGTACCAGCGCGACGATTTGTTTTTTTCCTTTCCATTGTGGTATTGAAGTTCTTATTTGGTGGTAATAGTTGGTTGCATCCACATTACCTATATTGTACAGTTAATTTTTGTTTGATGTTCACGCAGCAAATAAGTAATGCAAATTTACCTTCGTTTTGTGTTAATTAATTATATTGTGTTAAGTTGTAACTATTATATAATATATTTGTTGTCAATTTCTTTAAATCCACGAGCATTACTAGGCATGACAGCCTAAGGGGGTAATGTATCCAGGATGGTTGGGTTGTGTTTCCTCTCCAGGGTTCTCTCTAAGTCGCGTTGAACATTTGCAGGTCCACCGGATCGTTGGGAACTTCCAGCGATGAATACCTTTGGATAACATAGGACAAGAACAGTACGAAGAGATCTCCCTTTTAACTAATAGGTAAGTGGTGAATCATGCGTGTAGAGTCCCGGTCACACAACCCCACGCCCCCACCGGCGAGCTAGCGTAAACCGTGTGGCCGGTTTAGCATCCCCTATAAGAATTCAGGAAACTAGGGAGGATGTGGTCTTACAAAATTTTTTATGTTTACCCAAGCACGAAGGCAGTAGCCTTGCTGTCAACAGCAAGGAGCTCCATTGTGCCGGTACATTGTTATTGCATTAAACATCGTTTTTTTTAAAAAGGTAGTGGATTTTGAGAATAGATTTGGTTGAAGCGAATTTATTTGCATTTTGCGAACATTCATTTTGATCATCCATTCTATTAAGGTAAATTGACTTTGCAGGCTGAGGCCGGCCGTATACCAAAGCTGCAAGTCGTAACATGCCGCTTTGCAACATAAATCTCCAAGCAATAAGTGACGAAAAACTGCATATCGTCCTTGCGACCTTAAGATCTCCTATGTGCAAAATGTAAAACTTTAGGAAAACTGAAAAAAACTGTTTTGTGAAAATATTACTTGAACAATTAGTTTTGCTTTAAGTTGTATACTAACAATGGAATTTAATGTTAGGGACAAAACCTTTGAAGGGGACATAAGATATTTTTTGCTTTTTCATTCATGTGGAAGTAATTATCACTTTCACATAAGAGATTTGAAATTGCCAACTTTTTAGGACTACATAAGGAGTATTTTTTATAACTGCAAAATGAGTAGAAGTTATTGTTATATCAACATGGGAGTTTCTGCCATCGATGGAGGATATCATTAAGTTTACATTCAATTAAAAAAGTTAATTTCGATAAAAGTGTCACATAGGAGATCTTAAGGTCGCAACGACGATATGAAGCTTTGGAATACGGCCGGCCTTAGACATAGCAACAAAGGACTTAGTTCGAGGATTTCGATATTGGAAAGTTCGACAGATTTGAGTGACTGTGAAAACAATGCCGTGTCATTTTACATTGTTCATTACAATGCCGAGAACACGAGCTGGCATAGGTCGTCGAAGTCAGTCAAATGCGCGCCGAGCTACTTCACGTGCAAACCGCACTGATGACCAGCGAGCGACGGATAATGCAAATAGTCGTATTGGCATGTCCGAATTACGTTCGAGAGCTACTGAAAATGAACGACAAGCGAATAGCCAGCGAGCACAACAAAATGAACATGACCGATTGCGCCGACTCGGTGCTCTTGTGAACCTGGAAAGAGCGGCATTCCATTACAATTCGGAAATCAATTACGGTGGGGACATATCAGTAATGATTGGAGGAATGTAGGTCGTTTGTTCGCATAGTAAGGCGTAAATATACAGCGGTGAATCTCTTGGATTGTGTTGTACGGGTGGAAAGTGAAATTGCCACAATTGGCCCCGCCACCAGAGCGGGATTAGTTTCTGGAACGGGAAGTGATTCTACACATTTCCTAGTCAACATCCAAAAATAAACAGTTGTTTCCAAATGACGTCGTTTGGCGCGACGCAATTTCATACCTACTTTCAAGGTAATTACAGCGCAATTGACCATGTTTACGCGAAGATATTTGTGTAAGGGAGAACCATAGTGATCCAAGCGACATTTTTGGAAATATAGAATTCTTGAATTGAATACACAGAAAAATATAAAATCTTTCGTGGCATACTAATCCAAGCACATAAAATTTATTAATGGCATATTATTTATGTGCTTGGATTAGTATGGCATGAAAGATTTCATTTTTTTCTGTGCATTCAATTCAAAAAGTAAATATTGACAAAGATGTTGCTTGGATCACTATGGTTCTCCCTTACACATTTAAGTTCTTAACATCGTTATCAGTAGTAGTTTTAAGAGCGTTTACGCGAAAATATTTAGGTTCGAGATTTTGATATCAGTAGTAGTTTTAAGAACGTTTACGCGCGTTAGAATTTATCCACAAAATGTCAGTTCTTAAACTGTCAAATAGAAGTGCGTTTTGCAAAGCATATTTTAAATGTAAAGTTGAAGTTTGCTTAAAATTAACAATACGCAGTATGTACAGGACGTATTAATAATCCTTATAAATCATCATAGAGAAATTGTGCACCGTGTATTACGTCAGCTGACATGTACTGAAGCATCACAACCCCGTTTACGCGCGGCTCTTAACCCAGTTTTCCTTAATAAATGTGTTACCTTAACACATTTATTAAGGCTTAACACCACTAACGAAAGCAATGTTAAGGAGCGTTTACGCGTATGAAAATCAGTGCTAAGGTTGTTCTAAAGAGTTTTAGTGGCTTCGCGTAAACATGGTCATTGGGCATATTCACACGCTGCCATAATTGTGGTGAGTAAAACCGGTTTTATTCAACTCCTAGCAACTCACACGGGGCGTAAATGAGTGTAGTAAATTTGAATGCTATACAGGAACCTTTAAATGTATTGCAGATGAAATTTACTTGTTAGAGAAAAACAGAGCTAAAGAATGCAAGAGATAGAAGTAACTTTTTATATGTGTGCTAGTTTTCACGCGTTTGGTTTTGCGTGAAAAATGTTTCGTTAAGTTCTTCCGCTCCCTTCCCTCTCTCTTCTATAAAACCGGTTTTAGGCGCCATGAATGTGCACTGTGTGAACAGGCCCAATGTCTTTCGAATCGTTCTCTGTTGTATCAGAAACAATTTCATAATTTCACACACCATTCCAGATTCAACGGCAAATATATCATTTAGTAGGAGCATATTGAATCTAATGTCTCGAATTTCTATAGGAATAATTGGTTGTTCGTTAGTGGTTACGAAAAGTTGTTGCAAATGTTCTGTTCGTCTATCTAAAACCTATCCACAGCCGGCCACTTTGTAACTTTAGTATACATCTATATCTATCTATATATAAAAAAAATATATAGTTTAAAAAAACTAAGAAATACGCTTTGATTTTAAAATGAACTAAAATCATTTTGAATGTTTTTGTTTTTTTTTTTATGTGGAAGACTAGAGCTCAGGGAAAGCATTTTGTACTGTCGACAATCTATTTTCTTCGTATAGAGTGCAATGTCGAACAGCAAGCTCTAGTCGATAGGTAAAGTTTTTATTGCTCCAGCCAGAATATGGAAACAACCTACCTTTCGAAATGTAAAACAGCGTGGACTCTGTTCCTATATTTTATATTTTATTAACACCGGGAATTTTCGCTAGTGGCCCACGCTTTTTTACATTCCGAAGGGTAGGTTGTTTCCATATTCTGGCTGGAGCAATAAAAACTTTAAATTCAAAATTATTTTTTACTTTTTAGTTCTTTTTAAAATCAAAGCGTATTTCTTAGTTTTTTTAAACTATATATTTTTTATTTTCTATTTTTTAGCCTATTATATGTCTTCCGCCGTTTTGTAGTGACCGCCATATTGGATTTAAAATGACGTCACACAGTTTACTATACTATACTCGTCGTACACTTTCGTTTGATACCCATTCCGAGGTCGTTGTAAGGCAAACCGCCTTTTTGTGTTGACCGCCATTTTGAATTTGGAATCCCGCCACACAATTAATAGTATTCTAATTGTCACACGCTTTCATTTGATACCCATACCGAAGGTAGTCCGCCATTTTTTGTTGGCCGCCATTTTGAATTTTGAATAACGCCACATAGCTAATTGTATTCTACTTGTAATACTCTTTCATTTGATACCCATGTCGGGGGTCGGGGAGCACAATTGCAAAATTCGGCCGCCATCTTGGAACCGCCATCTTGATTTTTTTACAAAATGGTCAGATTGCATTGTCACGCGAACTATACATATGTGCAAAATTTCAAGTTGAACCGTTATCTGGAAGTGGGTCAAAATCAAGTTGCAAGATTTGTTTACATGAAACATACAACATACAGCATACAACATACAGGTCAAGGTAATTTAAGCGTATAAAAATGAATGTGTGTATTTATGTATGTACAGTATTGGCCAATACTAAAGCACCCCCTTCAATATTTCATATATTTTCCCGATATTAGTGGCTTTTTAGCGGGTCTTCGACTTAACAATCCAGCTTCTACGGGTCTTGGTCGGAATGATCTCTGGCTTATTCCAAAGTCGAAATCTTTAAGGAAGTTGTGCTGAGAATATGTCAAGATTTAAAGTTGGTCCTTTTAGCAAAGAGTGCTCCCTATTATATGTTTTTTTCGGTCTTCCGCCGGAATGAAAACGTAAAACCCGGCCCGTTGCCTCGAATTGCGATTTTTTTTTCAGAAGATATGCACGGTTGTAAATTGCAAGAAATTTCAAAAAACGTCGCGCGGCCGACCATTCAAAAAATTATAGGTCGATTTTGAAGATCTTGAGTCACTCTATGTAGTGGTATATTTAAAATTTGCGTTTGATGTTAATAAATTGTTATTATTTGTCTAAAAAATTTCATATTTAAAAAATTCTTTAAAAGAGTGTGACCGCGCGGCACGATGGCTGAACATGTCGCGTACACGCAGAATAGGTTAACAGGGACGGTAGGTACAACGGAAAATGAATAAAACAAGGTCCTTTTCCATGCGACGACGTGGCGAAAAGGTGCATTCTGCACTTACATCAAAATTATCTTTGTGATAACAGAGACATGCATTTTTTTTGTATTGAGCACTCGTTCCGTGGGAAAAGTAAAATATTTTTCTCAAAGAACTCAATCTTTTTTTTAAAAAAGTAAAAATACCACGCTGAAATAAGTGGACGGCGTGTTTCCAACAGTCTGAGATTTTAATGAAATTAAGAAATTATGTTTTCCCGTTATCTTTATAATTGCGAAAGGGTGGATCGTTACTTGGTCATTATTCCCGTGCACGCCTAGAATTGCATCCTGTAGAACAAACGCGTAATTTTCGGAAAAATCGCAAATGCCTAAATATTGTTCTGGTCGCAATTCATTTTTTTCTGATTCAAAAAATTGCAACATTAGAACGAGTCAATAAATGAGATATTTAAACTTTTCTTAATAATCCCCAAATTTTCTTTAAAACTGTCTGTTAATTTTTGTATGAGATTATCACAAGCAGGACACCCATTGCATTGCTGAAGAAAACAATCCACAGTTGGCGGATTCTTAATTATGTGTGAAAGGCTCCAGAAAATTAGGTCAACAGTGAGAAAAATGTAATACATTGATAGACAGAGAATTTTTAAAATATGACCCCGTTTAAGTTCCATTTTCAAATTTCCACTGTTTCTTTAGAATTGAAGTAGGAACACGATGATATTTTTTCCAAAACTTTAAGTTGGTGAGTTGATGATGAAAAATGCTAATGAAATTTTATAGACAAATAATAACAATTTATTAATATCAAACGCAAATTTTAAATATACCACTACATAGAGTGACTCAAGTTCTTCATGAATATAATTTTTTTTGTACGACTAATGGTTTCGAAGATACAGTAATTTGAATGGTCGGCCGCGTGACGTTTTTTGAAATTTCTTGCAATTTACAACCGTGCATATCTTCTGAAAAAAAAATCGCAATTTTTTTTCCGAAATATGCGTCCCATTATTTCATGTGTAGAATGCGTCTGCAAAATTTAAAAAAAATCGGCTTGATCAATTAAAATTTAGTGTTCGGTTTGACATGGAATGAGCGTATGGCAAATTTTTCATTGAATTGAAGGGGGTGCTTTAGTTTTGTCCACTGGTACAATAGTTTATCATTTCATTGTATAGTTCGAATTGTAAGACTAGAGTATTTATATATTATAATTTTTGAATTTTTTTTATATTTTAGATATATAAATAAATATTTAGATATAAATTTTGTAATTTTTGATAGTTGTTTTTATTAAAATAATGAAAAATTTATGAAATATTAAAGGGGGGTGTGCTTTAGTATTGCCCAATACTGTATGTATGGATGTATGTATGTTCGCTATAGGCTCCTACACCGTGCAACCGATCCTAATGAAATTTTAACCATGTGCTATTTACATTAAAACTTAGAACATAGGGTATTTTATTACTTTCTAAAGCCACTCCTAGATGGCGCTGTCATGGAGAGCTTGTGACGGTTAACTAAAAAAGCCCTACATAGGGAAACACCTTTTCTTATTGAGACCGCAACAAGAAACAACCTTTGAAAGTCGTCGGCTGTAAAGAAGGAAATAATCTTAACCGTTCGTCCTTCTTCTTTGTTTAACTTTAGCAGAAACAACACGCATGTCCTAGTTATTCCGAATTATTCTGATTTATTTTGTACGCGATTCTTGTTTGATTAAAAACGGTTAATTTATGTAATAGCTTGAATATTAAAATTAAATAGTATCAAATATAAACTCATGTCATTAAACTCTAATTTGTTTTTAACTTTATCGAACACGTTTAATAAAGAACGGACCAAAAGGCCGTTTATAGTGGGCACATCCCACAAGCTTCCTTGAAAATCATCTTTGATCATCAGCTTTGAATTTTTGCATGAAGGCCCGTGGAGGTCTCCTATGATGCACCTCGAAGCCCGATTTTCGAAATTCAAAATGGCCGCCGAAATATGACCGAAATTCAAAATTGCCGCAGAAATATGGATGAATTTGCCAATTGTATTCCGATTCCAATGAACGTGGGTATCTAGAGGTTTTTAAGGTCGCAAATAACGAATTTGTGGTCAAAACTTATAAATTCAAAATGGCCGACGAATTTGCAAATTGTGTTCCGATTCCAATGAAAATGTGTCTCTGAGGTTTTTTAAGGTAGCAAATAACGACTTTATGGTCAAAATTTAAATTAAAATGGCCGCACCAATATGGCAATAGTATTCCGATTCCAATTAAAATCGGTGTATGGGAGTTTTTAAGGTAGTAAATAACGAATTTATGATCAAAACTTATTCAAAATTGTGAGGCCAATATGGCGGAAGAATTTTGCCAAATAAGTGTCATTTCCCGGTTAGCTGTATGTAGGTTGTTCAAAAGTTGGAAAATCGGAAAATAAATTGTACAATTAATTCCCCTATGAAACGTATGGCATCTGTTACATTTAATTCGAATATATGAACGCAATTTTGCAATATGTGACATTAAGAGATAATAAAAGTTGGGTTTTTGGCATTGCTTTTTCCAACTATAAAAAATATGTTTCATTTTTCAATTTAGTTTTATTGTTCTCGAAAAATTTTGTTATTGCAGACATCTAGATTTAAATTAAAAAACCTATAGAAAATGGTCCTCGAATTTCGAGTGATGGATGCTGCTATTTGCATAAATTTTAAATCTTTTAACGTTCATGGTTTTAACAGAATACACAAGCCATGGTCATAGTTCAAATAAATGTATTTTGAATCTAATCAGTCCAACTTTTATAGGAATAGTTGGTTTTTCGTAAATGGTTAAGAAGAGTTGAATTTTAGAGGTTTGGGTTGATTTTAAATGTTTAAACATTGGGTGCAGCGAGGCGCACCGGGTCCCAGCTATGCAAAATACAGAAAATAAGCGGTTCATTGAGGCACTTCATCTTTGTATGAAAATTCATATCTGGAAAAATGCCATGTCAATGGATGGTTTTTATTGTCTCGAGTAAAATGTCAGATCCCTATTAGTTTCACATTTTGTTATTTGGAATCAAAAATACCAAAAAATTGCCTTTCTCAAACTCTCCGTATATTAAAATTCATATCACCTGATTACTACTATTGGCTTATGGGAGCAGCATAGGCGCGCCGGGTCCCAGCTAGTAATTAAATATAAAAGAAGAAAAAGTACTTTTAAAAAAATTAAGGCCATTACCAGTCAACCATTTTGAATTTTCCAATTTTCTCTTAAAATTCGTAATTAGTGACCTCGTAAACCCGCGAATATAAAATTTTATTAATTTTATAGCAATTATTAAATTATGCACTGTTGGATGCGTTTAAGGGCTACAATCGGCCTATAAAGGGTCTTAAATGACCCAGTATGTTACTTAAGACTTGTATATCACTAAAACAAACCATTTTTCTCAAATTTTTATGAATCTTAAATGAATATCTTTGAAAAACCTTTGAAAAATAGACAATAACAGCAAACAATGCAAAACAGCAATGTCATTCTGCGCGTACGGACTATGATTTTTCAAGTCTTTATACCTAAAAGATGCAATAAAATCGTTTGGAGATCAAACTTCTTGAAAATCACCTTTTTTTATTAATTCCAACGGCCTAGTTACTTTCCAAATTGACTAATAATATATATAATATAGGTATAAGTTTCAAGTATATAAGGTAAGATTTTGTCCGTATTTGTATTGAAATGTAATTATTTGAAATATCTATGTACTTCAATTACTTGAAGTTTCCCTATGTACTTGAAGTAAGATATAATATAAAATGAATTCTTCAGGGTGAAAAAATACTTTTCTTGAACCATTTTTTTATACGGCATTTAGGTTTTACTGATTATTGTTTTAAGTTTTAACGAATTGGAGTACAAAATATTGTTAGCGTTAAAAATAATCCTTTTCGGAGGAAAATTAATTCCTGTCGCAGCCATATGTCCCATGAAAAATGTACGGAAATATAAAAAATGTTTTCGTTTCATGAAATAGCATTAAGATCATTGAATTTGATGCTAGTTCAAATGACCACCTCTGCACTAACTAAGAAAAGCGTGTTGAGTCAAGGTTTTCTCATCTTTTAACCACCAAATATGTACGGCACAACCACACAATGATTCTATGCAAGCATAGAAATCGAAATGTACAAATGCCATACAAGAATAAATCACCTTTGTGGGGGGGATAAATTTGCAGAAATTAAAAAATTCTTCTGGTTTCAAGTACCTACCATTATTTTTGTACGGCAGTAGGTTCTAGCTTATTTTTTTATAACATATCAATATGAGAATGATGAATAATTATATTCTTCCTTTATGCAGTGGATAAATAAAAAAACTATCGGATATAACTCAAAGAAACAATTATATTTAGTTTATTCCATAGATTTACACACTTGTTCTGTCAAAAGGCAAAAATAGAGTTAATACAGAAGCTAAGATTAAATACAAACAGGAAAGACTAAGCAAATGCAACAACTAAATGGATAGCGTAAATGTTAAGACTTCATGAATGGAATGTGTAAACGTTACAATTTCAACACTCCTCCTCGTTTACACAAGATTACATTTATTTCTCAAATAATTATGCTTTCCTGGTCCTAGCGGTTTTGTTAACAAATCTGCTACCATATAATCTGTTGGACAATATTCGCACTTAACAATAGACTTATCAATGTAGTCCTTTACAAAATGCCTCTTCGTATCGATGTGTTTGGTTCTGCACGAGAATCGCTCCTCTTTGATCATATTAAGACAGCTTTGATTGTCCTCGTACACCACGGTTGCCTCCCTCTGTTCTTGTTTCATGTCGCTTAGTAATCGTCGCAGCCACAGGATCTCTTGACAAGTATCTGATAATGCAACATATTCCGCCTCAGTCGTAGACAACGTTACGAGATTTTGTTTTCGGCAAGACCAATCAACTACTCCACCATTAAAATAAATGACGTACCCACTGTTGGATTTCCTTGTAACTGGATCTTCTGCCCAATTTGCGTCTGCATATGCTACCAATGATTGTTGTCCACTACCCTTTTGAATATTGCTCAGCTTTAACTTTAGGTCACATGTAGATTTAAGGTATTTTACAACTCGTTTTAACTGCCTCCAATCTTCTTCACTCGGATTTAATACCTTTTGTGCCAGGATGCTTATACTAGCCGATATGTCAGGTCTTGAGTTCACTGATATGTATAGTAAACTGCCGATTAACTGCTGGTACATAGTGTTGTTAATCAACAAGTTTGATGGACCCGTTTTTCCGTAATATGCTTCCATAGGGGTCGATACTGGTTTCGCATCTGCAAGCCCATACTTTAGTGCAGTTTTTTTAATAAAATCAGATTGACAAATCATAAAGTTTCCTTCTGGATCACGTGTAAATTCGATTCCTAGATACTGCTTAATTTCGCCGAGATTCTGTAAATCAAATTTTTTATTTAAAAATCTCTCGACATCTTTTATGATATTATCTGATTTACAGGCCACAATTATATCATCTACGTATAATAGAATAAAACAGCAATTCATTTGTACTACCTTTGTGTATAGACATCGATCAACTGCACTTTGCACGAAATTCTCTTCAATTATAACCTTATGGACTGCATCATTCCATGCCCGTGCTGCTTGCCTTAAGCCATATATACTCCTTTTTAATAAACAAACTTTTGATGGATCATCATTGAACCCCGGTGGTTGCTTCATATAAATCGTTTCTTTTAGATGTCCATTTAAAAAGGCTGTTTTTACATCGAAGTGAACAACAGATAATTGCTCTTGTGCTGCTACAGATAATAGTGTTCTAATAGTGGTTTGTCTTGCCACAGGAGCAAATATTTCATCATAATCTGTTCCATACTTTTGTGAATAGCCTTGAGCAACGAGCCTTGCCTTGAACCGCTGATGTTTGTCATTAGAATTAGTTTTTATCTTATACACCCATTTTGATCCGATTGCCTTCATGTTAGTAGGTAAATCTACTAGCTCCCACGTTTTATTTTTTCTCATTGAATCAATTTCCTCCTGCATCGCTTGAATCCACAGCGCCTTTTGAGGGCTTTTTAATACATCATTGTAACTTATAGGTTCTATGAATTCACTTCGAGCAATAAATATTTCGTCCATAAACCGCCTTGGTGGTATGCCTTTAGTTGATCTTTGCTCACGGATTGGTTTGACTTCAGGTGTTTTAAATTCTTCTTCACTCATTTCTTGTTCGGCTGTACCTGGTAATATTTCGGGTTCCATTATCTCCTCCTGAATACCCATCTGATTCTCAGAAGATACCTCCTGATTTTGAACATTTTGTATGTGAGTATTCTCTGAAACGATAACTTTATTAGAATCATTCTTTTCATTCATATTAATTTCAACTGTATTGGATATTATTTCTTCTTTATTCTTATTTTTAGGTTCTTTATCAAATGATATATAATCATCTACTGTCGTGAATTTCACGTTTCGACTGACTGTAACTGTTTTCAATACGGGATCATAACATTTGTATGCTTTTGAATGACTGTCATAGCCAATAAACTTCATTTTCCTTGCTTTATTGTCAAGCTTACGCCTTTTCTCGTCAGGAATAAAAACATAACAATTACTTCCAAATTTATGAATATCTTGTAAACTTGGTTTCGTTCCAAACCACCTCTCATATGGTGTAACATCTGTTGACCTGGTTATAATTCTATTTTGGATATATACTGCCATTTCCACTGCATCACCCCAAAAACTATTGGATAATCCTGCATCGATCAATAAACAACGTGACATTTCCATAATTGATCGATTTTTTCTTTCGGCCACACCATTTTGTTGCGGAGAATATCCTGCCGTCCATTGGATTTCAATTCCTTCCGAATTAAGATAGTTCACGACATTGTTTCCTACATATTCACCACCTCGATCTGATCGTATAGTTTTTGGACTCTTTCCAAACTTATTTTTTACGAACATGACAAAATTTTTCAGTTTACTGTCAACCTCAGATTTATGCCTGAGTAAACTTATGTATGTAAAGCGAGAATAATCATCTATAAATGTTATCAAATAATACTTTCCATTTCTAGACATTGTTTGCATTGGGCCGCACACATCTGTGTGAATTAAATCCAGTGGTTCATTTGCTTTAATGGATGACACTTTTGGAAATGGTAAACGAGACATTTTTCCCTTCACGCAAGTTTCACATAAAGATTTCACTCCGCAATTAACAATCGTTAAACCTTCTGCCAAACTATTCTCCTGCATTTTTGTGATAGCTTTTGGATCACGATGCCCGAGCCTCTTATGCCACTCGTGAATACAGTTGTTGGAACAATTTCGAATGGCATATACTGTATGTTTTTGACGCAAATGATACAAATTGGAAATTGGATCTGCGATACATATTTGCTTTCCATTCTTGGATATTGCACAAAATTTTTCTTTAAATTCAATCGAAAAACCAAGTTTCGCCAAACGACGAACGGACAACATATTTCCAATTAAATTTGGAGCAAACAAAACTTCATGAGCAATCGCAACATGCTCTTTTCCTTTTTCATCCAAAATTTGAATTTTGCAAGTCCCAATGCCTTCGACTTTCACCATTTCTCCGTTTCCCATTTCAACTACACCGTTGTATGTATTATCTAGTGATGAAAAAAACTTCTTATTATTTGTCACATGTCTTGTTGCACCTGAGTCCAAAATCCAACCTTCACTGTCACCATATTCTTTTGTGGTAAAAACGAATTCACGCTCTTCAGCTAATTTCGCTTTATCAGTATAATTACTATTTGTCCCGTTGCTTCTAGTTTCATTTTTTGAACGCCAAATTTTATATCTTTCACAATTTTTCTTTATATGTCCCTTCTTTTTGCAAAAATAACAAATTATACTTTTTGAAACCACTTTCATAATTTTTTCATTAGAAAACTCACCATTAATTCTTCGCTCATACTCTGCTATTAATTTTTGCTGCACTAATGAAAATGTTAATTCTTCTTCCGGGCGTGTTTCGAGTGCTGTAATTAGCGTGTCGTAGCTTCTTGGCAGACTACTTAGCAACATGGCGAGTGAAGGATTATTTTTCTTCTGATCCTTTAATCACGCATGGGAAATAGGACTGAAACAGTTGCCTTCCTTGTTGTGGCCTCTTTTGGTAGAGTTCTCCTCCACGTTGTTCTTGGTCTTTCAACTCGACGGGTTCCTTGCGAATCACATTCAAGGGCCTGCTTGGCTAGATTCTCGTTTGCACCTCGCAAGGTGTAGCCATTCTAATCAATCCTTTCTTGGCCGGCACGGCGCAATAGTTCTTCATTTGTAATTCTATCTTTTTAGCGGATTTTTAGGATTAAAACGTATAGGCGCCTTGTGATGAATTGCGCGACTTTCCATATTACATACAAAAGAATTGCCTTAACATTGGAGTTGAACAGCCGCAATTTAGCGTTAGTTGAGATTTCTGTAGATCTTTATATGCGAACCAGCATCCATATGCGCTTCTGGCTTTATTTATCCTGGAACTGAGGTCTTCTTCTGCTCCGCCATTTTCAGTAAAAATGCTAATGAGGTAACAGAATTAATCTATCAATTCTACGTCGCCATTAGTCAGCACTATGCGTTGAATGGTGTTTGCATTTATCCGCATTTCCCTTAAGCCGGCCGAACTACTTTTTTTCTGCTGTAAATTGTTTAACATATTTTTGAGGTCCTGAATATAAAAAACACTTTCAGGCATCAGACTCAAAACTTGATTTTTATATTAAAAAAGAAAAGTTTTGTAATTTCAGATGTCTGTCTGAGACAAAAAGTTGGGAAATTTGGTTAAATTTTCAACTACGAATCGTTTCTTTTCGAAAATGGAATTTAGATACGAAAAATGAATACCGCGCCACCTTGTCTGACGAAAACCTGTACCACCAATTACATTACATTTCGCCTAGCTTCTTCAAAATGCTTATACCTCGTCTATTGCCTATTTTAACTCACATTCTCTACTCCTGCCTCACTGTTTTCTCTTTCTGCTCTTAAAATTTTGCAGTTTCTTATCTAACTGCTCTCAAAAGGTTAAACTATGTGACTAAAGCTCCTCAAGTGCCCTGCTCCACGCTGGCGTCCCCCAAGGATCCATTATTGGGCCACTTTTATTCCGTATTTTTATTAAAGATGTTCTAAGAATCATATGTATGCAGACAATGTGGAGCTTTATTTCCTGCGGAGAAGCTTGCTGTTGACTTGCGTCATGTATCCTACTGGTCGACATTAAATTTACTGCAGCTAAATCCTATGTAGTGTATTTTTATCTCTCTCATTCTGCTATTGTTCGTCCTGACTTTTCTGCTGTCGCGTTAAGCTCCGTTCCTCTTGTTTGCGGTGAGGGTGCTACTGAATAGCAGCATGACCTGCTGCGATTACATTAGTTTCATTGTAAGTAAAACCTACGGACTCCGGTCTAAACTTCGTTACCATTGTGCCTTGTCGAAAAGGCCTGAATTTGCTTAAAGCCTTACTACTACCTCTTCTAATGCAGTAATGCATGGCCTTTCCATCTATTCCTCTTTCGATTCTTCTTACGCGCCCATAAACTTGAAGAAGCGTTTAACGATTGTGTACGTTTTGTTTCTTTACGCCGTTTCACCCTACTCGAACTCCGTTTTGGGCTGCTCTCTAAGTGACTTTCGTGATTATAGGCTTCTGCGACTGTTTCACGATATCCTACATGAGCGCAAACCTGCATACCTCAACCATTCAAAAATATAATTTAATAATTCCGCGTTTCAGCACGTTAATTGTTCAGCGTTCTTTCTATATCTTGAACCAAATATGACGTGCCTTGCCGTAACCGTACGTACCCTAACGTATGAACATGATTGTTCATAAAGTACCGACCTAAAGACTTGCATATGTTCTTTCGTTAAGGTACGTACGGTTACGGTTCGGCACGTCATATTTGGTTCAGGCTTTTGTCTTCGCAGCACAGCTTTGAAACGGTCTCCCTAAACTATATTAAATTAAATTTGAATCACGCAATAATATATCACCCGGCCCGCGGGATCGTAATGCTTTTTCAAAGTGGCCCGCGATACCATTTGGGTTGGCCACCCCTGCTTTAAATTATCATTAAAGAGAATCATAAAAAACAATGGGAGCTACAAAGTTATCAGCTTATAGTCAATACACACCTCCTGCCACCCCATTAGAATAAACAATAGATAAAGAGAAAGTTCACCTATCCTCGAGATTTTTGATGTGAAACATCTTTGCGCGCGTTGAGAGTAATTCTTCAAGGTCGGGAACATTTTGTGGGAATGCTTTTTAGGGAACGCTTTATAGGGAACGCTTCGTTCCAATCCAATTTTCATTCCGGGAAAAGGAAGATCTGTATTGAGGAAGACAGAATAAGACGGAGATTTTAAAAAAAAATAGTAGCACCAAAGAAAAGTGTTTATATGTCGCGAGCCAGACATGACGAGCCAGACATAGGCAGAATGGAACAAATGGTTGAGTGGTTGCCTTACGACGTTGATATTCCAAAAAGTCGCGGGTTCAATTCTTGATCTCGGCATTTGAATTTTATTATTTATATTTAATGGTTTTATTTGTTTGTTTGTTTGTTCGGTTCAAATTTTGCGACAGCTTTTTCAACTACTTCTACTTAACCGATTCTTATGAAACTTTACACACACATTGAGTTCCCGTGACAATGCAATCTGGCATTTTTGTAAAAAATCAAGATGGCGGTTCCAAGATGGCGGACGAATTTTCCAATTGTGTTCCGATTCCATTGAAAACAGTATCGGGGGGTTTTTAGGGCCACAAATGACGATTCTGTAGTCAAAAATTGAAAATTCAAAATGGCCGCGCCAATATGGCGGATGAATTTTGCGAATGTGTTCTGAATCCATTGAAAATCGGTATCGGGTTGTTTTTAGGGCCACAAATGACGATTCTGTTGTCAAAATTTTGAAAATTCAAAATGGCCGCGCCAATATGGCGGATGAATTTTGCAAATATGTTCTGAATCCATTGAAAATCGGTATCCGGGGGTTTTTAGGGCCATAAATGACGATTCTGTGGTCAAAATTTGAAAATTCAAAATGGCAGATGAATTTTGCAAATGTGCTCTGAATATGTTGAAAATCCGTATCGGGGAGTTTTTAAGATCACAAATGACGAATCTGTTTTCAAAATTCGAAAATTCAAAATGGCGGCGGCAATATGGCGGATGAATTTTGCCGATGTGTTCTGAATCCATTGAAAATCGGTATGGGAGGGTTTTTAAGGTGACAGATGACGAATGTGTGGTCAAAATTTGAAAATTCAAAATGGTGGTACGATTTTGGTAATAACAATTCGATTTCACTGAAAATTGCTATTTGGGTGTGTTTAAGGTCGGAAATAATGTATTTGTTGTCAAAATTAGAAAATTCAAAATGCCGCTGGCAATATGGTATGTAGCATTGAGTCGCATAAGAACTTTGGAAGGACTATGTATTGAGGAGCTTGATTGTGAGAAATTAACAGGTAAGAAACCGTGCAACAAAGATGCAATGAAAGAGTTGGAAAGGATGAGAAGTTTGCATGATGATACGAGCGAAAAGCCAAACTAAAAACTAGAAAATAAAAATAGGTAAAAAAAACTTTTAAGTTAAATGTTTTTATTTGAAATCATAAGCTGTACCAAAAACTAGAAAATAATTAGAACACAAACATGGGCCTTCTTGAGATTCTGACGTCTGGTAAGAAATCGTGTAATAGTAGCCATGCTGTTTTCTCATGTCGTATGCCAAGGGGCACTTTAAGTCGCTGCGTCGCGTCAGCGGACTTTTTTACATCCCAAACGCAAAATTGCTGTGCGATAAAAGAGCTCCAGAGCTGCGTTTCCCCTTTGCGTTTGGGATGTAAAATGGCCTTTATTCTTACTAATTATTCAATTTAAAGAAAGATGAAGATCGCCAAAGATGTTTCACATCTTTCACGTGCACTGGCTACACGCGCTATATGTTTTTTTCTAGACTCATACAATAAACGAAAATTTATATTTTAGAGAGAGTCAAAACAAATTTCGAAGCGAATTTTAAAGAGAAAGTTAACAGAAAATGAAACCAAGAAAACAAAGAGAATATGGTGAATAGAGAAAATTTGTCTATTATCGGGTCTAATTACACGGCCTACCACTTTCCCAGACTCACTTTCCAATCACTTCCAATAAACCGGTTTTTTAGTCAGGGGGGCGTAGGGAGGTTTATGTGTTGGCCTCACTTGTGAATCCAAAAAAAATTTCGGTCTCACAGCAAATTACACTAACACAAGCATAACTTTGTTCTTTGGGGCCACTGACATATAATAATGGACTGCTCATCAGACATTATTTCCATACAAACTTATGGCACCAAAAAGTATAGTTCTCTCGCTCATCCATAAGCCCCTTTTGTCACTGAACTCAAATTTTGTTAAATTTCGGGTTAAGAGTTCAGTGCATTCACTGGCAGAAATGAAATTAGCTAGTGCCAAACTTGAAAAAATAAAAGTTGACAATAAAAAACTGCACACTTTTACATTTTTTTAAATATTTTTACTCTTGACCTTCAATAAACCACAAAATACGATAACTTTTTTATCTTTGCAGTAAAATAAGAACAGTAA
This sequence comes from Thereva nobilitata, assembly GCA_963855945.1. NCBI lineage: Eukaryota > Metazoa > Arthropoda > Insecta > Diptera > Therevidae > Thereva > Thereva nobilitata. The sequence continues at coordinate 142,058,856 of OY979694.1, forward strand.
ATAAAATTCTGGAATGATTTTAAGCGAAATTTAAAACAAAACCGCCACAACGATTGCACGATATTAAAGTTGCCATACCTGATTTCATTTTTTTCTTTGAACTAATGTCAGAATATTTACAAAAAAAAGATGGGTATAGTGATTTTTTTATTTCTGTCTCGTTTCGCCATAAGACCCGGAATCACTGACATTTAGATGAAACAGGAGTAGGGAACTCGCATGGTTTAACATAAATATTTGTAATTAATGAAAAAAGGCATTTTAAAAGGGAAATAACATCAAAATTGCATTTCTAATTTTTTTTAACAAAAATTTATTTTGTTCTTATCGTCCAAAAGCGAATATAAAAAATTTTAATTTACAAAACTAACTGACGTGTTTACATGTCAGTGAGAAAAGGTTGGTCAACTATGGAACGAATTGATGCCATGAAAATTTCCTGATGAGCAGTCCATTCTATATGTCAGTGTTTGGGGCTGCTAAAATTATGAGAATTTTTGTTGCTTTGAATGCAACCACATACACAATAGAATCGTTACACGGAAAAGAGGCAGACAATTAGGTTCATCGTGTAATACTCAAGTCATACACAAATCAGGTTTGACGTGAGTCCGAAGTGAATGGCCGTGTAATTACAGGCATCGACTTCTCATATCCCGGTATTCGGCTCCAAAGAAGCTGCGTTAAGTTCAGCTTCTGAGGGAACTGTATGAACCGAAGCCTTCTATATTTACAAGCCATGTACTAGAAAATTTGGCTCTCAAAATTTCCTCTCAATAGGACTTCAAATCTCTGAAGTCACGTTATGTTGTTAGTGTAATTTGGAGATTTTAGGCCTTATTTAGGGGAAATTGGCTCTCAATATTTTTCTAGTGCATGGCTTGTAAATATAGAAGGCTTTGGTATGAACCAAGGCAAGAGCTTCTCAAATTAGGCCTGGAAGTTGCCGGGCTTACTAACACTAACGCCGCTGGTGGTAGGCCCATTATCTGTCAGATCAAGAAGAAATTATATGGAGCGAGGTAAAAGTTGGGGATATTTTGCCGTAAAAAGTGATAAAATAATATATTTTACCATTTTTTATTGCAATAGGATTACCAGTGAATAGTGCTTTAATGATTTAATTAAGAAAATTAAAAAGCATTGAGTGAGTGATTAAGAGTGTTAATTGTGAAGGTGGCCAATTTAGTTTCCTTTCGCGGTGGTTTTTTCGTGTGTATTTAGGGAGAAAATGTTGAATTTGTGTAGTAATATTATAAAAAGTGCGTTTTAAGGGATTAAAGATTATTATAGAATAGTTATTAAACACATTAAGTGCAAGTACCATCACACAACATGCATAACAATAACTTTTTCACTTTTCCTTCACATTTTTCTTCACTTATGTTTTTAATAACTATTCAATAATAATAGCTTTAATCACTTTAAAAACACTTTTTATTCGATTACCACACAAATCCTTAAATAAACACGAAAAAAACCACCGCAAATGTAAACGAAATTGGTCACCTTAACAATTAACACACTTTAAACACACTTAATCACTAAATTTTTTTAATTTAATCACTCAGACACACTAAGGCTGGTCGTCCACTGGAAGCGTATTCGAGTGGCTACGCGCTCGGCTATATGAGCGGCTACAAGCGGCTCTGAGATACGCGGCTACACGCGACAGGGGTCGTCCATTGCAAGCTTTTCGTGCTGTTCAGTTTGAAGTGAACTTTGAAGTATGTAATAATATTGTGATGGAAGAAGAGGGTATGTATTTTTTGGAAAGTTATACGTTGATGAGACGTAGGATTAATAAAAAAAGACGAACATGTTAGGTTAACCCTATTTTGGAAAAGAGGATGTGTCTGGGGGAATTCCATCATCTACGCAACGAATTAGAGGGAAATCCCTTAAATTTTTCGATTATTATCGTATGTATATCTCTAAGTATTATTCCTTTTTACTTACCATCACCCCCCAATTCAATCGCAATTTTTTCCCAGAGATTTCTCTGTATGCGGGAGTGATAATTTTTATTTTTCATATCCCACAAAGGAAAATATGACCGCGCGATATTAATAAATTTTTCCATGTCTTCAGCATTCATTTTGCTACACCATTAAAACCATCAAAACAAACGAGAGAAAACCAAAGCGTTCTATGGGTGCCTTCCATTTAGACACAGAGAGATACAGTGTGTCTAACAGGGTGTTCCATCAACGGCAAAAATGTGCACCGCCGGGTGAAATATATTTAAACACGACGGTGATGGAACACCCTGTTAGACACAATTGTGTCTTTCTGTGTTTAAATGGAAGGCACCCTATATTTACAAGCGTCTAACCTTAAAAATGCATTTTGTATTATCTTAATTCTTTCCTCGCTCTGAATTTCGGTCGTGCAAAGTTCTTTTACTTATTTATGGAGACTTGTTTCCCTCGTTTTTAATGGGATTTTGATATATCACTTAAATTCGTTGGGACTTCATGCAACCGCATACGTATATTCAAAAAATAGCTTGTAAATATAGAAGGCTTTGGGGAAAACCTTTTTTTGATTCGCGCGGCAACGCGCGACCGATCCAAATCAAATTGGATTCGCGCGGCACGCTCGAATACGCTTATAGCCGCCTGTTCAAAGTCGCCTGCAGTGGACGATGCTTATATGAAATTGTTTATGTTGGATCTGTCGCGCATAGCCGCGTGCGGCCGCTCATGTAGCCGAAGCGCGTAGCCGCTCGAATACGCTTCCAGTGGACGACCAGCCTAAAGCACTAATCACTGGTAATCCTATTGCAGTAGAAAGAGATAAAATATATTATTTTATCACTTTTTATTGTAAAAATATCTCGAGCTCTTACATCGCGTCGCGTCGTATAATTTCTTATTGATTTAACCAATACTAACAGATTCTGGGCCTACCACCGACCTGGTAAAATATTGTATTTTATCACTTTTTACAGCACACGGATTATCAGTGATAAGTTATTTAGCGATCTGAGTCCATAAATTAAAAAAAAATTAGTGGTTAAGTGAATTTTAAGAGTTTTAATGGATTAGGTGACAATTTCTGTTTATATTCGCGGTGGTTTTTTCGCGTTAATTTAGGGAAAAAATGTTGAATTTATGTAGTAATGGAATTAAAAGTGAACTTAAAGTAGTTAAAAATTATTATAGAAGAGTTCTTAAAAACATAAGTGCAAGTACTACCACACAATATGAATAACAATAACTTTTTCACTTTTCCTTCATATTTTTCTGCACTTATGTTTTTAATAACTATTCTATAATAATCTTTAATCACTTAAAAAGTACTTTTTATTATATTACTACATAAATTCAAAAAATTTTCCCTAAATAAACACGAAAAAACTACCGCGAATATTACCTTGTTTATGCGTAAGACGGTTTAAAGCTTAAAATCGGCTTAAGACGAATTGCCTGTATAAACAGATTCGGATTCTCTCTCAAAGTGCCTGTTCACACAGGTCGCCTTGAGGCGCGACAAAGCGAACGAAAAAGCGAATATTTGTTCACACGTTTCGCTTTGTGTCCAGTCGTTTTTATGACAGGTGGAACATACGGTACGGGAACAAAGTTTGTGATTTTCATAAAAGTGACATAAATTTTTATAAACTGTGATTACCTGAATATAATTAATTTTAGTAAAAAATCTGTGCAACAAAACTGAAGCCTGAAAATTGTCCTATCGCACGTTTGCTCCCAATACGGGTGAAACGAAAATAAAATGGAAGAGTAAGGTGATACAAAATGAAATTGAAACAGTCAGCTGGTCAGAAAAGCGAACGTGAGTCGCTTTCAAATCGAGACGCACTTCCTTCCCACCCGAACGCTCCCCGCACCTGTAAATTTCGTGTTGAAAGGTCGCGGCGACCACCCGTGTGAACAGGCACAAACAATTGAAAATTTACGTTCTATATTATGCATTAAAATAACCTTAATAACCGACCGGAATAGAGTGAGATTACTCTTTTAATGTAAGACCAAAATCAGCCATTTTGAGAACTCCTTACACTAGGGTGACCATTTTTATCGTAACATAATGCGGGACAGATACTATGTATACATGGCAAGTTCAATAGTTGAATTGAGGTTGAGCTGATCCTTCGATTCGCCTATAATCATTGCTTTTATTGTGTCTACATGCAGTTGTGATTTTTCCAATGTCGAAAAATTATTAATAATAGAAAAAAACACGCTCTTTAGCAGCGTTTATTCCAGGTAAACAAAGCGCAAATTCCGCGATCATTTGTAATTCCTAGAAGGGAACGTGATTTTCAGATAAATAATTAAAAATTTCATCCCATTTCAAATCAGTTACTTACCCGAGCAAATTAGTGAAGTGAACTTTAAAACAACCTCAGTTCGCATACAATTTCTGCATATTGAACTGAGGATAAAACAGATAACAGTTCACCCAACTGGACTGGAATTGAAGTTAAATATAAAAGCTAGCTCAAAAGAGAGTAATCAACTGGAATAATGGAATTCTATTCCAGTGATCTTTTGCATTTCTAACTTCTGGCGAAAAAGCAACAACAATTTCAAACACGAACTGAACAGGAACTGAACTTTAGCCGGTGAAGCCATGTGGATTGAGCTGAACATTACTGAACTGAGGTCGGTGAAGCCGTGGCGGATAAAATATAATCGAATATTATAATATTCACATGATATGATGAATTATGTAATTCGGGACATTTTTCGGGATATATATGAATACGGGACACGGGGCTTTAATCCGGGACTGTCCCGGAAAATTAGGGACGAATGGTCACCCTACCTTACACATACACACAATAATTCGTCTTAAGTCCTAGACAGACTGGCTCACTTAATCCGGATTATGACGTCATACTTGACTTTCGGAATCCGGATTAATATCATAGTGACACATCCGGCTTCTTGATCCAGATTAATTGTCAGCTGATATAAACTTTTTAACTATTACCTTGGAAGACTCCCTAAATTCTCCATTTCTTTTAAATTAAATAATTGTGTATTTTTTCCTTGTTTCCGTCGAAGTTTTCCCACAATAAACATTCTTTTTACGTTTTCAGATAGGAGATGACATTCAATTTTGATAAAGTAACTCACCACTAATGGCGCTGATGGCAGTAAATGGTAAACAAATCCAGGCAAATCGAGTTGTATATTGAGGATTAACAAATCCAGTTTACTCTCATAGCTTGTATATCGATCTACGTCATTTTGACGTCATAATCCCGATTAGCGTGCCAGTCTGTCTAGGGCTTTAAGGTGAAATAAATTAAGCTTGAGACGAATTTTGACTTAAGACTGTTTATACGGAGCCGGATTCTATCTTAAGCCGAAATTCGGCTTACGCATAAACAAGGTATATGTCAACTTAACAATTAACATAGACCTGATTTACACGACACGTTTTTTGCTCTGCCTTGTTAAGAATTCTCTTTTGTGGTACGTGCGTGGCCACCGCTGTAGGTTTACACGATGAAGTTTTTAACGTGCGTCAAAAATGACAAATTCTTGTGTTTTTACAGCGTGATGTTTGTATGGCTTTGTTTGTTTGTTTGTATGACGAAAAAGGGAGAAAAGAAAATCAAGAAAACGTCTGCTGTGAGTGGTCTACCCGTGATGGCAGTCCCTCTCGGTCCCTCAGCTTCCCTCTCCCAAAAACTCGTGCTTTATGCAGCAAAAAAACGTGTCGTGTAGATCAGGTCATACTTAAAACACACTTAATCACTCACCTTTTTTAAATTTTTTTTATTAAATCACTAAAGCACTGATAATCCATGTGCACCAAAAAGTGATAATATACAATATTTTACCACTTTTTAGTGCAAAAAAAGTTAACAAATTGCTTCGTACGGCTTCGGCCATGTTAATTCCACAACTGTCAGACGATTTTAGGCCCGGCTTCAGCTATGTTAGGGTTAGTAGGCCCGGCTGCTTCCAGGCCTGTAGTTTCGACGGTCTTGTATGAACGCAAACTTTTGCGTGTGAGTTCAATTAAATTGAATGTGTTGGACTTTTCACGTTGATTTTCTGTGACGAAAAAGCTGGAGATATTACAGCTTCCCTATGTTGCGTTACTCTTTGTATACAAGCAAGACCGTTGAAACTACAGGCCTGGAAGCAGCCGGGCCTACTAACACTAACATAGCTGAAGCCGGGCCTAAAATCGTCTGACCATTGTGGAATTAACTTGAATTTGACAGTATCCCTGGTAAATAGTTGTAGTCAAAATTGCCTTCGTTCCATTTTAGGCCATTTGTCTTGTTAAAGTTGAATTAATCCTGTCTGCGGGCTTTTGGTGTCAACTCATTGTATGAGTATGGAGGCTTAAAAAAGTACAAGTCTGGTAAAAGTGATCCATGACGTAAAGCTGCCAATTCCTTAGCAAACAACTGTCCATTAACTCCACTGACAAACTGCACATCTAAAATGATTCTGTCTGAACTCATGACTTTTACTATCCAGTGAAAATGGAAAATGACTGTTTAAATGTATATTTGAGAGCCTTTATATATATTGCAAAATTCCCCTTTTTTGACTTTTGCATTTATTTTTATTTATTTTATTTATACATAAAGTTCGGAAGTACACAAGACACGTCTTTTAAAGTACAATAATTCATTGGTAAATTTTAATATATAAACTAGTCTAATCTTACTAAACTAAGAAGAAGAAAAAAGAAGAAAAAAAAGAAAAAAGAAAGAAAAGGAACAGTGTCCGAATAAGGATCATGTAAAGAGAAGAAGTAGATAGAGAAGCAAAAAGACAGAGAAAGTGAAAGTACTAAAGAGAAGAAGAGGAAGATAGAAAATGAGATGCTTGCGTCCTAAAACTCTTGACTGTGATTATTCTTTGAATGGAATTAGGGAGATTATTCCAAAGCCTAAACGAATGCACAAAGAAGGAACGACTACCCATTAAGGAACAGTGAGCAGGAATGAGAAATTTAATCGATCTCAAGGACTGCAAAGGACAAAGGAAGTCGGAGAGGTAAGAAGGACTTTTGGTGTAAAGAAGTTTATGCAAGAGGACCAATGCCATGACATCTATAAAACGAAAGAGGTCACAACCTAGTAAGGAATTACGCACAGCTGACACATGATCTGATCTTCGTAAGTGAAAAATAAACCTTAAACAATCATTAAATGCAATATTGAGGCGCTGGCGGCAAGACGCATCGAAGGATATGTAAACAAGAGACCCGTAGAGGAATTGTGGCAGAATTAGAGATTTGACAAGCTTTAGCCGAATAGACGACGATAGAAGACTACCATACAGCCATAGTTTACGTAATGTGCCATAGATCTTGGAGAGCATAAGAGAGACATGTTTGCAGCAAGATAGTTTGGAATTAATGGCAATGCCAAGATTATTGACACAGTCGACAACAGGAAGAGGAACATTATTAAGAGAAATAGGTGGCATACTGTCAATGGACAAAGGACAACGACTAAGAAGGAGTACTTGGGATTTATTTGGATTTAGTTTAAGGAAATTGGAGGAGCTCCATTCATTTATTCGAGATAAGACGTTATTGAGTTCTCCAATACAGGAATCAATCCGATTAGGAGGGCATGAAGTATACAGCTGGAGATCATCAGCATACAGATGAAAGGAACAGCGATTGATAACAGAGGGAAGATCATTAACATACAGAGAGAAAAGTAGAGGGCCAAGAATTGAACCTTGAGGGACTCCCAAGGGCACAGGAAGGAAGGATGATACAACGCTGTTGTGGCGAACACATTGGAGCCTATTAGAAAGAAGAGAAGAAAAAAGTCGAGTAGCAGAAGACGAAAAGTGGTAGAGTTGGCTAAGTTTGGATAGCAGAAGCGAGTGAACCACAGAATCGAATGCCTTAGAGAAATCAAGAAGAACTAAAATCGCAGTGTCACAGTGGTCGAGTGCAGCACGCAGATCAGTCGTTACCTTTAGGCAGTGGAAGTAACAGATAGAAGATCAAGTAAGGAAGGATTTTGACAGTTCAGAAATGTAGGGAGTTGATTTAGAATGTGTAAGTCCAAAGATTCAAGGAAATATCTAAGTGCGTTCGCACGTGGATTGGCCCTGAGCAGGTCGACATTAAAATCACCAGCAACAATTATATTGTCATAAAGGCGAGAGAGACTTGAAGCAAGGTTGTAGAATTCAACAGCGATGTCGGGATTAAATACATTAGGAGGACAATATACATTGATGACAACGCATTTGTCATATGTAGATTTTAGTTCAACAGCAATAAATTCAAAAGGAGAGCCACGCGACATGCCAACTACCCTGGAGGAAAGCGAAGAGGAAACATACATAGCAACACCGCCACCAATGCGACCAACACGATCATTGCGATGTATCGAAAACCCAGGGAAACAGACAAAAGAGGAGGGGATTTCAGGTTTCAGCCAAGTTTCACTTACGAGAAGAGCATGTATTTTAGTACGGTCAAACATATACCTCAACTCGTCCATTTTATTTCTTAAACTTCTTGCATTCAGAGTGCATATGTTCAGTCCTGAGGAAGAGGAGCAAAGGATATTAAGTAGCATTCCCTCATTGCACACTTGATTAGGAAAACTAGGATTCATAAATAATATCAGCAAAACGCACAACCAAGAGCTCAAAAGCAAACGTAAAGAAAATTTTTAAAAAGCAGAGGAAGAGAATTAAAAGAAATAAGAAATAGAAGAGAGGAAAAGAAGAAGCAGACAAAGAAAGAACATCGACAGGGACAACACAGTACAGGAAAAACTTATAAGATCTTAATATATAATAGAGCGTAATGACAAAAAAATAAATTCATTTTTAAATGCTAAAATTCATACGTGAAAATGGGCTCCAAATTCTTCAGGGAGATCCAGGAGTTGATGGTGAGCTGACCGTCTCATTGTACACGAGAGCAGAAGTAAATATTTGGGACTCTTGATTTCTCTCCCCCAACTAACACAAAAGGTTTTAAAAATGTTGTAAGAATCTTTACACAACCTTTTAATAAGTGTAGAAGTTTTATAATTTAGTGTTGGAAACGTTTTGCCAACATTAAAACAACATTTATATACCCCAAATAGGCGCAGGTTTATACAGCAAAATTTCTTTGTACGTGTCGTACATAAAGGTTGTTTAATCGCTTGTCCAGCAAATTATATCACTTTTACACAGTAACTGATAAAGCTGTTTTGAAACTGTATAATAAGATATTATACAGAACTATTTGTCAGTATAAGTAGCTATATAACTTTTAAAAAACATTTTTATACAACCTTATATCCGTAAATTTTAGAGGATTATTGTAACCATTTTGTTGTATATCTATTTTCATTAGATATTATTAAAAAACATTATGGTAACATAATTGCTATTTACTTACTCACTTGGCATTCGTTTAATTTTAATATTTTACGCCATGTTAACTTTTTGCATATAATGATGACATCATTATAGTCATCTTATAATAATATGACAATTTTAAATTCTAATATTGGCTTTGGCGGAGTGAAAATTACTTGCAAAGTTCACTTTACTGTTGAAAGTCTTGGTAATAATTCGAATAGGTACAACGCGCCATAAAAATAATGACAATTTAACAAATGTTAATATTAAACTAATTTTTGAATATTAATTATTTTATGATATTATCAAAACGTACCACTTTTTTTCGAATCTATGAAAATATGGTATCTTCTGCGTACATTTTTGAAATCATTTGTAGAAGTGGAAAAGAAAAAAAAATTTTTTTTACTTTATAACCGGTTTTTCTAATATGGCGGATTCCCCTTGCTTACCATTTTCAAAACCAAAATGTCTTCTCTTGCAGTAAGGCTATTTTACTTTTATTGAAACTATTAAAAAGTAATTTAGATACTTGGAAGATAATAATATTTTATAAGAAGTAAATTAGGGATAAAATAAGTATCAATAATAGAATTATAGAACAATGGGCTGTGTAAAAGTATTTTGCGTGATATTTTTGCTCCGAGGATTATTCATTAGCTGTATAACCAGCTCTTACAATTACCTTTATAACACATTTTTGCTCATATTACAGCAGTTTTTATTCTTTATTGCTATATAATGGTTTTATTAAAGAGCGACTTGCAAGATTTTTAATACGCATGCGCATAATTGAGAAACAAATATAACTTTTACCATAGACTAGACCCAATTCTAGAAACCATTTCTTGAATTCTACAAAACATATGTTACATAAGATGGGCTAAAACTCTTGTGTTCTGGTAGTCCATCTACATTAATATTTAGAGAAATGGTTTGTGGATTTATTTCTTCATTCAACAAGTACTTCCTAAGGCAAATCGATAAGCCATGTTGCCAGTAGGAACCATTGTTGCCCATATATCCTTTAAAACAACGAGTTCTAACTGCAAGTTTTATCATCTGCGGGGCAGTGTTGTAAAATCGTACATGCTTCTGTTACAGAATTTGTTATGGCAGAATTAAAGTCCACGTCTTCATTATGAATCGGTTCTGTTTTTGTTTCATTTTCTTTCGAAAATTGCCGCTTCGGTTAACATTATTCCATTTCAAAATATCCATTATAAAATCTCATGTAATTCATTAAATTGTATACCAATCAAGCTCAAAAAAAGCAAGAATAAGTCGCTTATAAATACTGTACTGTGCACTTGACTGAAAAGCAGAGCGAGAGCTATGAACATATTTATTATTTGTACCAAAATGTGTAACCACAAAATAGTTGTAAGAGAGTGTTATAGATGCATATTACACTTTTTGGTTGAAGGAGGGTTGTTTAAATGCTAACTTTATTTATTTAATAGAGCTTTAATAAAGTAGCTCTATATAAGCTTATATACCAACCTTTAAGCTCAAAAAGCAATAATGTTTTATAACGTAGTTGTGTAAACCTTTAAATTGATATTATATTCAGCTCTAATACAGAAAACACTTGTTTTATAATTACTTTATAGATTGGTTCTTAAAGTATTTATAAAATAATTATAAATGTAAAAATGAATTCGAATACCTTTAAGTTTTATAAATGGTTTCAAGGCAACATTTATATAAACATTATACAATATTTAATAAACTAGTTTTATAATTTTGCCGTATAAGTATTCTCACAATTTTATTTGTTAGCTAAATGGCATTGGAGTGCAAAATACAATTAATAAAACATTAATTCAGCCAAGAAGTATTTACATATGCAATTAAAAAACATATATAAAACAATTTAGTTGTAAGGTGATGCATCTGTGCTAGTTGGGAGCTGCATATAAACAAACCTAAAACTAAATGAAAGCATGCAAACGCTACTCCACAAATAGGAGCGGATTGCCCCAAATTCTCTAGTGTGAGCATGGAGTTGAAGCTGCATTGATGGCTTCGCTTAAATCAAGAGCTGAAGGCCCATTTACAATTAATGCGAGGCTCGCATGCAAGAATCGCATACTGGTCTCGCATCAGTCAAGCCTCGTAATGCAATTTACAATCACGCACCTGATAAGATTGTCAAATTTTATTTTATAACACTAATCACATAAGATTATGTAACTAAAACTTTCAGGTTCTCTCAATTTTATTTAATTTGAGAAAAATTACCGAGAAACACTTTATTTTGTTCACGAAAACACAACCACAATAATTCTGACATATGAATTTTACAAGCTCACGTATCTCGCATGCGTGAAATATTCAATTTTCCGAATATTTCTCGCAACGCATTCGCGCCACGCATCTCATTGTATATTACCAGGTTTAAGTCTTTGCTTTGAAACTACTTTTGACAGCTGTGCGGGACTCCGATGCGAGCCGTGCATGCGTGTCTCGCATAATTGTAAATGGGCCTTGATTTGAATAATCGTGGCTGCTTATTTTTCTCCATATGTACATAAACGTAACCCCGACGAGTAAAGACCGATGCGACCAGATTCTGTTTTTCAAGTTTTCGTGCCGTGTGGAATATGTCGTTATTTTTCGAGGTCAGGCTCTCGTTGACATGCACAAGGCTGTCAGACGCGAAGCCCAGATTGAGTTTCTTTAAAGTAAGAGTCCCGTGCTGACGGGTCTTCTTCAGGAATTCCTGCTGCTCGTTGGCTGATGGGAACTTCGCAATTAGCAACGAACTCATCCTGCTAGTCTGCGACTCCAAGTCCAAACGCCGTCGCTGCGGTGGCCGGAACACATTCACGTAGGCCGACAATTCATGCCCGATGGTGGAAGCAATGGAATTAAGAATGTGCTTCGGGTTGTCGTTTTCAGTTGTGGGAATACCACGAACGACCACGTCATGAAGTCTGGATTGGCGGCGTAGGTCCTCTAACTCGTTGGATACTACCGCCAAGTCATGTTGGACGGACTCTACATCGTCTTTTATTTTTCCCATTTGGTAGTTTAAGGTGGAATTAATTTCATCAATTTTTGTGTTTAGCGTGGTGTTAATCTCATCAATTTTTGTGTTTAAGCGCGTCTCTAATTGTCTTAGATGATCCTCGACAACGGAAGATTGCTCATCCAGCATTCTGTTGAAGCTTAACAAAAGCCTTTTCTCGAGCACTTCAAAGTTGTTTTCGGGGGCAGCTATTGATGTCGATCTCGGAGTTCTGCTGCTGCTATCATCATTGCGCTTGCTGACCGATGGCTCAGGAGTATTAACCCTAGCGAGATTTGTCACAGTTTCAGCAAGTTTCCTTAGGTTTGACCTTGATTGTTGAGATTTAGGCATGTTGATTTTATAAGAAACACTTGGATTTTAATACGGAAAGCAATGCACGCCGACAGAGAAATAATAACAGCGTCGGAAATAATAAAATTTTGTTTTTAATTTAGGAAAACAACTGCGGAAAATAGTAATATATGGGAGCTACGAGAAACACGTCTACTCGATAAACATTACAAAGTAAAGTAAGACTTTTGCATTGAACTCATTTCCACACTACCCCAGAGATAGAGCTCTTTGGTGCGTTTTTTTAACGTGGTTCCCCTGTAGGCCTAATCCACGAATCTTGTTCATAGGTCTTCTTCTAAATTCATGTATCTCTCTCCCTCTGTTGTTGTTGTCTCACAAACGCATTTGCTCATCTTTTTTGCCTTTTAAATCCATATGGTAGTGAGCTGTAATGTTCCAGAAATCTTCGTTTATTTGAAGTCACTTTATATTTTTTTATTTCTGTAACTGTTACTACCTCATGATCTTTTGTACGGTGAATATTTTTTGAGAGAATAGGAATATGGTCTTCGCTGTTGTCGCTTAATATCATATGTTTAAGTGAATCTAGATTTACATTCCTTTTACTTTAATCTGTTGTTTAATAGTTTTATATCTTGTACTATAAACTGCGTATGCATAATTTTTAGGACCTCCACTTGTAAAAGTTGTTATATAACTACCAGGCCCATAGCATTCAAGCTCATCGATCATATCTCCTTCGAATTCTCCAGTTAGTGGGTCGTATTCTCCCTCTCTGCTAATACATATATATGACTGAATCGGTATCATAATACAAAACTCTTCCTCCAAGCTTCTCCAGATAGCTAAATAACTTAAGTCGTGCCTGGGTAGTAATATAAGATGCTATAGAAACGTTAACTGTCCCCAGAGATTCCGCAGCTTCTTATCTGTAACTCCAGTTTGCAATAAGCGTTTCTTCATTGATAGGGAGAACATGTTGTACCTCTACTGCAAGATTGATTAACAACTGGTACAACTCTCTTGAGCTGTCAATTATACTCGTCTTTGGCTGGTTTGCTCGCTGTCCAAACTTTCCACAAAAAGAGTTTAAAATTAGCTTAGTAGCGATCTTAGCCCAGGATTTTTCTCAACTTCTGCATATTCCAGTTGTACACCTTCGTTCTGCAGAAATCCCTCCCAGTATATGCTCTTTTCGTTTTCATTCGAGCTGCATTTGCTGGGCCATGCCTGCTGTTTCATCTTTATAAATTTGTTCATCATTGAAGTGAATAGACCGCCGGAGAGGGTCGATTTGTCGTACGCCTCAGTTTTATAGCTCCATATTTCGTATATATTCAGTATTTTCTATCCCCTACTTAGAGCCATCTTTACCGCATCAATTACCCAGAGCCCAGAGCTCTTTCCTCATCCGTGTGTGAGCATTCTGGATGCTGGTTTTTCTCCTCGCTACATCTATGGCATAATGGAAACATTAATTTATTATTCTGTTTAATTGATAAAACGGGATGATACAATCCTTCTGGCGGTAAAATCTTACATTTTACTAGTCCCTCTATTTTATTTAAATCAACCTCTGAGCTTGCATCTGTTCCAACATATAATTGAAGGTGACCGGTTGGGAATTTTCCATACTTGCAAAGCCATGGATACAATGAGCATACATCTATGTATTTTATTTTTTCACCTGGCTTGTATTCGCAATGTGTACGGCCTTCATAAATAGCAACTCTAGGATTTAAAGGTGAATTTGCCAGTAAAGGATGGTCTCTTAAAGCTTGAATATCTTTATTCATATCCATCAGTCCATGAAAATCACACTCCCACATTTCAATGACCTCGTAACCATAGGAACGTAAGCGCTCTGGCTTTGCAATTGTTACTTCATATCGGTGATTTAGAGTATCGTTTTGGTCTTCGTGGAGAGGCTGGTCAAGGTTATGTTTTAAACACGTGGGATGCCCGTGGTAAAAGCAGCCATCGAATTCAAAAACCTGATTTGTCTTTGCACAATAGCCATCTACTTTTACTTTCAGCACAACTTCTCTTCGTTTGGTCGCATGTTTGATATTAATTCCTCTGGTCTTTTCCTCTGATATTAGCCACTGAAATGCTATTGGTGACTGATTATCAGCATTTCGATATCCCTTTCTTGGGATAATACCAATAGTATGTGGTCTAAGAAAATTGCGACGGAAAACTAGATTGCATGCAGAGGCAATAGTTGTCGCCTCAACAAATGGATCAACTTTGCATTCTGTTTAGAGAGTCCTTCCCGGGAATTCCCGCCCGGGATTTATCGGGAAATTGGAAGAAAATTTATTTCCAGTTTCCCGGGAAAAAAAGTAAATTTCCCGCGAAAACATTTATTGTTTGAAATCGCAAATTTTCTTCGAAAAATAACTAACTATTTCAAGGTTTTATATTTAAAGTAAGTAACTGTTATATCAAAATCCTTGTTTTCTATATAAAACTAGCTGGAACCCGGTGCGCCTTGCTGCACCCATCATATGAAATAAAAGAAGAAGAAGACGTAAACCAGCGAAGATGTCCTTAAAAGGACTCTTTTTAATGTGGCGTGACTCCCTGTGTGTCCCACTTTTTCATTGTCTTTGCACGCTTCTCTGTTTGATGTTTTGTGCTCTTAAATGTTGCATTGTTTTTTTTGTGTTTGCATGTCTTAGCTGAGCCACTGTGCAGTGGTAAATGTGACCGCGTTTGTGTGCACGGACCGGACCGGCTCGGTACCGGAGTGCTGGGGAGGGTCGAGAAGGAGCCCGCATTTTCGGTCGCATGCTCGTTACGCGGTGTTTCTCTTCCTATACCTTTTTGGGTGCTCTCGGCCGGTTCGGTCCCTGCACATAAGTGCGGCCCGTTTCTCAGCCCAGCTGAGAAGTGTACCTTCTGAGCTTGAAGGATAAACTCTATCTATAAAAAAAAAGGTGTAAGACATATTTGGACAACGAAAATTTCCCATCCTCGTAAGCGCCAAGGGGCTCAAGGTGGAGCCGTTGCCATTGGAACAGCACATCCCATTTGCTTCTCTTTGAAATTTTAAAGCATGACAATTTATCCATTGGACCGGACCAATCACTAGGTGACAGGTGAATGCTGTAATAGTGGTATTTAGTGTAATTGAATGCTTCCATCCTAAAATCTGACTCTTCTTAAAGCTCGAATGACGTCGGTCCACGGACATTAACTAATAACAAACGTAAATAAAAACATTCATTCCGGATTCATCGTTGCGGATGAGTCGCGCCGCACAAATTTCCCAAAAAGAGAATCAGCTGAACTACGATTCATTGTTGTGGATAAAGTGTGCCGCCGATTTTGTATAATTTGACATATTTGGATAATTTGTCAAAGTTTTGTTGGTAAAATCCTAAAAAATTAGTAAGTAAAAAAATTTGTAGAATCTTGAAATATCTTGTTTTGAGACTAGGCTAAAGTATTTCCATATATCATACAACAAAAATGATAATTTAAAAAATCCGCGGCACAAAAGTTGAAGTTGATTCAACAAAAAAAAAATCCCAAAAATATCCCAAAATTGAGAAATGCTCAATTTTTCATACAAAAATTATGCGCACGCACAAGTGCGGCACAACTCATCCGCAACGATGAACCCGGCATCATTGTTGGTGGGATGCACTGTATAAATCCGCCCTAAAGCATCGGTCGAGAAAATCAAAATTTTGTCAACTTTCCTCTCCTTTTGTTTTGGATCGCCTTTCTGAATTGTTGCAGCACCCCACAAAACGTGCAGCTGTGATCGTGGTCCCACGGGTAGGTAATTGATCAATCCCGAAAGAACGTTTGCCATTTTCCCGCAGATTCCACAACTTTCACTTTATTTGGTGTTTTGGCGGTAGGAGCGAGTGGGGTCTCCATAGGGGTGTTTTTTTAATCTGTTCCAGCACAGAACAGAACAGCTTCCATACAAAAGTCTTGTCCCCGATAATTATCAAGAACACTATCCAGCACAAAGGGAAATTTTAAATTTCCCTTTTCTCACATACGTTTTTTAACTTGACAGTTGACAAATAAAGTAAAATGTTTTGTTTACTCAATGAAAAACGAGAAAAATTAATGGAGAGATAAATAAGACCGATCTTTATGCAATATTAGAAGAAATTAAAATGCCCAAAGCCGTAATTTATGTCAATAAAAATAAAAATTTCCCTTGCCGTTTTTTTAATGTTCCAGGACAGAACTGAATAGAACAGATTAAAAAAACACGGCACATATTGGCTGAAGCCTAAGGACCGAATCACAATGAACGCTTCAAGCCTCAAGCTTCAAGCTTCAAATTTTTTTTCTATAGTTTCAAGTTCATTTGAAGCTTGCAGCTTGAATGTGAATCATTGTACATAAATCCTATAATCCTAAATTTTTGAAGCTTGAAGCTTCAAGCGTTCATTGTGAATCGGATCGATCGACGCACGCGCATACAAATTTTATAGTGCTGCCACTACACCCAGGCGCGAATACACTGAGACTCCCAGACTTTTCCCGACAACCACACGGATTTAAAAAAAATAGTGGAACTTACTTTTCAGATGACCCTCGTATATTCATATTTCATGTTAGTTTATAATGAAATTTTTTTTTATGTTACGTTTTTTATAATGCAACTAGCTGGGACCCGGCGCGCCTATGCTGCACCCATAAACCAATAGTAGTAATCAGGTGATACTACTTGTCATACCCTTTCGTTTAATACCCATACCGAATGGCTTGCAAAGAAAAAGGTAATCCACCATTTTGTGTTGGCCGCCATTTTAAATTTGGACCGATCGATCTGAAACTTTGGGAATCATATTTTTTTCGGAAAAAACCAAAATAATATAGATCTGAGCTCTTTAGCAGTATTTCGAAGAGTACCTCCCATACAAAAGTTCGAATTTTACGGATATCGGTACACTACAGCTACCCGAAGTGTTCGAGATAGAGCAAAATAGACCTCATAGGAACACCCGCCGTACCCGAAAACCCCTATATACAAAAATTCAGGCCAATCGGATGAGCGGTTTCGGAGTCTATTGAACATTTAGAGACATACTTTCACTTTTATATATATAGATTATTATGCTATGTTTGTAGATTTCAAATGTAATTGTTCCTCCTAATTCCCATTTCACTCCTAATTCGTAATAGGTTTCATTTTTCCCGGGTTCACGGGAATCCCGGGAAAAATGAACTTATTTTTCCCGTTTCCTGGGAACAAAAATAATCCCCGAAACGTGACTCTCTAATTCTGTTAACATTAATTTTCTAAATTTTAAACATGTCTCGGTCAAAATCTGAACATCGGTAATCGAATAGTCGACAATATCACGCTCCGTATTAAAGTCGTCATTTTTATGTTGTTCGTACCATTTGAGGAAGCTATCACGATCTTCAGTTTTCATTGAGTCGGAACTGTAACATTCTATAGCCGGCAATTTCCCAGCATATTTCTCATTCTCGATTGTATTAAATAGATGAGGAAGTATCCTTTATTATACACGAATGGTAGATCAAAGGCCTTTGGTAGCTGTGCTAGACTCATGGGGAAGTAATTTAGCCAGTCAATAAATTTTATGTTGTCCAACTGCATCATTATAATTTTTGTTCCCCGCATTATTAATTTGGGCTTCAGGTCTGTCTTTCTCAAAATATAATTCAGTATGAATTGATTGTCAAATGCTTGACCATTATGAGCTACGCTTTTTAAAATTCCGTCTCATTTCCAAAAAATCTTTTAAAAAATCGCACACCACATCGGTTTGGTAAATCTTCAGCCTAAATCCACATTTTTGACAAAAAAGCCACTTGTCTATTTCAATACAGAGCTCACAACGCTTTGCAACAACACATAAATTTGGTTCATGCAGCTTCACGTCTCCGGCTGATTCTCCTACTATATATTTTCCCCTACAACCTCCTACTGTCTTGTTTCCAAATCGTAAAAGATGAAAAGATTATCTTTTGTCGAGAGTGTTCTGACATCAGGTTGTATAAAGCAGAAGTGTCTTTGTTCCAAGTGTTTATCACAGATCTTGCAAAAATATTCATACATACATGAGTTCTGCCTGCTTTATATGTCTTCAGACAATCTCTGCATTTTTTTACTTCTTCGCAGACACGTTTCTTATTTAACGACCCTGAAGCTTTGTGGTTGTTGAAGCAACATTCTCCTCTAAAACCTCGATTACAATCTTTACGTAATTTTTCGATTAAGTCTTTGGCGCATGCTGGAGTATGTTGGCAGCAAGGAAAGGTTCCTCCACATCTGTGATCGTTTTTAGTATTGTATGGTACATAACATTCCTCACAATAATAGCTGCATCAAAATGCGGCAGTTAGTGAAACTATGACATTATAGTGGTTGTTGTGGTATAGTAAATTTAGATGTTTTCCAACACTCTGCCCTTCAAAAATCACATCTCTTCCTCTGGTACCATATCTGTACACTATAATCTTTTATTCTTTTAGATATACTTGGAGTTTTTGCAGCTCTGGAATTCCAGCACGTTTATTGGGTATTTCTATTTTAGAGTCACTTATCAGTTCTGCAACTCCGCGAGTCTGTAATTTTCCGGTTTCCAGCCTTACTTTGGCATACTCTATCTCCTTATTCACCTTGGATATGGCAACAATCAATGATGGTAGTAGACACCGGTTATCCTTGTGAAGAGGCCAATCTGTAGCTTAACCATACTGGACACTTCTCCATGAAGGAGGCTCCACAAAAGGTCACCCCTATGAAATCCTCCGGATGAACTTCTAACAGTACATGTTGAACAATTTCGTCAACTGGGTTTTTGATACAATCCGTGAGCAGGTGGATTATTTAATTTAAAATTAATTTTGCTATCACTCATATTAAAACGCCTGATGGAAAATTTACTTCTAAACTCTCTATTTAGCAATTCTTCCATATTTAAATTACAAATACACAGCAAAACAAGAGAAAAAGCAGTGTCTTTAATATGGTAATTAAAAACAGTCAACTTTTTCCAATGCTTACCTTTTATTTCAAACTAGTGGGGCGCCTCTTTAAACACAAAACGTAAAATAGCAAAAATAATCAAACACAAAACCAAGTTCTCTTCTGTAAAAAATTCTCTTCCGATCAAATAAAACAACACAAAATAAAAAAATTCTCTTCTGAAAAAAATTCTCGGTCGATTTCTTGGGAAAATGTCGAAAGTGGCACAACTAGAATATTATTATAGATATATCGACCCTTCCTCAAAAACTTTTACACTTATAAAACACTTTCCGGCACACGAAATTCTAACTAACTAATACCCTAGACACACAGAAGTTGAAATCTAGTAAATTTTATTTTAATTTCGAGTTCAAATTGCAAAAGTGACACACAGAAATTTTGAAAATTTGGCTAATTTCACGTGTCAAAATGGATATGCATGCATGTGTTATTATCAAATCTTTTACAAAATAATTTAGTGAAACTATTAAGTTTTGAAGAAATATATGTAAGACCCAGAAGCGTGCTTTGAATAACGAAAAGCAAAAACATTTAATGAGAGAAAAGCAAAAACATTTTTTTTTGGTTTTCAACAGAAAAATGAAATGTCAATGGGCCTATTCACACAGTGCATATTCATGGCGCCTAAAACCGGCTTTATAGATGAGAGACGGAAGCGAGCGGAAGAACTTAATGAAACATTTTTCACGCAAAACCAAACGCGTGAAAACTAGCCACATATAAAAAGTTACTCTATGATGCAAGTCACACTATCCATCATTTCGTTTATTACCACCATACACAAACCGATTTTTTAGGCAAGGGGTCGCAGCGAAGTATATGCCATGCGTGTAATTTGCATACTTCGCTGCGACCACTTGCCTAAAAAGTCGGTTTGTGTATGGGGGTAATTAACGAAGTGATGGATAGTGTAACTTGCATCTATTGCATTCAAATTTACTATCCATAATTTACGCTCCGTGTGAGTTGCTAGGAAGGAGTTGAATAAGACCGGTTTTACTCACCACCCTTATGGCAACGTGTGAATATTCCCAATGAACATTTTTTACTTAACTTTTTTTTAATAGATGTCTCTGTTCTACGTAAAGAGCGAAACTTTAGTACATTTCAACGATTATTACGTATTTTTTATGTAATTTCGCCAACTAGATTTCAGCCGAAATCGGTCGTTTTTCCGGATTTCGAGGTTGAAATTAGCAAGATACTTAATTTCAACCTCTGTGTGTCTAGGGTATAACACTTTTGGGTAATTTTAAATCCGCCTTAAAAAATAATTTCCGTTCAAGTTTTGTGCTTTAAAATCAACCTTCGAAGAGGGCTTTTATATAGAGGCGTAATCAATTAGCCTCCTCGGAATCGGATTCAGCGTGTTGCTCCATATTTTGTTGTAAGTCTAAATTTGCAAATCGAAAGTCATTTTTCAAAGTCAATAGGGGTATTCATGATCTATGTTATTTGTGTTATTTGTGTTAAATCGAGAAAAAAGTTTAACAAATCGAGAAACTTTCCTTAGTAAATGACATTTGTTTCGATTTTAATAAAGAATATCTGAAAAGGCGTGTTAATTCAACAACTCGAGATCGAGATCGAAAATGGCACGTAATTTTTTTTCTTTTGCTGTCAACAGCTGTTTAGAATTTATTTTCATTGATGGTTTTATTTGAAAAGTGCAAATTAATATAAAAAATAACATTTTCACGTGGAAATTTAAAGGGTCGCTCACGGTCTTGTCTATTTCGAAGATAATATTTTACGATTTCTCGACGTTTAACACAGATCATGAATACCCCTATTGTCTAATGTAACGGGAAAAACTAGTAAATCTTCTACTTCATCTGAAAGTGCTGTGTTTTCGAAAAAATTTGTGACTTTTGGAATTAATGTATGGGTCTGAACTAATCAGCAAGCTATTTAGAATGCCTTCGTTTGTTGCATCCCTATTAAATTTTTGTGAATGGTCTTGACGGTATCTTCTGATTCAGCAGCTTCTTCAGATAACTTCCCAATAGGAACTAGTCCAAAATTCTCAATTACAACTGCTCCATGAGCGTGAACTTTATGTACGCTTGAAGGCATATAATACCAACCATAAAACTCTGTATATAAATTCATGGTAATTTCAGCATATTCCTTAAATTTAATTGTATCAATACGGTGCCCTAAAGAAATACATAGTTTTAAAAATTTTTCGAAAGTCTTGTGTAGGAAATTGCGTAATCACGTACTGGCTAAGAAAACGTAATTCACATGCAACGGAAGTCTATCTCCATGTTATTAATCCCCCAATGACTCCTTTAACTTGTCTATTACTTACAACTTAAGCTAATTAGGTGCCTGTTTGGTATTAAAATGGTGGTATTTCCGGTATTTTTTACCTGCGATTTTTTAACCCTTTTCTCAACGTTATGAGTTTGCATGCCATCTTCAACCAATCTTTTTTCTAGGAAATGATGGGGAAGTCCATTTTTTTATGTCTTTCAGGTGGTGAGGTGGCGAAAAAAACCTCGTACTAGAAAGGAGGCTGTTCGCCTCTCAAATGGGCTATGGGACGCGTAGTTCAGGTGCACCACGAAACGATGGTCATGTTCGCGTCGCCAATGTACGAATCATAAATGGTAGTTGTATCAATTATTAAATTAAAAAAAAGTTAAAATTCGTTATAATTATTCTTTATTTAATGTACAGAATGTAAACCTGAAAATAACTCGCAGTGAGACTGTTGGACCTTAAAGGTGCCGGCCCATAGCACGCGTTGACGCGATGCGTGCGCTAGAGGCATTTGACATTTCAATTGAAGTTAATGCTATTTAATGGAACCAGTCCCAATGGCTGCAGCGACACACGCGAGTAAAGCTACAAACGCTTGAAGTTGACCAATTTTCAACTTTTCCATGCGATAGGCGCGTTTGACGTTTGTTTGTTGTGTATATAA
Organism: Thereva nobilitata; assembly: GCA_963855945.1. Classification (NCBI taxonomy): domain Eukaryota; kingdom Metazoa; phylum Arthropoda; class Insecta; order Diptera; family Therevidae; genus Thereva; species Thereva nobilitata. Next base: position 142,081,451 of record OY979694.1, read on the forward strand.
TTTAAAATTCTTTCATCAATCTAGTGTGCGATTCAAATATACAAATTTTTATTAAATCATGTTCGCTGTTAAACGCGTTCATTGGGTCTGTCGAATGCGTCTCACCCTGGACTGTCATATGCCTCTTGCGCGCACGTCGCGTTAACGCGTTCTATGGGTCGGCACCTTAAGTGCCAGTTAGTGCTCACTTTGAGTTCTAGTTTATAACTGAATTAATGTACTCTAGGCACAACTATTTATACTAGTTGGTTACTAGGGTAACCAATAAACAAGGAACCTTAAACTATACAATAATTTAAATGTCAAATAACTACAGTGGAAAAGTTCCAACAAGTGTTTACAACTAACAAGTGTTTTACAACTAAAACCGTTAAAATCCTTATGCTACATAGTCATAAAAGGACAATCAATAGTATTTGCCTCTCCCTGTGGATGGTTAAGGTATTGGAAGCTAGTACTCCCAAAGTGGCCGGTTATGTTAATAACAACTTTGAAAATAATAACTTTGTGAATTACAACGCTAGCTACGTACGCTAGTTATTATACAGGGTGTATACCCTAAAGTTTACAAAGCGGCCCGCTGTGGATAGGTTTCGGATAGGGGGCTCAAATCGTAATGATTTAGCAGCTAGGGCGTTTTGAAGTTTTTTGGTCGAGTTTTACATATCACCCTGTCAAGGTTCTACCCTATCAACTACCAGAGCAATGAATCATCAAAGTCCTTGACGAGGCTATGAAGGATTTCCGCAGAGAAAATTGGAAAGCTGCCATGGAAGAAGAAATGTCCGCCTTATGTTACAACAAAACTTGGGATTTAGTGGACTTGCCACCAGGCAAACGGCCTATAAAATGCAAATGGGTTTTTAAGACAAAAAGGGATGCGCCAGGAAGTGTATGCCGATACAAGGCAAGGCTGGTGATAAAAGGATGCTCTCAACGCAAAGGTATTGATTATCAGGAGACCTTCTCGCCGGTGGTTCGCTATTCGACAGTTAGATTCTTATTAGCAACCGCAGTTGAATTTGATCTAAGAATTGATCAAATGGATGTCGTCACGCCCTTCCTGCAAGGTGAACTTCAAGAAGAAGTGTACATGGAGCAGCCAGGAGGGTACACAGATGGAACGGAGCGAGTCTGCAATTTAAAAAAATCTTTGTACGGACTTAAGCAGGCAAGTCGAATTTGGAATTTAAAATTGAATGCTGCATTTGAAATTTTTGGCCTTATTAAATCCGCAATAGATCCATGTGTATATCATCTGCAAGGGAAGAAAATGTTCTTCGTAGCAATTTATGTGGATGATATCCTAATTTTTACTGCGGATTCAAATAAAAGAAAGGAATTTAAAAGTTTCATGGCAGAAAAATTCAAAGTAAAGGATCTAGGAGAAGCAAAATACGTGTTAGGCATGGAAATTTCAAGAGACTGGAATATAGGAAAATTGACTCTTGGCCAAGAAGCCTACACGAAGGAAATTCTGCAACGTTTTAACATGGAGGAGGCGAAAAGTGTTAACACTCCGTTGGTGATAGGACAGAAGCTGTTACCTGGAAATAAAGGAAATGAACAGGAACCCTTAAACGTACCTTTTCGAGAAGCAATCGGAAGCATTATGTTGTTAGCTCAAGTATCTAGACCAGACCTGTCTTATGCTGTTAGTTCCCTTAGCCGCTTTAACAACGAACCAACACAGGAAGCATGGATGGCAGTAAAGAGACTTTTGAGATACATCAAAGGCACAGTCGGAACAAATATTTCATATGTAAAAGCCAAATACAATCTCATCATGTATGCAGATGCTGACTGGCCGGCGATCTAGAAACAAGGAAATCAACAAGTGGATATGCAGCTACGCTCGCAGGTGGTGCAATTTCATGGTGCTCAAAGAAACAGTCAACAGTCGCACTTTCGTCTGCAGAGGCGGAGTATTTATCCCTAGCAATGGCAACGCAGGAGGCTTTATGGTTGTTACAATTAAGGCAAAATTTATTGAAGGACGACAGCAAGCTGTGCATTTATAGTGATAATAATGGTGCAATTTGTTTGGCGAAGAATGCTGGTTTTCATCCGTGGGTCAAGCACATTGATATCCGTCATCATTTTATTCGCGACGTATTGGCGAAGGAAAATTTAGAACTTCACTACATGAGAACGGAGGACATGGCTGCAGATATACTTACCAAAAGTGTCAATTCTGTTAAGCTTCATCATTATCTGAAGCTCTTAGGTTTGTTAATGAATTAAATTGTTTTCTTTTATTCAGTGGGGGTGTTGGAATTAGAATAAAACCCCAACAGTTTATATCTTCATGTAAACGGAATGTAAATCAACTGTCACATTATCATTGTATTCTTTTCTTTAATAAAGTTAGTTGCTTGTCAAACATTACAGAAGTCGGGTGTTTACATTTTACTTCAATTTCTACAGTTTTAGTTGAAATTTTAGTTAAAAAAAACCGAAATTTTGAATTTGATGACTCATTGCTCTGGTAGTTGATAGGGTAGAACCTTGACTTTTACAGTTTTAGATAGGTAGGAGTATTCTAAGAACACTGATAACTTTTTATGAAAATAGCTCATAGGGTTACAGGTATACACCCTGTATAATTATTCAAATTATTTTTGACCATCATAATGAAAGTTACCATCGTAATGAAAGTATAGTGTCACAGGTATTAATTTCCATGAGAGCGCCCAGATGACGTGCGTTTCTTAAGCGGGCCATACACTTTCAGTTTAACCGCGCAGTTTATCGCGTATGACGTTATGTCTGAGCGATAAATTGTCTGAACTGTGCGTTTTGAACTATGTTCATTCAGTCTTCAGACCTGAGCTTCTGGACCCTCTTTTGCTCCGATAAACTGCGCAGGAACCCACACACTTTCAGTTCAGTTTATTGTATACATGGTTTTACACAGCTCAACTCTTAGAATAGAGAAGAGAAGGAAGCGCAATTAATTAAAATCGGGGAAGCATTTCGGCAACACATATTCACAGCACTCCCATAGTAGTTGTGCAGTTCCCGGACAGTGGCGGTATCACATTTAGTCAAAAACCGGGAGGGGACTGCGTTTCTCAGCAACCATCCAAATGAGAACACATCATTTGGCTGAAAATGTTTGGAGCAAACGCGAACGAATTTTGGTACGCCTCTGTCCGGGAACTGCATGAAACCTATGAACATACGGTTGTTTCTTTTCTTTTAGAGCGAGAGGTTCTTTAATTTAAGTGCTTCCCTCCAATCCGTATACATGTACGCTATTTTCGGTTCCTTATCTTCTCTATTCTAAGGCTCAACTGCCCAGTTAAAACTGAGAGTGTGTGGGCCGCTTTACGTGCAATATAGTTGGGCCTTAACCCCGGGTCTCCACGGGCATTTTTTTCCGGCAGTGGTTGGTAACTGACAATATTGCTTGTCAACGTTTCTAAAGGCCGTATCAGAACCTATGCAGCGGTGCAATCACAAGTGTTTCATTTGGCTGAGGATGGTAAAATGATAACCAAAGCAGCACCAGACCAGCGTGCTGCATTTTCATCTCAAATCCACTGACATATAGATATGGACTGCTAATTGACAACCATGGGGGCTATACAAGGAGACAAAACTCCGTGTTGTCAATTTTCGTTTGATTATTGGTGGCGCTGCAGTCAAATGTACCCCAAAAAACATGGCCGATTGTATTTATCCGGTTCGTGGTAAAGTTCGTTTATTACTAATATATTTTACGATTAGCAGCTTACAGCTGTTTACCAGCTTCTAAATTCGATTTTATATCTATGCGATTATTCGTAATTAATAAATTTTTGATGTTTCCAATGAATTTTTATCAAATTCATGTGGGGTACATCGGACAAAGGTGACATCTGTGGCCAAAAATGAACTAGAAGTTTAGTTTCTTCTACCCATCCATTTCCTGTCATTTTCCCCATAAGAGTTTTGTCTCCTTGTATATTCTCCATGTTGACAACTTTCAATGGCACCATTTTTCTCCAGAAGAAGAAGACCTTTTCTATGTAAACTACAATTTTTTTTTCGAATTTAGAGGAAAATAAGTAATAAGATGTATGTTATAATTGATAGAAATAATTTTCCATCATTATTTTTTATTTAGTAGCAGTTTTTTCGTTAAATAAATGTATTTTTTTTAAATATGTGAGGGTTTTTTCCCTTTGTTTAACGAACTTGTAAAAATAAAGAAAATAGAGAAAGAAGAAAAAACTCTATAGCTGTCTAGTTTTTTCTATTTGTGTTTATATCGCTGACATGCACTGAACTGTTTTTTATTTTAAAACCGATTAAAGTTCATAGGATTTTTAAGGGGGAACGAGACAACGATAGTTTTTGGTGCTACTTTTTTTTATGGGATTTTGCGTATTTAGCAGTCCTTATCCACGATATACAGAAACAAGGTAATGTAACAGAGACTGACAGCTTCGAATATCGTAGAAATTTCGTGCCGAGTGACGTCAGCACTAATGTAGAAACAACAACACAACTCCGATTTTATATGGGAAGAGCGTGCCAAGTGACGTCAGCACTCAAATGACATTTCTCCATTACATTGAGTGCGTTCAGTTAGTGGCATAATGTTACATTATGCGACATAATAGGTCTGTTCCCGTACCTGCAGAAAGTACAGAATCTATCAGTTGCTTCGAATTACTTAACAGAATTCTGTTCCCGTACTTTTACTGCAGCCGCCATACTCATTTCCCCACCCTGCAGTAAGAAGCAGAAACCTGCAGTAGCTACGAGCTGCTGTAACCTGCTGCAGCTTAGATATTTGAAATATGGCAATGTCAGAACTGTCATTCCCGTGTTAAAACTGCAGAAACATATTCCTGTACTTTCTGTACTTCATCCCCACCTCTCAATAAGCAACTTGCAGTAAGTGGCAGAATGCAGAAAGTACGGGAACAACAAACCTAATGTAACACAAAGCGTTCAGTTAAGGTTCTATGTAAAACATTTTTGACGTTTGTAGCACAAAAAGCCGTTCAGTTAGCAACGATGTTATGTCGTTTATGTAACATAACCCAATGAAGCTATTTTGCTTCTCTGAATGTTGCATAATGGCAGTTGACAGTTGGTCGTTGAAGATTTGACACTTGCGGCATAAACCAACACAAATCGTTCAGTTAAGCTTCGTTACATAATGCAACATTCTACCCTTCTCCTTTCTTTTGACAAATTTTACTATGTTACATTTTGTCACTAACTGAACGCAGCCATTACCTTGTTTCTGTATACCGTGGTCCTTATCTATATGTCAGTGCTCAAATCCTAATTTTGCTGCATATATATGCATGCAGCACTTTTGACACTTCGTAATGCGGCAAGTGATTTTAAATAAGGAGACGCGGGATCTTTTTTTAAATTATTTAAAAGGACTGGAGGAATAATTGATAGAACTAGTGCGATTTTTAAATTTTTAATTTGAGGTTTAGCTGTCAAGTAAAAAGTGCGCTGCACAGCGGGAACAATGTTACTCTGGTGATGCTGCTGCACGCTGCATATTTTAGGTTCTGATATGGCCTTAAGCCGGAATTTCATTGCTCGGCAATTTCATTTTTAAAAGATACGCTTACGTGAGATTTAAAGAAAAAGTACCAAAAGTAAAAGAACAAATACTAATTTTAATGGTACTGAGAATGTACGTGTGAACTTATTATAAATTTATTTATTTCACAAACATGGCTTAAAATATTCTTGTTAACAATAATTCAATAAAAATGTCAAGCAACTTTGGCTTCCCTCTTGGTTCGCTTACTTCTCCTTATCTTCTTCTTTTTTAGCAATACCATACCCACTTTTCGTGTAGCATTACCTAACTAAACTTGAAATCTCCTTACAGACGAATATATAAAATATATCATCCATTTTATGTATCGGCTTTAAAGCCCGGTATGCAAGGCTCAAGAAATTTCTTTGCCTATCTTAAACCTATGTAGAAAAAATGGTCAAGAAATATTTTCTGGAGCGATTTCTGTAACCGGTATGCTAGAGTCAAGAAATTCGCACCAGAAATATCATGTTTTTTAGTGACGCGCGGATGTCGCTTTTGATAAAAATTTAATTTTTCCTGGAGAAATAAGTGTCGATCCATTTATTTCTTGAAACTGATTTTTTGAAACTTTGACCTTGAATAACTTCGAAAGGTTAAGTTTTCGAAAAAATGACACAAGGCTTTTTTGTAGGCTTTGGCTTCGTATTGACTGATCACAAAAAAGCCAGTTTTTGAGTAATGTTTTCTCCAAAACGTGATTTTTGGAAACTTTGACCTTGAATAACTTTGAAAGGGTGAATCGGGTCAACATCTTTGTAAGAACTAAAGTTGTAGAGAATTTCATTGTCAATATTTAGGGCCTTTGTACGGGGTTGTACGACCTATAGAAACCGAGATACAAGAAAAACACCGAAAAACCGCTATATTTCCGGCAACCATTTTGTTTTTTTGTGATTCCGAAATTGTTTTCTTAAAAAGTCCCAAGGAAGCTGTGGACCAATTTTCAGCCATTTCCGAATTTTGTCTCTTTCGTGCGTTTTTTTTGCTAATTTCCCCGGACTAACAGTCATAAAACAATTATGTAATGTTTGCAATGCAAAAAAAGGAACTGTCAAAATTTCTGAACTGTTGTCATTTTTTCGTAAGGAAATAAATGCAAAGGCTTTCTTGAGCAAATTCCTTGAGCCTAGCACGAAACCTATGTTAAAATACACGTAGGGGCATACGTGACGACCTACGCGGATTGTCGAGCCCTACGTTGGTACTTATTTTGGGACCGCCGCCAATACCTATACGTAGGTGCCGACGTTGGTTTCAAAAATATAGATTCTAACACCTATGAATTAAGTACTTCTAATAAAATTTATGTGGCTGTACAAAACAGCATAGAATTAACACATACTTCTGATTATGAACATTTCTATTCCTTTTTATGCAGGTGTTGTCTCCATAGTTGTGTCAAAATAAACTTATGAAATAAGTCTTTTTAGTGAAATAACAGGCTCTATCTACCAGCAAAAAGAGCATAAAAATAGCACAATTTCAGTTATGAAAGTTTTTCATCGCCTTTTGATACAGTGTTGTTTCCATATTTTATCAAAAATATTCATTTTTCAAACTGCAACTCATTAAACAAGTACTTTTAATGAATTAGCAATACCTGTCTATCAGCACATAATTGATTCTTCAAGCCGAAATCTTAGAAATAAGTACTTTTAAAGAATTAATATGCCATACCACCGCATAAAGCGCACAAAAATAGCTCATGATTTTTGTTAAGAACGTTTTTCGTCTTCTTTAATCTAACAATATTGTCTCTACAGATTGTGTGTCAAAACCGACTTTTGTAATATAAATTAAAAAACGGGTATTTGTAATTAAGAAATAATATGTATGAAGTGTCGAAATAAGAGCACGTAAATAGCACATTAGGCTGTTGTCAAATGTTTTTGATACTTTTTGATTTAATTTTCGTCGCGACCGAGTTGTCTTACCAAAAATATGGTAATTTCTGTTTCTCTTTCCTACCCAGTTTTTAGGGCATCTCCTTGGGGTATCTGAAAGCACATAATTTTGGTACAATGGTTACTTTTTTCCTCTCATTATTTTTGAGAGTTCGGGGCGCGCGGCACGGAGCTGCTGGCCCCTTCCTATAAAAAGTCCTGTATCCGGTACATCGCGAAAATTATTATAGAGGGCCATAAAAAGCATCTAAAAAGCACTTAATTTCTAAATTATTATTTTTCGGTACTCGGGGGGCTGCCTACCCTGAGGTTACTTTTTCACCTAAGCTTTGCCAAAAGGTGCCAAATAAGCACCAAATAAGGCAAATTTTAACATCAAACTTGCTAATAACTTCAAATGTAAAGGCCGTAGCGTAAAAATTTTCCAGGTTTTATTCATAGGAAATTGTCCAAGCTTTCCAATTTTGCAAAAAAAAATTAGTTAACTAGGTCTTTTTTGGAGAAAAAGGTGGTTTTAGTTGAAATTTTAATTAAAAAAAACCGAATTTTTGACTTTGATGACTCGTTGCTCTGGAAGTGGATAGGGTAGAGGCGAGAGCCTTGACTTTTACAGTTTTAGATAGGTATTATTAGGTATTATTAGTATTCTGCGTACACTGATACGTTATTCATAAAAATTACTCATAGGGTTACAAAAATACAGGGTGATATGTAAACCACTACGAAAAACACTTCAAAGCGCCCTAGCTGCTAAACCGTTACGATTTACCCCCTTCCAAAAGTTTTTTTGTTCGTCTATCCAAAACCTATCCACAGCCGGCTGCTTTGTAAGCTTAAAGGTATACACCCTGTATATAAGACTGAACCTTTTAAATAAATAAATTGATGTACGTAATCAACTTTTGGAAACAGTAACTCCATGATATTTATTATACATTAATTTAAAAGATACCTATTTTCATTAATTGTACCTAAAAATTAATGTTTGAATTGATATTCGGACGATTGGAAAACTAACAGGATGGACATGCACTGCTAACTTCTGCTAAGCTTGGTGGTGACCGCATAGCATATCGTCAGATACTGGTGGAGCCTCAAAATTCTTAGTTAGCTCACCATTTAGCAATTCATGAAAGTGTTCTTCCCATCGCTCCAAGATGTCTTTAGGATCGGTGATCAGATTCCCTTCTTTGTCCTTGCAGTATGTGCAACGTGGAGTGAATTGCGTCATATCGCAGACGCTTCGGTAGAACTCCCGCACCTGGTGCGGCCGTCGCTCTCTGTACTGTTCTAGTTCACAAACAAGATTTTTCTCCCAGGCTTTCTTTTTTCGTTTGTGAATTCTCTTTTCTTCTTTTCTGAGCTCTTTATATTTCTCTTCGCGTGCTCGTGTTCTCTGAGACTGCTGCATTGCTCGATACGCAGCATTCTTACGTTCAGTTGCTAGCTTGCATTCATTTCGAACCAGTCGTTCCGATCTCTACGACTTCTGCCTAAGATGGAATCAGCAGTTCTAATGACAGTATTTTTAAGGCGGGTCCAGCTCTCGTCGACGCCCGGCATCTCATCCCCAGGACTTGCTCTTCTGAGCGCGAGTTCTAACGCCTGACCGTAGCTGTTTCTGGCCATTTCGTTGCGTAGTGCAGCTGTGTTGATTCGAGCCTGATCAGCGGATACACAGCTTTTCAGCGTTGTAATGCGCTCTCGGAGCGCCATACCAACAAGATAGTGATCCGAGTCGAAGTTGGCACCTCGGTACGTTCGCACCGTCATCAGATCCGAAAGGTGGCGGCGGTCTATCAACACATGGTCTATTTGATTGCGAGTTGCTCCATCAGGAGATATCCAGGTGGCTTTATGGATATCTTTACGCGCAAATCTGGTATTTGCAACGACCAAGTTCTTACTTGCTGCCATCTCTATAACTCGCTGTCCACTGTCATTAGTGTTCTCATGCAAGCTGTGTGTGCCGACATATTGCCTGTATACGGGCTCCGGCCTACTTTGGCGTTCAGATCTCCCAGTATGATTTTTACATCATATCTGGGTCAGGCATTAAGTTCCCGTTTAACTACTTCGAAGAATTCTCCTTTTTCATCGTCGTCCGGGAACTCTTCTGTAGGTGCGTGAACGTTTATGAGGCTGAAGTTTTTAAATTTGCCTCGCACACGAAGGGTACATAACCTTTCGTTTATTGCTTTAAAGCCGATAATGGTAGGCTTCATCCTTTTGCTGACCATAAAACCTACGCCGAGCACATGGTGTTTTGTATGACAGCTGCAATATTCGCGCATCTCCTGAGCTTTATATGTTGACAGGGTATCGGCTAGATGTTGTGTAGCTCGAGTTCTGTACAGAGTTCGTACGTACCATGACAAAATTCGATTCGTTTTTTCCAGTATCCGAGGCATGTTGCTCGTTCCGTAATAATTATTTTTTCTGGGTGAGGTTATTAGCCTCACGCCAACCTTACTTGGAAGGTACTAGCCCGATCATATTAGCCTATCCTCTCTCATAGGATAGTTCCCAACTAACACAAAAGGTTTTAAAAAGGTTGTAAGAATTATTATTACACAACTTTTTAATAAGTGTAGTAGTTTTATAATTTAGTGTTGGAAACGTTTTGCCAACATTAAAACAACATTTATATACCTCAAATAAGCGTGTTGTACGTAAAGGTTGTTTAATTGCTTGTCCAGCAAATTATATCACTTTTTCAGAGTAACTGATAAAACCGTTTTAAAACTGTATAATAAAGACATTATACAGAACTTTTTGTCTGTATAAGTAGCTACTATAACTTTTAAAAAACATTTTTATAAAACCTTATATCTTTATATTTTAGAGGATTATTGTAACCATTTTGTTGTACAACTATTTTCATTAGATAATTATTAAAAAACATTATGGCAACATAATTGCTGTTTGCTCACCTGGCATTCGTTTAATTTTAATATTTTATGCCATGTTACTTTCTGCATATTATGATGACATGCTATAGTCATCTATAATAATATTCTAGCTGTGCCACTTTCAACATTTTTCCAAGAAATCGAACGAGAATTTTTTTCAGAACAGAATTTTTTTATTTTCTGTTGTTTTGTTTGTTCGGAAGTAAATCTTTTATGCCGGATCCACACGTTTGTCAAGGCTTGGCAAGCGTTCGCAAATTGAAAAAGCTTTTTTAAAACAAACGTGTGGACGCATCACAAACGCTTGCCGCAAACTTCCTTTGCAAGCGTTCGCACGTTTGCTTTGGTTTGCCGAGAATCCACACTCGACCGGATCGGCCACAAGCGTCGGCAAGCTTACACAAGCCAAGCCAAACGCCTTATCCACACGTTTGAATTTGGGAATGCTTGCCAAGCCTTGACAAACGTGTGGATCCGAATTTCGTTTTTTGTTTGATTTTTTTGCTATTTTACGTTTTGTGTTTAAAGAGGGACCCCACTGGTCTTATAATAATATGGTAAACTTAAATTCGAATAATGGCTTTGGCTGAGTGAAAATTACTTGCAAAGTTCACTTTATTGTTGAAAGGCTTGGTAATAACTCGAATAGATACAACGCGCCATAAAAAAATTGAAAATTTAACAAAAGTGTATATTAAACTCATTTTTAAATTTAATTTTTTTATGATATTATCAAAACCTACAACTTGTTTTTCGAATCTATGAAACTATTGTATCTACTACGTACATTTTTGAAATCATTTAAGAAATGGAAAAGAAAAAAAAATTTTGTTTTACTTTATAAACGATTTTTCTAATATGGCGGCTTCCATTTGCTTACCATTTTAAAAACCAAAATGTCTTCTTTCGCAGTAAGGCTATTTTACCTTTATTGAAACTATTAGAAAGTAATTTCGATAAATTAGGGATAAAATAAGTATCAATAATACCAGGAGCATGCATGCCAGTGGCGGGAGTGTGCATGCTAGGTGCCGGCGAATTTTATTTTTACTCGGGAATAAAACTAGCATGCACGCTCCCGCCACAGGGATGCACGCTCCCGCCACAGGGATGCAAAAAATCGCCTGTATTGCTTTAAAAAATTGTAGAGGACGAAGAAAAGGAGCAATTATCTTGGTGACCACAAAGGGTGCCAATAGCATACTCAGTAGAACGGTTCTCGTTCGATTGCGTAGGTCAAGCAGCATTGGAAGTGGTTAGTGTTTAGCTGGGGGACTGCTTGGTAAAACAACACTCGATTTATGCCGATGCGAATGATTTATGCCGATGCGGTTGCATTTATAAATGTTCATGCCTGAATTTTTAGATTTTCGTGCCAGTGGATGCCTCTAGTGAACAAATTTTTAGATTTTCGTGCTGGTGGCGGGAACGTGCATACCTGTAGGTTGGGGGGGGGGGGTGTGCATCCCTGCGGAGGGAGCGTGGATACCTGTGGCGGAAGCGTGCATACTTTTGTGCAGTGGCGGGTCGTCTTTAGGGGCTAGTGGGGCTTAGCCCCACCAGAAATTATCGAGCAAATCATATTCACACATTTTTTAATTATTTTCATTTTTACAAAAAAGCAACGCAAACTTTCTTTGCAATTTATTACAATTTATTACATTCTACAACAAGTAGAACTTCATAGGAAAAAAAAGCAAATAAAAAAAATAAGAAAACTCTCAACTCTCTCTATCAAAACAATCTGGCCAAATCATAATTCCATACCCATTTACATGTAATTCTCTCCTCAGGGGCTATCATTGAATCAGCCCCGAAGATGAACCATTTTGTATGCAAAATTACTTGACTAAGGCGATTGATTCATGAAATTTTGTTCTACCAAGCGGGGCTAAAATTAATTAGCCCTAGGATTCATTGGGATTCTCTTCAATGACATGTAATACACATGCCAGTGGATTCTCTTGCTCTCTTTGATGGACTATAATGTTCAGTCCATTTGACTTAATTCATTTTAATACTGCCAAGCTTTGTACAATAATTATTATTTATTTAACACATTTGCGACTGATGCGTCTTGAACTTTAATGTTCACTGGGCGGGATGAAAAACTTACATCTAACTTAACCTAAAGAACACGGCATCTTGGAAAAGCATTACAAGTGTATTAGAGCAAGTCCTCCACACACAAGAGTTGACGTGCTCTATCACAGTGTAACCTGTATATGATATCTGACTTTCTTTATATATTAGATTACAGGGAGTACATCCCAATACATGGCAAGTTAACTCTTGTGTTTCCTAAGCCATATTCATCAATACATGCATACATAAGCCTCTGATATGATGGAGTATATGTTATGCATGTATAACTAAATTAGTAAAAAGAACAAGGCAAAACGATTTCATCCTTATAATTAAGTTCTTAATGTAAACATAAACTTTTTTTTTTATATAATTTGGTACAATAAATTTTTCTTTTCAGTTTATTTCAAAATTAGTTTTTAATCTATTAAATTTATAATGAATTTAGTTATTTACAAAACGATTATATAGTGAGTGATGAAAAAAACAATAAAATTCATTAGAACGTTTGCTGTTAATAAAAGATATAAGTTCAGCGAACTATATTACTGTATAAGCTATAATATATATAGAGAGAAAAAAAAAGATAATATTAAGAAAGAGAAAATCTGAGTTCCGATAATATTTTCTGTGGGAATAATTATCTTCTGTTTTATAGAAGCGCAAATCTTCCTTCGTAGAATTTTGGGATTACATTAATTTAATTTCATCTACAATCTAGTTTCCGACACTAGGATATTGTCAGGGAAACCGTTATCGTTAATAAGATTGAATAAATCTAATCTTCTTTTAACAGATCTTATGGATCTGGCATTAATCTCAAGAATATTAATTTTATGCTTAGGCATTATTAATTCTAGTACTTATAAGACATTTTACTGCCTCAGCTAATTGAGTAACAGTATCATATAATTTAATCATCATATTATTCATGATCTGTAATTGATCTTGCATGCTTGTTGCGGTTTCCCTGACATTATCCTGTTCAGCATTACCCTTGAGAACATCCGCGAACGATATATTATCTTTGGTAAAGGTAACCATTTTAGATGGCATAGCCCTTTTTTTCTTATTTCCTGTATAATGTTTATAGCTGGGACAGCCCCTATAGCTGGCAGAGTGGTTCATCCCACAATTAACGCACCTGGGCTCTGCTACGCCTTTAATAGTTTCACAGTTCCCAGGACCAGGTGGATGGACTTTCGTGCATTTGACACATCTATAATCATTAAGACAATATGCTGCTCTATGCCCGAAGGCTTGGCAGTTAAAACATTGTATAGTGTCTTTATTAATTAACCTTTCAATCTTGACTTTTTGATGGGCCAAGTATCTTAATTTCAAAAGATCATTAATATCCTGATTAGGGGAGATTTTTATTAACATGATATCAAGAGATATCTTTAATTTTTTAGAGACATTCGTCTCGAATTTAGAAACTTTAATAAAATTAATATTTGGGAACAATGTCCTAAGTTCAGAAAGGATATCACTTGTATCAAATGAACGATTAATATATTTAATCAAGAGGGTGATTGGCTTCTCTTCTTTACTGGAATAAGTATAGCCATTTATTTTTTTCTCTTTTAAGAGCTTCATAACCTTAGACTTATTTGTAAAGTCCTTAATATATATTTTAGTAAAGTCACCTTTACCTTTAACAAAGAAAAATTCAATATTTTCACTCTTAAAGAGATGGGCCCAATTTTTCAAATTTAAATTTTTAGCCAGAATTGGGGGTTGAAATTTTGATTTGGATTTAGATGTATTCAAATTATTGGGAGTGGGGTGCTGCGCCCCTGTCTTATTTATAAATGAAGAATTCCCCGAGTTAAAAATATTATCGGAACTCATCTGAGAAATTCTCTTTTTATTATAAATATTACTATGGTAGATAATTTCCACATTTTCTGGGATTTCTAAACTTTCAAATCTATTGGCACTAAAACTAGGGTTAGGTTTATCAGAGTTAACATTAGAAATATTTTTAGCTTTATTATGATTAATATTTTTTTTAAGAGCATTTAATTCAAATATATTTTTATTATTTTCACCTTTTTTAAGTCTTTTGTTAGACGGAATTATCCATGGATTTTCTTCGCCGATGATTTCAGACGATGTAGTCCCCTTTCCATAATCACTTTGCATCGAAATGGCGCCAATTTGTGGTCCATTATCATTAAAATTTCCCTCTGTACCAGAAAGGGGAAAGCTGCTATCTGAGGAACCTGAATGATTTTCTAATCCACTAATAGATGTTTTTCTTTTAGCACCCACCTCATAATTTAAATCATTTTCTTCAGTCTGTGTTGGTGATGACCTCGTGGTTACCACTTTTAACTCCTTATTCGGGATGTTAGACATTTTTGATCCGCTGGCTACATTCCTTCTGTCACCATATGGATTCAATAAAGATGTTTTATCGCTATTCTTAAAGATGCGCGATCTCCTGCTTTTTTCAAGTTTATCTGCTACACCCGGCTTAGGCATCACGAGCTGAGCCCGCTAGCCACGCCAGCAATTTCAACTCAAGTTGCAATTAGAGAAAAAAAAAATTTCTCTATTCCTCCGTAAAACACAGTTGAAAATAACGATAAATATTTATACACGTCGAGTAAGGAAACACTCAAGTATAAAATATTAAAGAAAGAAACTTTTAAATTAATAGGATTATAAAAAACAATTAAGATTTGATTTCTATCGGCATCGGTAGTAAACCTCATGCCACGGCTGTCTTTCTCCTCCTGTTCCACCTGTCTTAAAAGCGTCTGGACTCAAAGCGAACCGTCTAAACTAACTTTCGCTTTGGGGCGCATCAAAAGGAGAGACAAAGCGAACCGTCTAAACAGGCACATTGAATTATTCGCCAATAAATATTATTAAATTATTATTTATTAAATTATTTGCAATAAATATTAATATTCCATTTTGTAATATATAATTTTCTTAAATTATATTTAATTTAATTTTTGTTTTGGTTAAAATGAATCACGTAGATAATTTATTGAAGAAAAAATTTTCTTTGTTGTCATTAGAAGAAAAATTAGAAATTAAACGTTTAGGGCCACATTAACCATTTGATTTTAAATTAATTTGTACTGAAAAATCACAAAGTAGAAAATTTTCATTGGATTGGAATCGTCAAGTATTAAGTCGAATTTTAGATATCTTAAAGTTTTGCGGTGGTCACAATGTAGCTCTTCGTGGACACAACGAACGCGAATCAAGTAGTAATGGAGGGATATTTCTTGATATGGTTCATATACCAGATCAATAGATATCGCATTCGACGACTACTTGAAGAATAATCAAATCGCAAAAAAAAACACTTCGAAAACCGTACAAAATGAGTTACTTGAATACTGTTTACAGGTTTATCTTCATGAAGTGAAATCTGAACTTCAAGCAACAAATTTTGTATCTGCTCAAGCTGATGAAACTACGAATATTTCGTGTAAATCGCAAATGGTTTTGATTTTATGTTTCGTTAAAAAAATAATAAGCCTGTTGAACGGTTTTTATCACATTTTGACCTTTGTCCGCAAAAGGTATAGTTGATGTGATTTAGAATGCGCTGAAATGCTACAATTTAGAAAAACACTGATTGCTCAAACATATGATGATGGCGCTGTAATAAGTGGGAGTACAGCCGGGGTTCAAACTTTAGTAAAAAAATTGTATCCATTTGCACACTTTGTGCATTGTTATGCCCATCAACTAAATTTAGTCTTAAAGCAGGCATGCTCAGTTATTAAAGAAACACCAATATTTTTCGAATTTGCTTTTACGTCATTTTTTTCATGCTCTCCCAAACGAAAAGATTTATTAATGGAAGTTTGCAACAAACGTGGTCTCCCGCGAACTGTTGAAATTCGGTAGAACTTCAATTTCCGAGCACTGCGATCAATATTCGAAAATAAAGAAAATCTCATTCATTGTTTTGAGTTGATAATTAATATTTTTTTCAAGCCCCACCAAATTTCAGAGGCAGGAGCCGCCACTGTTTGTGGCATGCCTATTTGTTCGCTACGCGTGCTAGCTGCGGGCGCGTGCGTGCAAGTAAGAAAATCAACCAAATAAATTATTTTTCTTGGGTCTTTACTATGAATCGGTTCTATTTTTGTTTCTGAATTTGTTTCAAGCTACCGTCAATTTTGGAACAATGACAGGAGCTGGTCAAGTTTCTGTTTCACTTCCCTTCTAAAATTGCGGCTTCGCTTAACTTTTTTCCATTTTTATATCCATTGTAAAATCTAATGTTATTCAGTAAATTTTATACCGATCAAGATCAAGAAAATAGCAATAATAAGTCGCTTATAAATACTGTGTGCACTTGACATAAAAGCAGAGCGAGAGCTACCCGTGAACAGACTTGTTATTTGTACCAAAATGTATAATCACAAAATAGTTGTAAGAGCGTGTTATAGATGCCTATTACACTTTTTGGTTGAAGGAGTTGTTTAAATGTAAATTTTATTTACTTAAAAGAGTTTTAATAAAGTATCTCTATATCTTAATATATAAAAACTACGTGTCACAATGTTTGTACACGCTAATCTCTGAAACCGCCCAACAGATTTAAATGAAAATTTGGGAATGTCGAGGGTTGGTTCCAGATTGAAAGATAGGATAATTTTAGTCCAGATAAGTGAAGCTGTTGTCGAAATATAGAGAATTTCAATGTGTCACTGATTACACAACTCTACAAAAAAAAATTTTGGCTTTGTCCTAAAATTTATTTTATGATTTTTCTATTCATTATGCTCCAAAATAAAGGAAAAATACCCATATTCCATATAAAGTTTGCTTTTGAGGTAGGTTTGATAATAATATATTTTTTTAAGTTATCGTAGAAATATTAAATAAATCTGGTATATTTAAAAATACCGCGAAAAAATTAAGGGGTCGTAACTTTCAGACAGTGTCTATAGATGTTACTTAAGTGATCAACCAAAATATTAACTGTTTTGTAGAAGATTCAAATAGGTTAAAATGGCATCTAGAAAGTGTAAATATGATGCTGATGCATTTTGTTATATGTGGTATATTTATTAAAGTACGAGATATAAAATTTTATTTAAAATCATGTAAAAAACTTTGCGAAGCTTCAGAAGCTTATTTCAACTGCCCTCTTAGGAATCTAGACAAACCCTCAGCTCCACATTTTACTTGCAGTAATTGCAAAAGATGTTTAGAAGGTAAACAATTGTTTATGTTTATTTTTATAAATAAGGTTGATATCGAAGTGAGAAACGAGTATGAAATTCGCCGAAAAAACCTACATATCTTCTAAACGGAGTCACTCAACTTTTTGATCTTTATATCAAATTAAAGAATGCACATTTACTTAAAAGATGAGCCCAATCTTGTTGCTTTACGATAAGTAGTCTAGGAGTAATTGAAGTTTAAGTGAATTTTAAAAGAATACAATTTTTTTTTCGTAAACACCCTATATGTGTAAGGGAGAATCATAGTGATCCAGGTTACATTTTTGAAAACATAAAAATTTTGAAAAATATAAAATCTTGCGTGCCATACTAATCCAAGCACATAAAATTTATTAATGGGATGTTATTTATGTGCTTGGATTAGTATGGCATGAAAGATTTAATTTTTTTCTGTCCATTCAATTCAAAAAGGAAATATTGACAAAAATGTCGCTTGGATCACTATGGTTCTCCCCTACACATATCTTAGTGGATAGTTTGAATAGCCCCCCTCTCTAAAACAATTTTTTTCTCCAAATACATCCAGAAATCACCCCTGAAAATATTAGCCACGTAGTCCAACAAGGGATTTACTGAATGTCTGATGACCTATACAAGTCGCAAGTGAGTATTTTAAATCTTTAAAAAGGCGATATCTCATGAATGGCAATTCGTACGGGAAAATGTATAATATCTTTTTTTGTAGATAATCGCATAATGTACAAACCTTTTAAATACTATTTTATAATAACACTTACCGTTTAAGAGGTATTATTCAAAAACGGAATCTTTTTTAGGGGGTGGTTTTTTTGCCGGTTCCCCCACCCAGGCAAGAAATTACTTTTCATAAGGTTAAAGTCCACTATGCAATGAACAAATTAAAAAAAATATATCAGTGTCAGGATTTTTTTTGAACTAAATAGCTCAATTAACTGGACTATTATCAAAAATTTAAACTCTGGATTTTATAAAATATTGATCAACCCCTCTCCTGGATACAAAAGCAAACTTTTTCGACCAAATATTTTTTTTTCGTGTAACTATCGATGAATCTTTCGAAATTTCATACCCTCTTATCAAAGTCAAAATTCGTGTTGACCTGTGTTATATTTTAGTTGGCGGGGCGAAAAAATATTTAATTTTAATTGTCATTTACATATAAAAAACCGTTCGCTTTAAAAAAGCACTCCGATTTTTACGAGTGACAACGTATGAATTAGTGTATTGAGTGTACAGTGTGTACAGTATGTACAGTGTGTACAGTGTACTGTGTACTATATACTATGTACTATGTACTGTATACTATAACTACCGGAGCCCGAAAAAACGCACCAGTTGAGAAACATATAACTTATATACAAAATAAAAATATTTGTGAACATTGGGAAACCTGTAAAATATTAGCATCGATTGTTCTTTATATACTTCCACCGAAAAATGCGTAAAAGTTTGTAATTGGTGCGATTAAATAAAGTGTTAATAAGAAAATATATACAGTGGCTCACAGTGAAAATCGTCCACCTTACGAGTAAGAGGAATTAAGTAGTTTTTTTCATCTAGCTCTCAACAAATCCAAATAAGAATTTACATAACTAAGTTTTTCATTTATTTTCTTCAAAATAATAACGAAAAATTATGAAATTAATCAATAACAAAAACGGGAAAAATTCAAATTTCCGGAAAGGTCATATTTCTATCCCACAATGAAAATCGTCCATAACACTCAATACTAAGAAATGTCGTCCATAACACTCTATACTAAGATAGTTGGTCCTCCTTATGATGTAATTACTGCTAGAAGCCTGTTCGGCATTGAATTTACTAATTTTTAGTATACTTAGGATTAATTCTACCCCATTCCTGCTTGAGTACATTTTCAAGGTCTTTCTGCGAGGTAATATTGTCTTACGAATGCTCCTGCCCGGTGTATCCCATAAATTCTATTAACATTCAAGTTAGGGATTGAGGAGGAACGCGGAAAACTGTTTTACAATTGTATATCAGCCAATAGCGTTCAACGTCTGAGGTATATGCTTAGGGCCATTATACTGATAGAATGCAAACCCAGCAGTAATACTTAGAAGTTTCGCACTCTGGTGCACATTTATTTTTAGAATATCAAGCTAAACCATTGCATCCACTGTTCCTCGGATGAACTCAAGGTTTCCAGTCCCATTTGCCGCCATACACCTCCATACGATACCAAACAAAGGAGTATTGCAATTCGTTCTTTAGTAGTCTCTCATTATAAGGCGGGCAAAAGTCAAAGAGAAATGGCAGATTGTTGGGAAATACTTTTCTGGTACTGTTTTTTGGCTTGCTTGCTATTCTACCACTTTCTTCACACCTTTTAATAATATATTGGACAGTTGTTCGACTTTTTCCAACAATCTCTGCCATTTCTCTGTGACTTTTGCCCGCCTTATAATGAGAGACTACTAAAGAAGGAATTGCAATACTCCTTTGTTTGGTATCGTATGGAGGTGTATGGCGGCAAATGGCACTGGCAACCTTGAGTTCATCCGAGGAACAGTGGATGCAATGGTTTAGCTTGATATTCTAAAAATAAATGTGCACCAGAGTGCGAAACTTCTAAGTATTACTGCTGGGTTTGCATTCTATCAGTATAATGGCCCTAAGCATACCTCAGACGTTGAACGCTATTGGCTGATATACAATTGTAAAACAGTTTTCCCCGTTCCTCCTCAATCCCTAACTTGAATGTTAATAGAATTTATGGGATACACCGGGCAGGAGCATTCGTAAGACAATATTACCTCGCAGAAAGACCTTGAAAATGTACTCAAGCAGGAATAGGGTAGAATTAATCCTAAGTATACTAAAAATTAGTAAATTCAATGCCGAACAGGCTTCTAGCAGTAATTACATCATAAGGAGGACCAACTATCTTAGTATAGAGTGTTATGGACGACATTTCTTAGTATTGAGTGTTATGGACGATTTTCATTGTGGGATAGAAATATGACCTTTCCGGAAATTTGAATTTTTCCCGTTTTTGTTATTGATTAATTTCATAATTTTTCGTTATTATTTTGAAGAAAATAAATGAAAAACTTAGTTATGTAAATTCTTATTTGGATTTGTTGAGAGCTAGATGAAAAAAACTACTTAATTCCTCTTACTCGTAAGGTGGACGATTTTCACTGTGAGCCACTGTAAATGTCGAATTTTTGCATTATGCCTCAGATTGCGGTACATCTTGAAAACGGTAAACGTGTATATTTCACTGAAGAAAATGCTCTCCAAAGAGCTTTCCAGCCACCAAAAACTGAATTTTTCACACTGTGTCAAAAACCTGATATTTTCGGACAATTCGCAACAACATTGTTATATACCGACGTCCCTCGCTATTATACATGGAACAAATCAGGTAAAAAATGGAAGCATTTAGACAAGGCGAACCACATCCAACTATCGCACGCGTATTGAAAGCAAATAAGGGAATTCAAAACAACGTGAATGTTTCTTTTTGCGTTTGTTGTTTCTGAAAGTTTCAGGACCAATGTCTTTCGAATTTTTACGAACAGTCAATGGTCAAATATTCAATACATTTCAAGATGCATGTCGCGAGTTGCAATTGCTGGAAGACGACAATCATTGCGATCTGACACTTACTGATGCAGCATTTGCATCCACGCCGAATAACATTCGTCAACTGTTCGCAATTATATTGACGACATGGTACCCAACAGAACCATCGCCGGTTTTGTGGGAAAAATACAAGAACAGCATGACTGAAGACATACTTCGCAGAATTAGACAAACAAGCCAATATCCAAACTCTCGAACTTTTATAGGAATAATTGGTTTTTCGTTAATGGTTATAAATATTTGTTGAAGAGTTGAATTTTGAAGATTTGGATCGATTTTAAATGTCTTAAGGTTGGCTGCAGCGAGTCGGAAAGGCATCATCTTTGTTTATTTACGCGTCGGGAAACAAAACCAAAAACATAGTTTACCAGCAAGTTTTGTAAAAGAATACATACATAGGTAATTTTGGTCACACTTAATATGAAAGCATATTGAATCTAATGTCTCCAAATTTCACAGAAAAAGAATTGGTTCTTTCCTTAGATATTGCGAATAGTTTGATGTTCAATATTTTCATTAATTTCACATGTTTTTACGAGCACAATTTCGCAATTTAAGAGAAAATAAAAGTTGCTTTTTTGGCATTGCTTTTTCTAACTATAAAATATTGGTTTCATTTTTTGATTTTGTTTTATTGTTCTCGAAAAATTTTGTTTTTGAAGACTTCTAGAGTTAAATTAAAAAAAGCTATAGAAAATGGCCCCCGAATTTCGAGTGCTGGATGCTGCTATTTGTATTAATTTTAAATCTTTTAACGTTCATGGTTTTAACAGCAATTTTGGTCATAGTACTTCAAATAAATGTATTTTGAATCTAATGACTCCAACTTTTATGGGAATAGTTGGTTTTGCGTTAATGGTTAAGAAGAGTTGAATTTTGAAGGTTTGGATTGATTTTAAATGTTTAAACGTTGGGCAGAGGCAACGAGGTGCACCTGGTCCCAGCTATCCAAAATACAGAAAATAAGCGGTATGTATGAAAATTCATATCTCGAAAAATGCCATGTCACTGAATGGTTTTTATTGTCTCGATCAAAATGTCAGATCCCTAATAGTTTCACATTTTGTTATTTGGAATCAAAAATACCAAAAAATTGCCTTTTTCAAACTCTCCTACTGTATATTAAAATTCATATCACATATTTCATATA